>JAIFKI010000011.1:13746066-14946066 GCA_025389145.1 Misgurnus mizolepis | reverse complement strand
TCTCAAACTCTACCTGCCTCTGTAGAGGTAAAAAAAATGCCATAGTCTTTCACTGGCTGCGTTTAC
Source organism: Misgurnus mizolepis (assembly GCA_025389145.1). Classification (NCBI taxonomy): domain Eukaryota; kingdom Metazoa; phylum Chordata; class Actinopteri; order Cypriniformes; family Cobitidae; genus Misgurnus; species Misgurnus mizolepis. The sequence goes on along the minus strand of JAIFKI010000011.1, from coordinate 14,946,000 downwards.
ATAATAGATAATCTTATCTAACTCTTATATCAGTTTAAATCTATTACACTTGATTTCAAATGACACCACTGCAAAAAAAAAATTTGTCTTGTTTTCAGTAAAATATCTAACATTTTTAAAATCAAGATGTATTTTCTTGATGAGCAAAATTACCTGAGAAAATAAGTTTTTCAGACAAAAAAATAAACAATTTAAGTGAATTTGTGATTAAAAAAAGCTGAGAAATGTAGTTTAAATTAAGTGTTTAAGAAAAATGGAAACCTTTGTAAAGATTTTTTTTGGCAGATATTTTTACTTGTTTTAAGCACAAATTCACTTAAATATTGTATTTTTTGTTTATAAACTAGACTTATTTCCTTTCTTAATTTAAGACTTTGTAGATATTTCTACTGAAAACAGGACAAAAATGCAAAGTAAGAAAGTCATTTTTTGCAGTCAAATGTTAACGGGACTTTAAAAAATATTTGTTTTACTGAAAACAAGACAAAAATGCTAAGGAAGAGAGTCATTTTTTACAGTGAAATGTTTACAGGACTTTTAAAAATATTTGTTTTCCTGAAAACAAGACAAAAATACTAAGTAAGAAAGCCATTTTTTGCAGTGAAATATTTTACGGGACTTTTAAAAATATTTATGTATTTTACGATACAAATTATTTTATTGATAAAAGCCTGGCAAAAAAGAAACAAATTAAATAACCATAAGAAACAACAATCAGGGTGTATTGTCAGGGCTATATGACTCTATGAATTTTTTTATTTTCTAGGCAATTATACCAGTGATCTCCAAGCCTCCACCCTTCCCATTTTTTTCATTTTTTTTGTGCCTTCACAATAAGAGAAAGTGAAAGTAAATATTTAAACCATTTTTAATCACAGACTTATGGCCCTGAGCACCTTTACACATTAAAAACACTTAAAAATAAAGGTGCTTAAAATTTTCTTTACAGCAATGCCACATAAGAACCTTTTTGTGTATTTTTTCAATACAATAATTATTGTTATATTATTAATATATTTATCTGCTTAGATCAATTATTATGCTTAACATAATTACTCAACGAATAATCAACATGGCAAATTAAATTTAGTGTCAACAAAATATATATTATGTTCTTGAAAACTGTCCACTTTTTAGATTGTTTGAGACACAAAGTGAAAATGCTGTCATTTGAATCCACCCAGAGGGCAGGTACTATAAATAGAGTAAGTTGTGTTACTAAGATTAGTTTGTGTTTTTTTAAGAGCGCTAAACAGGTAAGTGTCTCTGAATATTGATTAATGTAAATTTTGAAAAACAGTATACATTCAATTTCTAATTTAACTTGATGATTTATTATATTTTCATAGGCTAATCTCTTTTGAATAGGGTCATAAACTGTCTTTAGCTTCTTTCAATACGATGTATTATGTTTTCACATTAAAAAACTATACAAAGTTTGATATGCACCATGTTCAAAATGCACTTTGACATTTTGCATATTAAAATAATGCTGGATTCAAAATAATCAGCTTAACTTTAATTAAATTTGTCATGATTTTTTTTATTCATTATCATCTTTAATTTCTGTATATTTTATGACAGAATTGAGTTTGTAAAAATCTCTCATGTAAGAATGTCTAACCTCTTTTTGAACTTACACAATTAAACCAAACTTACAGAGTAATCGCAATGCTCTACCTCTGACCTATACAGGAGCACTTTTATATGTCAAAAGGAAAATTGTATTTCATAATTTGTGATCCCTAATAATTTAATACTACATAAGGTACTGTATGTAGGGTTAGTTGGTTGAATTTCATTAATATTATGAAGCTGTGCTATAGCCTATATAATATTAACAGTTCAATGGGGAGTAAAAAGATTTCTAACAGTAATCTAATAGACACTTGTGAACACATGTATTATAACCTCTTTGTTTTTGGTGCAGAAGTGCAGGTCACATTGCTTTGAGGTGTGAGAGCTGTGAGTTTTGGAGAAGATGGGTCGCAGGGGGCGGCAGATGTATCTGCCGCTTGCTGTTTTTATATTACTGTGGAGCTCTGCAGGTATTCACTTTCTTCAGGTTTAATTTATTCATATCAGCTGCAACTTACTAACTCTCCAAAATGTATCATGCTATATTTCTCGCCCTTTTAGTGATATCACAGCATTGTCAGTCTACAAACAAGACAGACATTAAATATATTTCAATTAAAAGTTTTCGTTATTACTCTTGTGTCATTCAGGAGCGCAGCGGATTACCCAGTTAATCAACTATTCTGGCAGCGTCAATGGAGGAACAAGACTGACCATAAAGGGGGAAGGTATAATTTAATAACGATTTTCTCATTTCAACAAAAACAAAAAGGATTTTTAATACAAACTAACATGATGTAATGTTATTGACTAAAAAAATGTTAAGTGATTTCTAAAATACTTGCTAAGTTATGATTATTCATTCTCAGGTTTTGCCCAAGCCAGTCAGTTCAGTTTAAATGCAGACGACCCAAACGTTGGCAACAGTGTGACTCTGGTGTCTCAGACAAGATCGATTCCCTGTGATGTTGATAAATACTCCAGTCACTCCAAACAGATCACGTGCTATACAAGGCAAGCAATTACCTACTTGTTTTTTTTCCAGTTTTCGAAAACACAGGCTTATGTAAAAAAAATATTTATATTTTGTGCCAATTGCACCGCCCAATTATTCCCATCGTCCCGTGCTGAATTTACTTTGCATAATCTACTCTTGCCAATCATTGAACTCGTGAATCTTGCCAATCATGTGTTGAGAAAGGTCCTGTTATGGCTTCTTAAATGGTTTGATGTTACTTTACCATTAATGCTGGGATGTCACACGTTTAGTATCATTGATTGAACATCTGCGGGTGATTTAAAGCAGGCTTTTCATGCTCCGCAACCATCAAACCCAACTGAACTGCAAATGTTTTATAAGGAGGAATGGTCAAAAATACATTTATCGAGAATTCAGACCCTCATTACAGGCTATAGGAAGCGTCTCGAGGCTGTTATTTCTGCTAAAGGAGGCTCTGCTAAATATTGATGTGATTTTTCTGTTGGGGTGCCCAAATGTATGCACCTGTTTAATTTCGTTTTGATACATATTGCACATTTTCTGTTAATCCAATAAACCTGTGCCCTTCAGTTATTTGAAAGTTCAAAATTGCTGATCCAAACACCCTAATATTTATAAATGAAATTGATAGAAATTGTCAGGGGTGACCAAACTTTTTCATACGACTGTATATATAATATTTTTATATATGATATAGTAATTAAATTGTAATAGTAATTTAAGAATTAAAAAAGTAGTGTAAGATTTATTATATATTATATAATAAATCTTATACTACTTTTTTAATTCTTAAATTACTATTACAATTTAATTACTATACTCAAGTCTCATAGCATATATTGTCAACCATTGATTCAATTTTATTACGAGGCATGTTTAATACAAGAGCAGAACCTTTAATGGCAATACATTATACTGTATTCAACAACAAGTCCTTGCTTTGTCTTCTACAGAGCTATGCCAGAAGATGACTACGCGTTGTGGGTCAGTGTGGATGGTGTGCCAATTCAAATGTGCAATTATTACTGGTATAGCGGTTGCATTTTCTATGTGAGTGATAAATACTTTGGTAAACTGTTTACCACAACAAGCTCTTATTTTCACAAAATATTTAAATATACCACAAACACATTTACTACAAAAATCTGTGCTTTTACAGAGTAGATTGTACTACACTCCCACCATTCAAAGTCTTAGCCCACTGTCAGGTCTCCCAGGTAAGATTCTTAGTTATAGTTTGTTAATAACTCATTAATGCTTTACTGGACCAATGTAGTTTTTAAACTTTTTATAATGTCAATGAATAGGAACTATTGTGACAATGCGAGGACAAATTATGACTGATGTGTATGGAAGCAGTACAGACAGAAGTTTAAATGGAGATAACATAAGATTTGTGAGGTCAGAATCTAATACACAATGAACTGAAATGATATGTTTTTCAAATATTTGTTTAATCCTTATAGTTATTTTTTTAAATGTGTTTTCTTTAAACAGGGCATACATGGGTGGAATGCCTTGTGAACTACTGAAACCTGATTCAAATGAAAAGTAAGCATATGTGAAGCACTGCAACAATGTAAATGTAAATGCTAAAGGTCAATGTAAACTGCATACATTGCTTTCTTTTCCCAGGTATGGCCTGAAATTGGACTATAAGGATACCAGATGGGGATACATGAGTTGCAAAATGACAGGAACTTATGTTGGTGAGGAATTAATTATTCAAACAGAATATTAAAAATAATAATAATCATCATTGTTAAAGAAACTGGTGTTATGTTGATGTTCAGGTCATCATAATCTCAGTTACATTCTGGATGGTGCATATGGGAGGTCAGAGGAGTTTGATGTTACTGTACACTAAATTTACACTGTTTTTGCATTTCATGTTGTTGAAAGTCATGACAAATATTGTTTTTTTCCAGGAGTCTCCCAGATCTTGAGCTTTTCAGTGTCTCAGCGTTGAACAAGCTTGCCATGTTCCAGACATATGCAGGTCCAAAATAAAATAAAAAATCCTATTAATGAAAACAATGTAATTCCCTGCAAAACAAGATTTATTTGAAAACCTTGGCTTGTTTTTTAAATGCTTGTTTCAGAGGTGACAGGAGTTTCTCCATCTGAGGGCAGCATGTTGGGCGGCACATCATTGACCATTCAGGGACGCTACTTTGATGAGACTGATAGTAAAGCAGTGGTTTTAGTAGGAGGTAAACCTGATGTTCTGTCTGTGGTTAATGTATATACAGTGTTCAAAAGTGTACACACGGAAAATCTGGAATTGAAAATCTAATGTAAACTGTAAAATTAACAGTGTAAGATAAAAATAAAAAACAGACTTTATAATGTAATAATATAGAAATGTGTATGATTCTGCACTCATTTGTACCAAAAGGTCAGATTTCCTTAATGTCTTAAACTATGCCGAGACTGGTCATTTTAAATGATAAAAACTACCAATACAGAACAATATATTTATTAAAAATAATCACAAATATTTGATGAAGGCCTAACTAATTCATACGTTTTTCCCTTAGGTGAAGCATGCCAGATTCAAACCGTATCAGATGAGAAGATAGTCTGTGTGACTCCTGGTTATGAAAGAACCAACATGACAGTTTTTCCAGGTAAAAATCTGAGATCTGATCTCAGAATGATGCCATCACATTCTGTCTTTAATTCCCTTTATCATTTAATGTCACACTTTACACGTGAGAACCTAAAAAGAATTATATTTCATATTTGACCATCAGACACGACTTTAGGTTTTAGTCATTAAGAACATGTAAAAAATATAGTTATGAGTAGCAACTTTTGCCGCAATGTCTTATGGGACTTCAAGCTGATTAGGAAAGCGCAAGTCTGCATTCGCAGTATTAAAGAGCGTAAAACCCAAGTGGCGAAACTCTTGTGCTTTTCTGTAACTATTACTAATTTTTGTATCTACGTTGGTAAAAAGCGACAATGGTAAAAAAGCAACAATGGTAAAAAAAATTGGAACAAAAATTGAGCAGTTAAAGTCCAGAAGAGTCATGATCCTGCCGATTGTCACATATGTGACGTTGCATAACGTGACGGCATCACCCTCCGGGATGCCCTTTCATCTATATCCGATGCTAAGGGATCAGCATGAAAGCAACAAAGTTCCCATTTCATCAATATAGTGACGCATATATATATTCATTTAGTGATTATAATGCCAAAACTTAAAATAATTTTAAACAAAACTGACATGGTTTCTAGAGAGCAAAGGTTTTGTAAAAAATAAAGACAAAGTCTGTAAAAAAACACAGTTTTAAAGGATTTGATGATTACTAGTTATTGTACGTTTTTGTACGTTGAATTTACTGCAGATGGGGGGGTTGCAGATATAAGACATAGGTTTTTTGAAATCACATATTGCCATATTTTATATTCTACATAATGAAAATTAATGATGTGCTTGAGAAATACCATTTAATGATGTTTAAACTGTTGTGTTTGCAGGCAGCAGAGGATTAAAAGTGGAGATGTGGAATAACAGTAATCCCGTCTATCTAGAAGATGTTTTGAACTATAATGCCAGCATGCCAGGTTATTCTGTACAGTGGGTGGATTCCCTGTCCTATGTGTGGCCTGTTGAAATGAGAACCTTAGTGGCTCGATTGAGTGGTTTCTTCGTTCCGATGGAAACTGATAACTACTCTTTCCAAATCAGAGGAGAAGATCAATGCATGCTTTATTTCAGCAAGACAGGTCTTCCACAGGATAAAGTATGTTAATGATAACAGAATCAATAAATTATTTTATAATTTGATTTGAATTAATCAACCCAGCCAGTTATGTAATTATAAGCCGTTGATTATTGTAACATACAACAATGTAACATTTTATTTTAAGGTTGTTTAATTTTTTACTTTTTCAGGTCAGGATTGCATCTTACTCTGCATACAATTACATCCCTTATAGCTCCCCGAAGTCAGAGGTTATGCGTTTAGAGAAGGGAAAATCGTAAGTGTTTTTTTAAGAATCAGATCAGAAATTCAATCAAATGCAAAGTAGAAAAGCATATGTGTTCTCAGTATAATCTGTTATTGTTTTCTACAATATTATATCATACATAACAATCTTATCCTTAACTATAAAATAATGCTTTTCTGCTTCCAATGTGCTGCAGATACTACATTGAGGTTCTAGTGCAGAAGTATTATTATTATTATCAAGCTTCAGTTGATGTGGCCTTTTTCAAAGACATCAGTCCTTTCACAGACCAGCAGACTAGAGAAGCCATCAATGAGAAACAGCAAATAAAAGCAAACTATGATGTTTTTCCCGAGGAACAGGTGAGTTACAAAAGATTCTTAGGTAAAGTTCCAAGAAGGAAGTTAATAATGTTTAGAAATTCATAATAAGCAATATACCTTTAAAAGGGTAAATGTGAGACTCAGATATGAACTACTGTACCCATTTGTGTTTAAATATTTTGTGATGTTTTAGGTGATTCGTCTTGAAGGATGGGCACCGGTAAGCGCCATCCAAGAGGTGCAAACTTTGAGAATCAGCAGTGACTGCTTTTCTATGAGCATCTGTGAAAACACATACTACATCCTGGAATACAGAGATCAGAAAACAGGTGCATTACTGTACTTCACTCACTACAGATTATTGTAAAAATCTATCATTCTTCTCCAAATATTTTAATTCACCATCCTCTACCTTTAGAAGACTTTTGTTTTACTGTTTACTGATATAGTTTTGAATAATACAGGACTGATTCCAGTCAGTGCATCAGCGTTGGAGTTACAGAACGCTTTGAATGATTTGTGGACGATTAAACCAGACACTGTTACAGTCACAAAGCAAGAACTGAGCACTGAGTCACTTTACAATGTGACATTCAACTCAAACAGAGGTAAACTAAACAAACATCACAATATAAAGAGACTGAGAGATCTATTTAAATTTCCTAACTTATTTTTCTGAACCAAGTAGAAAAACAAATTAAATGTACTTGTATTATTCTCATTTATTAAATAGTTACACACTTTAATTTTAATACTGGGTTGTGACAGGCACACTGGGTTGCAAACACTTATTTTTTAGACTGCACTCACTTGGTTTCTAACATTCTGTAATTGTTTCAATCTCAGGTGACTTTGAGGATCTTCAGTATTGGACCATGGGGCCAGATGTAAACATCACAGTTACTGAAGAAGTAAAAGGGAAGGCCAGTCTGGAGAGTTTCACACTGATGTGGGATGGAGTTCCTTCTTCTCCTTTGCCTTATGGTGCATCTGAGACTGAGGTTTTGTTTGTTTGTCTGATAAATCATAAGGCAAAACATTCTTGTACAGGTACATGTCTTTAAACACTTTCGTTTTGTGATTTTAAAGGTGATGGATGCAATTAACGTGATGCTGTCCGCTAAATGTTCATCCCAGATTCCCACCACTGAGAATGTCAATGTGAAATTTTTCAGAGATTATGAGGATGATAGAGTAAGTACTGCTTGCATTGATAATAAGAATCAAATAAATGTCATTAACTGAATTTATAACACTCTGCAAAAAAGTTCTGTCACAATAAAATTACTTCACTTAAAGCATCAAAAGGACAAACTGTAGTTTTTTGTCAATCCAGATATCAGTCAGAGGAGTCCGGGTCAGAGATACTGAAGCTTTCTGTGGCCGCTGGTCTGGAAAGAACCCAGGGGTTATATTTCACTACTATGACCTTACCATATATGGAGGATACTACTACCAAGTGCCACTACAGACATACAATACTGTAAGCATCAGCAAACATCTCAAAATCTCCTCTTGTCTTAACCCAGAATGGAAAAAAAATGTGTGAAAATTGTATTTTTTTGCAGCTCTGCCTGGCCTACAAAGGCCATCTGATGAATAAACTTGAAGTGTACTTTAATTACTACAACAATGCAGGTTATTACCAGGAAGAAACTATGCAAATCTCTGTGCAGTTTGACTCAACGGATGAGTATGTTTACTTCTCTAAACAAAGTAATTTATTATTCAAGTGGTGAAATTGTTATCTGCTATCCACCTTTTCCTCACTTCTTTGTGGGTTGCACAATTACAGCAAAAGACCGTAGGTAATGTTACTGTAAAATATCATGTGGGTCTTTTGGCTCTATGATGGAAATCAGCTGAGGCTCTGGTAAAAACTCAGTCATGAGTGTTATGACCACAGGCTAACCACACACACACACACACGCACGCACGCACGCACGCACGCACGCACACACACACACACACACACACACACACACACACACACACACACACACACACACACACACACACACACACACACACACAACCACTTCCGGCACCCTCACCCCTAGGTCAGAAGTCTTCCTTATTTTATAACCCAAATTTTGACAGCTTGCACACACACAGCATTGACATTTTGTGGGAAAGGTGGATAAAAAATAGACTAAAACCACAATCAAAGTCTTTATTGTTGTGAGCTTACTATAACATTGCTTTGATCATTTTAGGTGGAAATACACGTGTGTGGATCTCCTGGATTCCATTCAGCAAACCTATATAGGCACCAACTACAATCTGTTTTGGCTGCGTTTGTTTGAAGACGGCTATAACTCTGTTTACTACATAGACACTGTTCACCTTGGACGGGCATCGACTGCTTTAGATCCTAATGGTACTTAGAAATAGTTTTGGTTTCATTTTGACTGGTGGTGTAAAAACAAATAAACAGCTTTTATACACAATGTGAATTAGGTTTAAATTTCTTTAACATTGATTCTCCATGTGTTTGTGCTCAGTTATAATGCAGAGTAGAAGCCCACCTGCTCTTGGCAGCTCAGGACCGTTCTTTTACGACATTTATGTCAACAAACAAACAAACGGTCTTCAAATCAGCTATGATATCACAGCATGGCCATACAACTGTGGCTTTGGCATCCCATTGTTTGAAGTTGGCTTTTTGCAGGTAAGTTAATGGAATAATTATGACTTTATGAAACAAAACAACAACAAACAATGTTTCTTTTTATTCAAATGAAATTAATTGATGACTTTTAAAGTTTCTGACAACGTAACAACTGCCCTTTTTAAGACATAAAGATATTAATAGACATAATGCTCTACTGAGGCACAGGCCCTGATCACTTTTCTTCTTGAAAAAGTCTTGCAGGGAAGAAGTGTGCAACGTACAATAAATTTCCCTTGCTTAACCCACAATTCCTACAGTGCAACAAGTAACATCTCGGTTACATATGTAACCCTCATTCCCTGAAGGAAGGGAACAGAGATGTCACGTTATGACTGCCAAATTGGGAACACACTTCAAATCTACTTCTAGAAACTTGTAAAATGCCAATGAACTTGGCATGCAGGTATTTGCGCTGCACGAGTATAAAACGAGCGGCAGTTGCAATACCAAATCAGCTTTTTATGCTGAGAAAGCCGAGCATCTAGTACCTGGCCAACCTCAGCAATGGAACAGCAAACTGTGGCGACGGGATGTCTCCATTCCCTTCTTTCAGGGAACAAGGGTTACATACATATTCAAGACGTTCCATTTCACAAATTGGGAATCCCTACCAAAGCGCCACTGAAGCTGACCCTTCCAGTGCCTGCGTAAACCTTCCGTATCTAGATATGAAGAGGCAGAACCTTGGCTTACTGCAGAAGGCAGGTCACTACTTGTTCCTTAACCCACGGTAATGAACTAGGCAAACTGGGAAGAATACACTGGCAAATAAAGTAAATTGTTAAAACTTAAAGCAACACTAAAGAGTTTTTGCTCTATGCTCCCCCTACTGGTTGGAAGCGGAATTGTCCATTACCACTGTCGTAAATAATTTAGCCTACTGCAGCAAAGCTGGCTCTGATTGGATTGTAGGTCTGCCGTAAAGCAAGTTTTTGTAGTATTCACTCGAACTACAGGACCGCAACGCGACGGTTGAAAACTTCTTTAGTGCGGTTTTGGCCGATAGAGGGCTGCAAAGCGAATGTGAAAGTGCCGTTCTGTAACGGGGTGTCTTAGGTGAGGATTGAACCCGGGTCTTCTATACTCAAAGTCACTGATTTTACTCACAGAGCTAACTCCCCACTGAGTGAATCCAAGAGCAGAGATAGGAAAATAGCACAGAGGCGTGGATCTTAATTTAACTGATAAATTTTACTGAATGAAAAATACAACAAAATAAAGGAAGCCGTGCTTCCAAAAAAACAGGGAAAAGAAAACAGACACAAGGGTCAAAAACATAAACTTGCAAGAGTAGCATATAGACTGGCAACTGGTAACAAAAACTCAAGACTGAACAAAGAAGCCATGGCAAAACTTCACTTATATAGAACAAATACAGGTGTAACACATCAGGATTAATTACTAAGTATCAGAGAAAAGCGCCATCTGCTGGCTAGGAGGAAGCTAACAGTCCAAAGATGAGAATCTTACAGAAACTCCCCTTCTAAGAACGACTCCTGATGTTCCCTTGAAGGCCTTGGTGGGTACGGTGAAAAGTTGAAATGAGTGTTGGGTCCAGAATGTCTCGAGCAGGTACCCATGAGCGCTCTTCTGGGCCATAGCCCTCCCAGTCAACCAGGTACTGTACTCTTCCCCGTACTGTGTGAGAGTCCACCAGCCGACAGTATAGGCTGGTTTTCCATTGATGATTTGAGCAGCCGGGGCAGGTTTGCAAGCTGGGGACAGAGAAGAACAAACAAAAGGCTTTAACCGAGAGACATGAAATGTTGGGTGAATCCTCATTGATCTGGGCAGAAGCAAACTGGGTTTATCTTCCTGAGGATCTTAAAAGGACCAATATAGCGTGGAGCCAGCTTGAGAGATTCTACCCACAGGGGGAGATCTTTGGTTGCCAGCCACACCCTTTGGCCAGGCGAAGCATAGGCCCAAACCTCCGGTGTCGGTTTGCCTGTCTCTGTTGTTGTTGAGAGTCCTTCTGTAAGGCTGTCTGGGCCTTCTGCCAAGCCCAACGACATCGACGAACCAATTGATCAGCAGCAGGAACACACACCTCCGGCTCCTGTCCAGGGAACAATGGAGGAGGGAAGCCATGCTGGCATTCAAAAGGGGACATGTCTAGGGAAGAGTGGTAGAGAGTATTATGTGCAAATTCAGCCCAGATTAATCGAGAGCTCCAAGTGGTCTGAATGCCTGCAACCAAACATCTAAGAGTCTTCTCTATATCCTGATTCACTCTCGCTGTCTGCCCATTAGACTGGTGGTGAAAACCAGAAGAGAGGCTGATGTCAGACCCAATGAGGTGGCCAAATGCCTTCCAGAACAGGAATGTGAATTGAGAGCCGCTGTTAGAGACCATATCTTGTGGGAAGCCATGTATCCTGAACACATGATGCATAAGGTGCTCTGCAGTCTGGCTTGATGTGGGAAGTTTGGGTAAAGGCAAGAGGTGACATGCTTTTGAAAATCTGTCCACCACCACCAGAATGACTGTATTACCATCTGATTTGGGCAAACCTGTTACAAAGTCCATAGATATGTGCAACCAGGGATGTTTGGGGATAGGTAAAGGGTGCAGTAGTCTTAGGGGGTGGGTTCTAGGTTCCTTGTTCTGGGCACATATAATACAAGCGGCAACAAAATCCCGAACATCTCTTTGCAACTTGGGCCACCAAAATCTCCTTTGGATGAGTCTGCAAGTTCTTGTGGCTGAGGGGAGGGAAGCATGTGCCCACTACAATACATCAGAGCGTAATCGGTTAGGTACAAAGAGACGTCCTAGTGGACCATTACCTGGATCTGGCTGCTGCCGATGGGCCTTTTTGATGGCAGCTTTAATGCCCCACCAGATAGCTGCTACTATTCTGGCGGTGTGTAGTATGGGTTCCGGTCTGGACTTCTGCTCTGGGATATCAAATTGCCTTGAAAGTGCATCTGGTTTCAAATTCTTGGAACCTGGGCGGTAAGAAAGAACAAAGTCAAACCGATTAAAAAACAGAGCCCAGCGAGCTTGGCGGGAATTTAATCTCTTGGCTTCACGAATGTAAGTAAGGTTTCTGTGGTCTGTCCAGATGAGGAAAGGATGCTTGGCCCCCTCCAACCAATGCCTCCACTCTTCCAGTGCCACCTTAACTGCCAACAGCTCCCGATTTCCAATATTGTAATTTCTCTCTGCTGCAGACAGTCGGTGAGACAGAAAAGCACATGGGTGTAGTACATCATTGATTAGAGCCTGGAAAACAGCTGGGGCATTGACCAGGCCAAAGGGCATTACCTTGTACTCATAGTGGCCAGTGGGAGTGTTAAATGCTGTCTTCCATTTGTCACCCTCTCTAACTCTGACCAGATGGTAAGCATTTCGCAGATCCAATTTAGTGAAAATTGTGGCACCTTGTAGGAGCTCGAAAGCAGTGGCCATCAAGGCAGAGGGTAGCGATTCTTGATTGTGATGCGGTTAACACTCTGGGGTCGACGGTGGCGCGGGCGCCGCAAACTCTTTATTTTTCAATTACTCCGCAAAGAGACTTAAATTACTCTGCTGATTTTTGACATACAGATATGATTTATACATCATTTCAAACGTTAAAGTGTCTAGTTTTTTTCTGTCCACTCCCAATAAAAACAGAATGTTGTGCTTTTCGCAAAATTAAGAAAATAAACATGATGCACGTTCTGTTCTCTCTCCCTCAGTGAAGTCCTTTCAGAAACGCGTCAGAAAAATAAACTGTAACTTAACGAATACTTGGTGTAGAAACAAAAGATAAATGTCTACATAATGCTTGGAATGTCTCCTTTTAAATGATATAAGTGAAATTGAAAACAGATATTGTCATTCGGTGTAAACTGTATGAGAAGGAGGAGAAGTACCGTATTTCGCCAGTTACCTCATTATCTGTAATGAGATCGGATCGCCACACCCCCGCGCCATTGAAGTGAATGAGCAGAAACATCCATATGCATGACTCGTGCCTCCTGCAGTCAATGGATATGCAATCCACAATCCAGTCTCTCCATTGCTTGTTGTTCCATCCGATTGCACCAAACATGACATAAATCCTTATTTCCTTGCGTATGTGTGTCAGTATCTCCAGACGCGAGTGTTTTCTTTGTTCTTCCGTCAAACAGTTCACGCGATTGGAACACACATACACAAACACGCGAGTCAGGAAACTCGACGCGCTTTTTGGTATTCTTATATAATGCGCGATTCCAAACAGTACAATCCTTATTTAGTTGCGTCTAAGCGCATATCTCGGCACAGCAAGTTTATTAAACACAGGATCACTCGCGTGTGCACACATTCACTGCTTTCATGATCAACACGTGAGGTAATGGCGGCGGCTGTAAACAAACATTGATACGTTTACCACGCGTGTCCCTTGTTGTGTTTCTACTATAATGATTACAAATACACAAATAAGAGTCCAGACAACGATAGGCAGTTGTTCTTTTGAGCTTTTTACTGCACAGAAGTAAACCTCTCGCTGGCCAACCAAACACTAACCCTGGGTTGAAGTGTGTTCATGTTAAGATGGCCAAACAGTATCTTTACCATGATTAAGCTACTATGGTTTTTAAAAGGTAACTTATACTTGTGAAATTAATAGAAAATATTTCAATAGAAATATATATAAATATATATAATGTGTGTGTGTGTGTGTATTTACATTATATTGAAAAGTAAACCTTATCATGGTTTTACTACAGAGAAAGTTATTCCTGTTGAACATCCACACAAGGCTCATTAGTGGCTCATTATTCAACTCTTTTGTCTCTCAGCTGTCAATCACTGATTATTCAGGAGCTTTCCTGCCTCCATGCATACAGCCTTTCCCCAGCAAAAGTGTCTTAGAAATTGTAAATCAATATCTTGCTTTATGTGATTGAGTAGGCCATATGATTTTCACATCATTTTGAAGAAAAAACTCTAGACTACTAGATCCAGTTTGGAAAGTCTTGGGAAAACATGTTTAGAATGAGTTTTGTGGAGTTATATCAGTGACTTAAAAATTTTGCTTTTTCAAAAACCACGCATAAACATTTTTCTCTCAAAAATACAAACATGTACATACATGTTGATTATATGATATTGTAGCCCAGTTTGTGATAAACACAGTGTTATGAGACTTTTGCCATTAATATGTTTTTAAGCAACTGAAAAAAGCACAAATGTCAGTGCATGTCAAAACTTCCCAAGGGCCCTAAAAACCCCTTAGACCCCAGAGGGTTAAGACCCCTGTAGCCAATGCAGGGCCTGAAGTCGCCATCTTTTTTCTCAACAAAAAAAAACCCAGCCCCCGCAGGTGAGGTTGAAGGATGAATGAAACCATTATCCAAAGCCCCCTAAAGATACTTCTCCACAGCAACGCTCTAAGGAGCAGAGAGGGAGTACAGCCTACCCCCTGGAGGGCATGCCCCTGGGACCAAGTCTATTACACATTCAAATGATCTGTGAGGAGGAAGGGCGGTAGCTTGGGACTTGCTGAAGACCTCTCTGAGATCAGCATATTCAGGAGGAACTCATGACACGTCGGGAAGGGACCCAGAGGGTGCACTCATAGTCTTTACAATAAGAACCTTGGGTGTTTCCACTGTCTGAAAGACTAGAGACGACTTGAGGGGAAAACTTAGAGACTTAGCATTATCAGACTTGACCTGAGATACAGGTAGTGCTTGAGTAAAAGGTATGTTATGGTTGAGGGGGGCAGGCCACCTGTAGAGTGTTGACAAAGGTCCTGGAAATGCCTTCAGTAACTCGGGAGAATGACAAAATGAGAGATTAGAGACACAACAATTAATTCACCAGCTCTTAACAATACCCCCGGACCATATCTATATGTGGGTTGTGACAGGATAGCCATGTAAATCCAAGAACTAGGGGAAGCTCTGGTTCTACCATAAAGACTCAGAAGGCAAGTGAACGTTTGAATGACATTTATTCCATGTTGAATGAAAAGACAGAAATTCAAATCAGACTCAATTAAATGGATGCTTGAGTCTCGTATAGATTATTTTGGCGTATGCCCCGCCTTTCGTCCGGGTCTAGCTGTAGTCCGGCAGATCCTGCCTGATGTTGAAGGCAGGGGCGGAGCCTACCCCCGGACAAAAGAACAGGGAACAACCTGGTGGTGGTGGGGAGGATGGAGGCGAACTTCAGCTACGACACCTACGGGCAGCAGGAGAGAGTGTTAGTTCAGCGTTTAAATAGTCGGCATTGAGCTGTGATTGGCAAGCCGATTTTATGAATGAATGACATGGTATTAGAGTCTTCCTGGTAGAACTTACGCTGACGCTTTCATTGATTGGATCAGAAAAAAATTGCATTAACTCCTTATGGCCCCCAATTTCAAACTGAAGAAAGGGAGTACAGTGACTAACCTGACCTGACCCAAGGGGTCTGACATCAAGAGGAGTGATGGTTAGGGGCTTCTGGAGAACCAAGGATGGAATACCCAAACGTCAGGATACGTCTAGATCCAAAAAATTCCCAGCAGCCCCAGAATCAATGAAGGCTCCCAGCTGGTGATGCTGATTGTCTTGGAGGATGGTGGCTTGGATAGTAACTCCAGAGGTAGTAAGATGGGGGATGACTTTTATTCTCGTTCCAGCTCCCCCTTTCCTGGACGAGAGCTGGCTTTTCCTGACAATTCAGGACAGCTGGTTTAGAAATGGCCAGACTTGCCACAATACAGACAGCGTCGCTCCCTCATCCGTCAATCTCTTTCCGTCTGGGTTAATTTAGTTCTACCCAGCTGCATGGGTTCTTCCAAATCACAGGGCCTACAAAGTGGTTCAACAGCAATGGAGAATTCTGGAGGGTTACGTGGCCCAGGTTCTCGGCATCGTTCTTGCCGACGATCTCGCATATGAGGATCTACTTGGATTGCCATATCGATCAGGGACTCCAAGTCCGGTGCAGGGTCCCTAAATGCCAGCTTATCCTTAAGTTCTGGAGACAAAGCTTGGTGGAATGCTGCCCTCAAAGCACGTTGGTCCCATCCACTTTCAGACGCAAGAGTAGGGAACTCTATGGTGAACTCAGCCACACTCAGAGTGCCGGGACAGAGTTGAAGTAAACGGTAATCCACATCCCCTATGCTGGCAGGGTGGTGGAAGACCCTCTTCAATTCAACAATGAAATTTCTGCTGTTAGCTGAAAGTGGAGACTGTTGGTCCCACAGAGCTGAGGCCACGTCTAAGGCCTTGCCGGTGAGAAGTGTAATCATGTAGGCCACTTTGGAAGCTTCCAGGTTGTAGTTCAAATACTAGGGTGGACTGTGTAATAAACCCACTAAACCCGGCACTTCTGGGGATTCCCATTAAATCATTCTGGTGCTTGCAGTTTGGGTTCTGACAGGGGGAATAACACTGCTTGAGGAGGATCTTCAGGTGGCTGAGGGTCTTGGGATGCAGGAACAGAAGGCTGAAGACTTAAATGTTGAAGAATTTCAGAAAAGTCTGCTCATGTTGCTGGATGGCTGCAGCTCGCCCAGAGAGGGCATAGAGAATGCGTTCCACATTTGAAGATGGTGGAGTCTCCTCTGCTGGATTCATGTTGATGGTTCAGTCTTGCTGTAACGGGGTGTCTTCTATAAGTCACTGATTTTACTCACAGAACTAACTCCCCACTGAGTACCACCAGCAGGACGCCTACATTTACTTTAATGTTTGCATGTGAATTCTTATCTAATCATGACAAACGGTATATTGTTTGAAAGTTTCAAGAGTGTAGATTTAACTCAATAGGGTGGGGTGACGCCTAAGAGGTTAACTGATAAATTTTACTGAATGAAAAATACAACAAAATAAAGGAAGCCGTGCTTCCAAAATAAACATAAACTTTCAAGAGTAGCATATAGACTGGCAACTGGTAACAAAAACTCAAGACTGAACAAAGAAGGCACGGCAAAACTTCACTTATATAGTACTTTTATTTTTCCTATTTAAAACTTGACTCTTCTGTAGTTACATCGTGTACTAAGACTGACGGAAAATTAAAAGTTGTGATTTTCTAGGCAGATATGGCTAGGAACTATACTCTCATTCTGGCATAATAATCAAGGACATTGCTGCTGTAACATGGCTGCAGCAGGTGCAATGATAATACGCCATGCCTGAAAATAGTCCCTTTGGTAACTTTCAATAGCAGGGGACTATTTTCAGGCACTGCGTAATATCATATACACAATGTAAATACAGAAGAGTCAATTGAAATATTGAAAAATATTATGCGCTATGCTAAAAGTGATACTACCAGATCCGGAGATCAGCTGAATGGATTCCAAAATGGTAAAAATCTAATGTTTTACTCTAGGGGATCTGGAAAATAAGCATATTTTGAAAAAAAGTGGAGTGTCGCTTTAAAATACATCAGTACCAGTTTTGGATAGCTTTAATCCCTGTCCGGGAAACTGCCCCTTAATGTATTCTGCCAACAAACCAATATTTCTAAATGTCCTGATGGCTGTGGATTTTAAGCAAAAGTATTTGATAAGTGTATAATACATGCTGAGAGACATTCATTTAATATCATTATCTCATTTTTGATGGGGGTGGTGTTTAGCAGCTTTTTCACCTGAGCTCCTCATTGTTGTTGCAGATTGGTATGATTTACGTTTAAGTGAGTTTTATATTCTAATCTTTCATTTTTACATTCTTGTCCTGTAGAAATTGCCCAATAGCACAGAAGATCTAATGATTCAACGCCAGAAGAATGCCACAGTCACCATTACCCGCCTTCACAAAGCCAGCCCCCCTCTTACTGGAACTTTTGATGTTTTAGTTTCTGGTCAACGTATTGAGGGTAAACATGTTGTCTATGGGTTTAATGGAATTTTGCACAGATTTTTGCTTTCTGTTTTGTTTTGAAATTAAATACAGCTGAACAGGATTTACTACTTCACTTAATCCACAAGCTACAGTGGGTTATCTGGTTTTATATATGTTATGTATGGTGTTTGTACCTCAGGCCTGCCAGTAGACATCAGTAATGTTGATCTGCAGTACGCCCTACAGAGGATTTCAGAGTTCGGTCAGCTGGAAGTGCTGAGATATGGAGATTGCAGAGGTTACACTTGGGACATCCGTTGGGTCTCTGTCGCTGGCAATCAGCCACTGTTAGAGGCAAGACACAATAAACTGATAAACATCAAAGCAGAAGGCATACAATCAGATTTGTCAATTTTAATAACAAATAAATCACAAATGAAATTTCTTCAATATCTCAATTGTTCTGCAATGAGATTAAACTCAGGCTTTTGGTTTAGGCTTTTGCTTTAATAATACAGTGACCGTGCCCATAAAACTAAAATAATTTTCCTCCTACATGATGTAAAGAATATCATGTTAAACTTATTTCTTTAATACTGAGTAAGGAAGGTCATATCAAGGTTAAAATTGATCTGAATGATTAAAATCAAACTTTGATGCTCCTAATCTCTTAATTAGATTATGATATTTAGCCTGAATTTTACAGTTAGAGCCAGGGTCTCCTCAAGATTTGACCTTAAAATGGATCTAAGTGATCTTCTGTGCTTAGAAGTCATGCATTATAATATAAATACCACATGATCTGACTCATGCTTTCCATTTTCATTTTATTATCGTATATTTTAACCAGATTAATTCTTCTGCTGTGGTTGGAGTGAACCCTTCTGTGACATCTCATGAGGTTCAGCAAGGAGGACTCTTCAAACAGAGAATTATGGGAGACTACCTGCGCACCGCAACAGATAAACCACAGGTACATTTCCCACGCACTACAGATAATAGTTGTTTGTTAAAAAAATAAAAATACTACCTTGCGTCACCTGATTGTGCAGTTTTTCAAAAGTGCTAATGTGTGCTAGTTGAAAGACCTGTTAGAAAAACCTGTTTAGTGTTAATCCTTTTGTGCTATGGAAATTTTACATCTCTGGAGGGTTATGGCTCAAGCAGAGCATGAAAATGGTTACAAAGAAGTGTACACTAAGTCATTTGATTGTAGATAAATTTCCCCTTTAAAGGAACAGTTTACCCAAAAATAAAAACAGTGTCATCATGTACTCAACCTTGTTGATTAAACAAAGAAAATAAGGCAGCAAATATTTTTTTTACATTGTAGAAATCTTTTTTCTGTGAAAACCAAAATAAGTTTAGCATAATGACAGGGCTGGTCTTTTTAATAGACGTATGACTGCTAAACAATAGACGTAGTGTGCCATTCTTTCAAAGTCATACAATACTGTAAGCTTTTATTAAAAACGGCTTTAAAAATCTTGCTTGACAGCCTTGGTCACCATATACTTTTATTTTAAAAGACTAAATCTTTTATTATAAATACTTAATGTTTGTGGACAGCAGGAACACAATAAATTGCCTTACATCTTTCAAATGAATGGTAAATTCTTGCTTTTTATTTTGATATCAGAAAAAAAATAACATAATCAAAACCCATTTGAGAACATTGATTTTAAGACATCTAATGTTGGTGTCTGAAAACTTATGCATATGTGCATATTTAAATACATTTTATCCAAAAGGTGGAAGTTTTCATCAACGGCATCCCATCATGGTGTTCGGGTGACTGTGGTTTCAACTGGAGTGAATCTAAGACACCAACAGTGACAGGAATTTCTCCAGCAAAAGGTACAGTTGATAATAAAGTGACATACAATAAGCTGTAATCTTCTTGTTTTTAGTTGTTTATGTGTGACTGGTTTTGTTAGGTTCCAGTGGTTTGGCAACTGTTCTTAACATAACCGGATTTGGATTTGATGGTGGCAACGTCACTGTTAAGACTGGTGATGTGGAATGCTCTGTCCAAGATGTCACCAGTAAGTCAAAATCCAAAAACATCATGCATTTTTTAAAGTCCCATGAAATTGAGTTTTGTAGCTTTTGGTCCATGTTTGTTAACTTTTAAGAGCATGTACACTACAGTATATGATGTCACATGCAATAGATGTCAGCACCGTTCATGGGGATTGTATAATTATTTTTAAGCACTATTTAAGAACAAATATTGAATAATGTTTCTGTTATACTGTAGAGAGCTATATAACCTGCAGAGTTGGCCCAGCAAGTGCTGGTATGCAACCAGTGTCTCTGAGTTTCTCTGCCCTGGGCAATGCCCGATATCAGAACAACATCAGTTTTAACTTTACACACCTGTTAGGAGTGACCTCCATAAACCCCACTACAGGAAGTGCCGCAGGTAAATGACAATAGCCTACTTAAAACTGTTGCTAAAATAAATGTAAAAGTGAAAGTGACATGACTGTCAAATACACATAGCAATTAAGTTAAAAGAGGTAGCAAAGAAGAAGAGAGAAAAAAGAATAAATTGCTTAAGTATACGTTTATAAATATGTTTCAGGATTAAATATACTACATGATCATTTTTGCTTCACAGGAGGGGCGATTCTGACTGTGTTTGGTTATGGATTCAGTAATGATACAGCAGTCACCATTGGCACTCGGTCATGTAATGTTACTGAAGCAGAATTTAGCCAGCTGAGATGCATAGTCCCTACTGTAAGTCAAGGGGTTGCTTTAACTTGATTTTCTTTAAAAAGGCATGCATGTACATTAATAACACTTAATTCATTCTTGTTTAATTTACTCAATGTTCTGCAGCATTTTTTTTGTTTGTTAAATTTAAATAATTCAGGTTGACCATTTTGCACTTCATGAAACATATCTTTTGTGTGTAACATAAATTAGGGGTCAGCAGGTAAACAGACTGTAACACTGAGCATGGGAGAGATAACAGCATCTTTAAACAACTCCTTCACATACAACAACACTCTGACGGCCACTATCACTGCTGTCAGCCCACAAACTACAACAGTTTTTGGTAAGAGTTTTTGTTTGAGTGCAATATTTTTTATTTTTCCATTCGAACATTTTAACTTACCAAAATAAGGCTTTCTAAAAAAACATTTGCAGTTTTTCCATCTTAAAATTATGTCTTTAAAATTATTTCATTTCTTATCTGGACAAATTCTTCTGCTACTGCAACTAAAACCAGCCGCGCCCATCTCCTGCCACTGTGCTGGCATCTACTACATTCTACAAAATTGCTGTAGATATCTAAATAAGTTTCTCAATGTGATTCACCCTGTTTGTTTCCTTAAAGTTGGTCTTATTATATATTTGCAAACTTTCACATTATTGTATTTCAATCTGAGAATTACCTGCATGGCGATACTATCTGTTCATCTCTTGAAATAGATATGTCCTCCTTTTATTGACAAGAATGCAGAAAAGTATGGTAAATATGGATCACCATTGTCATACTTGCCTGATTGTTACGTGTATGTGCCAGCAGTGTAGCCACGAGGGGGCCTGGGTGGGCCTATATATATATATATATATATATATATATATATATAGAGAGAGAGAGAGAGAGAGAGAGAGAGAGAGAGAGAGAGAGAGAGAGAGAGAGAGAGAGAGAGAGAGAGAGAGAGAGAGAGAGAGAGAGAGAGTTGCCCCCTCATTTTAAGATGGGACCCCCCAAAAATAAAATTCTAGCTACGCCCCTGGTATGTGCAAGGGTTAAACCTAAATATCCTAAAAGGTCTAGAATGATGGTTGAACCGTGTAGTATTTTTGTGTTGGCGGCACAAAAGATCACAAGTTGAATAACAAGGAACATAATATATACCCTTCGATGCACTGTAAGCAGTGCTTAAAGTGGGGTTAAAAAGTTCTGGTACTCTCGTCTTGTAAAACATTTATCCTCCCCTTCAAAATAAAAACGAAACTTCCTAAAGACGACTATTATTCACGTGATTTTTTCAAAATGATCGATAAATCAGATAATTAATTTAGTTCCCCTCCCTGTATGTAATTTCATTACTAAGAATCACCCATTCACCAACGTTTTGACTCAGAGAGGCACAGTACCGGCAACATGTGAGAAATGCCGGAACACAAGACAAAGTGCAGGTACGCTAAAGATAAAGTCCCTTTGGATAAATTTGGCTGCCAAATACATAAAGGTAAATGCATAGATTAAAATGGATAGCATTAGAAAGTCTTAATTTCAAGATATATACATAAATATAACTGTAAATATAATAAACCTAAAAATGGACCGCCAACGTTTTTGTTCACAGTAGATACTTCCATTTACTGTACCTTGGCTAATGCCAATCAATCTGAAAAGCTGTTTTGGCTGTTGTAATGTACAGTAGTGGTATTCAACTGGATAAACTCTAGGACCCAAACTTTACACTGAACATCAAGTGTGACCTAAAACGTATGAAAATTATTAATCTGTTAAACTAATCATTTGTCATTTGAAACCAGACTTTGAAATGTATTATTACTATTGTTAATTACAAATAGGCCCATGTCAAACACAAGGAGATATACAAATACTTTTAATAAATGAACTGGGGACACTATGGGGTGGTTTACCGGACAAGGCTTATCCTAGTCCCAGACTAAAATGCATGTTTGAGCTGCTTTAATTAAAAAATATCTTGCACTGATATATCTTAACATATATCAGCGCCATTGTTTGTCTAAACAAAGTTCCGTGGGATAGTCACGGAATTTTGTGCTCATTTTTCCGTGGCATTCTCACGGATCTCCGCATTTTTCCGTGGCCCTGCTACCGACTGTCTTTTTCCGTGGCATTCTCACGGATTGGTTACTCAACTGCTTTTTCCTATTTTCAAACCATTTTCGCTTCGGTTTAGGGTTAGATTTGGTGTTTGCATTAGTATGTCACTTTAACTATTGGTTTATATAATTTTTTCTGATTTATTCTTTTATATTTTCTAAACTTTAAACAATTGTCGCCTGGCGTTGGGGTTAGAGTTGGGTTTGGGTAGGGATGTCATTTCATGTAAATCTAACCCTAAACCGAAGCGAAAATGGTAAGAAAATAGGACAAAACAGTTGAGTAACCAATCCGTGAGAATGCCACGGAAAAAGACAGTCCGTAGCAGGGCCACGGAAAAATGCGGAGATCCGTGAGAATGCCACGGAAAAATGAGCACAAAATTCCGTGACTATGCCACAGAAATTCGTGAGATCATGTTGAAAGAAGCGCACCAGTATTGTTTTTTGTAAGGTATCTTTGTAAAAACAACTTAAATGTCCCAATGTAACTAAGACCCAATAGGGGATTGACCTAAACCCTGTTCGGGAAACTGCCCCGATAAGTTTAACTTACTAGAAGTACATACAGACTAACCAAAATAAAGACAAGTGGCAATTGACACATGGCTATATATACAAGAGCAAAAAAACTAGTCAGACATGATAATCATTGGCAAACTGATGGAAGACACAGTCGGTAACTAAGAAAGCACATAAATGACTGCTACAGTGACTAATATAATGTTGATTTAATCAGGATAGACAGACACACAAGAAACAATATAAACGAAAATCCCAAAATAGACTTCCTGACACCCAGCAGTATGCTGGGAATGCTGGGAATTAAATTCTTTATCTAATCCTATTATCTTCACCCTCTGATCAATGTGGTTGTATATCATATTAATTTTCTGCTTTTGTTTTGTAAAGGTCTCAGAGTTCTCACCATCTTGGGCAGAAATTTTGATGTGCAGGTCAATGGCAGCTCTGTTCTGATTGGTGAGACCAAGTGTGAATTGTTGCAGTGGACCAATGAAAACATCACCTGCATGTTACCCACACTCGGCCCAGCTGTATATGACATACGTGTGAGAGTCGGGAACCAGGGCTACGCCTTAATCAGGTCTCATATCACTCACTGTACAGCAGGTTACTGTTGAATCTCAAGCATACAGTTCACATGAGATTAAATGGTTTTGTTTTTGCAGTGCTGGTGTTAGTAGCACCATAGAGTATGTCCTGAAGGTGTCAGGCTTCTCTCCACCGCTTGGCTCCTTGTATGGAGGAACCACCATCACCATCACCGGCTCTGGATTCAGCTCAGTCCCAAAAGACAACAATGTTACTCTGGGTAAGACAAGAGAACAGGATCAAAAATGTGTCAATTACTTCAAGAGAAAACATACTATTTTTTAAAGGTGAAGCCAATATTGTAGTGTTTGGCTAGATGAGATGTGCCTACTTAATCAACTAGAGTAGCAGGATTTCTGCATATTCAGATAGGACTCAGCAAGACTTTGTGTTTATCACAGGAGACAGACAATGCCAAATAATAGATGCTTCAGAACATCAGCTGACGTGTGTAACCCAGCCTACAGAGAAAATATATACAGTGACAAACCAAGGTGTCCACCCAGGTAAAATATTTTTTCTTTCTCTTTCTCTGTCACGCACATCACGTACCCGAAAGGACAGTGATAGTCAATATTTGTGTTTCATGTCAACAGAAAAAAATTAGCGCCACTGAAACAGCAGGATATACTACATTCCTTGATGTCCTTTCATAGTCTAAGGTTATCTAGTTCTAAATTTACTTAAATAAACATTGAGATCAGTGGTGTACTCACAAATGCAGTATTGAGAGCATTCAGAAAGACTGTTTGTGTGTCATCATCAGTGATTGTAATAACGGCGTTATAAATAAAGTATCGAGTATTCAAATAAATGACTGTTTCCCCCGTTATAACGCCGTTACCGTTACTGACATTAAAATGCTGCGCATTACTATAATTAATCTCACTGAAGCGAGTAGGCTCTCATTGAGACAGGCAATGTTTTTATCTTGTGTGTGTGAGTGTGTGTTGAGGGGTGGGAGACACATAACTGATGATGATTGGTCTGTGTGTGTTGGGGGGTTGGGACAACCACATAACCTATGATGATTGGCTGAATTTCCATCGTTAGCCAACAAGAGTTCATACACAAATGCACAGTCCGAGCAGTGCAGTGTTGCCAACTTGCTGACTTTGTCGCTAGATTTAGCAACTTTCTAAACCCCTAGCAACTTTAAAATCTAGCGATCTTTTCTTCTCTTCTGGAGGCTGACGGGAGAGCATGTATCGCTCTCTCTTCTCAACAAGCAGCGGGTGCTGCTGCTAGCCACTCACAGGCAGCCCGGTTATTATACACAAAGTATAATAAACACTACATTTATACAAGAATGGTATGTAAGAAAGGCAAGAATATTTATGTTTTGCGTTGCAACCCATTCTCACTCCCCAGGCGTCAAAATTTTAAGCATGTTCAAACACCTTCAGCGTCAGTATGAAGATGCGAGGGTGCCCCTATGCTTCACTATATCGATGAAATGGGAACTCTGTTGCTTTCATGCTAATCCCTCAGTGTCTGATATAGGCAAAAGGGCATCCCGGAAGGTGATGCCATCAAGTTATGCGACGTCAAGGTATGCGACGATCGGCAGGATGATGCCGCTTCTGGACGTTAACTACTCAATTTTTGTTCCAAATTTTTTACCATTGTTGCTTGGGGTTGAGGTTAGAGTTGGGTTAGGATGAACTGTTGATTTAATGTTGTTTAGTCACATCTGCGTTGTTAACTCTCTGGATTTTGTTATGTTAGCATTGCTCCACTTTTCCACAAGGACATCAAACTTCTCCATCTGTTTTTTACAAGTTTTTTTGCACATTCTCATTTTGTGTTATATTATGTAAAAAAATGTAATTTTGTGACTATGTGTGCTTGTTTATGCTTGTATACAGTACCTTATACCATCCTATATGTGTGTTTAGTGTATGGTCAGGGTTACGCTTGGAGTCCCTCTGCACTTCTAGTCTCAGTGGGAGATACAGTGGTTTGGAGCTGGGAAGCACCTGCTTTTGTTTCTTATGTGGGCTACAGGGTCTTTAGTTTGTCCAGTCCCAGCAGTACTGATTATGATCATGAAGGCCTTGTTTTTAAGAGTGGAGACACCAAAACTGCCAAAGGTACAAACATTACAGTATATCACCACCTATCTCACAATTAATGTGTGTGTGTGTGTGTGTGTGTGTGTGTGTGTGTGTGTGTGTGTGTGTGTGTGTGTGTGTGTGTGTGTGTGTGTGTGTGTGTGTGTGTGTGTGCGTGCGGCCGGGTAATTATCACGTTGGGGGGACCAATTGTCCCCACAAAGATAGGAATACCAGTATTTTTGTGACCTTGTGGGGACATTTTGATGTCCCCATGAGGAAACAAGCTAATAAATCAAACAGAATGATGTTTCTTGAAAATCTAAGGTATCAGACAGTTTCCTGTGATGGTTGGGGTTAGGGAATGGGGCAGGTAAGGGGAATAGAATATACAGTTTGTACAGAATAAAATGCATTACGTCTATGGAATGTCCCCAAAAAACATGGAAACCAGAATGTGCGTGCGTGCGTGTGTCAGTCGTTCGAATATATTACTTGTTTAGATTCTAAAAATCAGTGTCTTACATCCATTGTTTCTTCAAGTCAAATTTATTCATGCAGTATAGCACTTTATTTAGAATGTTGCATTCCTACACATCATTCTAAAATCACAAAGTTATTTTTGTTTGTTCAAACACTTGTTTGGTAGGATATGTGAAGACTTGCAAAAGGTTTAGTTTCAGTAAATTTACAGAATACTTACTGCAGTAAAATAAGGCTGCCTTACAGTCAAGGAAACAAAGAGGACAAAATGCGTTTGTTACACAATGCCATTTAGGGACAAATCTGACCTACCTACTCTGACCAACCTACTTCATGTATCTGTTTGTGTTTTGTCTTAAGGGTTCTTTGCTTACCGTTTCACATCTCCTGGATATTATTACTATAGCAGTGGTTACATTGACTCCAGTAACTGGAAGACGCTACAGGGTGTAGTCACTGTTAGGCCTCTGGAGGAGAAAACTGTTGAGCTTCAGGTGTCTGTAGCTGGAATAAAAGCAGCCATAAATTCAGGTAAATTATTGACAAAATGTTTTTTTTAGAAATGTTTTAAAAATCACCATCTTTCATTGGATAGACAAAACACGTTGTCCCAAATGCATTCCATCGGTGTTGCTGTGAAGTTCCGGTCAGAATGCATAAAACAGTTGTTGATTTAAGTAGTCTTTACTTAATTGTAGTTGTCTTTGTAATTGAAGCTTGGATAGGTTAAAGCCTTTTAACATTCAAAACATACATTAGCATACAACTAGCCTGGCTCCGCCCTCCTACGTGCTTCCGCTTAATTTTCAAAAAGCCAGAGCAAGAACAATGTTTGCTAAGTTTTGTTTGTCTGATCATTCAGAATTGTTGTTTCCAGCAGTTTCGGCGCATGACATATGTCACGACCACACGTTAGCGATTGGCTATGGCAGATCCTGAGTGACTCTGGGCAGATCCAATAGTTTTAAACTTCAACAGAAGACCCTCCTTAACGGAAGTAACGCTTTGCAATGGAGCGTGGCCAGACTCTCTGTACAAATGAAATGAATGTACGAGAGTCTGGTTGGACCAGGCTAGCATACAACATGGTGTGATGAGGAATCTGTAATGCCATGAAATCTTTGTTCATTTTACTTATCCACAGCTTCAAGACAAATAAACTCATCTGATTCTGAGTGTGTAGCCACATCTGACTGTGTCCGAGATCAGCTGGAGACTTCTGATGGTCTGACCTTCAGTTTTACTTCCTGTGCCAGTCCCACTGTAGAAAAGATTACTCCTGACCACGGTACCACACATGACATCATCAACATCCTGGGATCTGGCTTCAGCAACACGGCCTGTGCAAATGAGGTGAGGTTCAGAGGTTAATTTAACAACAAATCTGTCTTCATATTTAGGGGATGTTACTGTGGAATGCACTGTACAATGTTTTTCTTTGTATAAAGCATCAGCCAAATGTAAATGTTATTTTAAACAAATCTAAAATATTGTACATTACTAATTTGTTACAAGATTAACCGGTGGGAAAATTCTGTCACCGCAACAACCCTAACATGCAGTACCATTTTTAATACAAAAGTTAAATAACTTTCTTCTGGTTTACATTTGGCAACCAAAGGTCAGAGTTGGAGATCACCCATGTCAAATCATCAGCAGCACCTCCACTGAGATTAACTGCAGACTCAGTCCTGAGAGTGGTGCTCCAGTGGGCATCCCCTTACCCGTAACCATCCGGGTCAACAACCTGGGTACAGCCATCATGACAATGCCAAAAGAGTATGACCGCAGATTTGTGGTTCTACCTGTGGTTGATTCTGTCTCTCCCTCTGTGGGCAGTACGACCGGTCAAACACGTCTCTTCATCTCAGGTTCTGGTTTCTTGAACGCATCTGTTATGGTAGCAAACGCTCCATGTGACGTGGTTTCCATGAACTACACCCATGTGGTTTGCGACACCTCACCATCTCAGGGTTGCAGGGGAAGTGTTGTGGTTTACGTTAACAGCATCTCTTCATCTTGCAGTTCTGATTGCATGTTTGTATATTCTGCATCTATTGCACCAGTTGTCTCCAGTGTGTCACCTGACTCTGTTACTGGAAACTCTACTACTGTTTTAATCACTGGCAGCGGCTTTGGGAGCAATACAGCTGATCTGAGAGTGTCTGCAGATGACATTATACTGAAAGTCACAGAGGTTACAGATAACAGCATCACACTTTTAGTTGGTGCCCTGCCAGCTGGTGAACATCTTCTACAGGTAGTTGTCATGGGCAAAGGTCTCGCCACAGGAATCTTTACCCTGACCAGCACACCGCAGGCCACCATCCAACCAACATCAGGAAGCATTCGTGGAGGAACTCCACTGTTGATTGAAGGAAATGGCTTTGTGGAAGGAAACACCACTGTGATGATTGATGGTTACCTCCCCTGCTCGATTTTGGAAGTAACCCCAGACACAGTGAAGTGTATGACACCTCCTCATCTACAGGGACAGGTGCAGGTGGATATTTCGGTGTTTGACGTACAGTACCCAAGTCAAAGTTTCATCTACTCCATTGAACAAACTCCAGACATAACCTCTGTAAGCCCGGTAACAGGTAAGATTTCATTTTTGAAGAATTTGAGTAGACTGTTTGTGTTAGTAATAAGTAATCACAAAGGTTATTGAGGAGATATTTGCTATCACGTTTGTGAGTAATAAAACAAAGGTCAGAGTTTTCAGGTTTGGGCTCTTAGGTCAGCGAGCAAACATCTAGGAACAACTTTGCATACCCAAGCAACTACACCAAAGACATTAAAGAAATAACATAGGCCAATTGTTATCTGCTGGATCGTGGGTCACGGCACTGCCATGATAGTAATTGCAACTTCACCATTAATCTATAAATAGAGGTAAAACAGTTTGGGAGTGTACAAACTGTCACACACCTCAAAACAAGTCTCGGGGAATTACCTTTCACAAGTAAGACTGAACAGTGGTTTCTGGTTGTGTTAGATCATTATAACATTATTTTGAGGGAGTTGGCATCTGGAGGCAGACTATTAAAAGCTAGAGATATCACTAGCTATATGTGTTGAAAATTAATGAGAATTCACAATGTTTACATGTTACAATTTTATAAAAAAAAAAAAACATGTATTAGAGTTATATCATATCACATTTATAGAATTGTCTGTCTTACCCTAGTTTGTTGGTCAGCTTACTTGAAGATCTGTTGTATAGGACTTGATGTTTATTTCCCTTAGTGTATACTTGAGGCACCGATGAGACTCTGTGGGATGGTCAATTGAGTGACCCTCTGCCATACTACTCCTCAGCCCTTCCATCTCCTGAGGTTGCTTCTTTCTCGTAACTCAGTGCATAAACCCTTGACATGACCTAACATAAATCTCTAACCCCACAACCTCACCACAACCCGACCATACACGCCAACCTGTTTGACTAAGGCCAGAAGCCCTACTGTCGTTGTTAATGCACGTTCAGTGGCAAACGGTGGCAAACTATCTACCAATATTACCCAACAACACCAGTCTATTATATAGGACTTGATGTTGAAATCCCTTAATACTTACCTGAGGCATCAATGAGACTCTGTGGTATGTTCAATTGAGTGATGGCATCCTTTGGCACTCCTTCCTGGGTGTTTTGCTGATAGGCCCACAACACCTCCAGAGGGTTCAGCAGTGAATCCCAGTGTCCCAGGTTCACTCCCTAGGTGCCATCAACTCACTTGAAGACCCAGGCAGAGTCTTTTCTCTTCACCCACAGCCACTGGCTTCCCTTTTCCAGGTCTTTGACTGCCTGCCGGTGGGCCTTTCCTCGCAGTCCCCTCTCTCTGAGTAGCCTGGATGTTGAGGTGGCTATGAATCCTCTGCAACCTACTTCCACTGGGCGTACCTTCACATTTCAGCCTTGTTGTTGCGCATCGGTTGCAAGTTCAGTGTACCTCAGCCTTATCCGTTCATAGGCCTCCTCCGCTGCACCCTCTTAGGGCACGGTGAGCTTGATTATGTAGAAAAGCTTGAGCGAGGCTGACCATAGTACAAGGTCTGGTCGCAGGTTGTTGGCTGCAATTTCGGCTGGGAAGCAGAGTTTGCCAACAGCTTCCAGGCCCTTACTCTGCCCTGCTGACCAGAGTCTGATTTTATGCTGGTGAGGTTGGCTTGACCCTCACCCTCCCGGACAAATGGTGTTGGCTGCCACTGGGATGATGGGGGAGGAAGGGCATTCACACAAGTGTTGCAACAAAATTACCAACGCTCAAGACTTACCAACTGCTGTTTGACAGTCAAAATGCCTATTACTGTGGTGATAAATGAAAACGATGTACATGTGAAATTCCAGCCAGGTGGTGCAAAGGGACAGTTAAAGAAATATTACACCCAAACATTAAAGTAACCGAAATTTCTTTTCAGCTGTACAGTATATGCTTTCCTTTTAATCATCCGAACACAATCAGAGTTATATTAAATAATATTATTTAAAAATAATATACTGGTACCCGTCAACAACATGCATTTCATACCTTGTAACCAGTCGGGGTAGCTGGCATTCTTTTACAACATTGCTTTCATATTGTTGCATTCAGGTATTATCTGTTTGACAGCATCACATTCACACCGATCATGTTAATAGAATTCCTGAATGAAGCTCGTCTTTACAGTTACAGCGACTCACTCAGAGAAAATAAAAGAAAACTGTATTAATAAAGTTTACAATTCATGATTTTTTTATTTGCTAAATGGTGACGTTACACCACATTCATGTGCTACCTGATTATAATACATCATACCAATACTAACATGTTTTCCTCACAGGTCCTGTGGGAACAGAGATCACTGTGTCCGGTTCAGGGTTTGGCACAGATGCAGCGCTCATCTCAGTGGAGATTGATGGAGTGGATTGTGATGTGACATCCATTACAGACACACAGTTACTGTGCAGTGTTGGGCAACACGCAGGAGGAACGTTTCCGGTTATGTTATACCATCAGATCAAAGGTCATGCCTTGACACAGTCTGTCTTCAGCTATGAACTGCTGCTGACAGGTGTCACACCAAATGAAGGTAATGCAAAAAACAGTGTTTTGTGCGTCATCCAATTTACAACAAATTTAGGAGACAAAAACAGAAAGTAAAAAAGAAAGAAAGCAATAAGATCAAACACATCAGGGGCCGGATTCACGAAAACATTCTTAAGACAAAATATAAGAAAGTTCTTAAGATAAATTATAAGAAGTGCGTAAGAATGTTCCTAAGTGCAATTCTCAAACATTTCTTAAGAAGTTCTCAATATTTTTCTTAAGAATATCTTAAATTTGTGTCTTAAGAATAAAATGACAAGCTTTTAAATGAATTAAGATACCCTGCTAATGAGGTAACAATACACTTATCCATAATCTTTTGACTACCTTGCGATCATTAACGCGATACAAACGAGTGATGCAGACTTCTACATGATGTTATTCGCTGTTGTAACAGAGGCCAGCTAGTATTAAGGCGGTGCGGTTCGTAAATATAATTCCACAATGTCCCAATCGGTCCGTCTAGCGGGTCGAGCGCTCTGGGTGTCCGCACTTTACTCTCCGTGCCCACGGCTTCGTCTCCCGCGATCCGCGCTCATGCGTCAAGAGACGGACGCGGAGGGTGAAGCGTGCCCGCTGTTTCGGAGCCCTCGACTCACATGATGGAGCGATTACCGGTTCGCCTCCCGCTTAGAGCGACTTTTAGTATTTTCACAATATATGTAGGCTTTTACGGAGGAAGTTAAATGTTTGCTAATATTATCACTAATTATTATTTGTGTTTCATGACAAATTACTGAGTAAGCCATTAAACTTCATTATATAAGTGTGTAATTCCTCTTCAAACTATTCTATGTGAAGTAAACAGATTAAATTACCATTTCAGACTACAAAATACAACATGTCACATTTGAAACAATCATATTAACTTATAAAACATCTTACATTTTGAGATTTAAGACTACTGTAAGGTTATCCTAACTTTAAGATGTTATTTAAGACAGTTTATTTTTCGAGAATTGGAATTCTTCTTAAGTTTTTTCTTAAGAACATACTTAAAGAAAAAAAATAAGAAATTTCTTAAGAAGCTTTTTTGAGAATACAAAATATTCTTAACTTTTTTCTTAAGCTTGAATTTAAGATAAAAATGGCAGTTAAGAAGATTTTTCTTCTTAAGAATGTTTTGTGAATCCGGCCCCTGATTTGGCAAAAAACATAATATTTAACCTAAATATCAAAAAAGGACACTACAGTATGTATGTTATGTAATTTAATCAAAAAGAAATGAATTAATAAAGACATTTAGTAATACATTTTGTCTAGTTAGTACTTTTTAACATGTTGGTCTGCCATAGTCTGATGTAAAATCTGGGTTTTGAGGCAAATAAGACAAACAATGATATAAAGGTGGTATACAAATTGCCTACAACCTACATATAATTTGTATAGGATTATACAGCAAGAAATAAACAGTTATGCACTTTGTTTTTGGTTTTCAGGAAGCTATGCTGGAGGAGCTGTTGTTGAGATTCAAGGTTCTGGATTCGACCCAAACTCCACCAGAGTCCTTATCTGTAACAGAGAGTGTAACATAAATGTGCAGACATCCACATCTACCCAACTATACTGTGAAGTCCCATACAACAATGGTATGCATTACTTTCGTATTAACTCATTCCCTCCACAAACAAACAATACGGAGTTTAATCCTATCTAAATTTCTCTGCTTATAAACTCTTAAATATGTTTTTTTTATTATGAATTTGGCTGAAATAATTACATTTTTGTGAAGGAATTTTGAAACGATTATCAAAACATACATGGAGTGTAAAATTAATACATAATAAAAAAAATAACACTGTAGACTGTATGTGCCTTGAAATGTGTGGTTTGCATAGCAAAACTTATGATATATAAAACATTCTGTCATTGTATGTGTGATTATGGTTTTGTGTGAAAAGAAAAGTATGCCAAGAATACTAAAAGAAGTCAGTCATTTGGAGTAAACATGTGATAGCTTGGATGTGATAAAAACGACCTGTTCACATGCATGCATACATGCCATACATATTATGGTTCTTTTGCAGGAAATAGAACAGATTGGGTGTGTGAGGTTGCGGTGATGAATGGAAATATCAGAGTCAACCTCACAACTGGCTACACATACAGATCCTCTTTAACCCCTGTTATCAGTGCTGTCACACCACGCAGAGGGGGAACAGCCGGAGGCACCAGACTCACCATTTCTGGATCAGGCTTCAGGTGAAATGTCCTTTTGGTAACATAATCATTGTTGGTAGAACAATGAGCAATATATTTTTGCAGCAATTATTAAGCTCTGTTGCAATTAAAATGTAAATTTTTAGTGTGTATTTAATGTCTGAATCCTTTTTAAGGCTGCAGTAGTGCCTGTATGTGTTAACTATACATTTTCTTTCCATTACTTACATGTAGCGCAAATGCCAATGAAGTTACTGTGACTATTGCGGGATCTGTCTGCGATGTTGAGTCAGCCAATGGGACGCAGATTATCTGTGTGACTAATTCTCAACCCAAATCCCAAGAAACTAAAGTGCGAGTCCTTATAGGAAACAAAGGAATCGCCAAAATGGTAACGAAAATGTGGACCATCTAAAATAAAAAAATCACTACAAACTTACTATAAGGTTCCCCAAAACCAAACAATATGAACTTTGACCCCCTGAAACTAAACAGTACAAGCCACCAAATCTTTTAATAATTCTCAAATTATTAATCATAAGCCTTTTTAAAATGAACATGCCGTGGAACATCCATTGCTGGAGATTTACCTACTGTTTTTCAGGATCATGCGGATTTCTTCTACATTGATGTATGGTCATCTCGTTATACATGGGGTGGTCTCTCTCCTCCTGAGAAAGGCACATTTGCTGTAATCACTGCTGGTCAAACCATTCTGTTGGACACCAGCACCCCTGTCCTAAAGATGCTCCTCATCCAAGGTATGTTTATTTAGACACATATTCATACATAAATCTATATGAGACATGAAATCCAAGGTCAAATAATTAAAAGCCAGCGCAACAGCATTTAATACCTTTGTGGCTTTGTGAATGTTTTATCTCCTTTAAGGTGGACGGCTGATATTTGATGAGGCAGATATTGAGCTACAGGCGGAAAACATACTGATCACAGATGGTGGAGCTTTACAGATCGGGACAGAGCAGCAGCCCTTCCAGCATAAGGCCATCATTACACTGCATGGACACCTGAGGTCTAAAGAACTTCCTGTCTATGGTGCCAAGACCCTGGGTGTCAGAGAGGGGGTGCTGGATCTGCATGGTATGGCTGTACAATAATTACTATGTTTACTAACACCTGATGCAAGTATATAAGTATATGTGCAGAGTATAAATGTTTTATTGGGTTGATGTCAGGACTCTGTGCAGGGCAATCATGTTCCTCCGCACCAAACTTGCTCATCCATGACTTTCCGAACCTTGCTTTGTGCACTGGTGCACAGTCATGTTGGAACAGGAAGGGGCAATCCCCAAACTTTTCCCACAAAGTTGGGAGCACTAAATTGTCCAAAATGTCTTGGTATGATGAAGCATTAAGAGTTCCTTTCACCGGAACTAAGGAGCCAAGTCCAACCCCTGATAAACAACCTCACACCATAATCCCCCCTCCACCAAATTTTACACAATGCAGTCAAGCAAGTACCATTCTCCTGGCAACCACCAAACCCATCGGATTGGCAGACAGAGAAGCAAGATTCGTTGCTCCAGAAAACACGTCTCCACTGCTGAGTCCAGTGTGCATACTTTACACCACTGCATCCGACGCTTTGCACATAACTTGGTGATGGCTTGAATGCAGCTGCTCGGCCATGGAAACCCATTCCATGAAGCTCTCTATGCACTGTTCTTGAACTAATGTGAAGGCCACACAAAGTTTGGAGGTCTGTAGTTATTGACTCTGCCGGAAGTGGCCGACTTCTGCACACTGTGTGCCTTAGCATGCGCTGACCCCGTTCTGTGATGTAACGTGGCTGAGTTGCTGTTGTTCCCAACTGCTTCCATTTTGTTATAGTTTGACTAACAGTTTACCACAGAATATTCAGTAGAATATTTTTGGAAATAATTTTAGTAAAAGTCAATGACTGGGAGACTTGTAGACTTTATGGGTATATACATTTAAAAACAGCCATGGGTACCTGATCCTAACAGAAATAAAAATGACCTACATATCAATTTCAGAAGCCTCAGTTAAGCCTCAGAAAGACCCTTAGGTCGACATTTTCAGTGGAACTTATTGTCCCTAATACTGACACTATAATGTTTAACCCGTCCCCTGCAATGCAATGCTTTAAGGTTTGACTATAAATCTCCTTCTTCAGGAATCCCAGTACCTGTACCGTGGACTTGTCTTTCCCAGACTGCACAGAATGGCTCCAGTACTCTCACACTGATGGATGCTGTCACCTGGAAGACTGGAGATGAAATTGTCATTGCTTCAACAGGGAACAGGTACAGTTTGCACTGCCAAATCTTGGGCGAAACTCAGTTTGAAGTATAAATGTATCACCATCAAAAATTGTTGGCCAAGGTCAGATTGGTTGGTTGCCTAAACATAGAAGTGTATTTGATCATTTACATATGTTGAATGAACTCCTCATGAATTCACAGTCATAGCCAAAGAGAGAATGAGTTGAGGAGAATTGCCTCGGTTTCGGCTGATGGCAGGACCCTCACACTGTCCGAACCCCTGACCTACACTCATCTGGGTGTGTCTGTCACCCTGCCTGATGGGACTGTTTTTGAAGCAAGAGCAGAGGTGGGACTTCTTACCAGAAACATTGTTGTCCGTGGATCCAACAACCAGGAGTGGAATGATTTGATACCAGCTTGCCCTGCTGGATTCAACACAGGTCTGGATGTTTGTTTATCTTGGACAGAAATAAGTAATACGTATTTGACATGCTCACACAAAATTATATGACAAATTATATTGCTTTACCTTCATTCTATTCACATTTCTTACAGAGGAATTTGCAGTGCAGACATGTTACCAGGGGAGATTTGGTGAGGAAGTTGGAAGTGATGAGTTTGGGGGTTGCATCATGTTTCACTCGCCACAACCTGACCAGAACCTGGCAATTGGCAGAATTGAATATGTTGAGGTAACAGTTTGATATATAACTATAAACAAATCAAAATGACAAAATGTCATTGACATTAAGACACCTAAAAACAAAAAGTATTTATACTGCAATTTTATTCCTCTAAATTTTAGGTTTATCATGCTGGACAGGGGTTCCGTCTAGGGCGATACCCGATCCACTGGCATCTAATGGGTGATGTTCAGTATAAGTCATATGTGCGCGGCTGTGCCATCCATCAATCTTACAATCGTGCTGTGAGCATCTACAAAACCCACAACCTGCTGGTGGAACACAACGTCATCTACGATATTAAGGGTGGTGCTTTCTTTATTGAAGATGGCATTGAGACCGGAAACATCTTGCAGTACAATTTAGCTGTATTTGTCAGACAGAGCACAAGTTTGCTAAATGATGATGTAACTCCAGCTGCATACTGGGTAACCAACCCAAACAACACCATTAGACATAATGCAGCAGCTGGTGGGACGCACTTTGGTTTCTGGTACCGGATTGATAATTGTCGTTATGGATCATCATCTTATGGTGCCACCATCTGTCCGAATAAAATACCACTTTTAGAGTTTTTCAATAACACAGTGCATTCACAGGGCTGGTATGGATTGTGGATCCTCCCAGAGTATTTCCCTGTGCCGAATGGATACTGGGACTCTACAACACCATCACCAGTTGTCTTCCGCCGCCTGACCTCCTGGAACAACGAGAAAGGTGCTGAGTGGGTGAATGTTGGAGCTGTGCAGTTCAGTGAGTTTCTCATGGTCAATAATGAGAAAGCAGGAGTGGAGACCAAGAGGATCACATGGAGCTATGTCAGTGGATGGGGGCTAGAAGGAGGTGCAGCCGTGGTCAACAGCACCATTGTTGGTCACGTGGATGAGCTGGGGCTGGGAAATGATTACTGCACCACACATGGTGTTGTTCTGCCTCTGGATGATGGTATGAGTGTCATCAACACCAAGTTTGTGAACTTCAACCAGTCAACATGCGCAGCTGTTGGGGTGGCAGAAATTATTGGAACCTGCACATTCCGCTGTGGAGGCTGGAGCGCAAGGTTAAGTGGGATCCAATACTATCATTCACCCAATAAGGCCAGGTTCAGATGGGAGCATGAAGTGGTGCTTGTAGATACTGATGGATCCCTGACAGGTGCAGACCCTTTAAAAGTTATCTTTGACTGGGGGGATTAAAACATTACATTATAAATGTATATAGATATACCGTATGTGTATATTAGGGCTGTAAAAAGGTATGCGTTAATAAGCATTATGTAAATTAATGTTAACGCCCCCAATTTTATTAACGTGTGATTGACGCAACATGCAATTTCTTTTTGACTCTTGGCCTAGCCTGTTGTTGGCCCAACTGATAAATTGAGCCTTAGAAATTAAATAGTCATCAATATCCCTCATGTCAGCCTCATATCCCACCATGTACACACACATGTTAACCATACAATGTCAATGCAAATCACCACATGAATGCTGACAACATATTGATGAAACTGCAGCCAATTGTTCATTCGTAAGCTGGATGCGCCTGACCAATAAACTCATGCCATTGACATAATCCTATAGCATTTTAATCACGCAGCATTACCCACAGGGTCACCACAAAATTGATATGTTTTCAGCAGTTAAACTGACCATTAACTATAAAGTTCGTATATAGCATATCTAGTATATATAAATATAGTATACAGTTTGCGTGGGTAGTGGCGTACGCAAGTTTTAACCCCGTTTTGTGGATACACAACCTTTATAAAGGAGACCCCAGGACTTGCTTGATGTTAAAATAGGTATTAAGGGAGATAAAGTTAGCCGATATATATCTCGATAGCTTTGCGTGAAAAATACCCTTCCCAAAAAACTACTGCAAAACAAATATGTCAAAATCCACAAGGTCTTTTTTATTGAAGTGCAAAGAGGTAGTTCACGTAGGAACAAAGTGCTTCTGCAACATTTAAAAATATATACAAAAATTATACTTTAACTAAGAAAATACATATTGTCTTCTTTTTATTAAAAAATAAAACAACTCAACTTCAGATATTAAGTTTTTGGTAGACGTTGACAATTCTTAGTATTTTTTTCTGAAAACCCTCAGGAGATAAGGGTATTTATCCTGGAATAACAGGTTTTAGGCGTTTTAGAAGTAAATGGGTTAAATATGAGAGAAAACACTGTTGTTGTTACACAGAAAACTACAGAACACGTGCGCTTGCACACCGCATCATAGGGAGAGAGAAAGCTCTCACATCAAGAAAACGTGTGTGTGTGTGTGAAGCACTACTGCTAACCTTTGTTTTGTCATGATAAACTAGATCAGTCGTCTTCTCTGTCAGTAACACCCGTGACTGATGACATTTACGCGAAAAAGAAAGTATACGGAGAAACAGACATTAAAGCACTGCCACCTTTTCACTGTCACCAGAGAGAGACGCACGCTGTCGAAGCGCTTCACGCAACGAGAGAGAGAGAGAGAGAGAGAGAGAGAGAGGGGCGCGCTGAGCGCTCACAACAATGAATTTAAGCCGTATTAAACAGTAATATATACATGTAAACGGGAATCATGGAAGATCTATTCGCGGTGGCCAGTGTTAAATGAGACAACACGCGAGGGTAGGAGGGACAAAAGCGGGGAGGCGGGGCGAGCAAAGCACACAGAGAAGGCAAAGAAGCAAAGTGGCGAAATCAGAATTTAATACAAACATTATATCGATATATATGATATGTCAAAATCCATTTCGAGTTTTAATAATATATATATATATATAGTTTGAATATCGAGATATCGCCCACCCCTAGGACCTGATTAATTTTAACACTGTTATTAAGTGCGATAAGACTTGAAAACAATCTCCCTCTCGCTGACTGACACATCTGAAGCATGCACACAGACATGTGAACCCGATATACTGTATGCATATAAACAGAATTAAATTTTTAAAAAATTCTTTTTTGACAAGAATTAACGCAGATATAATCTGTTATGTCTAAAGTAAATGTTTAATTAACTGTCGAGGAAATATCTGATGTGTAACATAATATTAGATCCTTGCATTACAGTAAATCTTCAAGCTGTCTCAATGTCAATCAAATAATTAAGAAAAGAAAAACGTTTTACATATATTGATATTGTTTTTGACATTGTGTGTGCCAAATCTATTAGTTTTACCAGTGATTTTAACTTAACACTTTTGGATGCAGTGATTTTGTAACCTTAATTTTCTTTACTCTTTCACTAATAATGGACATACATGTGCATAATATTTGTCCATGCCCGGGTTAGAGTATTAAAAGCTTGAAACATGTTAAATTAAGGTTAATATAGAACAGAAAAAAATTGTGATTAAGTTGCGATTAATCACGAGTTAACTCATGACAATCATGTGATTAATCTAGATTAAATATTTGTAATCGATTGACAGCACTAGTGTATATCTAATATCTTATTATTTTAATAAAGGCAAAGTTAACTCTAAGGTGTTGCCGATGAGTAACATCCTCGACCCAAGTCACTGCTCTCAAGTAGAAGACTGGAGTGTTGGTGTACCTGGAGCCGTTTGTGACAACACCACTAACTTCCATCGGCTGGTTTTCAACAATTTCTCGCCATATTCACTTCAGTATAACAATGCGACTCTCACCAACTCCTTTGGTAGGTGAAATAATCAACTTATAGAATAACTGAAATATTAAAAGATTTGTGTGTGTGCATTTGATTCTTGTTTTTGTACAATTAACTCTGCCTTCATGTACTTAGTAAGCAATGTCATTTCTCTTTTAGGGTCTTGTGTGCTACCTTATGTTCCAGACTTTTATAGCTGGATGGCACTGGTGCCTACAGGCCAAACCTACAACTGGTATTTTGAGGATGGTTACCAAATCACAAGCATATCATATCGGGGCATGATCTACGGCTTTAAGGTAAAGTGTGTGCTCTTCACAAGGCTTATAATTCGACATACATTTATAAAAAAAAGTTCAATTTGTTCCAAAAATGAATTCTCTTTTTTTTCTGTGCAGTAGAAATGATGAAAATTTAAGTAGCTTTAACTATTTCATTGTGACCACGGTTCAAATAGTAACAAAGCAGTTTGTTTTTTTTATTTAATTATTTACCAAGTCTAATTCTTTTCCCTTTTTTATCCCTGATAGCCAGAGGATTATATAATTCTGAATCACAACTTTACTCAAGCGCCTGACGCTTTTCACATTATAGATTACCGAAAAGGTGTCTCAAAGCCCCTCGACCCTACTGTGAATGTAAATGGCGACTGGTACTTCAATAAGACTTCTAAAAATGTCTATTACATGGGTAAAACTACTCATCTCTTTATACAAGACATTTGCTGATGCTTCTGTATTTGTAGGAAAACATATTAATTAGGTGCTTGACTATAAAATGTTCAACATATAAATGTCATCCTAATACTAGAGAAAATTAAATGTTTGTTATATTTGAATACAGTGTCCGGAAGAGACAATGCAGGTAGCCGAAGAAGGAGGAACAGTGTGGACCGGTCCCTTAAAGACAGATCTATAGACTTCTTTTCATATCAGTGTTACTACTACGCGACATGTGTCGAACCAACACAGCCTCCGCCCCTTCTGAATTTTACAACTGCATCTGGTCAGCCTGGTCCAGTTGTTCCACCTTATCCAACTGGTCTTCCGGTTCATGATCCATCAGATAATTCAACTTCTTTAACCAAGCCTGAAGACTTTAAGTAAGTACACATCCACACTTGCTCAGCACATTTATTTTATATTACCACATCTATTGTTTGACTTTGCTTATCAAACACATTAGATGTACTCCCTGGTCAAATACATTATTTTGGAAGTCAAGCCCAGAAAACAACTATGCTGTACCACAAACAGACTCTGATGTGGTCATTCCATTAGGTAAGCAACTCCAATGCAAATCCCACAGTCACTATAAAAAAGGGCAATAGAGCTGTTTAGGTTGTTTTCCTTAAACCTTACATTTTATTGAGCCACGGTTTACCTCTGGATTTTTTTTTGTGGGGGGGGGGGGGGTTAGGAATATGAAACTTTGTGAATGTGTAAATTACACTTAGTTGTTCAATAAATGTCACTTTTAAAGTCTGTGTTTTTTAAAAGAGCAAGTACCACAATGATGTGAGTTTACATTCTTGATGAATTATACCTGAAGTCCATACTAAAACAACTTTGTAGCAACTTACATAAAAACACAGCAACTTCAAAATACATGTTTGAGATGGAAGAGAATTTAATTTATGTTGTCAAACAAAACATAAGAATCTTTATAGATTTTAAGTAAGATGCTAAATGACTAAATGTAAATGTAAATGTAAAGTAAGAGATATTGCAGAATAAATCCCAAAAGTGTGATCAGGACAGACATGTGGTTTGGTTTAATCATTTGTAAATTTAATTTCATATATTGTGTGTTGTTATTATATACAAACATTGAAATGTCTCCACTGGCCAATCAGAATTAAGAATTCCAGAGAGCTGCTAATAACTAACTAATGTTAACCCCAGTACTTATTTACTCAAAATGTGAAAACTGCTATTCTAAAAATTAAAAAGGAAACTAAGGTGCCTTTGGGTTGGCATAAAAACTTGTGCCACAACTACGGTCTGCTATTACATACAAGTGTAAAGTCGACACTAATGAAAAATGTTCCACTTTGTTTTAAAGGGACATGTGTCATTGTAGATATTCAAATTCCTTCCCTGAACAAGCTGACAATATTTGGAACTCTGGAGATTCCAGACACAAATAATGGAACGGCAAACATCGGTGACTCACAATATAACAACATTGTTTTGAATGCTACATACATCTCTATTCAGGTAAGAATCTAAAGTAGACCAAATTGCATTTTACCATTTATTACAGCTGAAATCAGAATTTTTATAGGACTAAATTAGCTTACAGAAATATTACAAACATTAAGATAAACATGCAGATGAAATACACACGTTTTCGAGGAGAGGTCTCCGAGCTCGGAATTTAACCTAATCCCAAAGAACTCAATAGGATTGAGGTTGATTTTTGAGTTTTTTTGGAAAAGGAACTAATATTACTTTTCAATTGAATCCAGGGTGGACATCTGATTGCTGGGCGGGCTGATCAACCCTTCAGAGGTGAACTACAGATCATACTGAAAGGAAACCATTTCACACCTGATTGGCAGTTGCCTGGAATAAACCAAGGGTCTAAAGTGCTGGGTAAGGGCTGGTTAAAAAAAAACTTAAGCAGTTGCAATCATATAAATGATCTTATTTATAACAACATTGCTGTTTTTCAGGTGTGTTTGGATCTCTTGATCTGTATGGCATGCCACAAGATGTATATCACACTAAGCTGGCTAACACAGTCCAAGCTGGAAACAACACTCTCTCTCTGGAGGAAACTGTTGACTGGAAGGTCAGACCTTTAACTAGGGATGTCAATGTAATGTGTTAATATAGTGTGATTTAATTATAAACAATTATAAAAAGATATAGAAATTAAATAAACCGTGTCATTGTTATGAACAATTGATAGGCATCAAATTATTATTGATAGGATCTTATTATTACATACTGTATATCAATGTGCTCTCTACATTGGCTTCACTTTAAACATGTTATCCACTTTTTATGTTTTAAATTTTTTACCTTCAGGTTGGAGATCAGATTCTGCTGTCCACCACCAGTTATGACCCATGGCAGACAGAAATCCGCACCATAACTGCAGTCTCAGATGATGGCCGCACACTGATCCTGGACCGGCCTGTATCATACACACACATCGGTTAGTACTTTTCAGCTCTTTTTTTTGTTTATCCACAATACACACACAACACATTCCAACACAATAAAAAAATATGAAATATATATACAGTATCACTTCATATGATTCCTTTGTTGTGTAACTGTTACACCAAATGAGAAAAGTGGAATGAGTTAATTGGAAAAGATTTGGCGAAGCAGCAGCATGGAAGTCAAGGCTGTAGCTGAAATCTTGTCCCACCCACATAAGTATGTGTACATTATTAATAATTTTGCATTATTTAAATGTATTGTATATATGTCTGTGCTCATACAGGACAAAGATACATTGTGCCAGAATCTTCTAGAAGCTATCAGCTTGCAGGGGATGTTGGTTTGTTGACCAGAAACATCAAGATCATTGGACAGGAGTATCCAGCCATGAACACACAGTCTTATGGAGCAAGAGTACTGGTGGGCACCTTAACAAGAGGAAATACTTACAGAGGTATAACATATAACAAAATGCTTAGGCCTAAGAACCCAAAATCATAGCTAGAAGGTCATCTGACAACGAGTGACAAAAATGCATATTTGTAGATCATAAGTAAAACTGAAGCTCACCTGTGATATTATGTGTTACAGGAAGAGCCCAGATCAGAAACGTTGAGTTCTACCACACAGGACAGGAGGGATGGAACGACCCATCAGATCCACGTTACTCTCTGGCGTTTCTGAACCTTGGAAATGTGAGAAAAAAAGCTTGATTCTTACATTGATGTTTATCATTGTAACAGTATGCATTGCATTAATATTCTAAAACCTTATTATTACAATTGTTT
This sequence comes from Misgurnus mizolepis, assembly GCA_025389145.1. Lineage (NCBI taxonomy): Eukaryota > Metazoa > Chordata > Actinopteri > Cypriniformes > Cobitidae > Misgurnus > Misgurnus mizolepis. The sequence continues at coordinate 14,901,425 of JAIFKI010000011.1, read as the reverse complement.
TATACTGTAGGTGGCTGGTGAGTCTTACATCAAGGGATGTGCTTTCCGTGATGGCTTTGCTCCTGCTATTGGGGTGTTTGGAACAGATGGACTGAGTATTGATGACAACGTGATCCATCACACTGTTGGAGAAGGTGTTTGGTCTCAATGACTGTTCATTGTTAATGCTAAATTATGATGACATTTTTCACTGATTCTCTCTTCTGTCGTTTTCTTTTTTTAAGGAATTAGAATATGGGGCGATAACAGTGCTGTCAGGAGAAACTTGGTTACTATGACACTGTGGCCAGGATCCTACAATGGTGCAGCGGAGACGTTTAACACTGAATGGAATGCAGCTATTGAGGTAAAAGTTAAAGTTAATGTTGACCATGGTACACACAAATAATTATAATCTTGTATCATGGTATTTACTGTACATGACTTTCCATTGTACTTTTTTCAGTTAGCAGATGCTTTACACAATTAAAAACCTTAACCAAAAGAATTTATGGTATTGACCCCCCCACAAAAAATTGCATATCATGGGACATTTTTATGACTTGCTGTTAGTGACAAAAAAAGAGAAACATACTGTACAACACCTCTTACAGAAAACAGAACTTAACTACATATGTAATTATAAATCGTTCATGTTTTAGGTTAATGAAGCAACCAATGTGATTCTTGAAGGGAATATTGTTGCTGGTTATGAACGAGTGGGATTCAGAATTGATGGAGAACCTTGCCCAGGTACATAAGACTCTAGTGTATTTTTTCCCTAAAGATGAAATGTATGGGTAAAGATAGTGTTTAGTCATTTTAAATAAGAATCTTACATACTTGTGTAATGGATATTTATTAATTGCTACTACATTTCTATAATATGTCAAAAGGATTTATACGATCAGTTGCCCAGTGGAGTGAGAATGAAGCACATGGTGGTCTGTATGGAGTCTACATGAATAAAGACGGACTTGCTGGTTGCTCTCAAATCCAGGGGTTCACCGTCTGGAAGAGTTTTGATTTTGGCATTTATGTTCAGGTATAATAAGCATATTTAGTACCCTACAACTTATCAACACTAACTATGAAGTATTGTAGAAGGCATAGTTGTTGAATTGCAAATTGCTCTTGTAACATGATGCAATATAAAGATAAACGTTGTCCTGTTCTGACCTCCAGGTATCTATGAATGTGTACATCTCTAATGTGATCCTGGTTGATAATGGAATGGGAGTCATGCCAATAATCTACAGTCCTCCATCTATCAGCCACGCATACACCAACAAAACCATCAGTGTACAGGTGGGGATCCACTGAATAATTCTGTCATTTTTTTGCTTTTGGCTTAAATAAAGTATAAACTAAAACTGAATAAAAACTGCTTTCTAATATCAAAATTATGTATAATTGAATCAATTTGTTTAAATTCCGTTGTTACTACAAACTAAGTTATAAGTGTAATCAGGAACATGTTTAGCCAACACACCCCCTTGAATATCTTTCTTCAGGATGCGCTGATTGTGGGCAGCAGCCCTGATTTTAACTGTTTGGACAAACTGGCAACAACTGAGACCTACGTTGCACTCAGTGAAAGCCACAGGGCTCCACGACCCCCTAAAGGTACAGATTTCACAGACATGGCCATGAATTAGATCTCTTCAACATGCATTCATTTTGAAAAATCTAAAATGAGAACAAATTAACATGCAGTAGTTGTATTTTCTAAATAGATTTGATTGATTTATTTAATTGTATTGTATAACTGATGTGCTTTCTGTGTACAACAGGTGGCAGGTCTGGAGTTTGCTGGCCGACGTTTGAATCTGACCACAACCAAGCACCACAGAAACCTCACACCGGACTCATGAGCTATAATGCTATAGCTGGTCTACTGATGGTCTCTGGTGAGACACATCTCCTTAAAATCTGTTCAATCTACAATATCACATATGAAATGAGCTATAAACTGCTAAAATTGACACACTTTCCTTTTACTTGTTCCTGTAGATACAATCTTTGTTGGGTTCAGGAATGTTTGTTCCACTGAAAGAAATTACATGTTCATGACCAACCCAAGAAATGAGGACCTACAACATCCAATCAGTGTTGAGAGGATCTCTAAGATAGACAGCACTGAAGAATCTCTAGCATTCATTCATAATCCTGATCTCAGGTAAACTGAAGGCTTACTGTTCATCAATTATTGAATTACCATCATTTAGTTATTGCAGGCATTCCAAACAGAACAATATAATGTAAGGTGACTGATAAAGTTTAACTTCTTACCTTTTTACTTTGTTTGCTCTTATTGTAGTAAAGTGAACCCATCTGACTGTGTGGACATGGACTGTGATGCTAAGAAGAAGACTCTGTTGAAGGATCTGGATGGAAGTTTCTTGGGTGCAGTAGGAGCAGTGGTGCCGTATTCAGAGTACGAGTGGAACGGAGACCCGCGGCATGGATTGGGTGATTACCGCATCCCTAAAGTCATGCTCACTGCTCTCAACGGCAGCCGCATACCTGTCAATCAAATAGCTCCTAATAAAGGTAAACCTGAGAGTTCTTCAATATTTACATTGATGTAAGAGAGACATATTTGATCACTCTTGCAATAAATATCTCTGTCTATGATGTGTGTGTTTTACCTGTACAGGTGTGATCAGAGACTCTTGTACATACATGAACACCTGGCAGAGCTACAAGTGCTTTGGACTCAATTACCAGATGTTGGTTATTGAAAGTCTGGACGCAGACACAGAAACAAGACGTCTTTCACCCGTGGCCGTCCTGGGGGACAAATATGTAGATTTACTGAATGGTAGAACCAACTTCAAAATGTTCTTCTTCATTTAACATCATAAATTACAATTGTCAGGATACAAATCTTGTGAATTCATCTAGTTATCATTGTGAATGTTACTGTATTCATTCATTTTAAACTGTGAACGTCTTATTTCTCTCATCAGGCCCACAAGACCACAGCTGGTGTACAGGTTATGCCTGTAGGAAGAGAGTCTCTCTGTTTCATAGCATTGTGGCCACCAATAAGTCCTTTGATATCTATTTCACCAGCACAACACCACAGAAGCTGAGACTTATGATGCTCAACGCTAAAACTACAGAGGTTTGTCTGTTAGATAGAAACTAAAATAAACACACAACATCTAGAGGACAACTTTCCTTTATCTTATGTTCTATGTTCTATCATTTTGTATTTATGCTTTGTGTGAGTAAGGTTGCACATAATAGTAAATGTTTATGAAAACAAATGTATATGGCATCTCACTTGTAGACAATCTATATTTTTGCTATTTATTTCCATAAGCTTGTTTAATGGATTTATGACCATTGCACCCAACACTAAACGTCTTTTCTCCACAGGCTGTTAGGGTGGCTATATTTTATTCAAGCTCTCAGCGGTTAGACGTGTATGTAAACGACAATTATGTTGCTCCAACTAACGCTCAGTGGAATGAAGGTCACACCGATTACACACCGCTTGAGCCGACATATCCAGGTACAGTAAAGTACAGTAATAGAGATTAATACAACTCTCCCACAAGCTTGGAAGGGAATTTTTGGAACATGTTTTAGGATTAAGAAAATTTCAGTTTTATGTTGTCAAATCTAGTTAGTAGAAGTCATGACTTAAATGTAAACTCTTTGATTTTCTCTTTGCTCTCTTCAGGTCAATATCTTCCCAGTTTTGACTCTGATCACGGCTCCAACTTCTTTGACCCAGACTACAATATGTTGTACATACTTCTCCGTGGCTCACAACCAGTCCAAATCCGTACTTCCGCTGTTCTTTTTGTGGCCTTCAACCTCCCGGCCATGACTGAGGCAGAGTTCTATGGACCTAATCTGGTCAGAAATCTGGCTGCATTCCTCAGAGTACCACCGAATATGATTCGAATCACCAAGATCATCCGCGAGGGCAGCAGTGCACGAAGACGGCGTGCGACTGGACTGACGGTGGAGATTGAAATCAGTCAGCCACCAATCCAGACCATCAGCACCAACAACACAAACAACATCGACAACACCACCAGCACCAACAGCACCACCAGCACCACTGGTAAGGCCAAACAATGTCAATTATTCATCAATTTAACTGTAAGATTACTTTACAATGCCTAAAATACCATTATTAACATCTCTAGTTGAAGATGACCAGCAGTTTGTGATTCTGAGGAACGCTGCTGATGAACTGGGCCGTGCTGCTGTATCAGGCGATCTGAGTCAATCCATTGGCTTCAATGTGTCTTCTGTGGACATGATCACACCACCACCCCCTTCCAGTGACCCATCCTGGAGTCAAGTAAGACTAAAACACATGTTTAAGCTGTCTTAACTGAAAATATGCCAATGCCATTGATTTGTCTCAAGTTACATATCATTAAAGTCAATAAACAATAAAACAATATTAACTTTTAATTAGCAGTGTGTAGTGTCACTACCATATTTTTTAAGGTAGCTTGACTATTCTTTGTAACCATAATGTCTTAGGCAACAAGCAACAAACAAAATTAACTGATGCAAAGTAATGTAATCTGATGCACCCTATAGATTAGTATGCTGTCATAAATTGTTACAATCTAGTAATAATAAAACACACCACGCTGTTTTAATTATTTTACCTGTGTTTGTCTATAAGGTGGCCACTCAGGAGGTGACCCGTGAAGACCCACAGGTGGAGTCGGTCAGCATAGTGTCTTCACTGATAATTGTGGTCCAACCGGTGGCTGCGTTGTACCCTGGACCCCTAAGCGTGCAGCCCAGCATCATGGCTGTGGATGCAGCGGTGAGACAGAATCAACTCCTTATTACTTTGGCTAAGCCCCACCCTAAAAACTGTGTTACTGATGAATCTTACCTTAGCAATCGTTGGCATACACAACTTCATAAGACAGAGCAATCGTACTGTCTTTACAAACAAATACTAAGTAAATAAAAGCAGACTGCATTTTATATTGATTCATTCTACAACTTTTTTTGTTGTGTACCATGTGTGTTTTCAGGGTAACTGTGTGTCTGTTGGAGTGACGAGTCTATCAATCTCAGCTGCACTCAAAGATGCTAATGGAAATCCAGCAGAAGGACTTTCCGGAAACACCACCATCCTGTTCAGTGGCTGCTGGGCAAATTACACAGACCTCAGCATCTTAAACACTGGTAAGTCATTTTTATCTATATAAAAGTCACATTTAGTTTGTATGTATTTTGATTTGAATCACTTAAATTAGAAAGATTTAGATAATAAATGGTTTAGGTAAACTGTAGGAATGTTTGTTGTAGTTCTCCAAAAAGGTGTTAGTGTTACATTTCTATTCTTAAGGTTGTAGAAATAGTGAGTTTTCTGGATAGGCATAACTGGTCATTTCGTTTTCCTCTCTCTCTCTCTGTATCTTTTTACAGGTGTTAACCTGAAGTTGGCATTTACTCTGAATGAATGGAATGCTGAGTCGAGATCCTTTACGGTTAGAGGCGTTACAACTCCTGCTCAACACCCACTTACAACTCCTGCACATGTGGTTGTCATCACAGATTGGGAATTTCCAAGCATCTTTGACTCCAGTCCATCAATCTCATCACCGTCTGTGTATCTGCTTGTGTTGTTAACTGCTCTACTCCTCCTGTTCAGAGAAACCTAGGAACCAAACTAAACAATGTAGAAACTACAATGTTCTTGCATGCTTTAAGATAATTCATAATATAATTAATAATCATTTATTCTTTTTGTTTTAACATAATTATAATAATCACGATTTTTAAGCTATCCCTATTTAGTCTGAAAGCATTCTGTAATGAGTACTAAAACAAAAACATTTATTACTTTGACAAAATATATTTTAACTTAATGTTTAAAAAAATAGTTTTAACTTTTTATACATTTATATGATTGTTTCTCAAATAAAAATCAATAAGTAGCATGCTTGTGCACCCTCAATATAGTGATGTTATTACGGGCTGTCAGTAGAGTGCGGTTAAGTTCAATTTTCACACTCCGACACCATGCAATGTAAGAGATAATAGGTACATGTTTGAGTTGACCTATCCTAGGCTGACTGGCAAGATCTGCAGGTTGCAGGCAGTGGTGGAGTAAAGACATAGCTGTCAAGTCAGACGCTTGCTGCATGTCATAGTGACATTGCTTATTTAATTCATTCATAATAAAAAAATGGAAAGTAAAAGGATAAAGCTGCATCTCTGTCAGCTCCATAGTTCAGTAGACAGTATGGCACTAATAAGCTTTTCAAGACAAAACTTAATTATCAGTGTCCAACAGTTGTGTGTGTGCTTTCTGGGTGAAGAAATATAAGAATCTAATGTCCACAGGCACCTTTCTTTGATTCCTGTCTTGTTGGATGAATACTTTATTGACTCATTTACTGCTTTAAATACATGTATATTTGATAGTTAATTATTATAGTTCACTTTGTCGTATTGTCTATTTGTCGGTAATTCTCTGAGTAATTATTCTACCTGAGCACTGCAAGGAGTTAATATTAGAGAAATAAAATGGTTTCAGAATAATGTTACCTTTGTAATGGTGCTTAACCTATAAAATTATTTAAATGGCTCTGATTTGAGAATGGTTTAAACATTTACTTTCAATTTCTGTTTATGTAAAGGAGCAGCTATACAAAAGTATAAAAAAAAATGGGCTGGTCTGTGTGGGGTGGGTCATATGTCACTAGTAATGCAACACACAATGGCATTGAAGTGGATTAGATGTAATATTTGTGAGATGAGCAGACATTTTACTTAAAATGTATACACCGCAAAATCAGCAGTGTTAAATCACATATGACCCACCCCACCCAGACCAGCCTATTTTTTTTATACTTTTGTATAGCTGCTCCTTTACAAAACAGAAATTGAATGTATTGTAAATATTTAAACCATTCTCAAATCAGAGCCTCTTAAATTCTTTTATAGGTTAAGCGCCATTACAAAGGTACCATTATACTGAAACCAGTTCTCAGGTGAACTATAAGTGAACTATAATTAAATAACTATCAAATATATATGTATTTGCAGTAAATGAGTCAATAAAGTATTCATCCAACAAAAGACAGGAATCAAAGAAAGGTGCCTATGGACATTAGATTGTCTAGCCAAATATTTCTTCACCCAGAAAGCACACACACAACTGTTGGACACTGATAATTTAGTTTTGTCTTGTGAAGCTTATTAGTGCCCTACTGTCTACTATGGAGCTGAAAGAGATGCAGCTTTATCCTTTTACTTTCCAAATTTTTTATTATAGTTTTCTAATGGCTGTAGGCAAAGACGTGTTAAAGCAAGTTCAAAGTCCATACGAGATGAATATTAAGTTGAATAATTTCTAAATAGAATGTCATATATGTTATTGAGTATTAATTGTTCCTGTATTAATTTATAGGTATTAAACTGCATCTGGTAAACATTATAAGAAAAACCTTACGTTTTACCTTGTAGGTACTTTTATTGTAGTAATATTGAAGTAAAGTTTGTTTTTCTGTCATCAAAAGAATAACTTAATTTAGTTATCTTGTGGTAAAACTGCCAACCAATCAAAATGCAGTGGGAAGAAAACCAGCTCCACCCCTGGATCAGGATCCCATTCCGTCCCCCTGGATCTGGATCCAACCTCGCCTCCTGGATTTCCATTTCTGCAGTGAGGCGCTACTAAAGCAATAAGCCCCAAGAAGCAGTGGGTTACCAGTGCATTTTATAACAGCTAAGACCCCCTTAGAGGTTATAAAATGCACTGTAACCCCACTGCTTCGCGGGGGTTATTGCTTTTATAAAATGGTTACTTCATATGCATAACGTTTGCGGGATTTTATAAAATAAAACACAAATAAGCTGAAATTATATTGGTACAAATATTACTCTTCCGCCAAACAAAGTAGTTCCTCCGAATGTGACTGAAACAAAGCGCAGTTCCCAAGCAACACAGACTCAGCAAAGACACAATGAAAATATGATTTAAGACTGTGGTGTTTATTTTATAAACCAACATTCATCTAATAAATACATTAACATTTATATCGATCAAGTGATGATCAAATTTGCTTGGAAGCATGCTTAACTCTGTTCCCGTCAGCGTTTTTTTTTTTTAAATTGCCACCCAGTTTTAGTTTAATGCATTGCAGAAAAACTATCTTCTTTAAATAAACATAAAATATCAAATGATAGAACAGACCATCCGCTTTCAAACAACAACAAAAAAAACCACCGTTTCATCCTACCTTCATTTGTTCTCTTATCACCTCTCAATTTTTTTAGCTAAAAGCAGAGATAATTCCATTTTTGTGAATAACTTTTGTAAGAGATCAGATTCAGAGCCTGATTAAAACACAGTGTTTTTAGTGTTGAGTGAATGTGTCAGTGTTTAAATTCTGTAAAATCGCCACCCAGTGGATGGCGGATATGTGAATTTGAGGTAGAAACTCCTCAGGGAGCGTTTTCTCTTTATTGATTAAATGACTCAACAATATTTATTGACATTTATCTGGATATCGCCATAATTGTGCAATTGTATACAAATTAAAAAATGATTAAAGACTGTGGTGTTTATTTTCATAGATCAGTACGCAGCAACAGTGGCGCAGTGATATACTTCTGTAATGCGGTCTGAACCGTGAGGTTACCGGGGTATTTTATCATGGCTTAGAACGCGTTTCAAACAATCAGAATGAAGAACCAGAACTGCCCGTTTTATAATGCATATTTTAGCAGGCCAAATTGGAAGTTAGCTTCACATGGGTTTCCCTTTAGCAAAAAGTCAAGGGGATTTTTCCGTAGGCTTTTGTATTATCGAAAAAAATAGCTATGTGATCAACAAAATGTTATGCTACTTAAACATTTTGTCCATCAAGATAATATTCATGAATAAATATCTAAAGTTTAAATTATTAGAATTTAAAAGGGTTTGAAAAATTCAGGGTTAACAAATGTGAAAAGCCTTTGTGTAAGAACCAGGAGAAAGAATACAAGGACAATGAAGAATAAGACCTTAGTGGTAATATTTAATTGACCTGCGGAGATAGCATTGTCAAGGTTTTTCTATATTGCCTGTTATGTGGGTAAGATCTTCTTGCCAAACCCATGCTGAGGCAGACTAAATCTCTCATTGACTTTGATTTGGCAGTGCACAATATTATTAAATTTAGTGTAATGTGCTTTGCATTTACTTCTGGTCTTTTGCAGATATACTACTGTATTTTTATAGTATTCAGAAGATGAATTTACAGACACTCAGTAATGTATTCTTTTAAGTATTTAAGTGTTAACTTTTAATAAGTCATTTTTTACGGTATTTGCAAAATGTGTTTAACATAAACAAGTACAAATTATTATATGTGTTTGTTGCAATTGTTAAATTTTGCCAGAGGAGTAAGAGGTTTTGTGGATGTATTTAAACGTTTTTAAAATCTGGTCATAAGAGCTTTAGCAGCTGTGAATAAAAAACTGGAATTCAACAATGTTCACAAATTCCAATATGGTAGCACTTTGGCTTCAATGGTGTATAAAGTCATTCACAATCCAGGTCTTCATAATAGATCAATAAGTGGCATTAGTGGCCATTATATTTTCACAAACAATGATGTTACATAATTTTCAACCTTGCATTGCAGGATGTCTCATACTATTCTCAGTAATGTGTGCTACCTGACCATTGATATATGTCAGACAGACTCCACCCAGCCCAGCCCAGTCCAGCCCAATCTTTTATTATTTTCTATACCTGCTTCTTTACATTAACAGAAAGTGAAAGTAAATATTAAAACCATTGCCAATTAAAAGCTTCAAATGCCCTTAGATGTAATATATTCTTTACACTTTACAAAGGTAAGCATTATTCTGAAACCATTCTTTTCTCTACCAGTCTAATATTTACTCCTTGCTCAATGAACAACTGACAATGGGCAATCCCTACTGAAAAATCCTGCTAGCATAAGCTTGTAGCTGGTTTAAGGTGGCACTAGCTGGTTTACGCTGGTCCTCCGAAGCCTGACAAAGCTGGTCATGCTGGTGGGTCAGCTGGTCTTCCAAGCTGACTAGCTAAGTCCAGCAAGACCAGCTTAAAAAGTGACCCAAACACAGCTTGACCAGCTTGCTACACCAGCAAAACCAGCTAAAACCAAGCTGTGAGACCAGCTAAAACCAGCTCAGCAGCTTTTGTTGGTCTTAGCTGGATTTTTCAGTATGGCAAATTTAAGTAAAAAGAATGCATTCTTCACCCAAAAGGACTGTGGGACACTGGCAATTTTATTTTTGTCTTTGGAAAGATGAGTTTAATATCCATTTGGTTCTAAATCTGAGGGGACAACTCATGGTTCAATGGGCATGACGCCACTGAGTGTCATGATCATTTACCATCAGGCTTTGTAACAACCCATGTATAAAGAAATCTAAAAACATTTAGGTAACTTTGCCACTCTGGATCACCTTTCCTTAAAGCCCAGTATACCTGTACCACCTGGAAATGTAAATAAAAAGTAAACTGAATAAGTGCACTTGATAATGTCCTTTATTGTGTAAGACACCATTACAAATGGCTGATTTAAATGCAAGGTATAGAGGGTGATTTCAAAAGGATTTTGTGATTTAGACCTTAAAATGGCTAATTCCCGTAGTACTCTACTGTCTACTGATCTAGGAAGTTGACAGAGATGCACCTGTTTCCACCCATGGGCAGGTACTATATAAGGATGGAGCTCTATTAGGATTGTTGGATTGTTAGTGTGTGGTTTTCTCCAGAGATCTTCACAGGTAGGTAAGCATCCATGCTGATTAATGTAAACTTTATTAATTTTCGAAGAGCGCTCTCACCAGCATAATTTATTTCTTTGTTTGTAATAGGCTAATCTCTTTTAATAATGTTTAATACAAAAGTTGTTTAGTTTGTTACAATTTATAATATATTTAAATAATACAATTACTAAACCAAGCTATGTAATGCAAATAGTCTTGACAGTATCAGTAAAATATTAATAATAAAGAAACTTATTTTGTAAATGTAAAGAAATCCGGCCAACCCGCTATAAAAAGTATTATACATACAATATCTTTCTGTTGTTGGTCCAAAAGTGATATCTGCAGGTGGCATTACTTTGAGGTGTGCGTGCTGTGAGTATGTTGAAGAACATGGGTCACCAGCGCTGGCCCCTGCATCTGCCACTTACCATTTTTATATTACTGTGGAGTTCAGCAGGTAGGCTATATGTGCTTTCTCATACGATAGCATTTTGGCCACGTGTATCCCTTCACAACAAAATTTTCATTCTACGAATGAAATATTAAATACATGCAGTATTAAAGCTTTTTGTAACTAACCTTGTGTCATACAGGTGCGCAGGAGATCCATCAAATAACACCTAACAGGGGCAGCATCAATGGAGGAACAAGACTGACCATAGAGGGGGAAGGTATTAAAAACAACTTAAAGGCACATTCCACTTTTTTGAAAATATGCTCATTTTCCAGCTCCCCTAAGTTTAACATTTGATTCTTACCATTTTGGAACCCATTCAGCTGATCTCTGGGTCTGGCACCAGCACTTTTAGCATAGCTTAGCATAATCCATTGAATCTGGTTATTTTTTAGTGCGATGCTAATGGTCTAATCAAAGAGTTTCAATATTTTTCCTTTTTAAAATGTGACTCTTCTGTAGTTACATCGAAACTATAGTCACATTCTGGGGTAAAATCAATGACTTTGCTGGCGTAACATGGCGGCAGCAGGCATAGCGATATTATGTACTTCCCGAAAATAGTCCACTGCTATTGAAAGTAACCAAGGGGACTATTTTTGGGCAGTGCATAATATCACTACGCCTGCTGCAGCCATGAGAGTATAGTTCCTAGCAGGGGCACAATGAACAGTTTCAAGGGGGGTATGCGAGACAGAATTTTGGGCCCCTTTCTTTAGATGAATGTTTGATTTTCATACCATAATGTGTAGCTATAGAAAATTACTCAGTTGAGTGCATTTATTTAATTTTACAAGTCGCATTTGCAACTAAAAATAAATGTATGAAGCAAAAAAAAAAAAAAAAAAAAAGATTTAGGCGATTCGAAAAACGAATACCATTTTAATCTGGAAAGGCAGAAAACATTCACGTGACTGATTTGAAAGAGATCACTAAAAGAAGAATAATGCATGGAGATGCATTTCTGAATCTATGGAAATCTATGGAAGGCGCTTTGAAAGTCGCGGCAGTCAAGTTTTCTGTGCGGTTTGTTTTAGAAGCGAAAATGTGTACATTTATGTTTAGCCTATAATAGTTAATTCTTCAGAGTTTTAATTCAATTCAATTCATATTGATGATCTTATAGTCCATTTTGTCCATTTAAAAATGTTATCACAAACCGATTGTATTCACCAGAAAACACCAAATAACTTATATTCTCTTTATGACGTTGTTCTCTGTGCGTGTGTTATGGGTTTCCCGCAACCCCACACGCGTCCTCCGCTCATGACAAAAAAGCGTGGCCGGCAAAAGTATTAAAAAATAATATGACGTTGATTTTTTTTTCAAGTTTGCACCTCGCCCACGCACGCCCTTAGCCAGTGACACAGAAGTTGCAAAAAGCACAATCGGCCAAAGTTTAAAAAATGACGTTGATTTTCAGTCAAAAGCATGCCGCAATCAAATGTGCTGCTGGTGGGCATGCAAATTTAATTTCTGTGCACTGAAGGCTGTTTTTTGAAAAGCGATAAAAGTGATATACTCCATAATATGATTTTGCACATCCAACAACAACTATATTATTACAAAGATAATACTGCATGTTTTGGCATTTGGTAGCATATTGCAGTAGTTTATATTTGTTACGTAATGAGAAGCACGGTGTTCTTTTTAATGTTCTTTTTCTTTAATATTCACAAAACTTATCAACAAAACATTGATTAAAATTAAGAGACTAATTATATTAAACGAAATTCATTTTAAGCAAACATTTAAAGCAAACAAAACTTAATTTAAACTCGAAAATTATGTCTTATGATCCACCGTCATATTAAATTGAAACAAAACATTAACAACATTACAACAATATTTAAACACAACAATACTTAAACATAAATATAAAACAGACATTCTCTATTAGGATACATGTTAAAAACAATCTGATATAGCGTTTATAATAGCTGCACTGTTAACTTTTTGGGCAAAACCTCCATTGCAAACCTGAATAAAAATGAATCACTTTCACTTTGAAAATGATGCGCTGTAACATTAAAACCAGCTCTTAGTCATTTAAAATTTAACTCAATTACAACAATTCTCCTATTTCATGTTAATTTAATAAAGAGTCCACAATTGCAGAAAATAATATTTTTAACTCCGCCTATTAAGTTATTGTCCGTCTTAAAAATGCAACAGCCTAGTTGTCAGCAGTCGCTATCCTAATATTTCCTTAAATAAAGCCCTTGCTGTTCTTTTGTATTAACACAAATATTTTAAATTTTTCATGAAACATTTTACGATTTACAGATCAGCATGAGCGCTTTTTAGTGGCATGTGAGATCTTACCTTGAAATGCCAAACAGTAGGGCTGTCGACTGTTTGTGGTAACTTAATAGGATTGCATAGCAAACCCACCAAACTGATCCCAAACCAAAATGTTGCCTACGCAACCATATCCATACCCGCACAATCAAATTAAAAACCACCAGAACCGCCAAATATGTAATTGCATCTACTAGGTCATGCTTGCACGCTGTTTTTTAAAAGTGTCTCAACCAGAGGCGATTCTAGGGTTAGAGCTTTAGGGGTGCTGAGCACCCAATGAGCTCCGCTGCCACCACCCACTCTTTTTTCCTACAGAAACCAATAATATGTCTATTGTAAAATAACTATCATTTTAACATTGGTTCAACTAACTCCAAAATCCAGATTTTTTTGGAGACCTTTCAGGCATGAAAACGGTCAGGGGTGAAAAAGATGAGAAGAAAATTACCCTAGGGTCCGGGAGCATACTCCCCCTTAGAATTTTTTTAAATTACATATTTTAAAGCATCAATCTGATGAGTTTTGAGATTCATTTTTTTGCCAACCTTTTTATTTCTAATTAGTGGCGAGCTAGCACTTTTTTGCCATTAATGCCATATTATAGTATCAGGACAAAAGGTGGGCTACAGCAGCAGTGTGGGTATGGTTTTATGTGGATATACAGTGTGTCGTTTTAAGCCTTTGTCAAAATGACAAATCTCCTAATTTATAACTTTTATGCCTACAACATATGGTAGGTTAATTTATAGTTTAATTTGCAGCTTTTCTTTTAACAGTCCTTTAATTGAACCATTACCTTTACTATATGTCTAAAACAAAACACTGGTGACTCCTGCACTAAGGGTTAAAAACGTTATCCCCTTCATATTAATCTACATGTGATCAACTAAAAAAATAGTTATTGTCTAGTTTGATAGTCAGACAGTTAGTGATTTCACACATAACTTACCGGTACTGGTGGTATAGTGATATGTAGTTTGTTTTCACTCTGTTCCAAACGCCATGTTTTCATGACGACTGACCAGAAAAGACGCACGTGACGTCATGTTTACATGACTCCCGATTGTTAAAATAAGTCTCAAATTAACGATAAATCATACAATAAACTTTAACAAGGGAGACACACGTACTGGATGCAACTACCTACTGAGACGCACAAAACTGCATGCGTCTTGCGGAAGAACATTGTAACCGGCACTACGTCTCTCCGTTTAAGTCTATGGACGAGTCACCCAGGTACTGTACTACTCCGCAGCGCGCGGGTACCCGCCGGACTAAAATAAGCCGAAAATAAACACTTATTATACCTGTACCATGGTGATTCAGTATAAGACAAAAACATGGCTTGAAAGATTGATTCGTGATGTACTCGCTCATTATAAACATAACGTAAACATTTTGTAAGATTTGAACAAAAAAGTTGCATCACAACACTTGTAACTGATTCTCTCTCTGCGTGTGTTTCGCGCTCGGGCTAAGCGATGCTACAGAGAAGTAAAAGAAGAGGATGACACCATTTGCTAAGCAGAGAGGTTTTCTTTTTCTACCTTAACATATACATTTTAAACCACAAACTACGGAGTATGTTTTGGACATTATTTAACCTTGTCAAAGACGAACGAACATTTTAGAATAAATACATTTCTTGCTCCAAGTTTTAGGGGTGCTGAGCTCCTTTTTAGGGGTGCTGAAGCACCCCTAAAAAGGGTCTAGCCTCGCCCATGGTCTCAACTGTACTTAACACAAAGTCATTTACAGTAGTTTTATATTCATTTACTTTACATTTTACTATAGTGTTAATAATTAAACGGGTACAATAAAAAAACGTAAAAGTGATGACGGTGGGGCCCCCTAGCGTACTCATGGTCCCATATGCCTTGCATACTCTGCACCCCCCCCTAACGGTGCCCCTGGTTCCTAGCCATATCTGCCTAGAAAATCATAGCTTTAAATTTTTTGTCGGTCTTAGTACACAATGTAACTACAGAAGAGTAAAGTTTTTATATCTAAACTATTTTTTTGTGCGATGCTAATGGACTAATCAGATTTAATGGATTGTGCTAAGTTATGCTAAAGTGGCACCGCCAGACTCGAAGATCACCTGAATGCATTTCAAAATGGTAAGAATCAAATATTAAACTCTAGGAGAGCTGGAAAATGAGCATATTTTTAAAAAACTGGAATGTCCCTTTAAAAGTTATAAAAGTAATCTTGAGAATTCCATTATTATAAGTTAAAAATGTATAAAATTCATGCTATCTTTGGTTATTTTTCTTTAGGATTTGCTCCAAATAGTCTAAATGCAACAGACCCAAATGGGAACAGTGTGACTATGGTTTCTCAGACGAGATCGATTCCCTGTGATATCGAAAAAGACTCCAGTAACTCCAAACAGATTGTGTGCTATACAAGGTAAGAATTAACTAGTTCAAAATGTTTTCATTGTTTCGTTTTTAAAAGCACAGGCTCATGTTAAGATTAAAACTTTCAAATGAAGAAATGAATAAAATATGTGGGCACTGTGAATAAGCTCCCTATAAGTACTGTAATCTTTTCTTTTATAAAAAAGTTCAACAAACAAAAACAATCACAACAATTTTTGTGAACACATTTGATTCTTTAATCAGTGAGGCTGCATGCTACGTCAAGTTTGTATTGAAAATTAAATGTCAAATCATCAACTGCATTTTATTTTCAATTTGGCAGGAATGATGCTTCATCACATTGAAAATGAAATAATTTAAAAAATCTTTTAATTTTTATTTTAGCATTTAATTTTCAAATTTGAGACATATTTTGCAATTAATTTTTTCTTTTATCATTTAATTAATTAATTTTAAAAAGGCCAAAAATACCTTCCATACATGTATGCAATGTCTAAAGGTTCATTTAGTTACTAGGCATAATATAAATAAAAATGTTCTAATTAAGTGGCAACATTTTAAAAGTATACAGTAGGTCAACTTCAAATTAAAGTTTAAATTGTATTGCTGAATATTACAGAAACAGGTGTTGACCCAAGTAGTATGGTGGTGTTTGTCGATATACTATTTTGTTGTTAATGTTAACAATGATTAACGTTATTATTTTAAACAATATAATAATAAAATATATTATATAACAATTGCATTTATAATAAATATGTTTGAATATTGATTGATTCATATTGACTAATTACATTTTATTGTGGAGCATGTTTACCACGATAGAAATGCCAAAGATACTGTATGCAAATCTAAATTTGAAGAAGGAATTTCAACTGTATAAATTCAACTTTGTTCTTAAACAAGTCATTTCATTGTCTTCTTCAGAGCTCTGCCAGAAGGTCGATATGAGGTGGTGGTCAGTGTGTATGGTGTTCCTTTAGATCTGTCACAGGTAAGTAACACGATGAGGCAAGATGTGGATCCAAGTGCCGTTTATTCCATAAAAAGTGTAAATAAAGCAAAAACCAAGAGCTAGGGACCACACAAGGGACTACGACATCATACAACAATCCACAAACACAGAATGAACAGGCAGGGTATAAATGCAAGACAAAGACCAATCACAGAGCAGATACAATCAGGGACTAGGACAACACACAAGGGGAGAAGCATGATCACAATGAATATCCATGGTTACAAACAAGGGGGCAGAGACACTAATTAACACAGGGAGATACAACTGGGAACAAGGGTATACATGAACACAGGTGAAACACAGGTACACAGAGACATAATATAAACCCAAAACACAAGCATAACAAAACACCAGATAACAGGGACACAGGGAACACGTTACAAGATCACTTATGTAAAAACTGCTTGCCTGATTTCAGATTCTATGTAAGTGAGAAAGATTACAGTAAACTGTTTACTATACAATATTCATCTTTTTAAATATTTTACAACACATGGTGTAATTTTACAGTCCTTCAGTACATTCGGTTATACACCCACCATTCAAAGTCTTAGCCCACTTACAGGTCTTCCAGGTAAGATTCTTGTTTTAGATTCTTTTAGAAATTACTGTTGTATAGATTGTTGCACTTAAAAATTAAGTAATTTTACAACTTTACTGTCAACAAATAGGTACTGTGGTGACAATCTACGGGAAGATTATGACTGATGTTTATGGAAGCAGTACCACCAAAAGTTCGAATGGGGAGAATACAAGATTTGTGAGGTCTGGTGAAAGCAAATACACAGATGAATAACAATACAGTCTACAATACAGATATTGGGTTCATCTGAATACTGTTTTGAATTATAATTTTTTCCTCAGGGCATACATGGGTGGCATGCCTTGTGATCTACTGAAACCTAATTCTGATGAAAAGTAAGCATCTGTGAAGTAATTTATCAATGAAAATGTTAAATGTCAATGTAAACTGTACAAATCGCCTTTTGTTTTCCAGGTATGGCCTAAAATTGGACCATTCTACTTATGGATCCATGAGTTGCAAAATGACAGGAACTTATGTTGGTGAGGAATTTTATTATCCCAACAGAATATTTAATGAAAATGTATTTATATTTCTGTTTATAGAATATAAAATGTTGTTGGTCATGATTTTCAGGTCATCACAACTTCAGTTACATTCTGGATGGTGGATATGGGAGGTCAGAGAAGTTTGATGTTATTTTACATCAAATTTACACATTTAAAGTATCTGCATCTCATTATCGTCTTTGAAAATCACAAAAAAACACAATTTATTTTTTAGGAGTCTTCCAGATGTTGAGCTTTTCAGTGTTTCAGCACTGAACAAGCTTGCCATGTTTCAGACATATGCAGGTCTGAAATCATCTTTTTCTTGTTAATGGATACCAACTGTAACTAAATTTTGGCTTGTTGTTTATTAAGTAAATAAATGTGCCTGTGTTTCAGAGGTGACAGGAGTTTCCCCGTCTGAAGGCAGCTTGCTAGGTGGCACATCATTGACTATTCATGGACATTACTTTGATGAGACCGACCGACCAGCTGAGGTTTTAGTGGGAGGTAAACCTGATGTTCTGCTAATGGTATATACAGTTTTTACAAGACTGATTTAAAATCTAATTTAACCCTGAAAATAAACAAAGCTTTAGATGAATAAATATAGATAATAAAAAAGGAAACTAAAATAATTGTTTATGATTCTGCAACAGAGTATTCTGCACTGCACTAATTCATCTGCTCAGATTTTCCGAATTCCATTGAACCACCCAAGATGATCTTTAAAATAAATCTTTTATTTTTAAATTAAGTTAAAATTTTTATATTTAATTTTTTTTTTAAATTAATTTTTTACTTTTTACTTTTATAACCCTCTCTGTTCACTGCTTGTAGCTCTGTCAATAAAGATTCAGTTCCACCGATTGCTGTATGATGATATAACCAGGGCCAGACAAATTCTGCAGACTTTTTGCGTTTTCTGCAACAAAAAAATAATAATAAAAAAGAAGAAAAATGTGTACAATAAAAAACACACCAAAGCAACGAATCTTATGAATTAAACCAGAAAATGTGCTTGTCATCATAATATCGAAATAAATTACTTATATTAATGTTTACACTCTTATATATTATAGCAAACTAAAAAGCTTGTATTAATGTGTTCTCATGATCTTAATTGTATCATTTTTACAACACAATGTAAATATAACTTTAAATGATACATTACAAGAGCATTCGTCTAGTAATCTAGTAATGTTCATGCTAGGGGTGTAACGGTACGCAAAAATCACGGTTCGGTGCGAACCCCGGTTTTGAAGCCACGGTTCGGTTCATTTTCGGTACAGTAAGGGAAAAATGCAAACATTAAACTGCAGGTTGTTATTACTATAAACTTTTTTTTTACTATTTGTTTACACTTTTTTTAAACAGTTTTTATTAAAATATAACATATAAAATATATATAAAATGAAAAAATAAATAAAATACTACTGCAAAGTTATTTTTTACATTATTTTATAACAGAAGGTAACTCTTTTCTTAACCTTCTCTTAAACTTTTTCTACTAAAACCTTGAACTAACAAATTCAATTCCTGAATACATTAATGAACTATTAGCCTACATTTTTGCCACCAAAAATTTTCTGTTTTGATTTATTTTGGATTGTTTAACTCACAGTATTGAATTGGCTATGTACCATCTCTGTATAAAAAATAATATTACTGCTCTATCGGTAACTGCATAGCAAGCAACATGATGATATACTTATTATACACTCATTTTGAGATTAGTGAGCTGCATACATAGCCATCTTTGATCTTTTGCACGTTTATCCTAATCTTTGCTTGTGTCATCAATGTAAGCTGTGACTTTACTAACGAACCCCTCCGTAGCTGAGTAACAGCTGAGTAAGCCCGGGTTACAGCTCTTCTCTGTCCCGACCAGCTGAACGCATTGTGACAATGATATGATTGACGTGATGTGCAGATGAAAAATCTGATCACTCATTCCTTATTCTCGCTGTCACAGAAAGCGCGTCTCATGAATGCGTAGCAACGAAAGACGTGCATCCTCTCACGCACTTTTGAAAGAACAAAGCAGCGCGTTGACACGCGTTTAACATGCGCTTTTAGATATGACACGTAAACGTTTACATCAATAATCAAACGGATATACAACTAAGTAAATAAAAGTCTTTCTGCGGGCCGAATTATGTTATATGTTTGACAGAAGACTTGCGCTGAATGCGGAGACTTCCGCCACTTAATATGTTCGTGCGGAAACGCACATATTATGTTCCGCACAGGCGCACACAAAATGCGTTCGGCCTTTCGGTGCACGTGTGCACCGTACCGAAAGCCCTGAACCGAAACGGTCCGGTTCGAATACACGTACCGTTACACCCCTAGTTCATGCGTCTCCACAGTGAGATCTCCATAAATCTGTTGTATGACCCAATTTTAGGTTTTCCTTTGTCTTTAGAGCAGGGGTGGGGAACCCTGGTCCTTGAGGGCCACTGGCCTGCAGAGTTTTGTTCCAACCCTTATTAAACACACCTAAAAAATCAAATTCAAGTCTTCAGGATTACTTGGAAATAAAATTCACGTGTGTTTGATTAGGGTTGGAACTAAACTCTGCAGGACAGTGGCCCTCCAGGACCCAGGGTTCCCCACTACTGCTTTAGAGTGTTAAAAGATGTCTGTGCATAAAGAAGATCTGTAAAGTTGCAATTATTAAAGTTTCAGACCTAAAGAGATCTTTTAAAAAGTGAAGCTTCATTTACGGTTTCCTAAAATGGCTTGTTCAAACACACCCCCACAGTTGCGCGTCATACTAATAACAACATTTGCATAACACCACCATAATGAATACGCAAAAAAAGAGGGTGTAACTTTCATTCGCACTGTAGTATTGTTGCTGCTGCCATGTTGTGGAGACGCTGTGTATTTCCTTGCGAAAGGCAAATGACTTTGTTTGGCCTTCCAATAGAGGAAACAAGAAATCAATGATTACGTTTTATTTACAACAATCTTCCAAAACAGTACAGCTCGTTTAATCACGTTACCTTACGCACTTGAGGAATTCACCAAATCACAACGCACTGGATAGCTGGCCAATCGGATCACAATGCGCTTTCTCAGAACTAGAGCTTTGTACAAATTGAGGCGTGAAAGGTGGGGCATTGAGGAGCTACAATAATGTAGGGTATGTGGAAAATAATGTATTTTTTGACCCATAAACCACGCAAACACATTGCATTACACCAAATACACAAAAAATGTTGCTTTCAGAAACAGAATATTGGCCCTTTAAACTGCTCCCAGCAGAAAACAGATGAAGTGTCCAGTATGAAAGTCAGAGGGTCTAAAACGCAGTAAGGTTTACACACACTTTTTTTTACACGTTAGGTTTACACGTT
Source organism: Misgurnus mizolepis (assembly GCA_025389145.1). Classification (NCBI taxonomy): domain Eukaryota; kingdom Metazoa; phylum Chordata; class Actinopteri; order Cypriniformes; family Cobitidae; genus Misgurnus; species Misgurnus mizolepis. Next base: position 14,880,092 of record JAIFKI010000011.1, on the reverse strand, counting down.
AACAGTTGGATGTGCCAAAACTTTCTTCAGTTAAACAGAGAAAACTGAAGTCATTGCATTCTCAAGATGAAGTTCTCAAGGTGAATGCATAAGGGTCAAACAACTAGAAATCAAGTCAGGAATCTTGGTGTGATTCTGGAGTCTGACCTTAGCTTCAGTAGTCATGTCAAAGCAATAACTAAATCAGCATATTATAATCTCAAAAATATCGCAAGAATTAGATGCTTTGTTTCCAGACAAGACTTAGAGAAACTTGTGCATGCTTTCATCACCAGCAGGGTGGATTATTGTAATAGCCTCCTCACTGGCCTTCCCAAAAAGACCATTAGACAGCTCCAGCTCATTCAGAACGCTGCTGCCAGGATTCTGAGCAGAACCAGAAAATATGAACATATCACACCAGTCCTCAGGTCTCTACACTGGCTACCAGTTACATTTAGGATTGATTTTAAAGTATTATTAATGGTATATAAATCACTCAGTGGACTAGGACCTCAATACATTGCTGATATGCTTATTGAATATAAACCCAACAGATCACTCAGATCATTAGGATCACATCAATTAGAAATACCAAGGGTTCACTCAAAGCAAGGAGAGTCAGCTTTTAGCTTTTATGCCAGTCGCAGCTGGAACCAGCTTCTAGAAGAGATCAGATGTGCTCCAACAGTAGTAACTAAAACTGGTACTGCAATCACCCAACTGGTGGCCAATACACAAAATGACAACATAAACATCAGTTGAGGGCTGCAACTCCACTTTTTAAATGACAATATCTTGGCCAGACCACTGTTGTCACTGATATAAGTATTTGAAATGAAAATGATTTCTTAATGTCTAGTGACATATCAGGGCCATTTTATGATTAATTGATATACATTTCTTACATACTGTTCCTTTAAAGTCATGTGCTATAAATGTGCTATACAAATAAACTTGCCTTGCCTTGCCTTGCACTATATTTGCGTGAAAGTCAAGCTTCCAATGCTTAACCTGCATGGGACTTCCACTGATAAATCTTCCTGCTAGAAGAAACCGAATGTTAAACACAGACTAGGACGAGGTGTGCAACAACTGTGTAAATATGGTGTTTTTTTTACCCACAATCCACCATGAAAACCTTTTTTAGGAGAACTTTAAAACAATATGAAGCCTTCAAAAAAGGCAAAATAGAACCCTTAAAATAAAATAATCATACGTTTATGTATCTAATTCATATTTTGTCATTTATTATCCTCAGGTCATAAGTGTGAGATTCAGAGTGTATCAGATGAGAAGATAGTCTGTATAACTCCTGGTTATGAAAGGACCAACATGACGGTGTTTCCAGGTGAGAACCAAAAATCTGAATGGTGCAGTAACATTCTGTCAAATATCTCTTTGTCAAATAATGCCACACTTTACACATGAAAACATCTGCTCAGTTTGTCACCTAATGTCATTCCAATGTCTTCTTATGTTATCTAAATTATGACTAAGATCTCTTGTGCTACATACACTGTAAAAACTATTACTATGATCTACTCAATATTTTTGGTGAAGCTTTTTACACTTAAAAAATTTTGTACATTTGAAAGCTATGAAATCGAGTAGATTTCAATAATTACATTAATTTCCTATCACAAATTAAATTGAGTAGATGGAATCAAAAATATAAAAGCAAATCAATAAAAATCCTAGTGAAGTCTACTAAAAAATTTTGTTGATATCATTAAAAATGTTACTTAGATGTAGCTGAAATTTTTTTGAATATTATTTAACTAAAATAAATTAGTTTAATTTACTTAATGTTATACATTTATTTCATGCTGAACCATCAATTATCAATGATAAACAAAGCAATTTGTACATGTTATTTTATTGAAAACGGCAAACATTGTACATGTTATAAAAACAATCAGCTGAATAAACTCTGAGAGGTCTCTCAAATTCAAAGCATGCAGAATCACCTCTTGAACCCAGACAGGTGGACCATCAGCACTTGTACCTGCAACAAAGATAACTTTATTTAAACGGCTGTCTGCTGTGACTCTGGACACTGACACAAAGTGCCACTAAGTTTAACATTAAATAACATATTTGTCTCAAATCTTTAACGATTAACATAGGCTACGAAAGCATATTTTACATCTGGAAGTAAACTTTGTCTGACTAAACTCGCACTATTTAATGTGAACGTCCGATGTGGTGTCAGAAACTGTGAGTTGTCCTACACGAGACGCGGCGCTTCACACCGCAAGCGGTGAGCAGCGCGTGCTCGCGAGGCAGGAGCGTCGCTGAAGCAGCAGTGCTGCTATCGTTTCGGTGTCGGCTCTATTTTTGCTGCGCTGCTCACGCTCAATTAAAGTAACAGTGCATTGTTTATGTTTAAAATGGTCGTGGACACATAATGCAATGAAATAAATGTTTCACCAAAAATATTGAGTAAATCATAGTTAAAGTTATGCATGAAATGTAATATTTTTTTGTTGATGTTAAATACCTTTTTAAACTTGAAATGAGCAATTATTACAGTTTTAAAAACTAAAATATATAAGTATGACATTCTCAAATATATTGATTCAAATTTACAACAAAAATTAAGGATATCTATTAGAAATAATCTGTTAGTTAAATACTTATTTTATTTGATGTATACAACTAAATAATATCTGTACATTTTACACAAAAATATCTGTTTATTTTTTAATCATTTATTTTGGTTTGTCCAACTCAAAAAATCAACTTAGTGACATAAAGATATTTTATCAAGTTATTTTTATAATTTATTTTAGTGATATTTACAAAGCCACTGAATAATTTTTACAGTGTAGGCATATTATGCATCCACCAATTTTTGGCAGTCAGAATTCAATCGATTTGCAGATTACAGAACAGTTTACATGTAAATACATGCAATTCAATTCAAATGTTTGTTTACATGTACATTACATTCTATATAATCCAAATCAAACATCTGCATAGCCAGGGTTGCCAGAACAGCGTAACAAGACCAGAATAATGGTCATTCAAAACTAGCCCCAACCCATCCCAATGACCATTCACAGTCCAAACACCAACAACTAATAAACAAAATCCTTACATCTTTAACCCGTAGAAAAGTAAACTGGCGGAAATAGTTTGAAAGTAGCCCTGAACTCCACCTTAAAGGGACACGCTACTCATTTCCCAGCTTCCCTAGAGTTAAACGTTTGATTTTTACCTTTTTGGAATTCATTCAGCTGATCTCCGGGTCTGGCGCTACAACTTTTAGCATAGCTTAGCATATTGCATAGAATCTGATTAGACCATTAGTATCGCGCTAAAAAATAACCAAAGAGTTTGCATATTTATCCCATTTAAAACTTGACTCTACTGTAGTTACATCGTGTACTAAGACCGTCAGAAAATTTAAAGTTGCGATTTTCTAGGCAGATATGGCTAGATTCTGGCGTAATAATCAAGGACTTTGCTGCTGTGACATGGCTGCAGGAGGCGCAATGATATTACGCAGCAGCCGTAAATAGTCCCCTTGGTTACTTTCAATTGCAGAGGACTATTTTCGGGCAGTGCATAATATCACTACGCCTGCTACAGTCATGATACGGCAGCAAACTCCTTGATTATTACGCCAGAATGAGAGTATAGTTCCTAGCCATATCTGCCTAGAAAATCACAACTTTTAATTTTCTGTCGTTCTTAGTACACAATGTAACTACAGTAAAGTCAAGTTTGAAATGGGATAAATATGCAAACTCTTTGGTTATTTTTTAGCACATGCTAATGATCTAACTAAAGGATTTAATGGATTGTGCTAAGCTATGCTAAAAATTGTAGTGCCAGGCCCGGAGATCGGATGAATGGATAATGGTAAAAATCAAATGTTAGGGGTGTCAGGATCCTGTCAGAATCATGCCTTATATTATAGTCTTTGTGGCAGGATTCTGACAGTACCATGTTTAGTTTGGGAACATTAAGTGTTTTTACCCAGCCACGTGTTTCCCTTGTCTTGTCAATTTTTACCCGCTCCCTTACTTGTCATTGATTTCAGCTGTGTCCCTCATTAGTTCTCCCTATTTATTGTCCTTGTGTTTGATGTTCTGTGCTCGTTCGTCTTGTCACATATCCTGTTGTTCTGCTTGTGAGTATTGTGTGATATCTCAGTCTTAGTCTGTTTAATGTTCTGAAGAGTTTATTGTTTGTTTTGTTAAGTTTGGTGTCGTGTTTTCCCTGCCTTGTTTTACCCCCTTGTTGGTTTTTGTTTTACCCCTGTTTGTTAATAAATTCCTTTTTGTGTCACGTCTGCATTTGGGTTCGTCTCTTGTTAAATCCTCACATTAATAAACTCTTCAGAACATTAAACAGACTACGACTGAGATATCACACAATACTCACGAGCAGAACAACAGGATATGTGACAAGACGAACGAGCACAGAACATCAAACACAAGGACAATAAATAGGGAGAACTAATGAGGGGCACAGCTGAAATCAGTGACAAGTAAGGAAGCGGGTAAAAAGTGACAAGACAAGGGAAACACGTGGCTGGGTAAAAACACTTAATGCCATGTGTTCCCACACTAAACATGGTACTGTCAGAATCCTGCCACAAAGACTATAATACAAGACATGATTCTGACAGGATCCTGACAAGGGGAGCTGGAAAATAAGTATATTTCAAAAAATGGAGTGTCCCTTTAAGGTCACAAAATTTGGCAATGGTGCGTTTACCTCTCTGTAAGTTCTCGCTTCATCTCTGGGTGTATGTACAAGGTCAAGGTTGGGTTGGAGAAAGTTGTTCTTACAGCAACTAAAAAATCCATTTTAGTCTGGGAATAGGACAAACCTGTCCGGGAATCCGGCCTATTAACATACTGTACGTTCACTTTTTACAAATTTTATTTTATAATTCTATCTATCTATCTATCTATCGATCTATCGATCTATCTATAGTACACATGATAGTATTATAAAATAAAATTTTATATATATATATATATATATGAAGAGTTCCGTTGAAAAACGAGATAAATCCATTTTTTAACATTTTTGTCAAAACATGTTTATTATTATGTTATCATGTTATTATTTTGTTTTATGGTGCTACTTAGCTGTATTTTTTAAGTTATGAAGGTTTAAATCAAAACAAACCAACTGCAGTTGCATTGAAATTAATTGGAATGTACAACCCAAAAACTTGATTTCTGAACAATTAACAAAACGGTGGTTATCTCATTTTGTAACGAAACTCTTCATATATATTTAAGCAATATCGCTTGTACAATATTGTAGCAATATCGCTTGTACAATATTGTACTTGTTTTCTTATTCATATTTAGTGTCTTTTGTGTTGTTATTGTTTTGGCGCGAGGTAAAAGTTAATAAAACTATACTTTTATAATGTTACTATTGGTTTACCATTTCATCTTAACGAGATACGAGCACCCGGTTATTATTAGACTTCGTTCTTGTCAGTACTATATAAAACTGTTTTTTATAAGTGTCAGAGAGATGTTTTTGCATGCTGCTTATAAATATACCAGTGGCGATATCTCATAACATGTTTTAATAGTCACGTCGCGATTAAATAAATGATCAATGTCCACATTTAAAATCTGCGGTGCTTACCTGCAGTTCCGAGGTGTTTTCGCTTTCTGATAAGAGATTTAGCTCCAGAAAAAAATGAGTCTTTCCATTCCTCTTTCCAAGTGTTAATCGTCCACACGATGTGACAAGACATTACTCCCATTAACTTTAACGTAACATCCAAGAGCGCTGATCTTTGACGGAATAATAACTTGCGATTGGGGATTCAGAGACTGATTTATGAGCTAGTGAACTGATGAGACACACGGAGAGTGTTTAAAAACAGGGCGTCTGTGTTTTTCCATTCAGAGATGAGCCTGTTTAGGACCTCCATTCACTAGGTGGCGAAATGATACGAAAGGTGAAGTGGTTACAGTGCCGTTATCAGTACATTATCGCATAGCTCTTAGCCAATCAGATTCGAGAACCAGAAAGAACTGTTGTATAAAGAGCTATATCACACTCCTACTCGAGCGATATTGCTTAAATATATAATGTTTAAATATTTAAAAAGTTCCTATACAGTGTATTTATATTAACATTGTAAATATGGGTTTTAAGTGATGGTTACACTGCTGTTTGCAGGCAGTAGAGGACTAAAAATGGAGATGTGGAATGACACTAATCCCAGTAATCTAGAGGACGTTTTGGACTATAATGCCAGCATGTCAGGTTATTCTGTACAGTGGGTGGATTCCCTGTCCTATGTGTGGCCTGCTAAAATTAATAACTTTGTGGCTCGACTGAGTGGTTTCTTTGTTCCGATGGAAACAGACAACTACTATTTTCTAATCAAAGGATACTCTATATGCCAGCTGTATTTCAGCAAGACGGGTCTTCCACAGGATAAGGTGTGAAAATTACAATAAAATCAATAAATAATTTCATAATTTGATGATACAGTAATCAATGTACAGTATACAGTTTTGTACTTTATAAGCCAATGTTAATCGTAACATATTTGCATAGAATTGGAATAAAATGACATTTTAATTTAACTAAATTTTATATAATTTTACGCTTTTCCAGGTCAGGATTGCATATCAGCATGAATATACATACTATTTCGTCAACTATGAATCCCAAAAGTCAGAGGTCATGCATTTAGAAAAGGGAAAAATGTAAGTTGTTTTCAAGCATTCAGATCACTGCTGTAAATCTGATGAAAATAAATAAATAAATAAAAAAGCTAAAAATATTTTATATACAATTATACATGTTCTCAAGATGAGCTGTTGTTCTCTAGAGTACAAAATATAAAATGTAACAAACTCATCCAAAACTGTAAAATAAATCTTTGCTGCTTCTGATGTGCTGCAGATACTACATTGAAGTTCTAGTGCAGAACAATTATTTTTATAAAGCTTCAGTCGACGTAGGGTTTTTCAAAGAGATCAGTACTTTCACAGACAACCAGACTAAAGAAGCCATCAATGAGAAACAGCAAATAAATGCCAACTATGATGTTTTACCTGAGAAACAGGTAAGAAAGCATACAGAAGAATTTTAGGTAAAATCTGAAGTTGTTGTAACTTGCACCTGCAAAAACTTTTAAGAATGACACAGATATGAACTCATGTACCCATATATGTTTTTGTTTAATTATCTGTTTTTATAGGTGATTAGTTTTGAGGAATGGACACCAGTGAGCGCCGTCCAAGAGATGCAGACTTTGAGAATCAGCAGTGACTGCTTCTCTCTGAACATCTGTGAAAACACATATTATATTTTGGGATATGAAGAAGATAAAACAGGTGTATATCACACCCCTTTACTTATTGCCATTGTGATTAAGTTTAATGTTAAGTTTTAATGTAAGTTTTGTTCTTTAAATATTTCTGTTTTGCATTAGTTATCTTTCAAGATTTTTTTGCTCGTTTTTTGTTTGTTGTATTGTTTACTGGTATTGTTTCGCATATTGCAGGGCCGATTCCTGTCAGTGCATCAGCGTTGGAGTTACAGAACGCTCTGAATGATTTGTGGACGATTAAACCAGACACTGTTACAGTCACAAAGCAAGAACTGAGCACAGAGTCACTTTACAATGTGACATTCAACTCAAACAGAGGTGAAGTAAACAAGTATTACAATAAAAAGAGATAAAGCCCTATTCTAAACTGACATTTTCCTGTCCGAATCTGCCAAGTCTGTTTTTTCTCTCACAATCTCTGATTCCAGAGAAATTTGTTTTTTTTTAATTAGCATGCATTTAGGTTTGTTACTATGAAACAGATCTATTTATGTTGAAAATATATATAATACAAACAGTTAAATACCATTTAGGAGTACAAATTGTGTTACTGTTTTAATTATAAGGGGGTCTTTGGAATTATTTCTCTCCTGTAAGGGACTGGTCCCAAAGAATTGGAGAACCCCTTCCTTAACTCATTCTTTTGGGAGCATGTGCATTCGATACAGTGACAATAAAATTTGTTAAACACTCCATTATGTATGTTTTGATCTTGTTACATTCATTAACATTTCCTTAGATTTTGGATTCAACACTAAATTTAGGAGAAATATGAACAAACTTACATTTAGGAATTGTCCAAAGTGACTTACAAAGATTAGGAAACAATAAAAGCGATCAATGTCATAGGGAGGCAATAGTACAAAAGGTGCTTATAACAAGACACAATTTTTCACTATTTAAGTTTTCTCAACTGTTTTCTAAAATTTTACAACTGTCTTGATCTCAGGTGACTTTAGGGATATTCAATATTGGACCATAGGATTAGATGTATACATCACAGTTACTGAGCGGGTAAAAGGGAAGGCCAGTCTGGAGAGTTTCAGACTGATGTGGGGTGGAGTCCCATCACCTTCTATGCCTTATGATGCATCCGAGACTGAGGTTTCTGTTTGTGTTGAATTTCTATTTGTGACAACAATTATAATTTTTTTACATATTTCCTTTGACACATTTGTTTTATTTTGTTAAGGTGCTGGATGCAATAAATGTGATGCTTTCCGCTAAATGCCCATCTGAGATTCCTTCTAGTGAGGACGATAATGTGGTGTTTTTCAGAGATTATGAAGATGGCGTAGCAGTAAGTATTGAAAATACGATCACACAAATGTAATTTTGTGTGCTCGTAAATAAAGCTGCACACACAATTACTTGTAAAAATTGTGTCAGTCAAAACTTGAAGTAAAGCAATCATTTACTTTGCCCAAAGCATCAATGAAATGTACTGCTTTGTCTCTTTCAAACAGTTTTCAGGAAACCTGGTCAGCGATACTGAAGCTTTCTGTGGCCGTGGGTCTGTACAGAACCCATGGACTCTATTCTACTACAATAACTATATATATTCTGGATCATCCTACGACCCAATACCGCTACAGACCTACAATACTGTAAGCATCACCAAACATCTCAATAATCTTTTTCTTCAGCTTGGAAATGAAGTTTCCTAAGTTCCTTCTTCAATGAAATGTGTGAACATTGTGCTTTTATTTCAGCTCTGCTTGGCCTACAAAGGCCATCTGAAGAATGAACTTGAAGTGTCAATTAGATACTATGACAGCAATTATGGTTATTATAACCAGGTTGATAATATACCAATCTCTGTGCAGTTTGACTCAACGGATGAGTATGTTTAATTCTCTAATCTTACATCATTCAGTTGGTGGATTTGTTAGCTGATATAAAAATGCACTAAATTCATAATCAATGTCATTTTGTTGTGAGTTTGAAGTAACATTGCTGTGGTCAATCTTAGGTGGAAATACAAGTGTGTGGATCTCCTGGATTCCATTCAGCAAATAATCACAAGCTCTGACTACAGACTCTTAAAGCTGAGTTTGAATGGAGAGAGCGGTAACTCTGTTTACTACATAGATACTGTTCACATAGGACGGGCAGAGACCGCTTTGGACCCTTATGGTAGCCTACTTTTGGTTTTATTCTGAACTTTGGTGTAAAAAATGACTGTAAACACGAATATGTCTCAGATTATAAGTCTGCTTTTATACACAAACAGATGTGTTTCTGTAACATTGACAGTTTTAATTTCTCCACGTGTTTGTGCTCAGTTATATTGCAGAAAAGAGGCCCACCTGCTCTTGGCAGCTCAGGACTTTTCTTTTCCAACATTGATGTGCAAAAGCAAGTAAGCAATTCAGGAGTCAGCTATGAGATCACAGCATCACCATACTACTGTGGCTTTGGCATCCCATTGTTGGAAATCGGCTTTCTGCAGGTGAGTTAAAGAAAGTTTCTATATATAATATAGTTCCAATTATTTCTATTAAAATTATCAAACCACTCAATTAAAACTCATGTCTTGTTACAAATGTCATTTTAAGATCCTGGGCACTTCTGTTGTAACAATTTTTGCCACCCAAGTCTTGTTATAATAGCTGTGTTTAATGTTTTTGATGCTTTTGGCAAAATTTCCTACTGTTTGCGATGGTTGCAACAACATTCCTAACAACCAATCAGATTTAAAGGTTAGGTTTAATGACCATGTTAAAGGGATACTCCAGCCAAATATCAAAATAACAGGGATCTGGGAACAACTTCTGACTTTGAAGCCCAAAATAGTGCATTCATCCTTTACAGAAGTAATCCACTCGGCTCCAAGGGTTAATAATAAAGGTCTTCTGTGGGTAATCAATGCGATTTTGTAAAATAAAATGCATATTTCAAACTTTATTAACTATAATAACCAGTTTTTGGTAACGACGCCATCTCGGACTCACACGATGATGGATATATGTATCTCGGATTGCTTTAGGGTGAGTAAACCATGGGGTAATTTTGATATTTGGCTGGAGTATTGCTTTAATTTCTTTAACAGGATTATTGTTTTAAGGACCAACAAAATACAGTAAGAGAAAGCACAGCATTCTCAATCTTAAATAAATCTTACATTTCTGTCATTTAGAAAATGCCAAACAGGACAGAAGATTTATTGATTCAACGCCAGAAGAATGCCATAGTGACCATTACCCGGCTTCACAAAGCCAACCCGCCACTTAATGGAACCTTTGACGTTTCATTCTTTGGTCGACGTGTTGAAGGTACTGTAAACATGCTGGCTTCAGGTTTATTACGGTATCCAAATATTTTACCTTACTGAAATTCCTATAGTTGACAATAGAATTTTACCTTTTGTTTTCCACCGAAATTAAATATAGTATAGATGAACTGGAGTTTCCTCTTTAGATAAAACAATGGTTTAACTGGTTTTTCATATTTCATGTGTCATCTGTGTACCTCAGGTCTGCCAGTAAACATCAGTGCTGTGGATTTGCAGTTCGCTCTACAGGGGATTCCAGAGCTCGGTCAGCTGAACGTGCAGAAATTTGGAGATTGTAAGGGATACACATGGGACATCCGGTGGCTCACTGTCCCTGGCAATCAGCCACTGTTAGAGGCAAGCAGAATGACTACCATCAGATCATTTGAATAAAAAAAAAATTCAATTCATACATTGCGTTTTTTGAGTCATAGATCGAATACTTTTCAGATCAGCAAAACTGGGGGTGGGAAAATAACATAAGAACAAAATAAGAAATTATGAGCATAAAAAATAGAACAGAACAAAGTTACAAATAAAGTAAGATATATTTAGGTACATAAATAGAATCAAATGAATAATAACACTGTCTTCTTCATCGAATAATTAATCTGTTTTTAGATACAGAAGTGATTTTCCTTTGTTTTCTGTTGTTTAATTAATATAAATGACAGAAACACAAGCAGATAAGAACTGCTACTTTCAGAACAACACAAACATCTGATTTCTTTCTGAACTGATTGCACTTACTTTAAAACATAACTGAATGTTTTTATGAGAATAGGTGCCACGACTGTGGTATTTCCAAATAATTTTGTGTTTGCATGCTTTAGGAATCGCGCGTCTCCGTGCGTCCGCTTATGAGTGTAGTTTTGCGTCCATTTAAGTATGTGTGCGCGACGCGTCCTTGTCTTTGCGCACATAAAACAGCCCACTTTAACATCTTAACATCCGCTCAAATTGTTTAAAATCGCTTGCATGTTAACATTTGCAAGGTTTAAAAAAACACATGCAAAAGATACTTTCTATAAATAGTTATTTATTTCTGAATGATGCGTATTTGAGCGATAAACAGGGCCAGACGAAATATGCAGACTTTTTTTGCTTTATCTCTGGAAATGTTTTGGAAAAATCTGCAGAATTCTGCAAAATGATTTTAAATGTTTTAAAAATTATATTAGATAATTTAAGCTATAAATATTACAAAATTGCATCTAACATAATTACTTTTTAAAGGCTTAAAATGAAAATGAATACACCAAAGCAATGAGTCCTCTGAATTAAACCGGACCAACATGAAGCAGATAACGTGCTTGTCAAGATAGAATTATAGTTTGTATATAAAATGACATGTATTGTTTATTTTGTTATATAATATAGCAGCATAAAAAAGCTTGTATTAATACGTTCTCATTATGAATTAAGCACGTATGAAGATAATTTCATCATTTTCACAACGCAATGTAAACTTCATATTTAACATAACAAGAGAATTCATCTTGTAAACGGATTTGAAATGATGATGTGCTGCTGAGTCTGCTTAACTTAGTGATAAGTTTTATTTCATCTGAAATATCAAATGGTTCGTGTTCTCTATCATTAAAAACAATCACAGCAAACACGCACTTGTAAATGCCGCTCACAAACGCGCGTATGTGTGCTTGTCGTCAATGAGGGTTGGTCACAAACACGCTCAAGTGGAATTTATGTGCCCTGGTGTTAAGTATTAAAGAGACTATCATTTATTATCATTTAAGCGTGATTTCTTCTGCTTCCCCAATAAAATATTTTGTGTGACTGGGTGGACCAGCCGTCAGACTGAGAGGATAGATTTGCCACTGTTTGTCTGTCAATTCCTCCAGAAAACAGCATGAGGCGCACTTGCGAGTTTATTTATTTCAGACAGAAGTAATTTGAAATAGTTTATTGCGAAATTGGGACAAATAAAGACAGTTTCGCTTTGTGACACGCAACATGAGAATTTTAAATTCATGAAGTATTTAAATTTTAATAAAAACCAGGGGACCCCCCTAATTTATATTTTTGTGCTTTATGGGGGGTCCCTTAAGGCTTATAGGAGGTCCGGGACCCCCCAGACCCCCTTCAATTCGAACACTGAACGAGTACGAGTACTTTTGAAAATGTGGTATCAAGGCCGATACCCGATACCAGTATCGGTATCGGTGCATCCCTACTTATTAGTAAACAATCGTTTTTTTTAGGGATTCAAATGTTACTAATAAAGTTAAACAAAAATTTTGGATTAATACTTTACCTCACACAGTGTTTTGTTTGGAATACACTGAAATACTTTACTTCTGGCCATTTTTTTACCGCATACTTCTCAAAACGTATTCAAAAATTACACGTCATCAGCAGATGGTTGGCACCATTAACTGTCCATATGACTTCCAGTTTATCGGCTGTCGTTTGTCGTGTACAGTGGAAAAGCGAATAAGTACAACTGTACGCAGTTTTTGCAAATACCAGTTTGCAATACATAAGTAATACATTACAAAACTTTATTATATGTAAAATGTAAAACTAAAATATGCAAAAACACCTTTTTGCAACACCTTTATAATACAGTACTTTATAATATGTTTGCCAGATTGATTACTCTGGTGTGATCGGCGTAAACCCTTCTGTGACGTCTCACAAAGTTGAGCAAGGAGGACTTCTCAAAGAAAGAATTACGGGAGACTTTCTACGCACAACAACAGATAAACCACAGGTGCAAAAACTCTGCTTTTGTCTAGAGGATTATAGTTCAAGCATAGCATGAAAGGTCTTTTTGTGTTACAGAGAGGTGTGCCATAAAAGGATGCTAAGAAAGGCCACTTAAATAGAATGCAATCTAGTATGTGTTGTGTCCGTATTGGTTGACATTGATCAGCTGAACATCAGCTAATGTAAGCTTGACTAACATGGCAAAATCAAAGAAGCCTATAGATGTAGTGTGCTACTGTATGTTTCAAAGTCATAATATACTGGAGCTTTGCATGAAAAAAATAACCTACGTTTTTATTTTGACATCAAAGCAAAACCCATTTGAGAACATCTATTTTGGGACATCTATATACATATGTGGGTATTTATGTGCATGTAATTTATAAGGTGGAGGTTTTCATCAACGGCATCCCATCATGGTGTTCGGGTGACTGTGGTTTCACATGGAGTGAATCTAAGACACCAACAGTGACAGGAATTTCTCCTACAAAAGGTGCAGTAAACAATGAAAGTGCCATACCATACACACTGTCATCTCCAACTGTTTCGGTTTTCATTGGTTCATGTTACTGGTATGACTTGTATTTCAGGTTCCAGTGGTTTGTCAACTCTTCTTTACATAACTGGATCTGGATTTGACAATAGCAATGTCACTGTTAAGACTGGTGATGTGGAATGCTCTGTTCAAGAGGTCACCAGTAAGTGAAATATGTCCCATGACATCTAAATGAGAATTAGTCATTTATGGAGACTGTGTCATTTCAAGCACCATTTAAAAAGAAATATAACCAAGTATAATATGTTTGTGTTACAGACACATATGTGACCTGCAGGGTCGGCCCAGCAAGTGCTGGTATACAACCAGTGTCTCTGAGGTTCTCTGGACTGGGCAATGCCCAATACCACAATGGCAATAGTTTTACCTTTACAAACCTGATAGGAGTAACATCCATATACCCCACTACAGGAAGTGTAGCAGGTATACAAATAAACACATGCCCATAGTTTACAACCTTTGCTAAAATATGTAACGTGATTAATTGCAGCAAAGCAGTTGCTATTAAGAGGTATGAATATGTCATGCAATATTTTATGAAGTGAAGTGTAAGATTTGTCAGTAATGGTCTCACAATTAGATACTATAGATACAAAGAGTAACATGATCTTTTTGGCTGTTCAGGAGGGGCAATTCTGACTGTGTTTGGTTATGGATTCGCTAATGATACAGCTGTCACCATTGGCACTCAGTCATGTAAAGTTATTGAAGCAGAATTTAGCCAGCTGAGATGCATAATCCCTGCTGTAAGTCAACTTTTACTTGATTTTTCTTTGAAGGGTTTGATCTGCAAAGTGGCGAAAACATAAAAAACCTTATTATATTAACCCTTACAAGTCCCTTGAGGTCAATCTTACCCTCAAGCCACTTTTCTTTAGTTAAAAAACATGGTTCCCTTCATCTCGGTGGAATAGATTTTGTGACTTTTCTAGACCATCTCTCAATATTCATATTAAAAAACTGGGCTTGATTCGGTCATTCTAAAGATGTGTACAACATTTTTTACCAAAAGAGGCCCTTTGGGGGTTAAAATTACCTCAATTGAAAATGAATGGAAAATGCAAAAAAAAAAGATTTTTTCTCTTTATTTGTCAATATAAAATCAATTCATCTAGAATAAATCTGAAAATTTCAACACAGAAAAGTAGGCCTGGTACCAAAGCACAAATGCAATATAAAAAAGACATGCTCCATCACACACACACAGAGAAACACACACAGGTATGACTGCCACTAAAGCATTTTTTACAGAATTTGGCAAAAAACAGCCACAAATGCAAAAACGTTGAAAATTTGTGGGCTCTAATACTCACACAGTAGCCTGGGTTGCCCCATGCTGCCTTGCGCGCAAATTTATTCACGCTGCAAGTCTAGCATGGAAACTATGGCCCTTTTTTTGCCCCTGAAAAAGGAAACCAATCACAGAACGGGACGTGGGCAGCAAGACGATGATGACGTCTGTGCGACACACCGAAGCAGTTTTGTTATTTGTTATAACACGGCAACAGATGCGAAGTTACTTTTCAATGCAGCCTTAGACAGTGTTCTAAGTAGTTTTGAGCGCAAGTTTATTTAAAAAAGAGCAACTTTTGGCATTAAACTATTTTATATCCAAGAAGGATGTTTGGTTATGGCAAGACATGATGCCACAGAGTTTTATAGGACTAACCTGCAAGGTATCGTTGTCGACGAAGTACAATTAACTTAAATGGTAAGTGGTATTTATTGTCTTTATGTCTGTACTGTGGTTGTCATAGTGCCACTAAAATGTGCTGCTTTTCAATACAATATTCAGCTACCGGTTTAGTTGCATAGCTTTCAGCTGTGTGCACACGAACTGATAAAAGTCCTTTTACGTTTGAATTGATGTCGCTCTACATACGTCATCTGGTATAATTAAATGATTGGCTATGAGCTACGTACAGATGCATTTGATAGACATTCGTAGTGCCCAATAAAAGGCTCTGGGCATTCGTAAACCATGTCTCAAATACAAGAAAATGAGCATATGGTTCCCAGTGCACGTCTATGGGCCTCTGCTGGTCGAAATTATTTATTTCCTAAACTGCAATTCTTTTATTTATTTTTTTAAACTCCTGATGGACGAATTCAACACATAACATCTAGATCAATATCTAAAACAATTTAAATCAAATTTAGATCATAATTTATGTGAATTAAAAAAAAAAGATATATTATTTGTATCATAAAAAATTTATATATTTTTTTGTAATCACTCTTTTAATTTCTGGGGTCATTTTTACTCCC
Source organism: Misgurnus mizolepis (assembly GCA_025389145.1). Classification (NCBI taxonomy): domain Eukaryota; kingdom Metazoa; phylum Chordata; class Actinopteri; order Cypriniformes; family Cobitidae; genus Misgurnus; species Misgurnus mizolepis. The sequence goes on along the minus strand of JAIFKI010000011.1, from coordinate 14,863,949 downwards.
ACGGAACTCTAACGTATACAGGAAAATAGGGGCTTATGAGTGTTAAAACCTTAAAATAATAATAAACTTTTGCTGCTCAAAACACACTATCTTTAAACACCATCTGAACTGGCATAGCCCTATGTCAGGCATAATGTATTTTGATTTACCGCAATAATGTAAAATAGTATTATAACTGGGAGAAATATTATGCAGTCGAGTCTGCAAAATGTTTAAAGCCAACTGGATTTGACCCCTTAGGCGTCACCCTACCCTATTTATTTAAATCTACACTCTTAAAGCTTTGAAACGATATACAGTTTGTCATGATTAGACAAGAATTCACATGCAAAACACTGAAGTAAACATAGGTGTCCTGCTGGCGGGACAGTGACATTTAGCAGGATATAAATGTTTTGAGGTACACTCTCTTAATAAATGAATCAATTACTCTCCCTATATAATTTATTTCATAAAACACTGTTGAAATGTCTATTCTAGAGGCTTAGACCTTTTCAACAATATATATTTTGTAGTGATAGATAAAAATTTACATCAACAATATTGATGTAAAGGTGTCCTGTATTCGGGACAGCAATGTTTAAGTTTTAAACAATACAAGCACAGAATGCAATTAAAAAACACTTGATTTAATGTACTTGAATTGTACTTTTATTGGTTAAATGAATTTTTGGTTAAATCAGTGTTAAAGGTAACAGCTATTCAGTTTGACAGTACATGTGACTTATACATCTGATATATGAATAGGGGTCAGCAGGTGTACAGACTGTGACAGTGAGCATGGGAGTGATAACAGCATCTTTAACCAACTCCTTCAAATACAACAACACTCTGATGGCCACCATCAATGCTGTCAGCCCACAAACTTCAACAGTATTTGGTAAGAGTTTGTTGATTTTTTTATTAAATAAATAAATCCTCAAAACTATTCCATTAAAAAATAAATAAATCTTGCAAAGATCTGTTGTACAGAACTTGATGTTGATATCCCTTAATGCATACTTGAGGCACCAATGAGACTCTGTGGGATGGTCAATAAAGTGACCCTCTGCCACACTACCCCTCAGCCCTTTCATCTTCTGAGGTTGCTCCTTTCGCGTAACTCATTGCATAAACCCTTGAAATGACCTAACCTCAATCTCTAACATCACAATCTCACCACAACCCGACCATACACGCCAACCCGTTTGACTAAGGCCAGAAGCCCCACTGTCTTGGTTAATGCAGGTTCTGTGGCAAACGGTGGCAATATCCGTTCATAGGCCTCCTCCACTGCACCCTCTCAGGGCACGGTGAGCTCAATGATGTAGACAAGCTTGAGAGAGGCTGACCACAAAACAAGGTCTGGTCGCAGGTTGGTGGCTGCAATTTCAGCTGGGAAGCAGAGTTTCTTGTTCAAGTCTGCCAACATCTTCCTGTCCCTTGCTGATCTGATCTTATGGTGGTGAGGTTGGCTTGACCCTCACCCTCCCGAACAAATGGTGTTGGCTGCCACTGGGATGATTGGGGAGCAGGGATCGAAATTGCGACTGTTTTGGTCGCGTATTCGACCAAAATTTTATCTGTGCGACATATATTTGGGAGCATTTTTCTGACTGCCCATTTCGTTGTGGTGTAACTTGATTTAGCATGTGTATGCTATGTGCTGTTGCAGGTTTAACTCTATTCAACTCAGGCAGTGTTAAGTCTTAAAGACTACCTGGTGAATTGTTTTAATTAATTTTAGACATTTCTCTATACTGATGTATCTTGTTGGTTTTCTTACAGTTGGTTTTATTGTTTGTTTGCAAACTGATACATCTGATTGTATTCTGATGTGAGAAAAACCTGTATGGTAGTCTCTCACTGTCTATTCAGCTCTTGAAAGAGAACAGGCCTCCTTTTATTTAAGATGGGGACACACCTAATGATTTTCACAAAGATTATGAATGTTATTTGATCATAATGACTGATCATAACTAGTCTTTTCAATTGTGCTCAGTCTTTGTTTACAATCACAGATAAAAACCATTAATTCAAGAAACACTATTTCTGTGTGCTGAGTCCAATACAAAAATGCAGATAAGGATCACTCATGTTTCAGATAAAGTCAACAATTAATCCCAATCCTCAACATTGTTACTGTCATGCTTGTGCACAATTCAGAATTGAATTAAGAATGACTCCTGAATTACAATTCAATTCTTGAATTTGAATTGATGTCAAAAACAGGATCTAGAATTACAATTCGAATTTGAATTAAAGGAAGCAGAATTGCAATTCAAAAGAAATTACATATTATACAGTAAGTGAAGTGTTAAAAATGAAGCTTTCAGTATTATATGTCAGATATGATTGCATTACATATTCTATAAATTATATTAGTTTGAACTACTTGTACAGATTACATTAACAGGAAATGTTTTAATGTTAAAAACTCTCACATAACAACTAATTAAGTTAGATATTTTGTAATTGTAATTTTATGGAACACAATGGAACATGACTTTGTTTCCCAGAATTCTTTACTTTAACCAAGTATTTAAAATGGTTACCAAACAATTTTCCAAAGTTACTCACTGAATGTATGTGAGATTCTTTCTGTTGTGTGACTGTGGAATTTCTTTGAATTGCCATGAATTTAATTCCACTTCCTGTCATTCCAATTGCAATTCAAATTCAACTTCCTGTAGGGCAGAGCCTATTCAAATTTCAATTCATGAATTGAATGGAGGCCAATTCTGAAATTCTGAATTGTGCACAAGCCTGGTTACTGTAGGTGTACATACAAGAAGTAAAATTTGGGGTATGAGTCAGCTCTACACTGTAAAATATTTCTGTAGAAATTACAGCATTACTGCGTATTACTGGCAACTAGCTGCCAGTAACTTACAGTAGATTTTACGTTTATGTTATTTACTGGCAACAGTTTGTTCAAAGTTAAATGAACATGAAACATTTTCAGTCTTTATCTTTATCAGTAAGTTACTGGCAACCAGCTACATAATTACAGCAATTTTTACAGTGTTTATCCCAAATTGTCTAGAACAACAGTTAAACTTAAAGCGAAAGTCCACCGTAAAACAACATTATGCTCCAACACTATATTTTATCACATAAACTGTATGTAGTTGATTGTGCTGCCATCAAATGTACTAAACCCATTTAAAAATTAAAGCTTTCAACTGCTACAGTAACGGTGATTTGACGGGTCGTAGTTACACAAAACAAGCAACAACTAAGCCAAAATACGTTTTAGATATTTTTAGCATTTTACAATACCTGAGTCCGCGGAAAAACTGGGCTGAAAACAGTACTCAAAATCTTTCTGACGAAAGTGCTGGCTGCATATTCAAATTTTTGAGTAATCTGTTAAAAACGGACACGCCACGCAGCTGAGACGCTCACGCAGACGGTGTGAATCGGCCCTTAGTGCTGTGTCAGCTGAGGGTCACGTTGATGTAAACAATCAGAACTCCAGGTGGCCTGAATTTGTTGTCCTTACATCCACATACTGCAAAGGTTATAGTCATCTTATATTGAGGGTTTTGGTGATTTCAGAGACGGTAAAAGCGAAGTTATTCTTTGGTTGGGTCCGTCTGTTGGCTAACTTCAAGTTGACTTGAGTTGATTTGAGAGCAGATTGAGCGGTAAAAGAAGTAGGCTTGTTCAACTTCATGCGGCACCGAAAGAATCGACAGCCGGATGACGTCAAAGTACCGCCAGAGCGATTTGCGAAATCATACAGAGGAGTTTGCTTTTAAATCGCTCTCGCGGAACCTTGACGTCATCCGGCTGTCGGTTCTTCTGTCACAGCATAAGGTCGAAAAAACCTGAAGGCTGCAGGCTGCATCTGTCAGTGGTTAGTGGGTGGAGCTAATCACTGGAGCTAATGAATGAGTTTCGCGCAGTGAATTCTGGTTAATTGAGTCCATCAAAACCGTTACGAAAATTCAGCTTCAACACACTTTCAATCTAATAATCGAAATTGTGCAAATTTCTTTTTTGTTCTCATGTAAAATGCAAAATGGACATAAATTACCTGTGATAGCAGGCTAAAATGTCTAGGGTTCAATTCCATTTTAAACTACAAATTCAGGTTTACCATCATCTTGAACAAAAACAGAAACTGTCAATGTAATTGAATATTAACAATGTTATTATTATAATTTTGTTTTTGCAAAGGTCTCAGAGTTCTCACCATCTTGGGCAGAAATTTTGAGGTGCAGGTCAATACCAGCTCTGTTTTGATTGGTGATACCAAATGTGAATTGTTAAAGTGGACCAACGAAAACATTACCTGCATGTTACCCACACTCGGCCCAGCTGTATACAATATTCGTGTGAGAGTCGGGAACAAGGGCTACGCCTTAATCAGGTCTCATATCAATCACTGTAATGAATAACAGCAGAATTAACATTTCTACTTTGAAAGCTCTATAAAAGACACTTCATTCTTCAATACAGTTAAAGGGAACCTATTATGCAAAATTCACTCTTACAGTGCATGGTGTATGCTAACCACAATATAATGGTAAAAATACACCCATTTTTGTTGTTTTTGCAGTGCTGGTGTTAGTAGCACCATAGAGTATGTCCTGAAGGTGTCAGGTTTCTCTCCACTGCTGGGTTCCTTGTATGGAGGAACCACCATCACCATCACCGGCTCTGGATTCAGCTCAGTCCCAACAGACAACAATGTGACTCTGGGTAAAACTAGAGAACAGGACCAAAACATGCTATAATTTCAAGAAAAAAAACATGCATTTTAAAAATATGAAGTGTGTACTTTATGAGCTGTTAATAATGCCTAATGTTCTCAAAAAGGTTTCCTATTGCCTAACAGACTGCCTCAAACTCCAACCTTTGATACAGACAATGTTGCAGTGTTTGCAGCTGGTTGAGATGCATTTACTTAATCAACTTGAGTAGCTGCATTTCTTTATATTAAGATGGGAAACTACACTCTAAAAATTGTGGGTTATTTTCAACCCGGCATTGGGTCAAGAAGGGTTGTTTTAACCAATTGTTTGGTCAAATATAAACCTTTTCTGGGTTATTTTATCCCAATGGCTGGGTTTGTACCTTTTTGGCCCAACGCTGGGTTGAAAATGATCCAGCATTTTTTTTAGAGGATACTTTAGCATTTAAAATTACACACTTCACATTTAAGTTACCTGGTTTTCTGTAACAATCTTAAAGAAAGACACATTCTGATCCTAGAATTGTTAAAGTTACATAAATGTATTCATACAGATGAAATAATTATCATAATTAAAGGGACACTCCACATTTTTCCAGCTCCACTAGAGTTAAACATATGATTTTTACCATTTTGGAATCCATTCAGCTGATCTCCGGGTCTGGAACTACCACTTTTAGCATAGCTTAGCACAATCCATTGAATCTGATTAGATCTCATTAGCATTGCGCTAAAAATAAGAGTTTCAATATTTTCCTATTTAAAACTTGACTCTTCTGCAGTTACATCGTGTGCTAAGACCAACGGAAGTTGTGATTTTCTAGGCAGATATGACTAGGAACTTTACTCTCATTCTGGCGACTCAACTTTTAATTTTCATTTGGTCTTAGTACACAATGAAACTACAGAAAAGTAAAGTTTTAAATTGGAAAAATACCGAAACTCTGGTTATGTTTTAGCGTGAGGCTAATTGTCTAATCAGATTCAATGGATTATGCTAAGCTATGCTAAAAGTGGTACCGCCAAACCTGGAGATCGACTGAATGAATTCCAAAACAGTAAAAATAAAATGTTTAACTCTTTCACCGCCATTGACGAGATATCTCGTCAATTAAGAGAAAACGCTTCCCCGCCAATGACGAGATTTTCCGTCTTTCCGCAATACCGCTATTATCCACCAGGTGGCATTTTTAAACCCGGAAGTTTTGCCCTATGGCAAGCGGCTGCATGTCCGTGTCTGTTATAAAGATCGCTCTGAATGGGATCTCTATGAAAAGTCTGTCAAAAAAATGTAATTATCTCTGCTTTTTGCTCAAAGTGTGGTGTTTTTGCAGAAACCTACCCATATTCAAAAGCTGATAACAAAAGAACCACTGAAGGTAGGATGAAACGGTTTTTTTTGTTTGAAAGCAGAGGGTCTGTTCTATTATTTGGTATATTGTATGTTTATATATTTAAAGAAGAACATTTTCTGGAAGGCATTAAACTTTGGTGAAAATCATGAAAAACGCTGGCGCTGGCTGGCAACTTTTTTTAAAAAACGCTGGCGGTGCAAGAGTTAACTCTAGGGGTACTGGAAAATCAGCATATTTTCAAAAAATTGGAGTGTCCCTTTAAAAGCCAATTAATTTTGAATAAACATTGCCACCATTTACTGTATATTAATAAATATTTAATTTAAATATACCACTTTTTATTTAATAAAATAGTTGTAGTTGTATTGTAGGTATGACTACTTATAGGCAAAACTATGTGTTTTTCACAGGAGATATACAATGCCACATAACCAAAGCCTTAGACCATCAACTGACATGTGTAACCCAGCCTACGAACAAAACATACATGGTGACAAACCAAGGTTACCATCCCGGTAATATAAATACTTTTTCTTCAACATACATTAGAGACAGTGACACAATGGATGTTATCTGAATAATACTGAAAGTACTTTTGCGGCCAGAAAAAAAAACAAGATATTCCACATCACCTGACGTCCTAGCCTTGGGTTAAATAAGGTCTGAATTTACTTAAAATGAAATATTGCACAATACACTGAGACTTGTTTTCAGAGAATGTACAGTATCATGAATTATTGTTCTTACCTTGCTGACAAATCATGTTTTTTATCTTTAAAGTGCCATTGTGTGACTTTGAGAAGGATCGCTTGACAGAAATGCAATATGATATGCATATTATCAGTGGTGTAAAAAACCTTACAAAATAAACTTTTATCTACATACACTGCGTGTTTCTTACATGGAAGTCGCCATTTCGCACCGCCATGTTTTGCCCTTAACTGACAAACTGTTTAAGAGCATGTTTTTTATTACATTGTCTCAGACAATGGCGTGTTTGTCCTTTTGCGGCTACCGTAGCTTCACTATGCATTTCAAAAGGACTGAGCTGTTGGTCGCAACACTCGCCACTAGACGCCACGAAAAATCTACTCACTGGTCCTTTAATGTAACAATTACACTTAAAACTAAAAATTGCTAACAGGGTAAGAAAAACAATTTAAGTAATATTCTCTGCAAAAAAAGTCTGATTATATTATTTTTATTCAGGTCATTTTGTGTTTGAATTTAAATTTATTTAATGAAAAAAGAAGTAGTACATAATGATTAAGACTTTTACACAGTTTCTATATTGTATTATTGCACGGCTCGTTGGAATGCTTGATTCTGATTGGCCAGTCACAACATTTGCAGGTTAGATAATAACCTCTCAAAACACACTGTAACCTGGATGCTGCAAATCTTTTTGACAGGTACAATGTAATATTACACAAAAAATATAATATAAATATGTTTTTTCATAATATTATATTATTACTATTTTCATAGGCATTATATTTATAAATGATAGAATTAAAATAGTGTGTTCTTGACATTTGAACGTCTTGTCTTATCTTAAAACCGAAAGTAGACAGATTTTCCTAACGGAAGGTCTGCATTCGTAAAAAATAAGCAAATAAAATGTTTCAAATCAATATGTAATGTTCCTTACCTTATTTATGAGGTAAATATCTGTGCAATTAGCGGGGTAATGTAGCCTACAGCGATAACAACCGGCTGCCTATAAATTATCCATTACTTATGTAATCAGATGTAATTTTGTGCTTGTTTATGCCTGCTTACCTTAAACCATATGTGTGTTCAGTGTATGGTCAGGGTTACGCCTGGAGTCCCTCTGCACTTTTAGTTTCAGTGGGAGATACAGTGGTTTGGCGCTGGGAAGCTCCTACTTTTGTTTCTGATGTGGGCTACAGGGTCTTCAGTGTGTCCAGTCCCAGCAGTACTGAATATGATGGCATTGTCTTCAACAGTGGAGACACCAAAACTGACAAAGGTACAAAAACTATATCACCACTTATCTCACAATCCATGTGTAAGTCATTCGAATTTATTATAAATCATTTCGTTTTAAAAAGTCTCTCACGTTATTTCATAAACCCACAACACTCTGACTTTTTGTTTTTTAAATGTTCAGATGTTTCCTGTGAAGGACAAGTGGTGACTTCATCTCTTGAATTGGTCTAGTTTTTGACATGAGTTTAGTTACAGTAAAACGTAATGTTTCTACTAGTTTCATACACCAGCTTGTCAGTCACTGTGCAGAAAGTAATGTATTTTACAAAGTTGCACTATACTGAACGTATTAATGACAGTTTTTACATTTACAGCCGTTGACGGTAAACTAAGGCTGCAGTAAAGTAAAGAAAAATAAGAAGTGTAGGTCTCTGACCAATCTGATCATGCCGTTCTCTGTGTTTCTGTATTTGTGTTTTGCCTTAAAGGGTTTTTTGCTTATCGTTTCACATCTCCTGGAGTTTATTACTATAGCAGTGGTTACATTGACTCCAGTAACCAGATGAAAATGCAGGGCGTAGTCACCGTCAGGCCTCTGGAGGAGAAAACGGTTAAGCTCCAGTTGTCTATTGCTGGAATACAGGCCTCTGTGAATTCAGGTAAAACAACACTTTTATAAAAATGTAAAAGCTGTAGTGTGTAATATGGCACAAGCATAAAAATATTTATTGCAAAAACAACAATTGTTTGAAAATCAACGTTTAAAAATGTTTGAAAATCACAATAGACCAGGGATTGGGAACTGTTAATGAAATATACTGTACCATATGGGAAGTCTAACTTTCACTGTAAGACTTGCGTTTGAAAAAATGTATTCAATATCGGCATAAATGGATTATGAACAGTATTTTAAACATTGTAAAAAACTGCTCTGTTTTGTTTACCTAGTATGACCCATTTATTTATCTTATTTATTTTAATGACATTTTTATTATTTTTGTATGTGTGTGTTCTTTGTTCTCAGTAAAAATTAAAGTATAAAAAGTTTGAAAATCAGGACTGACACAATGTCTTGCCCCAAACGCATGCCACTGGCTGGGTCCATGTTGCTGGACAGGCTGGATGCTTAAACAAACAGATGTTTTGATTGTGCCACAGTGTTTACACTTTTAAAGAATATCAATTTTTATATGGCTGATTAGGTATCTCATTTTAAACTTGGATAGGAGAAAGAAAGTAGTTTATCCATAATATACCCTACATCAGCATAGTGTTATTCAGTCTTCATTTTTGTCATCCGCAGCCTCGGTGCAAATAAACTCATCTGATTCTGAGTGTGTGGCCACATCTGACTGTGTTCGAGATCAGCTGAAGACTTCTGATGGTCTGTACTTCAGTTTTACTTCCTGTGCCAGTCCCACTGTAGAAAAGATTACTCCTGACCACGGTACCACGCATGACATCATCAACATCCTGGGATCTGGCTTCAGCAACACTTCCTGTGCAAATGAGGTGAGGTTCATTTAAAGAGTAACTAAACCCTAAACCAACTTTTTTTAGTTAATGATCTGTAAGAATGAGGCTTTATTAGTGCTGTTCATTGATTTTAGTAAGTTTTTTGACATTTGATTATAAAGTGTTTGAATACTACAATATATGGTGTAAAAACGTCTAAGTGCTGCCCTCTTCAGGTTGAACGGTGGCTACTGCATTTGAATTTTCCTATTGGATGTTGGGTCCAAAAAATGACTCGTGACGTAAGCAGGTTCAAGCTCACCACGCCCTTGTTACGATCTCACCACACACTTAGTTCGTCCCCTCTATCTCCGTTGGGATCTGCCCACTTTTCTTGCATTTTTCAAATATTGCAGTGGGTGGAGTCAGGCTCTGACCAGGGGTTTAGTTACGCTTTAACAACAAATCTGTTCTCATGTTTAGGGGATGTTCAATTCAAAAGTCAATCAAATAATCTGATGGTTTTTTTATTTATAAAAAATGTGCAATTGCGTATAAATTCTGTGATAAAATATTTGAATTGAATGCACTGTGCCGTATGTTTCTTTGGATAAAACATTTGCAAACGCATAAATGTAAATGTATTTTAAACTCTACTGACCTGATAAGATGCAAATGTTAAATTAAGAGAGTTGATATTAATTAAATTATAAGGTTTTTCTAAGGATGCCTACCACATGAGCAAAAACACATGATCACAAAAGTAAGGGTATTCAAATGTCAGTCTCTTGGTCTGTGGATTGTAAAAAATGGTTAAAGCTAAATTATCTTTTTCTGGTTTTAATTTGGCAACCAAAGGTCAGAGTTGGAGGTAACCTGTGTCAAATCATCAGCAGCACCTCCACTAAGATTAACTGCAGATTCAGTCCTGAGAGTGGTGCTCCAGTGGCCATCCCCTTACCCGTAACCGTCCGGGTCAACAACCTGGGTACAGCCATCATGACAATGCCAAAAGAGTCCGACCGCAGATTTGTGGTTCTACCTGTGGTTGATTCTGTCTCTCCCTCTGTGGGCAGTACGACCGGTCAAACACGTGTCTTCATCTCAGGTTCTGGTTTCTTAAACGCATCTGTTATGGTAGCAAACGCTCCATGTGATGTGGTTTCCATGAACTACTCCCACATAGTGTGTGACACCTCGCCATCTCAGACTCGCAGGGGAAACGTAGTAGTTTACGTTAACAGCATCTCTTCCTCTTGCAGTTCTGATTGCAAGTTTGTATATTCGTCATCTATTGCACCAGTTGTCTCCAGTGTGTCACCTGACTCTGTTACTGGAAACTCTACTACTGTTTTAATCACTGGCAGCGGCTTTGGGAACAATACAGCTGATCTGAGAGTATCTGCTGACGACATTGTTCTGAAAGTCACAAAGGTTACAGATAACAACATAAAACTTTTGGTTGGTGCCCTGCCTGCTGGGGAACATGCCCTGCAGGTAGTGGTCATGAGCAAAGGTCTCGCCACAGGAATCTTCACCCTGACCAGCACACCACAGGCCACCATTCACCCAACATCAGGAAGCTTTGCTGGAGGAACTCCACTCTTGATTGAAGGAAATGGCTTTGTGGAAGGAAAAACCACTGTGATGTTTGATGGTTACCTCCCCTGCTCAATTCTGGAAGTGACCCCAGACACAGTGAAATGTTTAACAGCTCCTCATTCAGAGGGAGAGGTGCAGGTGGATATTTGGGTGTATGATGTTGAGTACCCACAACAAAGTTTTAACTACGCACTTGAACAAACTCCAGACATCACCTCAGTGGACCCTGTAACAGGTAAGATTCATGATACAGTCATACTGTAAATTATAATTTAGTCATTTAAGAGTCTTAAGAGAGCATGATTTTCACCTAAAAGACAATAACACACATGCTGTAGGGGGCTGGGACTATAAAGTAGCCATGGAGATTATCACCTGGAAAGGACCACCACACCTTGCTCACATCACACACTAAAACACTGGCTTATTCATAATAATACATTAAAAGAAACAATTGTTTGATTGGTCAACATTTTGACACTGAGCAGCACTGATAGACCACCGCACAAAGCAATTGTGGATTTTTAAGGAAACAAATTACAGCAGTTAGTTAAAAGTGGACCCAAAACCTTATTATGATCACTATACCTACCATAGACTGTAAAAAAAGATGGACGACGCCTGTTCGCTCTCTTCCATTGGTGAAAGTGAAGCCGCCAGTGTCCCGATACGGCACTGACATCTTGGCTCTTGACTCTGCGCATTAGTGATTTTGGGACCAGTCCTGTGCAGTAGTGAGCTGGGCGGCAAATATCTGCAATATCGGCAAATATCCTTTTTAATAGTTTCGCGAAGTGGATTTGTCACCGCGGAGCGGTTTCCCAATTCGTCTGTCACAACGTGGCGTCGTAGTGACCGACTGAAAAGGAACTAGACTTATTTTCTTAGGTCATTTCGCTCATCAAGAAAAAGCCTTTGAATTTTTAGATATTTCTACTGAAAACAAGACAAAAATAATGAGTAAGAAAGTCATTTTTTGCAGTGTTAATATGAATTCCATAAATATTAGTGCTGTAAACAGATTTTTTATTTTTTAGCCTGACTCCATCATTCACTTAAGACAATGACATTAAGTTTTAAATTCAAAGTTCACTCAAAAATGAAATTGAGTCATCATTTTAAAAAATTCTACGGATGTCAATGGTGATCAAAAACGGTTTGATTATAAACGCTGCTCTTTTTGTTCAGCATAACAATGAAATCAATACAGGTTTGTAACAACATAAGGCTGACTAAATGACAGAATTTTCATTTTTGGGTGACAACTCACACCTACTCAAAGTCTGATTATACTGCCACTTAGTGGAGCAAAAACACAAAGACACAACCACCCCAGACAAATTCTGATTGAGTACCATCAGGCCTTAATAGCAAGCTGAATGTTTTAATGGTGCAGATGCACCAGGGACTACCTGATTATAACTCATCAGCTGATATCGTCACATCATAATAATACTGATGGCATGTTTTCCTCACAGGTCCTGTGGGAACAAAGATCACTGTGTCCGGTTCAGGGTTTGGCACAGATTTAGGGCTCATCTCAGTGGAGATTGATGGAGTAAATTGTGATGTGACATCCATCACAGACACACAGTTGCTGTGCACTGTTGGGCAACACGCAGGAGGAACGTTTCCGGTTATGTTATACCATCAGATCAAAGGTCATGCCCTGACACAGTCTGTCTTCAGCTATGAACTGCTGCTGACAGGTGTCACACCAAATGAAGGTAAAATAAAAATAATTATCTACTCCTCTCCTCTGTTGTTCGTTTCAGAAAAGGAAAAAATCTGTTTTGTGCTAAGTAACTACTGTAAATTTAAGAGACTAAACAAAGTTGATCGGAATGATCAAATAAATCAGATTCAATAAAATGTTTTTGGTCAATATGCAAATTGTCTAGTTTAGTACTGTTCAGAATGTTAAGGTGTATGAGTTTTGAGTTAAACCCTTTATTCTGTATTTCTTCAGGAAGCTATGCTGGAGGAGCTGTTGTTGCCATTCAAGGTTCTGGATTCGACCCAAACTCCACCAAAGTACTCATATGTGACAACGAGTGTGCTGTAGACCTGCAGATGTCCACATCTACCCAACTGTACTGTGAAGTCCCATACAGCAATGGTATTTATAACTTTCTAATCAAGCCTTGCATTTGTGTCTTGAAACAAAATTGATCATGTATCAAACAAATCTATCATTATGTATGTGGATCAGAAATATGTACTATAATTTTGTGTGGAAGGAAAAGTGTGCAAGAAATACTAAAATAAGTCAATCATTTAGCTTAAAGCTCCACTGTGTAGTTTTTTGAGTTAATTCTTAGCAAAAACCCATGTGTTCTTTCAAAGTATGTGCTCATTCATGTGTAATACTTCCACCCACTAATCAAAGTATTTTCGTAAGTGTAGAATCTGCTATTTAAAAAACACGCAGGCGAGTCGGTCGACTGGCTGAATCCATGTGCCTCCATCTTTGAAATACATTCAGAGACGAGGGACATTCCTGAAATTCAAGCTCTGCCTTTCGCCCTTTCAGACTACACTCACGCTGGCCTCTAGCTGAAGCCTCCCGAGGATGCATTTGCCGGCGCCGCCCCTGCTCGGGTATTTAAACGAGAGGCAGGTGCAATATCATTAGCTCTATCTTCTCACGAGAAGCTACACTCTCTGCTCTTTGGAAAACTCTGCGTGTTCGAGTTGGTTGGCAAATTAAGCAATTCAGCGGAGGCTCGCGGGTGTTCAACCTCTCTTTTTAATTTTTTTTTGTTCTACCTCTTAGTTGAGTATGTGCGTAGCCGTTCCCCTGTGTGCTTCATTAACTTCAGCACATTTAAAAGATTGTTTCCTCTAAAATAGTATTGCAGTGTTTTGCGTCTTTTTAAAGACAGCATTCACTCGCACTGATGCCAGAGCGTCTTTTTAAAGATGTCTTTCCGTCCGTGTTTCTGGATGCGGCAAATGTATGGGTCCCAGAGTGGCCACGATCATTCTCTCTCGTGCGCAAGAGTGCATGCTGAGGCTCCGTTCGTGGAGGGTTCATACTCCTAAGAGAGCATGACCTTCTTGGATGGCGGAGACAGGTTTCGTACCTCTGGGAACGTCAACCCCCTCCTTTTCAGTTGCGCAGCCTTGTTAAAGGTACGGGGTCAAAACTCCGGAAATCTTTTCTCCGTATCTACGGTTAGCTGGTTCGTCCAGTGACTCTCAGCCCCCCCATCCACAGCCAGAGGTGCCGTTAGAGATGGGTGGCGCGTTTTCTACGACGCTCTCGTCCTCTTTCGGTCCTTTTTTGTGCCTTGGCTCCCAAGGTGCATGTTGGTTGACATGGTCGTGGAAAACTCGCCGCTATGGGTTGCGCTGGTCCAAGAAACCAGTCACCCTCCCCTCACAAGCCCACGGGCTTGTGGGAGGTGGCCTCTGCCGTGCGCGCCATGGCGTTGCTGCAGGTCCGCCAGGCTAATGCGGCTTTCACATAGGATGGGGTGTGCGCTCGCCGCTGTGCTCAGCGCAGCCAAGCAATTTGTGCTCTGATGGCCAGACCAAAGTAGGCGGGGTTTTCAATAAATTACTACAGTGTTTATATTTGCATTAAATAGTCGATGAGGAATACAGAGACTGATGTTGCCCGTCTCCATTTCACGTTAATTTTAGCTGCCTACCTACAACAAGCTAATTGACTTAAAACACACCTGACATGCCAACTTGAATTGCTGTGTTTCCATGACACGGCTTTCCTTCCGATGTCTCTGTTGGAGCATAAATTTGTATAATAAAGCTCCGGGAATTCTGAGTATAAGCTTTTCGTCCATTTTGCTTGTTTGGATGCCCTGTTTCTATTGGCCGCGCAGGTAATCGTCAAAGAACACAGCGCAAAAGTTAAACTATTTTTAACTTTACGCTGCGGTCAAACACAAGCTGCGCTCGACGCAAGAACAAACCGCCCTCGCGCGGCACAAGCCATTGAAAGAAATTGGTTTCATAGCGCAGCGCACACCGCGTCCTATGTGAAAGCTGCTTTAGGCACTGAAGGATCTGCACGGGCGAGGTCAGGGTTTGGCGGCCTTGTGTGGCACTGACCTGGCGCTACGAGTGACTTAGGTTCACTGCACATGCTGTCGGACGTGCTATGCAAACCCCGGTGGTCCAGGAATGCCAGTGGTTTTACAGAAAACCGGCGGGTTGCGACCGATCCTAGATCTGCACGTACTGAATCGAGCACTTCACAAAATGTTGTTTAAAATGATAACGCAGAGGAGCATATTTCAATGCAGGATTGGTTTGCAGCCATCGACCTGAAGGACGAGTACTTTCATGTCTCAATACTTTACAGACACAGGCGTTTCTCCGCTTTGTGTTCGAGCGGAGGGCATATCAGTACAAAGTCTTACCGTTCGGGCTTTCTCTCTCTCTCTCTCCCTGTGTCTTCACGAAAGTTACGTAGGGTGCACTACAGCCCCTGAGAGAGAGCGGTGTTTGCATTTTAGTGTATCTAGACAATTGGCTCATACATAATAGCTCAGATGTTGTGCACACACATAGATCGTGTACTCAAACACCTCGCCCTTCTCGGTCTTCATGTCAACTGGGAAAAGAGCAAACTTTGTCCTGTGCAGAGGATCTCTTTTCTCGGTATGGAAGGGGATTCGGTCGATTTAACAGCACGTCTCACAGAAGCGCGTGTTTAGTCTATTCTGACTTGCCTCAAAACATTCAAAGGCAGGGTTGCGGTTCCACTGAAATAAATTCAGAACTTCTGGGGCATATGGCAGCAGCTGCGGTTGTGACACTGCTCGAGCTGCTCCATATGAGACCGCTTCAGCATTGGCTTCAAGTCCCGAGGAGAGCGTGGGAGCCACGTACGGCGGGCTCGTCGCTTTGGGGGTCTGGTCGACACCCCAGCAACATTGGTACATACATTTTCTCAAGCTGTGGACTGTATATCTTGCGCTCGTCCGTTTCATCAACGAGATTCGAGGCAAAGATGTATTAGTGCGCACCAACAACACTGCGGCTGTAGCGTATATCAATCGCCAAGGCAGTCTGCGCTCTCGTCCCCTGTCACATCTCGCCCGTCATTTCCTCCTTTGGAGTCAGAAGAATCTGAGGTCACTTCATGCCATTCACATCTCGGGGTTTCTGGACACAGTGGCAGACATGCTCTCACGAGCAGCGGGCCCCGGCGAGTGGCGACTCCACCCCCAGTCGGTTCAGCTGATTTGGAAACATTTCACCAGAGGGCAGATAGATCTGTTTGCATCTCCAGACACAACCCATTGTCGCCTGTTATATTCATAAACCGAGGGAACACTCGGCGTGAATGCACTGGCACACAGCTGGCCGCGGGGTTCCCCCCAGTAAGCCTTATTGCGCAGACACTGTGCAAAGTCAGGGAGGTCGAGGAGCGCATTCTGTTAGTTGCGCCATACTGGACAGCCAGGAATTGGTTTCCAAAAGCTCACTCTCCTCGCGACAGACCCTCCCTGTCGGATTCACCTGAGGATGACCCTTTCCATCTCAAGGAGGGGGCACATTATGGCACCCAAGTCCCGATCTTTGGAACCTCCATGTGTGGTCACTGGACGGGACGAGGAGGTTCTAGGTGATTTACCACACTCGGTGTCTAACACCATCTCTGCAGAGCGAGCATTGTCTACGAGACGGGCGTACACGCTAAAATGGAACCTGTTCGTTGACTGGTGTTCCCCCCAAGAATGCTCAATCAGAGTCGTGCTTATTTATCTCCAACATTGCTTGGACAAAAGGATGTCTCTCTCTACCATTAAAGTAGATATCATGGCGATATCCGCGCACCACGCAGCGATAAAACGGTCAGTGGGTCAGCACGACCTGATCATTAAATTCTTAAGAGGTGCACGAAGGCTCCATCTCGTCCTCCATCGATCCCTCTCTGGGACCTGTCCATGGTGCTGAAAGCCTTACAGGTCGCTCCTTTTGAGCCTCTGCACACTGTGTGCGTTAAGTTTCTATGAAAACTTTAAACTCTCCTCGCATTGGCGTCAGTTAAAAGGGTAGGAGATCTTCATGCATTTTCGGTCAACAATTCGTGCCTACAGTTCGGGCCGCTAAATCCAGCGTAACACTGAGACCCCGGCTCGAATACATACCCACAGTTCCAACTACTCCTTTCAGAGACCAAGTGGTGAACTTGCAAGCGCTGCCACCAGGAGGGGCAGACCCAGCGATGGCTTTATTATGTCCGGTGCATGCGCTACGTGTGTATGTAACTCGGACTCAAAGCTTTAGAACCTCAGAACAGCTCTTTTTTTTCTGTTACGGTGGTCAGCAGAAGGGAAATGCTGTCACCGAGCAGAGGATTTCTCATTGGATTGTGGACACTATTACCCTTGCTTATGAAAAGCAGGGTGTTCCTTGCCCATTTAATCTGCGTGCACATTCTACGAGAAGTGTGGCATCATCTCGGGCATTGGCTCGTGGTTCCTCGCTAACAGACATCTGCAGAGCTGCTGGTTGGGCGACAGCTAACACGTTCACTAGGTTTTACAGTGTTCGTGTCAAGCCGGTATCCTCTCGGGTTCTTTCTTCCAATCAGTAAAGACCACTAGAGGCCGTCTCGTGTCGGCTTGAAGCCTCTATTTTGGTGCTGCACAACCGCACCATTATGGAAGCAAAAACGTCACATAATAGCATGTGAACCTGGGTTAGGTTAGGCACCCGCATTGCGCCCCCTGTGGGTCTCTGTGTGTGTATTTCTGTGGAAATTCTTACCACATTCCCCTAGCGGAACACGCTCCGCGTTCCCCTAGTTTGAGATATTACTAAGAGGATTTTCACATTATGCTTTAAGCTCTCACGATGTCACCCATGTGGTAGACCCCCCTAGAGGGTAGTTCCGCAGCGCTCTAGTCCCGCCTGACGAGTTCGCTTCCCAGTTCGCTTAGTCACTGTCGTGGGTTAAGGAAGTAGTAGTGACTGGCCTTCTGCAAGTAAGCCTTAGCATCCGCCCCCTACGTGGAGGGCGGAGGGCTTTTGAAGGCACTGGAAGGGTTCAGCTTCTGTGGCGCTTTGGTAGGGTTTCCCAATATGTCTGTCACGACGTGACATCGTAGTGACCGGCTGAAAGGGAATGTCACGGTTACGTATGTAACCCTCGTTCCCTGAAGGAAGGGAACGGAGACATCACGTCCCATCGCCACAGTTGCTGTTCCATTGCTGACTTAGGCCGTGCACTGTTGCCAGCTTTCTCAGCCAAAAGTAAGCTAATGATATTGCACCTGCCTCTCGTTTAAATACCCGAGCGGTGCTGGCAGATGCAAATATCTGCATGCCAAGTTCATTGGCGTGTTAGTAGTTTTCGAAGTAGATTGGTCCCGCGAGGCGCTGTCCCCAATACGTCGGTCACGACGTGACGTCTTCATTCCCTTCCTTTAGGAAACGAGGGTTACATACGTAACCAAGACGTTTTCCAAGATCATGAGGCTCAAGGGACACCGAAGTTGCCTACTTTCTATCTTCTCCACAGGTAATTCAGCACATTTTTTTTTAAACTATACAGTCTACGGTGTAAACTCAAAGTTTTATAGTTGCTTTGCTAACTATAGCATGTGGTTTAATGTGTTCGAACAGCCACACGCCGTCTCTCCACCCATTTATGTAATCTGAGGTACTGAGATAAATGTGGTTGAAAATGGACAAAAAGAGACGGATTTAAATACCAGGTGTAAACGTGATGTTTCTCTCTCGTCCACTTATGATCCGATCGACGAAAATACTTCTTAATACATCTAGTGTAACAGCCCCTAGGATATTTTTCCTTGCGTCGATGAAAAAGGAGTGTCTAAGCTACGTTTTTGGTTGCTTTTTGTATGTGATTTAAAGCGGACATATCATGAAAATCGGACTTTTTCCATGTCTAACATAAATCTGTGTGCTATGACGGATCACAGGCAAAGGACATTGCAAATTGTTCATTATTTTTTGTTGCTTTTGCTTTGTACTGGAAGCCATGTTAACCTTGGCAATTGACACGGCCACGGTACGAGTTAAAACGTGCTCCGAATGGGGGGGGGCTAGAAAGTAATATTCAGTTGGTTGTCATATAGAATTTCACCGCTAGATGGGAGTAGATCTTACACAGTGGAGCTTTAAACATGTGACAAGTTAAATGCATTTCACACATGGATAAAGATCTCCTACTTACTTACATACCATACATGTTATGTTTCTCTCTTGCAGTAACACATGAAACAGATCAGGTCTGTGAGGTTGCAGTGATGAATGGCAATGATACAGTCTACATCCCAGACGGCTACACATACAGATCCTCTTTAACCCCGGTTATCAGTGATGTCACACCACGCAGAGGGGGAACAGCCGGAGGCACCAGACTCACAATTACTGGATCAGGCTTCAGGTGACAGAACAGATGTGCTGTACTGTACCGCATGCATAAACACTTTGATAATGTGAATGTCATACAGTGGCCACAAGAAACTTTTTAAACTGTATGGATGACTTGTACCAAATAACTTTAGTTAATATTACCCTAAAATTAATAAATGCTGATGTCGTGATGGGCAAAGTAAAGCCCACATGGTAGTTTTAAATGGTTTATACACTCTCAGAAATAAAGGTACAAAAGGTACCTTTTAAAAAGGTTCTAATATGTATCATTTATAAATATACAGATACAGTATGTATCTTTGAGGTACATTTATATTTAAGCATTTAGCATAAGGTGACCAGACACCCCCGGACACAGTCCCGTTTTTTTTGTGTTGGGTTCTCCATACGCCCACAACAATAAAGAGATGAAAATATTCAAAAGGGTTTTGTCCATGATTGTAAATTCATAGACAATAACAAATAAGATTTCAAGGACATTTTAACCATTGTTCCTACTTGTCATTTGAAAAATCTGGTCACCTTAATTTATTAGATACTTTTGTCCAAAGCGACTTACAAAGATTAAGAAACGATAAGAGCGATATGTCATAGGGAGGCAATTGTACAAAGGGTGCCTGTAAACAAGATACAACTTTTCAATATTTCTAAACAATACCTGTTTGAGAGAAAAGAAAGTTTAGGTTGGTGCACTGAATTCCTCACAGAACCAGAATCTCACCCCTGACCGGTGGGTTTAACACAACAAATCTATACCTACCGGGTGTCATCAATAACTGGTAAGGGAGTAAGGGTAGACGGGGACGAGACTGCGTCACCCATTTCCCTAATGCCGGTCTAGGCTTCATACTACTCCCTTTCTCAATGCCCTCCTCCCCAGAAACCTCAGGAGGAGGGAAGAGCAAGTGATAACATTATGCAAATCTTTTTTTTGTAGCCATTTTTTGCCTTTATTTAACAGTGAGTTTAGGAGAGGACAGGAAAGTACAGGGAGGACTCCCAAAACTCTGTGTTTGGAAAATTAATAGCCCGATTTGGGGTCTTATTAGTCTTGTTTTACCAGACTGGCCTAGTTTAGTGGACTTTTTTTACTCAAAAAGGAGAAAAGAAAGAAATGCGGTCAATATTTATGTCAAGTATTTGTGGAAGAGATGGGTTTTTTAATTATATATTTTTTAATGTTTTAATAGATGTGGCAGACTGGATTGCATTAGGAAGGTCATTCCACCAGCAAGACAAAAGTTAGCGGGAAGAAAAATCAGAGGAAAGAAAAATAAGCAGGAACGTGATTTAGTTCCCCTTTATAAGGGTAACACAAGGCGCAGCTCATTTGCTAAATGTAAGGTTGTGGATGGGGTGTAGGAATGTATGAAGGTGTGAAAGTATGCTGGAGCGGCCCCAGCGAAAGTTCTCTAAGTGAGTATTAGCGACTTGTACCAGATATGCGCTTCAAACGGTAGCCAGTGGAGAGAGATGGGTAACACTTTATTTCGATAGTCCACTTTAGACATTTTACTAATTATAAGTAACTTTGCAACTACTTATCAACTACCAATCTTTAGAGAATTAGTAGATTGTCTGCTTAATATCTACTAACACTTTATTGTGATGATATCTCAACAGACTTTCAACTGACTATAAGTATCTTTGCAGGTGCATGTCAACTTATTCCACTAACCCGAACCTCTTCCCTAACCCCAACCATTAGAGTCTACTAATACTCTAATGACAGTTAGTTGACGTATAGTTGCAAATTATTGAAAGTTAGTTGACATGTAGTTGCAAAGTTGTTTATAGTTAGTAGAATGTCTAAAGTGGACTATCAAAATAAAGTGTAACCGAGAGATGAAAAGCAGCGTTACATGAGCCCTTTTCTGCTCCTGGAAGATGAGTCAGGCTACTGCGTTCTGAACTAATTAGAGTGGTTTAATAGACCGCACAGCAAGGCCAGCAAGAAGAGCATTGCAGTAGTCCAGCCTGGAGATTACAAAGGCCTTAGTAAAAAGTTGTGCTGCATGCTCTGTGAGATATGGCTGTATCTTCCTGATATTGGATAGAGCAAAATGGCATGATCGCACTGTCTTTGCAATGTTATAAGAGGAAAACAGGTCATCATCAAAGCCTACACCGAGGTTTCTGGTCATTTTAAAAAGGAGAAATGGTTGTGTTGCCAAGTTGAATAAATAGGTCGTGCAGTAGCGTGGGTTGTGCTGGAAAAATAAGCAACTATGTTTCAGCTGAAGTTGGTGTTTCTTCATCCAAGCTGAGATGTCTTCTAAGCAGGTTGTAATAAGTGCAATGGGGATCATCAGGGTGAAATGAGAAGAAGATCTGTGTGTCATCAGCATAGCAGTGTTGGCAGAAGCCATGTGCCTTTATGGTAGGTTCTAAGGATGCTGTGTTGATGGAGAAAAAAAATGGACCAAGAACTGATCCCTGAGGAACCTGTCACGGAGTTACGGTATACAGGCGGATTGAAAGTGGTGGAAATAGTTCCGCCCGGGCCGATTTCAGTGTAATTCCTGGCCGGTTCCGGGCAATGAAATCGCACAAAATACGCATCAGGTGTGTGAAGAGAATGTGGCGATAGATGATTGGATCATCGAGAGAGAGGAGGACTTATATAAAGAGCCTTTGAGAAGCAGGAAGGGTGAAGTTCATGTGAGTTCATGTGAAGTTCAAGTTCACGTGTCGGATGTTCGCTGGGAGTGAGACGGACATAACTAGTGTGGTGGTGAGAACGGCTGTTTGAACTTACAGGCTGTGGTAGAAAGTGGAAGGAGATTTATATCCGAAACATGGAGGAGATAAGTGCCAAGCCATTTGCTTACGTTGTGCTTTCATGACTGTGTGGTGTGTTTCGAAGGAATACTGGATGTTTGGAGGACACAAAGAATGGAGCGAATTGGATATGCAGTAGAAGAAGGAGAGGGAAGCTAATCCAGTGGGTTATTGCTTTTGAACATTTGTCATGTGTTATGAGAAGCAAAGTGTGGATATTTAAAGGAACAGTCTGACACTTTGGAAGGTTTCCCTGTTTGTATATTACCACCAGTATTAGGGCTGTCTTCTTGCAAAAAGCCCATATCATCATAAACAATGAAGGTTTTGCCTTGTGTTACTGTGAACTGTGTTGAGGACTACTGTTGTTTGGTGTGTTGATGCTTTTCCTTTGATGCCAATCTAACTAACAGTGTTTGCTCATCACCCAGTCCGTTTGCATCCGTGTTTTCTTGTTGGAGGTAGCGAAGGAGGAGGAAGGAGTCCCCGGTTTGCGACCTCAATACCACCTTGCGTCTGTCCCACACCTTAACTGCACTATTAGCCAGAACTCGGAGCTCGGGCTGGATACTTACCACTGGCCTTATATCACCGTGAGTGTGTGGAGTGTGGTGGGTGATTTCTTTTGAGTGTGCGCACAAGGAAAATTGCAGATCAGTGCTTTTGCCAGTATTTGTCAGTGATAGTACTCTAGGCCGAGGGAAGAGCTCTGCCTGAGAGGAGCAGAGTGCTGGTGTTTGACAGTACTTCAACGCATGTCCATGACTGGGGGACTGGTCGACCTTCCTCATTGCCTGGTGGCTCTAGGCGTGGTCGTCCTGTAAAGATGACTGCAAGAGCACAGAGCAGAATGCTCAATGAGGTGAAGAAGAATCCTAGAGTGTCAGCTAAAGACTTACAGAAATCTCTGGCACATGCTAACATTTTTGCTGACAAATCTACAATAAGTAAAACATTAAACAAGAATGGACTTCATGGGAGGACACCACGGAGGAAGCCACTGCTATCCAAAAAAAAACATTGCAGCACGTTTGAAGTTTGCAGAAGGGCACCTGGATGTTCCACAGCATTACTGGCAAAACATTCTGTGGACAGATGAAACCAAAATTGAGGTTTGGGGCTGCTTTGCTGCTTCAGGCCCTGGACGGATTACTGTCATCGATAGAAAAATGAATTCCAAAGTTTATCAAGACATTTTGCAGGAAAACTTAAGACCATCGGTCCGCCAACTGAAGCTTAACAGAAGATGGACAATGCAACAGGACAACGACCCAAAGCATAGAAGTAAATCAACAACAGAATGGCTTCAACAAAAGAAAATACGCCTTCTGGAGTGGCCCAGTCAGAGTCCTGACCTCAACCCGATTGAGATGCTGTGGCATGACCTCAAGAGAGCGATTCACACCAGACATCCCAAGAATATTGCTGAACTGAAACATTTTTGTAAAGAGGAATGGTCCAAAATTTCTCCTGACCGTTGTGCAGGTCTGATCTGCAACTAATGTATAGGAAACGTTTTGTTGAGGTTATTGCTGCCAAAGGAGGGTCAACCAGTTATTAAACCCAAAGGTTCACATACTTTTTCCACCCTGCACTATGAATCTTTACATGTTGTGTTCAATAAAAACATGAAAACGGATAATGTTTGTGCGGTATTAGTTTAAGCAGACTGTGTTTCTCTATTGTTGTGACTTAGATGAAGATCAGAACACATTTTATGACCAATTTATGAAGAAATCCAAGTAAGCCTAAAGGGTTCACATACTTTTTCTTTCAACTGTATATTGTTATTTTTTGCTAAATAACTTATTTTACGGTCTGAATCACTAAAGTACATATAAAAGCAATACTATCATGTATTCTATAGAACAACTTTTATTATATATTTCATCATTTTCCTGTTTTCTATTATTTCTTCCTTATATTTATAGCCTACGCGTTTGTTCTAAAACTATTCTAAAAGTATTATGTTTACACACAAATTAAAAAAGGCCTGTTATATATTAATAACACTTTACATCATGTGTGTGTGTGCTATATTTATATATTTATTAAGTATGTAAACATAATAATTTTAAGAAGACATGAGCTAAAATATAAGGAAAAAAAAAGAAATATTATTATATTATTGCTTTTTCAGTATAAAAAACATTTATCCTAAATAAATTATAAATGTAACGTGATAAAAACGCTATAAGAAACACATAGAGGGAACAAACTTTGACAGAACACCGGACATCCTTTCTACTTAATTTCTATTCTAATTATTAATAGATTTCCAGATGATTTCATCGCTCCAGTTTGTCCGTTTAAGGGCTTATTTCAATCATAAACACCTATGTTTATCTTTAAATAGTGTCTTCGACAATGGTATTCTATAAAAATTAAGGTAATCTTTATTGCCATTTATATTCTGACACTTAACAGCACAACAGGACATTTTCTACTGAGTTATCTTGCTCGTTTCACTCGTGTCTAATTTATTTCCACTGTTTTTCTGCAACCGCATTGCGCATGCAGCTTGCAGTGACGCAGTTTTTTGCAGTTTTTTATCCAAACCAATTAAAATGTAAATTAAAAGTGTGACTTATAGTTAATATATATATACAATTGCTTTTTAAGGTTAAAGTATTTTTACCTTTTTATAAACTTTCCTTTCCTTGTCTCACATGTAGCGCAAATGCCGGTGAACTTAGCGTGACTATTGCGGGATCTGTCTGCGATGTACAGTCAGCCAGTCAGACCCAGATTATTTGTGTGACCAACGCTCAAAACAAATCACAGGAAACTAAAGTGCGAGTCCTAAGAGGAAACAGAGGAATCGCCACAATGGTAACACCAAGATACATTTAATTTCTCTATACAGTATTTTGACAATCATAAATAGTGAAATATCTATAAATTGTAAGGTTTAGCCAAATTCAGCCCAAACTCCTTGATCCCCCCCCCCCCCTTAAAAAACTACATACAAATATGTCGTACAAGCTACCAAAGCTCTATCTAGTTTTCAATTTTTTAATAATAAGCCTTTTAAAAATATATTAGCATTCAGAGTTACAACCATTAATGGATATTCTCCTGTTTCTCAGGATCATGCTGATTTCTTCTACATTGATGTATGGTCATCTCCCTATACATGGGGTGGTCTCTCTCCTCCTGATACGGGCACACTGGCTGTAATCACTGCTGGTCAAACCATTCTGTTGGACACCAGCACTCCTGTCCTAAAGATGCTCCTCATCCAAGGTATGTTCATTTAGACACTACTTTATAAATATCTTACATTAACTCAAAACTGTGAATTTTGAATATGAATTATGGGCTATACTCCAGCCAAATATCACAATTACCAAATAATTGACTCATCCCTAAAGCAATCCAAAATGCATTTGTCCTTCATCTATCAGACGAACATCCAAGCTTTTAACAGTAGAAAACATGGATAAGGGAATCACTTCTGACTCTCTCTCTCGTGAATCACCAAGATGGTGTCGTTACCAGAAGTTAGTTAATCACCTTGATCCCTGTTTTCTACCATTTTAAAGGTTGGAAGAGCAAGGACATTTACTAAAATAACTCCAAATGTGTTTGTCTGAAAGATGATGGACATTATGTATCTCGGATTGCTTCAGGGTGAGTAAATCATGGAGTAATTTTGGCTGGAGTATCCCTTTAAGTTGGTGCCCTTAGGGGAGATGCTAGACATGTCTTCCCCATCAAAGGTCAAATAATCCTAGACTCACCAAAACATTACTCACTGTAGTCCCTGTGAAAGTCTTCAAGTATTCAAGATGGCGCCAGGTTGTGTGTTTGCTTCTTCTTCTTCTTCTTCTTTAAAATTTTACCGCAGCCGGGATCCAAAAAAGTTGCATTGCTGCCATCTATGGGACTAACACCTTACTGCACTATACCCGATAGTATAAACCAGTGTCTATTAAAAATTTGAAAAAAAAAAAATGTTTTCCCCTTTCCGCTTGACCCTACTTCTAAAATACTTTGTAGCGATATTTCTTGCAAACCAACTTCATACAACTCTCTAATAAGCTCTTGTCTTTGGTGGTCATAATTTCTGCAATACATGCACCGTCTCAGGTTCCTGACATGAACACATGCCACTCTGATGCTTTCCTAAAATCAATAAAGTGCTGTTCAGAAATGTGTGACCAATCCTCAATCTAGACATAATCACCAACTCCTTACGACTCATTCCTCCTCTTTTACAAGCATTAGCTGAATCAGATACCCTACTAGATACTAAAAATAAATTTCTCAATACTCTTAATAGCTGACACAGAGTCACTGCATATCAACACTTTAAGATTTTTTATTTGTTCCGTCCATTGCACTGCCATTAAAATTGCATATAACTCAACTATGAATACACTTAAATAAATTTGAGGTTCTCTTAGACCAGTGGTTCCCAAACTTTTTCAGCCCCCCTTGTTTACAGTGCATTTTTCCGCGGCTCCCAGAAAGAAAATTTATGACAAAAACAGTTTTAAAATGTAATATTTTGACAGGATTTTGATTATGGGGGATTTTAACATTCAAGTTTGTTGTCCTGGTAAACCTATGACTGAAGAATTTATGAATTTAGTAGATTCTTTTAACTTATCTCAATGTATCTCTGGACCAACTCACGGTCATGGACATTATCTTGACTTGGTGTTTTCTTTGGGGATAACGATAGATAATATTTGTGTTGAAGAAAGTGCTATTTCTGACCATATGCCTAGGTTTCATTTCACTTCCGCAACAAATGGACTATGTAATCCATCTTCATCAATCATGTCCAGGGTTATCACTACTTTTACACCTAGTGCGTTCTCAACTGCTTTTTATGATTGGGACTTTCATACTGAGCCTACATCTTTGCCCGTTGTGGGACCTGATGAACTAGTCAATTCTTTTAATCGTGTTTGTACAGAGATCTTGGATAATGTTGCACCTTTTAATATGAGAAGTAAAAAAGTTAAAAAAGAACTGTGGTTAAGTGATGTTACGCGGAATATCAGGCGGATTTGTCGGCAGAGCGTAAGTGGCTAAAAGATACATTGCAAGTATCTTATGATATTCTTAGAGAGTCTTTAATTATCAAAACGCTGTTAGAGCTGCTAGATCTTCATATTTTGCGTGAATTATAGCGCATAAGGCACACAATCCGAAGGTATTATTTTCAACCATAGATAAGGTACTGAGTCCGTCTTTTAATATTTTCCCGACCCCGTCTATGGACCTGTGTGAGAGTTTAAAAAAAATATTTTATTGATAAAGTTGCTCTAATTCGATTGAATATTGTGCCTGTTGCTAGTGATATAATTCATAAAATTAATTCATCTCATTGTTTAAGTAAATTTAATTCGATTACATTAGCTCAGTTGGGAAAGATAATACTGCACCTAAAACCGACTACCTCACTTAATGACGTTCTCCCGTCGTGGTTGTTTAAAGAGGTTGTAGACATTATTGGTCCCAGTGTATTATTGATTATCAATAGTAGTTTATCTCATGGAATTGTACCAACAGGGTTTAAGCATGCTGTCATTGAGCCAGTCTTAAAGAAAATTAGTTTGGACCCACAGGATTTTAAAAATTTTAGACCTATATCAAAATTGCCTTTTATGAATAAGATTTTAGAGAAAGTTGTCCATAATCAACTTACAGATTTCTTGATGGACAATAATATGATGGATATTTTTCAGTCTGGATTTAGGACCAAACATAGCACAGAATCAGCATTATTAAAGGTGACTAATGATATTTTGTTAAGTATAGACTCTGGGAAAAATGTTGCCTTAATGATGTTAGATTTAAGTGCAGCCTTTGATACCCTGGATCATACAATTTTAATAGAATGCCTCAGAGATTATGTAGGGATCAATGGCGTGGCTCAATGGAGTGTTTTTCTCCCTATTTGCACGATAGGACATGTTCTGTAAAAATTGGAAATCATGTCTCTGCATCCGCGACTATTTCATGGGGCGTTCCTCAGGGATCAATTCTTGGTCCGACTCTGTTTTCATTATACATGATACCCCTTGGTTCCATTTTTAAGCAGTATAACATCAAATAGCACTTGTATGCTGATGATTTACAACTGTATTTTCCACTGGAGTGTGATGGTTGTATATCACTAACTAAATTATAAGTGCTTGACTGAGGTAAAGGGATTGCTAGCAAATAATTTTAAACAATTAAATGAAGATAAGCCTGGGAATAGTTTGGCTGGAAATTGTGGACTATTGACCACTAATATGTGTAGTCAGGTAAGGAATCTCGGTGTAATTTTTGATTCTGAAATGCACTTTGATCGCCAAGTTAATTGCGTCGTGAAATCATATTTTTTTCAGTTGAGAAAATTGACCAAATAAAAACCCATCCTTTTATACAATGATTTGGAGATTGTTCCGCCTTTATTTCAACCTGTTTAGATTATTGTAATGCTCTTTATTTAGGCATAAGTAAATCACTCGTTACTCGTCTTCAGTATGTTCAAAATGCTGCAGCGAGATTTCTAACAAATACCAGAAAACGAGATCACATAACACCTGTATTGATAAACCTTCATTGGTTACCTGTTAAATTCAGAATACAATACAAGGTGTTAACGTTCGTTTTTAAAGCATTATACACGATCAAGCTCCTAAAAACATAAATGATATGTTAATCCCATATCATCTCAACGTCAATTACGCTCCTCTCAGAATATGCTGTTAACCATCCCTCGATCTCGATTGAGGCGTAGTGGAGATCGTGCCTTCTCTGTTGCGGCCCCTGTACTTTGGAATGAGCTGACGCTATCACTGAAATCCCTGCCAAGCATGGATACTTTTAAAAAGGATTTAAAGACTTATTTCTTTTATAAAGCGTTTGGTATCTGATATGGTCTGGGAACTGTGAGTGATTATGTGTTTGATTATAGTGTCATGTGATGATGTTTTGTTTTGTGTATTTTAGAATTATTGGAATCTTTGTGTAAGTTTGAAGTTGTTAAACACTCATGGGCAGCACTTTGGTCCATTTTAATGGTTTTGAAAGTGCTTTATAAATAAAAGTTGAGTTGAATGTTTTATCTCCTTTAAGGTGGACGGCTGATTTTTGATGAGGCAGATATTGAGCTACAGGCGGAGAACATTCTGATCACAGATGGTGGAGCTTTACAGATCGGGACAGAGCAGCAGCCCTTTCAGCATAAGGCCATCATTACACTGCATGGACACCTGAGGTCTAAAGAACTTCCTGTCTATGGTGCTAAGACCCTGGGGGTCAGAGAAGGAGTGCTGGACCTGCATGGTACTGTATGCTTGTAGAGTATTTACTATGCTTAATAACATTATGAATGATATGCTCCTGATACATGCAGACATGGTGTATATTACATGTCACCCTTGCTTCTCCAGGAATCCCAGTACCTGTACCGTGGACTCGTCTTTCCCAGACTGCACAGAATGGCTCCAGTACTCTCACACTGATGGATGCTGTCACCTGGAAAACTGGAGATGAAATTGTCATTGCTTCAACAGGGGACAGGTACAGTAGATGCACTGACAAATCTGGAGGGAAACTCAGATTAAGCTGATGAGTTTCTAGAAAAAATCTTTTTTGCTGCTCCGTTAGCACATGAGCAATATGTTGTGGTCCTCTCACAAAAAAAATCACTTTCCTGTTATTTTAACTTCATTAAGTGTAAAATTTTCTATATACAGTACAGTGCTATAGGATGAAAACACCTGACTATTAGAGTTGTCCATCGATGAACCGGTTTTAATAAACGCCAGGTCCCATCATTTCTATATATAAAAAAAATAAATTCTTATAAATCCACAGTCATAGCCAAGGGGAGAATGAGTTGAGAAGAATTGCCTCGGTTTCGACTGATCGCAGGACCCTCACACTGACCGAACCCCTGACCTACACTCATCTGGGTGTGTCTGTTACTCTGCCTGATGGGACTGTTTTTGAAGCAAGAGCAGAGGTGGGACTTCTTACCAGAAACATTGTTGTCCGTGGATCCAACAACCAGGAGTGGAATGATTCGATACCAGCTTGCCCTGATGGCTTTAACACAGGTTTGGATGTTTCATTCAATTGCACAACACAACATAGCACAGCCAAAGTATAAGACGTCCACCTTCCAATCAGTGGCGGTCCTGGCTAAATTTACGCCCTGGGCGAACCATCCCTTCGCCGCCCCCAGAAAATTTTTTTGCCCCCAAATCCCGCCACCAACATGTATTATTTTATTATATATAATCTTAAATACAAAAAGGTAACAAGAACAGAGAAAAACAAGATAAATAAATGTAATACAGTACACACACACACACACACACACACACACACACACACACACACAAACACACATGTCTGTTGGCCATGGCTGCTGTGGAAGTATCTGACTCCTCATTTTTGCCAGTGGGTGCTCTAACTCCAAAATATTTCAGAAGTGCCCCTGAATTTACAATTAATATACAATATGTAAGTTAGATACACTTACATCACGCATCAGTTACCCAATTAAAATGACCATAACACATATTTTATTAGTTTATAGGATGTTAACAAATGCTAAGCATACACTACAAATTATTTAAAATGCTATCACTGTGTAGCTTACAAAATGGCATGTCAATTTATATTAGAAGTTATTTAAGTTCACATATAGCGTATATAGCAATAAAAAAGGACACAGTCAGGAGGTCTGTGTGAGTTTGCACTCACAAACTAGACTGTGTGTTGCCTATGGGTGAATTTGCATGACATGGTGCCTCAATTCTAATAGTTGCTAGTTCAGCAAAACTAAAACCAAAAAAAACAGTCGTGTTCTGTGGCTAATAGCAACATATTAGCAAGAGGGCGAGCCGGCGAGGCTAATATAAATAACGTTAGCCTATTTCCTACTTTCACTCACGTCGTCACTCATAAATCGGCATACCTTTATCTTTATAAGTTTTCCTCATCTTCTTTTCTTCTTTTTCTGATCTGGGCAACTTATGGCTTCTTTGGTCTTTTAATTCGATCCATGGAATGATGATGATGAAGACTCGACATCATTAACTTTGCATTACATTTTGCCAACAACATCCGTTCGCCCGTCAATCAACCGGTGTCACGTGACGTGAGTCACGTAGATGACTCTACAGATTTTTTTTTCACAAAATCCAATTGATAACATGTTCGTAGGTATATGGGTCTATGTTAATTTTAGGAATGAAAAATACAATTTATGTGGAAGCAGACGCAGCAGTTTGTGTTGTGTGGCCTCTGGCCTGGGATCAGTCTATCCCTCGCTCGCCCCCTATAAGGCGAGCGGTTTGGAGTTGCAAGTTGGCCCGCCCCTTTCTCCCGTGCCTCTTCTGACACGCACACAACCTGTGTATGACTCTCAGCACTAACTTGACATGGAAATGAGCGTTAGTCTAAAAAACCGCTTTGATGTTTTTTTTTTTTTTTTTTTTGAATGCGCTCGTGCGCCCTCACGTAGATTGCGCCCTGGGCGTTCGCCCACATTGCCCATAGCAAAAACCGGCCCTGCTTCCAATTAATTCACTACATTCATTATATTTATACTGCATATTCACATTTTCTTACAGGGGAATTTGCAGTGCAGACATGTTACCAGGGGAGATTTGGTGAGGAAGTAGGAAGTGATGAGTTTGGTGGTTGCATCATGTTTCATGAGCCCCAACCTGATCAGAATCTGGCAATTGGCAGAATTGAATATGTTGAGGTAACAGTTTGATGAATTACTGTAAACAAACCCAAATGACAAAATCTATAAATGACATTTAAAGGGATACTCCAGCAAGAAAAAAGTACCCCATGATTTACTTTTACACATTATTTTACTACCGATATAAAGCTTGGAAGAGACAAGACATTTTCTTATATAACCCTGATTGTGTTGATCTGATAAAAGATAATCATGTACATCAAGGGTGGCTTGATGAGTAAATCATGGGGTAATTTTCATTATTTGCCAGAGTATCTCTTTAAGATACCCAATTACAAAAATATGCATTATAATGCAGTCAAAGAATGATTCCTCTCTATTTAAGGTTTATCATGCTGGACAGGGGTTCCGCCTGGGGCGACATCCAATCCACTGGCATCTAATGGGTGATGTTCAGTATAAGTCGTATGTGCGTGGCTGTGCCATTCATCAATCTTACAACCGTGCTGTTGCCATCCGCAACACCCACAACCTGCTGGTGGAGCATAATGTCATCTACGATATTAAAGGTGGTGCCTTCTTTATCGAAGATGGCACTGAGACCGGAAACATCTTGCAAAACAATTTGGCCATATTTGTAAGACAGAGCACAAGTTTGCTAAATGACGATATTACTCCAGCTGCATACTGGGTAACCAACCCAAACAACACCATTAGACATAATGCAGCAGCTGGTGGGACGCACTTTGGTTTCTGGTACCAGATTGATAATTGTCCTAATGCTCCATCACCATATGATACCCACATCTGTCCGAATAAAATACCACTTTTAGAGTTTTTCAATAACACAGTGCATTCACAGGGCTGGTATGGATTGTGGATCTTTCAGGAGTATTTTCCTATGCAGAATGATAACAGCTATTCCTCAATGTCAACACCAGCCCCAGCAGTCTTCCGCCGCCTGACCTCCTGGAACAATGAGAAAGGTGCTGAGTGGGTGAATGTTGGAGCTGTGCAGTTCAGGGAGTTTCTTATGGTCAATAATGAAAAAGCAGGAGTGGAGACCAAGAGAATCACATGGGGCTATGTTAGTGGATGGGGGCTGGAAGGAGGTGCAGCCGTGGTCAACAGCACCATTGTGGGTCATGTAGATGAGCTGGGATTGGGAAATGATTACTGCACCACACATGGCGTTGTTCTGCCCCTGGATGATGGTTTGAGTGTCATCAACACCAATTTTGTGAACTTCAACCGGGTATCATGCGCAGCTGTTGGGGTGGCAGAACTTATTGGAACCTGCACATTCCGCTGTGGAGGCTGGAGCGCGAGGTTTGGTGGGATACGATTCAATCAGTCCCCCAACAAGGCCAGGTTCAGATGGGAGCATGAGGTGGTGCTTGTAGATACTGATGGATCCCTGACAGGTACATACATAGTATAGTGTATATTTAAAGGCATTCCATGCAGTTTGATGTTTTTGTCAAACAGCGACCCCTAGAGTCACTGGGGAAAACTTGCAACTGTCGTAATTTCGCACGCCCACTCTGTATGTACCTGTTAGGATAGTGTTGGGCGTGAGATGGACTTCGAAGATAATGACCAGGGAATGTTTCACAGTTTCATACAAATATTATGCTACTGCATGTCTACTAAACTACAGATGATGGTAATAGGATAATATGAAGTTTATGCCAAGTGTAGAGTAGGCATATAATAATAAAAGTAGCCTACCGCGTTTGCTGGCTTATTACGTTTTTACAAGATTGCAGCTTAATCACAAGTAAACAGTCTATAGTCTAACGTTATGTCTACTGTATAATTTCATTTGTTTTTTAATTGTAATGTAAACATTACAAAATGTATTGACAAAGTTAATTGTATACGTTGCATTATTTCATAACATTGGCCGTTATTCGTTGGCCATAAGCAATCGAAATTAGACAAATGACTACGTACACATCACAACACAACACTTGAGTTTAGATGGCCAAAAAAAACATGTAAGAGAAACGAGTGTTTGTTAGCAAGTCTGCTAAATGCTCTTATGATCGTAAGCTAGCTAGACCCTTGTTGAAGTTATTTTACTGGTCTAATTATCAACACTGGATGAATGAACAGCTTAGTAAAAAAATACACACTACAAGCAAGCGCAACCACATACAACATAGACCGCAAACAAATTTACAAATAAAAGATTTACTTACTTGTCCATCAACAAGATCGCCAGATCAGCATCCCTTTTGCATCCAGGGCTGTCTATTAGCCCACGCCAACGAGTAAAAACCTGACTGAGTGGGACTCTTGTCCGGTTCCGAACTCGGTCAGATTCTCTTTTTCGCTTTCTACTCTCTTCCGAACGGATTTTCTTAGCTGTTTCCCTCATCGAGCATCACGTCTCAAATGCGCGCGTGCAGTTGTTGTTACAGGCTTGTTGTTACAGGCTTGTTTGACTTCGTGCAGCGCTGCAGGAACCAACAGCCGGATGACGTCAAAGTGCCGTCTCGGATCATTCTCGCGGTACTTTTACGTCATCCGACTGCCGGTTCTTGCAGCGCTGCACGAAGTCGAACAAGCCTAACGTGTGTGACGTCGTTGCCGTAAAGCAAGTCGTGATTCTCGCGAGATTTGTCAGGGGCGGTTCTCTCAAGCTTGCATTGCTGGTTTTGGTAGCGGCGTCCTTCCCGAGCTTCAACAGGGGGATGATTCGCCATACTATGACTTCGTTTACCATCGAAATGACTTTGAAGCTGTTATATTAAGGTAAAATAACTGCATAGTGTGTCTTTAAGAGCTCAGATGCAAACCCCTCAGACTTGTTTTCTTGTAAATTATAATTTTTTTACTCTTTTTACATTTAGGCATTTAGCAGATGCTTTTGTCCAAAGCGACTTACAAAGATAAAGATTTGGAGTGAAAGTATGAACATGATATAAATTGTGCCAAAAGCATTCGGTTTATATCATAAAATATTTTTGACGGAGGTGGCGTTTAGTGGCTTTTGCATCCGAGCTCCTTATATTATTTGCATTGCCTTGTAAATACAATATTCCAACAATAAAACTTCTGAGTAACATCTCTTTTTTTTTTATAAAAAAGGGAAATTGAACTCCAAGGTGGTGCCAATGAGTAACCTGCTCGATCCAAGTCACTGCTCTCAAGTAGCAGATTGGAGTGTCGGGGTTCCTGGGGCAGTTTGTGACAACACCATTAACTTCCATCGTTTGGTTTTCAACAATCCAAATCCAGGATCACTTCGGTATAACCATGTGACTCTTACCAACTCTTTTGGTAGGTAAAAATTTAAAATCACTGAGATATAAAGATGACGTGCATTTATCTGATTTGTTTCTACAATCCCAATGTACTTGTAATGAAAGACCTGTACTATCTCTTTTAGGGTCATGTGAGCTACCTTATCTTGAAACGCTTATGACTGACAATAATAACTGGATGGCATTGCTTCCTTCAAACCAAACCTATAACTGGTACTTTGAGGATGGTTATCAAATCAGCACCATAAAATATACTGGAATGATCTACGGCTTTAAGGTAAAATGTGTGCACTACCCAAACCATACACAGTATTTGAAATACATTTATTTAAAATCATAAAATAAAAATTATTATTATTTATTATTTGCCCATATAAGATCTTCATTATGTTCCAGACCCCCAATTTTTCTGTGGAATATTGGTCACCTTTAACAATATCATTGTGACCACAGCTGTCAAGATCCAAGACATAACACTTTTAATACTATTATATTTGTCTGTGTGTCACATGCTTCACATAGCATTAAACAAAATGAAAGGAAATATTTAATAGACTGTATACAGCCAGCCCTTTGTTTTCTGAGAATAAACCCTGACTTGGTGATCAGGAGTCTGATGTGAATTGAAGACACTAGTACAGAGGAGTACCCAAATGTTTTAGTGTTATAACACAGTAGTTCTGTTATCTGAGAATAACATAACTTTGGATTTGCATGAATAGCCAATCAACATTCATTTGTGTAAATAACATGTAAATAATTCTGTGCTTCTTTCCTCCCTAATAGCCAGAGGATTATATAATTCTGACTCACAACTTTACTCAAGATTTTGAAGGGTTCTGGTTCCACATTATAGATTACCGAAAAAGTGCCTCACAGCCCCTGGACCCTGCTGTGAATGTAAATGGAGACTGGTACTTCAACAAGGATTCATACAGCGTCTATTACTTGGGTAAAATTACTCAATACAAAATATTGGCTTAAGTTACTTTTGTATGTAAAGAGAACACATATCATTATGTGCTAGACTGTACAATGTTTAAATAATGATTCATACAAATGCCATCCCAATACTATCAGGCCTATAGAGAATTAAATGTTTGTTATCCTTTGACAACAGTGTCTGGAAGAGATCATATCTTTCGGTCGATAAGCAGTGTGGACCGTTCGCTTAAAGACATACATATATACTTCCATTCATATCAGTGTCCCTATCAGAACTGTATCCAACCAACACAACCTCCAACAACTTCACCTCCAACTCCTTTACCTGGTCAATCTGGACAAGGTGGTAAACCTTTTAACTCTGGTCTGGCTTTTCCACCAGAAACTTGGGGCAATTCGTCCAGCCCCAGACCTGAAGACATGTATGTTATACACATCCACTTGCTCAGCACATTTAAAAAATATTATCACATTATCTGATGTTTGACTTTGTTTGTAAAATATATAGTGGATGTACTCCCTGGTCAAATACATTATTTTGGAGGTCAAGCTCAGCAAACAACTACGCTGTACCACAAACAGACTCTGATGTGGTCATTCCATTAGGTAAGCAACTGCAATGCTGGAAACCCTACAGTATGCAAAGGTTGTAATACGGTCTACAGAGTTGTTAAGCTGTTTCCTAGAACCTGAAAAATTACTTTGTTAGCCATGGTTTCCCTCTAGATTATTCTTTGTGTTTTAAGAGTATAAAATAAGCTTTGTGGTTTAAAAGTGGTCACTAATGTTAAATGGCCCACTTTGTTTTATAGGGACATGTGTGGTTGTAGACACTGAAATTCCTTCCCTGAACAAGCTGACAATACTGGGAGTTTTGGTGATACCAGACACAAATAATGGCACGGCAAACATTGGTGGTTCTCAATATAACAACATTGTTCTTGAAGTCACATACATCTCCATTCAGGTAAGAATCTACAGTAGACCTACCCTACCCTTCTGAGTTAGCTTACAGTATAAAGAGCAGTTAGAGAAAATACACTTACAGTAAATATTAAATATACATTCTCCAGTCACTTCTTGGCAAAAATATATTATTTTAAGGATTTTTGGGTGCTTTCACACCTGCCTCATTTAGTTTGGTTGAATCGTACCAGAGTTTGATAGCTCACTTGGTGTGGTTCATTTGGGCAGGTGAGAATGCAGCAATCGAACTCTGGTGCTCACCAGAAACGGACCAAACAAGCAAACCGAGACTTCCTTGAAGAGGTGGTCTCGGAACGCTTTCAAAGAACTCTAGAGCGGTTCATTTGTGGTGAGAACACGATCTGAGATCGAACCGACCTAACTGCAAAAGTACTGTGCATTTAGACTAAACCCACTGCCGTAGTCAGCTGTGCAGTGCATTATGGGATGAAGAAAAGTTTGTTGACAGTTTCTATTAGCAATATTAGCACAATGACAGGTTGCGGACATACCTGGAGTTGTGGCAGAGCCTCAGAAATTTGGTGGCTTCTCCATTGCAGTGCATTAAAACGTTTTCAAGCCGCATCAGCGCTTCATTATGGAAATGAACAGTTTGTCTAGAGTGCTGTATACAAACCATGTATTACATCAACCACGGACATAATTACAGCGCAAAGTCGTCTGTCTATGGCGTCTGCTGTATTTTCCTCCTTTTTGTTTACTTCCGGGGTTCTGTTGGAATTTGCGGACCAATCGAGACCAATAGAGAAGCAGTTTAGGAAATACGTTCAAAGACATGTGGCCAATAAGCGATGTGGATGTTATCACATGACTGAATTTTGATTTGTTTCAACTGGTGCAGACCAGAGCAATCAGTGTGGTGTGAAAAGGAACCAAAACTGCTAAAAAAGAAATAAACTGAACTACAGATGTGAAAACACTCTTAGTTATTTTTCCTTCAAAAAGGCACTAATATTACTTATCCATTTAATCAGGGTGGCCAACTGATTGCTGGGCGGGCTGATGAACCCTTCAGAGGTGAACTACAGATCATACTGAAAGGAAACCACCTCACGCCAGATTGGCAGTTGCCTGGAATAAACCAAGGGTCTAAAGTGCTGGGTAAGGGCACTATACAAATAACAAAGTTTATTAGATTTGTAAAGTTAAATTTGAGTAGACAAAAGACAAACAGCTGAAGTCTTATAAATGTTGATATTTTTGAAAACTGCTGTTTTCAAGGTGTGTTTGGATCTCTTGATCTGTATGGCATGCCACACAATGTGTATCACACTAAGCTGGCTAAAACGGTCCAAGCGGGAAACAACACTCTCTTTCTGGAGGAAACTGTTGACTGGAAGGTCAGAACCTCTTCCATGACAAAACAGCATTTAAAGGAGCCTAAGACTAACTATTTACATTACAATTTGACATTTCTTTTTATTTAATCAAAGAAAATTATTTAAAAAATGTATTAATTGTCATAATTTTAAGAGCGCCTTTATACATATTACAACCCCAAAACAGAAAAAGTTGGGACACTGTAGAAATTGTGAGTAAAAAAGGAATGGAATAATTTACAAATCTCATAAACTTATATTTTATTCACAGTAGAATATATATAACGTATCAAATGTTGAAAGTGAGATATTTGGAATGTCATGCCAAATATTGGCTCATTTTGGATTTCATGAGAGCTACACATTCCAAAAAAAGTTGGGACAGGTAGCAATAAGAGGCCAGAAAATTTAAATGTACAAATAAGGAACAGTTGAAAGACCAATTTGCAACTTATTAGGTCAATTGGCAACATGATTGGGTATAAAAAAGCCTCTCAGATTGGCAGTGTCTCTTGTTGGAAACCTTTTTTAGCGAAGACCAGGAGACTTGGATTTCCTCGAGCAGTAGTCTTTATTGCAGAAAGCGTTCTTGGAATCAGAGCATAGAGCTCGGGGAGCTGCAGTAACCAAGTCTGACTTTGGGTATACATGCATTACATTTAAAGCCATTGGAAGGGGGCAGTCCCTTCAGATGGAAACAATGCCTTTAGATTACAATATAAACATGAAAGAGAGGTTACAGTCAGGCAAGAAAGGACAGCTGTAAATGCATTCCTGATCATCCCCCTTTGATCAGATAACCATTACGGCAGGATGGGGTCTGTGTAAACGCATCCCAGATCATCCCCCTTTGAGTAGATAACAAATGGTCAATATGCCCTGTAAAAACAAAGGCATGCATTCCAGCTTAGCTTTCATTACCTTGCTGTTTCTTTCATATTTAGGTGAACTGATACATATGATAATAATTAACAAAACAAAAACAATGACTTCAAATTATATTTCAACAATTCCCCCTTTGAGAGTTCTAAATAACTCTCACATAATTTAATTCTAAACCTTCATAAGTCCATTCTTTGACATATGTTGGTTAACATAATGTCCCATCTTCTAGTCTTGTAACATTGGAAGTTACAGTTAAATTTGACGGGTGTGAATTGGTACAGAATATCATGATTCTGTTTTTTTTTTTTTTGAACCAAAACTGTATACTGAAAGTTCTGCAGTCCTTGAATGTAGATGCGTTGTGTTTTGCTGCTAACAGTCGTTTCAGATGTTACAGTATGTTGATTTTTTTTTTTAACACTCCAAATTCTTCGTGAAATGACTCTTTTGTCCACACTGATGGATTTCCAGGGTGACTCACACCAGGGTGTCACTGTCATGTCCAGTATCTGCAACACAAAAAGAAAGACACGAAAGAGCAGTACTCTCATACTACATTTTATGTTTAAAATATCCTTGTTATCATATCCTTTTAACTTCCTTGTGATTGTATAGCCTTAACATCATTGTGATCGTATAGATTTTTTTTTTTACCCTAGTCTGTTTTAGTTTGACACCTAAGGACCAGGTGAGGTGAGGATGAACTACATGAGGGGGAAAGCTATGAGGGAATCTTCACCACAGGGTTTGGCCCCCGACGCTTATTGCATTCGGTTCTGCCCTGGGCTCCTCACTGGTCCATGTGTCCTAGTCTGTCCCTGTCAACATAGGAGCTATCAACATCTTAAATTCTAAATAAACTCATCCCCCTTTTAAACTGTAAAATAAATTCTTAAACAACAACAACAAAATCCTCTTAAGAAACATCAGTCATAGTAGACATCATCCAGATTTCATCCTTGTAAAATTTAATACAACAATAATCTCTCAAAGCCATAATGATTAGACCCTTAGCAAGTTGCCCCACAGATTAGGTGTAGAAGGGAGGGGCTGCTTTAGTATTGTGAGCAGGCTCTGTAAAAGCTGAGAAACACTGTTAATTTCTCCAAGTATCTTTTTGCCTCTCCTACACTCTTTTAAATAATGCCCTTGCTTCCCGCAGTAGTGACATTTGATTTCTCTCCTAAAACATTTATTTGGCCCACTTTCTTTGTTAGCCTTATTCAGCAATGCTGCTGCTATTTTGACATTTGTCTTAACATCAGAATCTCGTTCCCAAGTGGTTAATCTGTCCAAATTGCCTCTCAGAGTTGCATTAGACCATGTTAGGTCTAGGAAGGGCAGAGCATTTCTGTATTCAGATGAAAGGCCATCAAACCATGAGCGGACTAGTGGTCCTTTATCATTTAATACATCCTCAGGATTATTTGCTATCCCACTGTATGCTGAAGCTGACTGACAAAATCTTTCTGTGTATTCACTCACAGTTTCATTTTTTCTTTGCACACAACTAGTGATCTTAGTCCAATCAACCTTTGGTCCAACAATGTCTCTCAGTATGGCCAACACTCCTTCTCTTAACCCATCTTTATTTGCATCCTGTAACTCATAACTTTTAACAGCAGTTTCAAAAGTACTGAATTCTGATTCAGACAAAATTTGTGACATAAGCTGCATGATGTTAGCTAAAGACAAGTCATACAAACGGATTTTTCTGGACAAAGCTCCTCTGAACTCAGAAAAATTAGCATGTGCTGATGGCAAACTCTCAGCAAGTCTATCTATTGTTTCTGGAGCTACATCTTGTAGCTGGACTACTGACATTGAAGGAAATGCAGTTCCAACATTTTTACTTTGAGCCTTTTTCCTTGCTCCACACACCTTAACTGAATCACATGCTTTGTCACTTGTATTATTTCTGTGATTAACACAAACACTATGTTCCTGTCTAACACACTGTAAGTCAGGATGGACATCTGAGTGTTGTTTCTGATTGTCTTCTAGTGAAGACATGTCATGGCCTATCTTCTCATTAGGAGAGATAGCATGAGAACACAAATCTTGAATTTTCTTCTCTAGTTTTGCAATACACTCAGTTTGCTTTGCAGCTAAAGCCAAACTGTATTCTCTGTAACAGTAGATAATGCCTTTTGTGTTGTTCTTTCTAACACAGGCCCCCAAAACTTTCTTACACTCTTCAAGAGTCCACGTCCTATCTGGATCAATACCAAATTTCTGTCTTAGATTCTGTCTAACTGATTCTGTCACAATAGAATCCATGTGATTATTCAGGATTGAGCTAAACTCATTGTCTGACCATAAAGGGGTTGCAAGTCCACCTTTCTCAGTTGTGGGAATCAGTCTAGGATGCCTTTTAACCATTTTTACATTTAAGTGGATTTCTTTTAATAGACAAACACTGTTGTTAATCTCTTTCACAAATTAGAGGATAGCCCAAATTCTGGATGACCTATTTGCTTTTATTCATCTGTAGCCTTCTCTGATACACAAAAGATACACCAAGCTTCTTCTCTGACCAAGCAGAGGATAACCAAATTCTTCTCTGCCTAAACAGAGGATAACCAAAATTTCTTCTCTGATAACCAGAGGATAACACAAATTTTAGCACGTTATGCTAATCTTCCCTGCCTAAACAGAGGGTAAACCAACATTTGTTAACAGGACCCTGCAGCTGTTTGTTAACACTTAAACACATGTACTGGTCTGAAGAGGTTCTTTTGATAGAGTGACACTCACCAAATCAAAGTTGAGCTGAAAAATCAGTCTGGAGTGATGTTTGTAGATATTTGGTGAAATGAGAATCTCTATCCGGGTCACGGCACCATCTGTTGGAAACCTTTTTTAGCGAAGACCAGGAGACTTGGATTTCCTCGAGCAGTAGTCTTTATTGCAGAAAGCGTTCTTGGAATCAGAGCATAGAGCTCGGGGAGCTGCAGTAACCAAGTCTGACTTTGGGTATACATGCATTACATTTAAAGCCATTGGAAGGGGGCAGTCCCTTCAGATGGAAACAATGCCTTTAGATTACAATATAAACATGAAAGAGAGGTTACAGTCAGGCAAGAAAGGACAGCTGTAAATGCATTCCTGATCATCCCCCTTTGATCAGATAACCATTACGGCAGGATGGGGTCTGTGTAAACGCATCCCAGATCATCCCCCTTTGAGTAGATAACAAATGGTCAATATGCCCTGTAAAAACAAAGGCATGCATTCCAGCTTAGCTTTCATTACCTTGCTGTTTCTTTCATATTTAGGTGAACTGATACATATGATAATAATTAACAAAACAAAAACAATGACTTCAAATTATATTTCAACACTCTCAGAGGTCAAGATGGGCAGAGAATCACCAATTCTCCCAATGCTGCGGCGAAAAATAGTTTTCTGAGTTTCTCAGAGAAAAATTGCAATGAGATTGAAGTTATCATCATCTACGGTGCAAAATATCATCCAAAGATTCAGAGAATCTGGAACAATCTCTGTGCGTAAGGGTCAAGACCGGAAAACCATACCGGATGCCTGTGATCTTCAGGCTCTTAGATGGCACTGCATCACATACAGGAATGCTACTGTAATGGAAATCACAACATGGGCTCTGGAATACTTCCAGAACACATTGTCAGTGAACACAATCCACCGTGTCATTCGCTGTTGCCAGCTAAAACTCTGTAGGTCAAAAAAGAAGCCATATCTAAACATGATCCAGAAGCACAGGCGTTTTCCCTGGGCAAGGCTCATTTAAAATGGACTTTGGCAAAGTGGAAAACTGTTCTGTGGTCCAACGAATCAAAATTTGAAGTTCTTTTTGAAAAACTGGGATGCCATTTCATCCGCACTAAAGAGGACAATGACAACCCAAGTTGTTATTAGCGCTCTTTTCAGAAGCCTGCATCTCTGATGGTTTGGGGTTGCATGAGTGCGTGTGGCATGGTCAGCTTACACATCTGGAAAGGCACCATCAATGCTGAAAGGTTTATCCAAGTTCTAGATACATATGATCCCATTCAGACGTCGTCTCTTTCAGGGAAAACCTTGCATTTTCCAACATGACAATGCCAGACCACATAGTGCATCAATTACAACATCAAGACTGCATAGAAGAAGGATCTGAGTACTGAAATGGCCAGCCTGCAGTCCAGATCTTTCACCCAAAGAAAAGATTTGGTGCATCATAAAGCGAAAGATGCGACAAAGAAGACCTAAGACAGTTGAGCAACTAGAAGTCTGTATTAGACAAGAATAGGACAACATTCCCATTCCTAAACATTGGTCCTCCTCCAGCTGTTCCTTTATATGCACATTTAACTTTTCTGGCCTCTTATTGCTACCTGTCCCAACTTTTTTTGGAATGTGTAGCTCTCATGAAATCCAAAATGAGCCAATATTTGGCATGACATTTCAAAATATCTTACTTTCAACATTTGATATGTTATCTATATTCTACTGTGAATAAAATATAAGTTTATGAGATTTGTAAATTATTCCATTCCTTTTTTACTCACAATTTCTACAGTGTCCCAACTTTTTCTGTTTTGGGGTTGTATATCAATGTGCTCTCTACATTTAGACTTTAGTGTTTTTTTCTGCTTACAGTACATAAAAACATATTTTGTCTTTACTTGTTTATTACCTTCAGGTTGGAGATCAGATTCTGCTGTCTACCACCAGTTATGACCCACGGCAGACAGAAATTTGCACCATAAATGCAGTCTCAGATAATGGCCGCACACTGATCCTGGATCGGCCTGTATTATACACACACATTGGTTAGTATTGTTTTATGCTTAGGACCCCAGTAAGTTTATTTGTTTGTTTTGCTGAAGAAGGAGGAAAATATTTTAAGAATTGTTGTAACCAAACCATTCATAAACCCCATTCACTTCCATCACTTCCATAGTATTTGTTTTCTATTATGGAAGTGAATTGGGCTCATATTTCGTGTTCATCAGAAAAAAATTAATGTATACAGGTTTGTAACAACATGAGAGGGAGAAAATAATGACAGAATTTTCAATTTTGGGTGAACTATCCCTTTTAGCAGATTTAAAGTGAAAGTATTTGATGAGTATGTGCTGAGAGCATTCGGTTAATATCGTTATTTAGTTTTTGACAGAGGTGGTGTTTAGCAGCTTTTGCATCTGAGCTCCTCATATGTTGTCCGAAAGTGATTTATTGGCATTTAGTTTCCTAAACAGAACCACCCTATGCTTATTATACATTTACTAAATATTAAAAGATTTTGATTGAATATTAATGGTTGATTTATTAAAGCAACTTGGAATTATCCAAATTCTCACAGATTTCTCTGTACACAATTTTAAATGTATTTTCTAACCAACAAATAATATGGCTATGGTCATACAGGAAAAAGGTACAACGTTCCAGGATCTTCTAGAAGCTATCAGCTTGCAGGGGATGTGGGTCTGTTGACCAGAAACATCAAGATCATTGGACAGGACTATCCAGCCATGAACACACAGTCTTATGGAGCAAGAGTACTGGTGGCCACTGTCCCAGGAGCAGAATCTGACTACAGAGGTATAAACCTCACAACAAAATACTCACAATAGGGAGGGGGCCATCTGACAATAAGTTAAACCAAAAGAACACAAATGTATTCGCTTTAAAAATGTACACACTT
The DNA here is from genome assembly GCA_025389145.1 of Misgurnus mizolepis. Taxonomy (NCBI): domain Eukaryota; kingdom Metazoa; phylum Chordata; class Actinopteri; order Cypriniformes; family Cobitidae; genus Misgurnus; species Misgurnus mizolepis. The sequence goes on along the minus strand of JAIFKI010000011.1, from coordinate 14,818,997 downwards.
CATATTTAAACACCTCTTACAAAGTGTGTCAAAATGATACTTGTACAGAATAAGTAACTAAAACTTAAGCTCACTTGTGGTATTATGTGTCACAGGAAAAGCTCAGATCAGAAACGTTGAGTTCTACCACACAGGACAGGAGGGATGGAACGACCCATCAGATCCACGTTACTCTCTGGCGTTTCTGAACCTGGGAGATGTAAAATGAATATCTCTTGATTTTTATGCCCTGATGATGCTTTTCTACACACCATATTCTAAATTGATTTAAACTGCAGTGATCTGCTGAAACCACATTGGTACTATTTGTATAGGTGGCTGGTGAGTCCTACATCAAGGGATGTGCTTTTCATGATAGCTTTGCTCCTGCTATTGGGGTGTTTGGAACAGATGGACTCAATATCGATGACAACGTGATTCATCACACTGTTGGAGAAGGTGTCCAATCAAAGAAAAATCAATATAACAAAAATGTAATCAGATAAAGTATGCTGATATGATTTAATGCTTTTGTCTTTTGCAATGATCTTTCTTTAGGAATCAGAATATGGGGCTATAACAGTGCTCTCAGGAGAAACTTGGTCACTATGACACTGTGGCCAGGATCCTACAATGGTGCAGCGGAGACTTTAAACACTGAATGGAATGCAGCCATTGAGGTAAAAATATAAATATTGTGGCCATACCATGACATGCTTGTGTATCATGGTAATTAAATGATATTCTTTATCAAAATTGTCTTATTTATGATGATACAAAAATATTAGTATTGCCCTCCCAGAGTCCTATACAAAAGCTCTCCTGAAAAGGCAAAAGATACCATAAATAATAATTACGTTTTTTATTTTAGGTTAGTGAAGCAACCAATGTGATTCTTCAAGGGAATATTGTTGCTGGTTATGAACGAGTGGGATTCAGAATTGATGGAGAACCTTGCCCAGGTACATAAGATGTATTTTAATGGACTTGATAAAGTAGTCATAGTTATTAAAGTCGTTAGTTAGAAAGCTTACATGTGCAGTCTTTGTAAACTAACTGCTACTTTATTTCCATTATATAAAAGAATCAGATTCAGTTGCCCAATGGAGTGAGAATGAAGCACATGGTGGTCTGTATGGAGTTTACATGAATAAAGACGGACTTGCTGGCTGCTCTCAAATCCAGGGGTTCACCGTCTGGAAAAGTTTTGATTTTGGCATTTATGTTCAAGTATGATAAACGTCTTAATTCAATACCTTAAAACTCATTAACAATAACCATTAAGTGTTGTATACAGTGCAGTACATTGCCCTTGTGGGCTTTAGGATTAAATGTTGTCCTTCTGACCTTTAGGTATCTATGAATGTGTACATCTCCAATGTGACTTTAGTTGATAATGGAATGGGCATCATGCCTATAATCTACAGTCCTCCATCTGTCAGCCACGAATATGATGACAAAACCATTCATGTACAGGTGAGGATCCACAAACTACTGTAGATAGTTATGTAATCAGGAACATGAATGTTTATTTAACACACACACTTCAATGATTTTCCTGCCTTAGGAGTCTCTGATTGTGGGCAGCAGCCCTGATTTTAACTGTCTGGACAAACTGGCAACAACTGAGACCTACGTTGCACTCAGCAAAAGCCACAGGGCTCCACGACCCCCTAAAGGTATGAATTGTATATACATGTATTCAACAATACTTGATTCTAATGGTCAATAGCTGTGTTTCAATCATAATACAGCTATGATCACTACACCCAATGATTCTGTGTATTATACTGTGTACTGTAGTACCTTAAGCATTTTTGCTTGGCAACATAAACGTAAGTTGCTGTTCATAGTCAGTCATAGGGATGTAACGATTAAATCGTGTGTCCCATTAAAAAAGGCCTGTCTGAAATCGATTCTGAATCGCAAGGCTACGATTCTTTGTTTCATGCACAGCTTGTGCCTGTACTATGGCATTTGGTCAGTAGGAAGTCCTTATCAATCTAAAATCATTATGAGTCAGAGTCGTTTATAACGCGAATTTAAAAAAAGCAACACTCGTCAAACACAATCATTCAAAATATTCTTTATTATCATGAAAATACCTGAAACAATCTGAAGAACAGCGATATAAATATTCCTGTAGACATTTCCTGGAATTGCGTTTGTAATGCTACTTCGTCTGTAGCACAAAGGGAGTTTATTTGGGATGTGCTGGGATTTCACCGTAATGAATTCAAATTCATTCATTGAGAAAATGCGAATTTGCACGGTTAATCGTTAAACCCCTAGTCAGTCAGGACAATTTTTTTCAGCAGAAGGAAGACTGTTAGTGATTTTACTTCATGATAGTTGCACTATAAATTTTTTTACTTTAATAATTGAATTGTCTAACAATAAGGTTTTCAAGGTTTATGCTGTTTTGTGAACAAGTCACGGCTCCACTTACTTTGCATTGTGCCTACCAACAGCCTTCATCTGTGAGTAATTCACAAAACCGCATGTACAGGTATATACAGTGGCAAGAAAAAGTATGTGAACCTTTTGGGATTTCATAGTTTTCTGCATAAATTTGTCATAAAATGTGATCTGATCTTAATCTAAACCAACGGTATTGACAAACATAATGTGGGTAAAAAATAACACACACACAAAAAAACATTTTGGATCTTTCATGTCGTTATTGAGAACAACCAAGAAACCTTATAAAACTTATGGAAAAAGTATGTGAACCCTTGAGTTAATGACCTTAAAAAAGGCTAATTGTCAGGTTTAAGCACACATAGAGTCTTGTTTAGTGTTGGGAAAGTTCACTGTCTACATGAACTAGTTCAAAGTTCAGGTCACAAATTTTAAAATTAACTAGTTCAGTTCATAGTTAATATTTCAAAATTTTGAACTAGTTCACAGTTCCAAAAATGAACTAATTTATAGTTCTTTTTTCCCATATTATAGCCCATATAGAACCACAGACAGCAATTATTTTATCAGTTTTAACACTGAAGCTAAATGCGTCAGATTTGTTGCCAGATTGGGTGTTTTTCCCGCTACACATTAAGGCCTGTTTACAGTGTGTTTTAGCTGGGTATTCGCCTGGAAGACTCTATAGAAATCTGGCACCCTATTGAATGATGTTAAACTGAGAGAGCATGCCGTTCAAAAGTCCCAGAATGAACGAGTTCACAGTAATGTTCAGCAGGCAGTAATACAGTACGTTCAGTTCACGTTCGCCCAAAATATGAATGAGTTCATGAACTTTCGTTCAATGAAATCGTTCAGGCACAACACTGAATTTCCAAGTTTATCAGACAGTTCTTCATGATAATGTGAAAACGTCACATTTCAGCTAAATCTGTTTAGAAGGTGGGTGATGCAACAGGACAGCGACCCAAAACACTGGAGCAAGTCCACAACAGAATGGCTTCAGAAAAACAAAATCCACCTTTAGGACTTTTTCACTGTCATTTTAAATGTGGAATGAGTGTGTTCAAGAAAGACATAAAAGAATATTTTTAGACACATTATGTTTGTAAATACCCTTGACTTAGATGAAGATCAGATCACATTTTATAACAAATAAAAAAAAAACATGAAATTCCAAAAGGTTCACATACTTTTTCTTGCCACTGTATAGTAAATACATAGTATACAGTGTTGTTTTTATTGATGCATGCATTTAATTGTATTGATTTAATTAATAAACTAAAGCACTTTTTGTGTACAACAGGTGGCAGGTCTGGAGTTTGCTGGCCGACGTTTGAATCTGACCACAACCAAGCACCACAGAAACCTCACCCTGGACTCACAAGCTACAACGCCATAGCTGGTTTACTGACAGTCTCTGGTGAGACCAACCTCACCTTATGTTTAATCTCCAGTTTCACATATGAAATTGTCTACAAGCTGCTAAAATTGACACTCTGTCATTTTACTGTCTGTTTCTGTCATCAGATACAACATTTGTTGGGTTCAGGAATGTTTGTTCCACTGAAAGAAATTACATGTTCATGACCAACCCAGGAAATGAGGACCTACAACATCCAATCAGTGTTGAGAGGATCTCTAAGATAGACAGCACTGAAGAATCTCTAGCATTCATTCATAATCCTGATCTCAGGTAAACTGAAGGCTTACTGTAAATCAATTATCACTTTCTGGTTCTGGTAACAAACATCTGGTTGTTGCAGGCATTCCAAAAAGAACAATATAAAGTAAAGATGACTGATAAATGTGTACTTCTTACCTTCCTACATCTTTTTTTGCTCTTACCGTAGTAAAGTGAACCCATCCGACTGTGTGGACATGGACTGTGATGCTAAGAAGAAGACTCTGTTGAAGGATCTGGATGGAAGTTTCTTGGGTACAGTAGGAGCAGTGGTGCCGTATTCAGAGTACGAGTGGAACGGAGACCCGCGGCATGGATTGGGTGATTACCGCATCCCTAAAGTCATGCTCACTGCTCTCAACGGCAGCCGCATACCTGTCAATCAAATAGCTCCTAATAAAGGTAAATTATTATTTACATTGATGTAAGAGAGAAATATTTGATCAATCTTGCCTTAAATATCTCTGTCTATGATGTTTGTGTTTTACCTGTACAGGTGTGATCAGAGACTCTTGTACATACATGAACACCTGGCAGAGCTACAAGTGCTTTGGACTCAATTATCAGATGCTGGTCATTGAAAGTATGGACGCAGACACAGAGACAAGACGTCTTTCACCTGTAGCCATCCTTGGGGACACATATGTAGATTTACTGAATGGTATAATCAAATAACACCTTATATTATTCATTTAACATCCAAGATTACCAATCATGTTCTGATGCAGTCAAATAAGTTGTTGAATGTTACGGTATTCTTTCATTTTAAACTGTGGACTTCTTATTTCTCTCATCTCAGGCCCACAAGACCACAGCTGGTGTACAGGTTATGCCTGTAAGAAGAGAGTCTCTCTGTTTCATAGCATTGTGGCCACCAATAAATCCTTTGATATCTATTTCACCAGCACAACACCACAGAAGCTGAGACTCATGATGCTAAACGCTAAAACTACAGAGGTTGGTCTGTTATATAGACACTACAATAAACACAAAGCATTAAAGTATGACTTTACAGCTAATTATCTTACATTATAAAACGTTTCCTGAGCTTTATTTTGCTAAATGTTCTTGGAAAGTACCAAACAACACTTGCTTTTAAAATTTTTTGGGGGGGTTTCTTGAATGTTTCACAAAGGTTTACGAACACACAGCTATAGTATCATCTTTGTAGACAACTGTACATTAATTTCCATATGGATTTGTTTAGTAGATTTATGCATTAACCTGCACTTATTTTCTCTACAGGCTGTTAGGGTGGCTATATTTTACTCAAACCCTCAGCGGTTAGACGTGTATGTAAACGACAATTTAGTTGCTCCAACTAACGCTCAGTGGAATCCAGACTACACAGATTACACAACAATTGAGCCCACATATCCAGGTGCTGTAAAGTAATGCATGTTACTTGGGACAAAGTTTTATGAATTACTGTATGAAAAATTTAATTCCAAGTTATATGATAAATGAAAGAATTCAATAAAATTAATACCTGAAATTAATAAATAAACCCTTTTTATGCACTGTTTCTGGGTCACTATTCAAATAAGCAAACTTTCACCAACATGATAACATTTTGGTAGGATGTAGACATTTTCAGATGTACAGTATGTACATTTTTCGACTTTTTTTGTGCAGTTATTATGCTGATAAAACAATCATTAGTGAATTTTTTTTTTTAACAAAAAAGTCTTGCCTGAACTACATATCAGCATTACTAATTTTACACTTTTTGATTACTCTCTCCATTCTTTAGGTGAATATCTTCCAAGTTTTGACTCCGATCACGGTTCCAACTTCTTTGACCCAGACTACAATATGTTGTACATACTTCTTCGTGGCTCACAAACGGTCCAGATCCGCACTTCTCCGCTTCTTTTCGTGGCCTTTAACCTCCCAGCCATGACTGAGGCAGAGTTCTTTGGTGATAATTTGGTCACAAATCTGGCTGCATTCCTCAGAGTACCACCGAATATGATTCGAATCACCAAGATCATCCGTGAGGGCAGCAGTGCACGAAGACGGCGTGCGACTGGACTGACGGTTGAGATTCAGATCAGTCAGCCACTCATTCAGACCATCAGCATCGACAGCACCACCAGCAACACTGGTAAGGCCAGAAAGTGTAAATTAAGCATTAATTTAAATGTATGATAACTTTACAATGCCTAAAACACCATTATTAACATCTGTAGTTGAAGATGAGCAGCAATTTGTGATTCTGAGGAACGCTGCTGATGAACTGGGCCGTGCTGCTGTATCAGGCGATCTGAGTCTAGCCATTGGCTTCAATGTGTCTTCTCTGGACATGATCACCCCTCCACCCCCTTCCAGTGACCCATCCTGGAGTCAAGTAAGATATTTATCAGCTCATGTTATCAAAGTCACTAATGCTGCATTTTATATCTTATTAATATGTTGTCATAGTTTAAGATCTACTGTGGTAATAAATAAAACACACAACGCTGTTTTATTTATTTGACCTGTGTTTGTCTATAAGGTGGCCACTCAGGAGGTGACTCGTGAAGACCCACAGTTGGAGTCAGTCAGCACAGTGTCTTCACTGATAATTGTGGTCCAACCGGTGGCTGCGTTGTACCCTGGACCCCTCAGCGTGCAGCCCAGCATCATGGCTGTGGATGCAGAGGTGAGACTGAATTGTCTCCTTCTCAACCTTTGTTAGGCCTCACCTTAAAAATATGATGACCAATTAGCAACCTTTTCATTTTCCATTTCATCAGACAGTAACCCCAAGGGCAGAGCTTAGTGATGGATAATTTTATTTTGAAAACAGTATTTGATGCAAACTGTATTTTAAACAAATATTTATTTTCTTATCTGTTTTCAGGGTAACTGTGTGTCTGTGGGTGTGACGAGTCTTACAATCTCAGCTGAACTCAAAGATGCTAATGGAAATCCAGCAGAGGGACTTTCTGGAAACACTTTCATCCTGTTTAATGGCTGCTGGGCAAATTACACAGACCTCAGCATCTTAAAGACTGGTGAGTCCTCTCATCTCTATAAAAGACACACAACCATCAACAGATGTTCTTTTTAGTCTTTGTCTTTTTATTTAAATATTAAACCACTTAAATCAGTAATATTTGGATAATCACCTGTACAGTCAAGTTGAGGTTTTTAAAAGCTGCGTACAGTGCATATGTTTTTACTTGCATTTGTGTTCATTGTGGATCGTAAAGGGTTTTTGAGGTGGTAAGCATGGATAGCCATCACTGGTCATTTTCATTATTATTTTAACTTTCCCTACTGTATATTTTTTTACAGGTGTTAACCTGAAGTTGGCATTTACTCTGAATGAATGGAATGCTGAGTCGAGATCCTTTACTGTCAGAGAGGTTACAACTCCAGCACCTGTGGTTGTCACCCCGGAATTGGAATTTACAAGCATCTTTCACTCCAGTTCATCTATCTCATCACCATCTGTGTGTCTGCTCGTGCTTTTGAGCAGTTTACTCCTCCTGCTCAGAGAAACCTAGGAACAAATCAAACCATTTGAAAATGTGCAATATAAAACCTGTCTTCTCTGTTAACCCTTAAAATTCATATTACGCATTTACTCATAATTATATACAGATATTCATTAATCATTATTTAGGCCAACATTCTATAATGATTCATAATCAGTCTTAAACATCTATTACTTCTGTCAAAATTAAACTTTTAATATATTTTAACTTTGAATATTTAAATATTAATATGTCTATTTCCTTATACTTAAATGTAAGCATATTTACACTCTTCCTTCTATCACCAATAAAAATCAATTTCTAGCATGGTTGTGGTGTCCGTTATTTTATACAGTGAGGTATACAAAAATAAATAAATAATAATAATAATAATAATAATAAATAGATCACACTTTAATTTAAAAATCGGAGTAACGGTTTTTAATCAGCAGAGAAATTGTGCTTCTTCCAGGACAACAAACACCTCAGAAATCCTGGGAAGTTTTGAGTTGATGAATATTTACATTTACAATACTTTTTTAACAAAATATTGTCCTTGCGTAAATAACGTAAAGTGTATTTAATAGTCTGGATACTTTTGGAGTTATACTGTGTAACTGCAGGCTAACAGCTTTCTGTGCACATACTGCTAGAATAATCGTGACTATTGTTATATATAGGTATTTATTTAGGTCACCAAAGTGTTAATATAGCTGTGCTATTTGAAACGTGTGTAAAATAATCAATTTCTGATCTTTTTTTTACTGCACATCGTGCGCATATACGTACAGTATCCTATGTGCAACTAACAAAAATAACTGATGCAAAGTGATAGCATATTAATCTATAGGGTGCATCAGATGACATCATAAATTGTTAAGATCTAGTAATAATAAAACACACCACACTGTTTTACTTATTACCCTGTAATTGTCTATAAGGTGGCCACTCAGGAGGTGACTCGTGAAGACCCGCAAGCGGTGTCAGTCAGCACAGTGTCTTCACTGATAATTGTGGTCCAACCAGTGGCTGCGTTGTACCCTGGACCCCTCAGCGTTCAGCCCACCATCATGGCTGTGGATGCAGCGGTGAGACAGAATCAACTCCTTCTGACTTTGGTTAAGCCCCACCTTAAAAATGTGTTACTGATAAATCCTACCTTAGCAATCATTGGCATCCAGAATTTCATAGACAGAGCAATAGTACTGTCTTAACAAACAAATACTAAGTAAATACAACCATTTAACAAGTATTTTATATTGATTCATTCAACAACCTTTTGTCGTGTACCATGTTTGTTTTCAGGGTAACTGTTTGTCTGTTGGAGTGACGAGTTGATCAATCTCAGCTGTGCTCAAAGATGCTAATGGGAATCCAGCAGAAGGACTTTCCGGAAACACCACCATCCTGTTCAGTGACTGCTGGGCAAATTACACAGACCTCAGCATCTTAAACACTGGTAAGTCATTTTTATCTATATAAAAGTCACATTTAGTTTATATGTATTTTGATTTGAATCACTTAAATAGGAAAAATTTAGATAATAAATGGTTTAGGTAAACTGTAGGAATGTTTGTTGTAGTTCTCCAAAAAGGTATTAGTGTTACATTTCTATTCTTAAGGTTGTAGAAATAGTGAGTTTTCTGGATAGGCATAACTGGTCATTTCGTTTTCCTCTCTCTCTCTGTATCTTTTTACAGGTGTTAACCTGAAGTTGGCATTTACTCTGAATGAATGGAATGCTGAGTCGAGATCCTTTACTGTTAGAGGCGTTACAACTCCTGCTCAAATCCCAGTTACAACTCCTGCACATGTGCTTGTCATCACAGATAGGGAATTTCCAAGCATCTTTGACTCCAGTCCATCAATCTCATCACCGTCTGTGTATCTGCTTGTGTTGTTAACTGCTACACTCCTACTGTTCAGAGAAACCTAGGAACCAAACTAAACAATGTAGAAACTACAATGTTCTTGCATGCTTTAAGATAATTCATAATATAATTAATAATTATTTATTTTTGTTGTTTTCACATAATTATAATAATCACGATTTTTAAGCTATCCCTATTTAGTCTGAAAGCATTCTGCAATGAGTACTAGAACAAAAACATGTATTACTTTGATAAAATATATTTTAGCTTAATGTTTAAATAGCTATATTGCTTAACTTTTATTACATGTATATGATTGTTTCTCAAATAAGAATAAATAAGTAGCATGCTTGTGCACCCTCATTTTTTGACAATATAGTGATGTTATTATGGGCTGTCAGTAGAGGGCGGTTAAGTAAAATTTTCACACTCCGACACCATGCAATGTAAGAGATAATAGGTATATATTCGAGTTGACCTATCCTAGGCTGACTGGCAAGATCTGCCGGTTGCAGGCAGGGGTGGAGTAAAGACATAGCTGTCAAGTCAGACGCTTGCTGCATGGCGTAGTGACGTTGCTTATTTAATTCATTCCAGATGAAGTGGATTAGATGTAATATTTGTAAGATAAGCAAACATTTTACTCGAAATGTAGCAACCAGAATTGGTTTAATTTTGGATATTTTAAAAATGTATTTCAAAGATCTGGTTGTGAGGAAGTGGAAAAAATGGAATTTAATAGAATGTTCGCTCATTCCATGGCAGCATGATGGCTTCAATGGTATGACCTCATTCACAATCCAGTTCTTAATAATAGATCAATAGGTGGCATAATTTTGTTTTTACAAACAATGGTGTTGCATAATTTGCAACCTTGCATTGCAGGATGTTTTCATGCTATTCTTAGTAATCTGTGTTTCATCACTAGTGACATATGACCCACTCCACCCAGACCAGCCCAATTTTTTCATACTTTTGTATAGCTGCTCCTTTTCATAAACAGAAATTGAAAGTACTATATTTAAACAATTATCAAACCAGAGCCTTCAATACTCTTGGTTAAGCACCATTACAAAGCTAGCATTATTCTAAAACCATTTCATTTCTCTACTAGTATAATAGAATAACCATTCAATAATAAAACCGACAAAAGACCATACAGCATATTGAACTATAATTAATTAACCATCCAATATATTTAAAGCAGTGAATGAGTCAATAAAGTATCCGTCCAACAAAAGACAGGAATCAAAGAAAGGTGCCTGTGGACATTAGATTGTCTAGCCAAATATTTCTTTACCCAAAAATCACACACACAAATGTGGGACACTGACAATTTAGTTGTGTCTTTGGAAAGCTGATTGGTGCCCTAGTGTCTCCTAAACTAAGGAGCTGAGTGTTAGTGTGTTGGTTTCTCAAGACATTTGCTGCTAACACAATGCTATATCACTGAGATACTCTTTACTATTGACTATACAGAGACGTATTTCTGTTAGCCTTAGGATTCATATAAACAAAGTAGAAGAATATAAAACTATTTATGCAATTAGATCACCTCCTCTAAAACTATAAAATTATTAAATGTGGTTTTTGCAATTGTTACATTTTGTCAGAGGAGTAGGAGATTTTGTAAATGTATTTAAAACTGGTTGAAAAGGGGTTAAAGGTTTCTAGAAATGTGCTTTAGCAGCTGTGAAAAACTTGAATTCAACATAATGTTCACTTATTCCAATATGGCAGCCCAGTGGTTTCAATGGTATGACATCATGCACAATCCAAGTCTTTACAATAGATCAATAAGTGGCATTAGCAGCTATTATATATTGTTTTACGAACAATGATGTTACATCATTTTCAACCTTGCACTTCGGGATGTCTCATACTATTCTCAGTAATGTGTGTTATCTGACCGTTGTTATATGTCCGACCCCACCTAGCCCAGCCCATGTTTTTTCTATAGGTGCTTCTTTACATTAACAGAAAGTGAAAGTAAATATTAAAACCATTGCCAATCAAAACCTTTAAATGCCCTTAAGTTAAACGTCTTTACACATTACAAAGGTAAGCTTTGCATTATTCTGAAACCATTCTTTTCTCTACCAGTCTAATCTCCTTGCAGTGCTCAGGTAGAATAATCATTCATGAACAACTGACAACTCATACTTGATGTATTAAAAGGGCCAACAAAGCATTCGTCAAAAAGCATGCATTCTTCACCCAAAATGCATGCACAAAACTGTGGGACACTGACAATTATATTTTTGACTTTGGAAAGCTGAGTTCAATATCTATTTGGTTCTAAATCAGGGGGGACATCATGGTTTTAATGGGCATGATGCCACTGAGTGTCATGGTTTACAAAGTGCAAGCCTTATTCCGCAGGCTTTGTAACAACTCATGTATAAAAAAAAACATACAGATAGGTGCATTTAACTGTACCACTCTGGATCACGTTTCCTTAAAGCCCAGTATACCTGTACCAGCTGGAAATGTTATTAAGAAGTAAACTGAAGAAGTGAACTTGATTATGTCCTCGATTGTTTTAGACCCCGTTACGAATGGCTGTCTATTTAATTGCACTTTCAGGTGCACTTTTAAGGTATAGAGGGTGATTTTGTGATTTAGACCTTAAAATGGCTAATTCCCTAATTAGTACTCTACTGTCTACTGATCTAGGGAGTTGACAGAGATGCACCTGTTTCCACCCATGGGCAGGTACTATATAAGGATGGAGCTCTATTGTTAACGTATGTGGTTTTCTCAAGAGATCTTCACAGGTAGACATGCATGATGATTAATCTAAAATTTAAAGAGCTGTATTAATTTTTGAATCACACCAGCATGATTTCTTTTTTTGTAATAGGCTAATCTCTTTTAATAATGTTTAATACAAAATATATTGAGATAGTGAGTTAGTTTGATACAATTTATAATAGAGTATATTTAAATAATGCAATTACTAAACCATGCTATGTAAAGCAAATAGTCTGACAGTCTCTCAGTAAAATATAAATAATAAAGTAACTTATTTTGTAAACGTAAAGAAATCAGGTCAACCTGTTATAACAAGTATTTTACAGTATCTTTCTGTTGTTGGTCCAAAAGTGATATCTGCAGGTGGCATTGCTGTGAGTCTGTTGGAGAAAATGGGTCAGAAACGCTGGCCCCTGAATCTGCCACTTACTATTTGTATATTACTGTGGAGTTCAGCAGGTAGGCTATATGTGCTTTCTCATACGAATGCATTTAGCAGCTTATGTGCTTTCACAACAACATTTTCATTCTACAAATGAAAATTTAAATACACGCAGATTTAAAGCTTTTGTAACTAACCTTGTGTCATACAGGTGCGCAGGAGATCTATCAAATAACACCTAACAGGGGCAGCATCAATGGAGGAACAAGAGTGACCATAAAGGGGGAAGGTATGACAATATGATGATAATAAGTTAAAAATGTTGAAATGTATAAAATTCATTATATAAATTCACAATATTCATTATTTCTTTAGGATTCGCTCAAAACAGTCTAAATGCATCAGACCCAAATGGGAACAGTGTGACTATGGTGTCTCAGACGAGATTGATTGCCTGTGATATCGAAAAAGACTCCAGTGACTCCAAACAGATTGTGTGCTATACAAGGTAAGAATCAACTAGTTCAAAATATGTTTTCATTGTTTCATTTTTAGGCTCATGTTAAGATTAAAACTTTCATATGAAGAAATTAATAAAATATGTGGGCACTGTGAATCAGCTGCCTATAAGTACTGTAATCTTTTCTTTTATAAAAAGTTCAACAAACAAAAACAATCACAACAATTTTTGTGAACACATTTGATTTATTTAATCAGTGATGCTGCATGCTACCTCGAGATTATATTGAAAATTAAATGTCAAATCATCAACTGCATTTTATTTTCAATTTGGCCGAAATTATGCTTTATCACATTGAAAATGAAATAATTTAAATTAATGTTTAATTTTTATTTTAGCATTTCATTTTCAAATTTGGGACATATTTTGCAATTTTATTTTATAATTTAATTAATGAATTTAAAAAAGGCCAAAATACCTTCCATACTGTACATTTATGCAATGTCTAAAGGTTCATTTAGTTACTAGGCATTTCTTTGTGTAAATATAAATAAAAAATGTTTTAATTAAGGGGCAACATTTTAAAAGTATAGGTCAACTTCAAATTAAAGTTTACATCTGAAAATTGTATGGCTGAATATTACAGAGAGGTGTTGACCCAAGTACCATGGTGGTGTTTGTCGATATCCTATTTTGTTGTTAATGTTAACAATGATTAACGTTATTATTTTAAACAATATAATAATAAAATATATTATATAATAATTGCATTTATGATAAATATGTTTGAATATTGATTGATTCATATTGACTAATTACATTTTATTGTGGAGTATGTTTACCAAGATAGAAATGCCAAAGATACTGTATGCAAATTTGAATTTGAAGAAGGAATTTCAACTGTATAAATTCAACTTTGTTCTTAAGTTATTTAATTGTCTTCTTCAGAGCTCTGCCAGCAGATTCATATGGTGTGGTGGTCAGTGTGTATGGTGTTCCTTCAGATCAGTTATGCAAAATCTGGTGGAATAACAATTGCAGATTCGTTGTAAGTGAGAAAGACTACAGTAAACTGTTTACTATACAAAATTCATCTTTTTAAATATCTTACAACATACAAACACATGGTGTAATTTTACAGTTTACCAGTACATTATATTCTACACCCACCATTCAAAGTCTTAGCCCACTTACAGGTCTTCCAGGTAAGATTCTTGTTTTAGATTCTTGTTTTAGAAATTACTTCTGTATGGATTGTTGTACTTAAAAATTAAGTGATTTTACAACTTTAAATACTGATAACCAATAGGTACTCTAGTGACAATCCACGGGATTATTATGACTGATGTTTATGGAAGCAGTACCACCAAAAGTTCAAATGGGGAGAATACAAGATTTGTGAGGTCTGGTGAAAGCAAATACACAGATGAATAACAATACAGTTTACAATACAGATATTGGGTTTATCTGAATACTGTTTTGAATTATAATTTTTTCCTCAGGGCATACATGGGTGGCATGCCTTGTGATCTACTGAAACCTAATTCTGATGAAAAGTAAGCATCTGTGAAGTAATTTATCAATGAAAATGCTAAATGTCAATGTAAACTGTACAGATTGCCTTTTGTTTTCCAGGTACGGCTTAAAATTGGACTACTGGTATTCTTCTTCTGGATACATGAGTTGCAAAATGACAGGAACTTATGTTGGTGAGGAATTTTATTATCCCAACAGAATATTTAATGAAAATTGATTTCTATTTCTGTTTATAGATTATAAAATGTTGTTGGTCATGATTTTCAGGTCATCACAACTTCAGTTACATTCTGGATGGTGAATATGGGAGGTCAGAGAAGTTTGATGTTAATTTACATCAAATTTACACATTTAAAGTATCTGCATCTCATTATGGTCTTTGAAAATCACAAAAATATATATATTTTTTTTTCAGGAGTCTTCCAGATTTTGAGCTTTTCAGTGTCTCAGCACTGAACAAGCTTGCCATGTTTCAGACATATGCAGGTCTGAAATAAAAAAATTCTTGTTAATGGATAACAACTGTAATTCCCTGTAAATCTTGGCTTGTTTTTTATTAAATAAATAAATGTGCCTGTCTTTCAGAGGTGACAGGAGTTTCTCCGTCTGAAGGCAGCTTGCTAGGTGGCACATCACTGACTATTCATGGACGTTACTTTGATGAGACCGACCGACCAGCTGAGGTTTTAGTGGGAGGTAAACCTGATATTCTGTCAGTGGAATATACAGTTTTTACAAGATTTAAAATCTAATTTAAACCTGAAAATAAACAAAGCTTCAGATTAAAAAATACAGATAATAAATAACTAAAACTAAAATAATTGTTTAAGATTCTTCAACAGAGCACTAATTCATCTGTACAAGAGCTCAGATTTTCTTAATAATATTGAAGCACCCAAGATGATCGTTAAACCTCCCCTATACCAGAACTGGTTGAACTGCTTTAGGAGTGTGTTGTTACCATGTCTTTGACACACTGTTTATCACCACAATTTTACATTCACTTTGTTCTCCCTTCCTAATGCAGATGAATCTTGATAGTTTTTAGCTGCTGGCTCACTCTTTTTACTTTTATAACCCCCTCTGTTCACAGCTTGTACAGTAGCTCTGTCAATAAAGATTCAGCTTCAACGATTGCTATATGTTAATATATTCAGCGGGGCAAATAAGTATTTGAAACATCAACATTTTTATCAGTAAGGGGATTTCTAAGTGGGCTATTGACACAAAATTTCCACCATATGTAGCCAACAAGCCAACTACGCCTTCTAATGTCTCATCATCGTTCCTCATTTATGTCCAAGAGACTCAATAATAATATTTTATATTTTAATCCTTTAATTTTTCTTATTTAAAGCGTTTTTGTGCTGCTGCGCATCCATTTATGTGATAAGCAAACCTGCGTTGTCGTTCCGTTGATAGGCACATATTACTAACGCGCTCTTTAAATAACAAAAAATTTTTGCGCCATTGACTTTAGACCAGGTTTTTGTAGGTCAATGGTGTACTCTATTTTAGTTCCCTCAAAATAGCAACGCGCCAACAAGCAAGCAGGCAAGCAAGCAACTTTATTTATATAGCAATTTTTTTAAACCAGAGACGTTGTCCCGAAGTAGCCTGGCTCCGCCCTCCTACGTGCTTCCGCTTAATTTTCATTTCGCTTCAGTACTATGTCTGGGACTGCTCTGTAGAGTTTCATTTTCTCCTGCAAAAATCTGCAGGACCAATCAGCGAACAGAGGGGGGTGGCTAAGAACGATGACATTGAGGGCGTGCGTCAGTTTGAGTTGTAGTTCAGTAATGGCAGCGGAGAAAGACGTGAGAAAATCTATTCGGTTGTAACGGTTGCTTTAAAGAAAGCAGAGAAAATGTGAATCCATGTGCAAAAGGTGTTTTATTAGTAAAATCCCAAAAGGGCCAGCAAACAAATCCAACAAGGGTAAATCCAAATCATAAATCCAAAGACAGGCAAAATATCAGGGCAGGCAGAATCACAATCCAAGAGACAGGCACGGGTCAAAAACAGGCAGATGCAGGTAACAGATAATCAGATAATCAGGTAACAGGATAAACAGACAATCAGGTAACAGAAACAGATAACAGGCTGGCATACAAAGTAATATTCAGCCGAGAACTGGTGAACAGGAAGTAACTTATATACAAAAACAAACAGGAAGTGTGAAGCGTGACATGGCATGATGAGTTTCAAAATAAAAGTCCGAACAAAGCAGAGAATCAAAATACAAGTACAAATAACCAAAATACACAGAACACAAGAAAACACAGAACAAAACCTTACAGAGGTCTGTTGTTGCAAAACTGCCGAATATACAGAAGTTAAAGCCGGAGCAAGAACCAGGTTTGCTAAGTTTTGTTTGTCTGATTATTCTTACTTGTTGTTTCTGGCCGGTTTCGGTGCAAGATATACGTCACGACCAAACGTTAGCGATTGGTTATGGCAGATTCAGAGTGACTCTGGGCAGATCCAATAGTTTTAAACTTCAACAGAGGACCCTCCTTAACGGAAGTAACGCTTTGCAATGGAGCGTCGCCAGACTCTCTGTACAAATGAAATGAATGTACGAGAGTCTGGTTGGACCAGGCTAGTCCCAAAGTGCTTTACAAAATAATAACATTAAAATCATACAACACAACAAACATACTTCATTCAAAAGCTAAAGAAAATAAATGAGTTTTTAAATAAGACTTAAAAGTTGTAACTGTTGGAGCTGACCTCACATGAAATGGGAGACTACAGTATTCCAGAGTTTTGGACCTACCACAAAAAAAGCACGATCTCCTTTTGTTTTTAAATAACAACGAGGTACCTTTAAAAGTAGTTGATCAGAGGACCTGAGAGCTCTAAAAGGAGAGTAGGGAACTATAAGGTCACTAATATACTGGGGGGCAAGCCCCCCTGACAATGCCTTGTAAACAAACAAAAGAATTTTAAAATCAATCCTAAATTTGACCGGAAGCCAATGTAGAGATTGAAGTACAGGACTAATATGGTCTCTCTTTCTCACCCCCGTTAAAAGCCTTGCCGCTGTAAGCGGCCAAGCAGAGTATGGGGTAGACCGATATAGGCCTGCATATGCAACCCCAGGAGGCTGCAGCATTCGGATTAAGAAACGGCCGTTCTCTCTTGGTCACTCAAAGTTGCAAAAAATTATCAATCTGCGCTACCAGTGGATCATCACACCGTGTTTTCAGTGTGACTGGAAACATTATAACCCCCAACAGGTTTCTCACTTGTTGTTTAATGAGTGGAAGTGCTACAATAAACACGCAGATATGCGCCGATCCTGTGGATGCTCCGGGGCTTGGCTCGAGCAGCCACTGAAATGGCCAAGCACATACGCACAGTTGCTTCACATTTACTTCACATGTCTGCCACCGTCACAACCCTAATTTATGGCTTCCTTAAACGGCTCTTTCAAACACAGGCTACGTTGCTCGTCATGCTAGTAGTAACATTTGCTCAACCCCGCCCTAATGTATACGCAAAGATAGAGAGTGTAACTGTCATTCACACTGTAGTGTTGTTGCTGTCGCCAGGCTGATGAGACGCTGTGTATTTCTTTGCGAAAGGCAAACTTCTTTGTTTGGCCTTCCAATGAGGAAACAAGAAAACCATTATTAAGTTTTATTTACAACACTGTTTCAAAACAGTTTAGCTCAAATGTTAAATCATGTTTCCTTTTAAGCACTTCAGGTACTCGTTAAATCACAATGCACTGGATAGCTGGCCAATCGGATCACACTTTACTTTTTTAGAACTATGAACTTTGTACAAATTGAGGCGTTATAGAAAGGCGGGGCATAGAGGAGCTACAATAATGTAGGGTATGTGGTAAATAATGTATTTTTTTAACCATAAATCACGCGAACACATTGCATTACACAAAATAATGTGCTTTCAATATTGGCCCTTTAGACTGCTCCCAGCATAAAACAGATGAATAGTCCAAAATGGTGTTATTTTACCCACAATCCTCCATGAAAACTTATTCTAGGTGAACTTTACAACAATATGAAGACTTCAAAACAGGCAAAATAGAACCCTTAAAATAAAATAATCATACGTTTATGTATCTAATTCATATTTTGTAATTTATTATCCTCAGGTCATAAGTGTGAGATTCAGAGCATATCAGATGGGAAGATAGTCTGTAAAACTCCTGGATATGAAAGTAGCAACATGACAGTGTTTCCAGGTGAGAACCAAAAATCTGAATGGTGGAGTAACATTCAAATATCTCTTTATCGAATAATGCCACACTTTACACATGAAAACATCTGCTCAGTTTGTCACCTAATGTCATTTCAGTGTCTTCTAATGTTATCTATCTCTTGTGCTACATAGGCATATTATGCGTCCACCAATTTTTGGTAGTCAGAATTCAATCGATTTGCAGATTACAGAACAGTTTCATGTATCATAAATACATGCAATTCAATTCAAATGTTTGTTTACATGTACTTTACATTCTATATAATCCAAATCCAACATCTGTACATCAAGCGCATAGCCAGGGTTGCCAGATCAGCGTAACAAGACCAGCACAATGGCCATTCCAAACTAGCCCAAAACCATCCCAAATGACCATTCACAGTCCAAATTACAACAACTAATAAACAAAATCCTAACATCTTTAACCTGTAGAAAAGTAAACTGCCAGAAATTGTTTGAAAGTAGCCCTGAACTCCACCTTAAAGGGACACTACTCATTTTCCAGCTCCCCTAGAGTTAAACATTTGATTTTTACCTTTTTGGAATCCATTCAGCTGATATCCAGGTCTGGCGCTACAACTTTTAGCATAGCTTAGCATATTGCATAGAATCCGATTAGACCATTAGCATTGCGCGAAAAATAACCAAAGAGTTTGCATTTTTTTTCTATTTAAAACTTGACTCTACTGTAGTTACATCGTGTACTAAGACAGAAAATTAAAAGTTGCGATTTTTCTAGGCAGATATGGCTAGGAATTCTGGCGTAATAATCAAGGACTTTGCTGCTGTAACATGGCTGCAGGAGGCGCAATGATATTATGCAGCAGCCGTAAATAGTCCCCTTGGTTACTTTCAATAGCAGAGGACTACTTTCGGGCAGTGCATAATATCACTATATGCGGGAGTCATGATACGGCAGCAAAGTCCTTGATTGTTATGCCAGAATTCCTAGCCATATCTGCCTAGAAAATCACAACTTTTAATTTTCCGTCGGTCTTAGTACACAATGTAACTACAGTAGAGTCAAGTTTGAAATGGGATAAATATGCAAACTCTTTGGTTATTTTTTAGCACACCCTAATGATCTAACTAAAGGATTTAATGGATTGTGCTAAGCTATGCTAGAAATTGTAGTGCCAGACCTGGAGATCGGATGAATGGATAATGGTAAAAATCAAATGGTAGGGAAGATTGAAAATTAGTATATTTAAAAAAAATGGAGTGTCCATTTAAGGTCGCAAATTTGGCAATGGTGCGTTCAGCACCTCTCTGTAAGTTCTTGCTTCATCTCTAGGTGAATGTACAAGGTCAAGGTTGGGTTGGAGAAAGTTGTTCTTACAGCAGCTAAAAAATAAATTTCAGTCTGGGAATAGGATAAACCTGATAAACCGGCATATAAACATACATTTACTTTTTACAAATTTTATTTTATAATACTATCATGTGTACTATATGTATTACTTGTTTACTTCATATGTATGTCTACATATTTGAAAAGTTCCTATACAGTGTGTTTATATAAACATTGTAAATACTGAACATAATATCAATATGGTTTAAAATATGGGTTTTAAGTGATGGTTAAACTGCTGTTTGTTTGCAGGCAGTAGAGGATTTAAAATTGAGATGTGGAATGACAGTTTTCCCAGTAATCTAGAGGACGTTTTGGACTATAATGCCAGTATGTCAGGTTATTCTGTACAGTGGGTGGATTCCCTGTCCTATGTGTTTCCTGCTGAAATGTATTACGCTGTGGCACGACTGAGTGGTTTCTTTGTTCCGACGGAAACGGACAACTACTATTTTCTAATCAAAGGATACTCTATATGCCAGCTGTATTTCAGCAAGACAGGTCTTTCACAGGATAAGGTGTGTAAATTACAATAAAATCAATAAATAATTTCATAATTTGATTGATACAGTAATCAATGTACAGTACACAGTTTTGTCCTTTATAAGCCATTGTTAATCGTAACATATTTTAAATAGAATTGGAATAAAGTGACATTTAAATTTAACTAAATTTTATATAATTTTACGCTTTTCCAGGTCACGATTGCATATCAGCATGATTTTACATACTATTTCGACGACTCTGAATCCCAAAAGTCAGAGGTCATGCATTTAGAGAAGGGAAAAATGTAAGTGGTTTTCAAGCATTCAGATCACTACAGTAAATCTGATGAAAATAAATAAATAAATAAAAAAGCTAAAAATAAATATACATGTTCTCAAGATGAGCTGTTGTTGTTCTCTAGAGTACAAAATATAAAATGTAACAAACTCATCCTTAACTGTAAAATAAATCTTTGCTGCTTCCGATGTGCTGCAGATACTACATTGAAGTTCTAGTGCAGAAGAATTATTATTATCCAGCTTCAGTCGACGTAGGGTTTTTCAAAGACATCAGTACTTTCACAGCCAGCCAGACTAAAGAAGCCATCAATGAGAAACAGCAAATAAAAGCCAACTATGATGTTTTAACTGAGAAACAGGTAAGAAAGCATACAGAAGAATTTTAGGTAAAATTTTAGGTAAAAAAGTTGTTGTAACTTGCACCTGCAAAAACTTTAAGGAATGACAGATATGAACTCATGTACCCATATGTGTTTTTGTTTAATTCTGTTTTTATAGGTGATTAGTTTTGAGGAATGGACACCAGTGAGCGCCGTCCAAGAGATGCAGACTTTGAGAATCAGCAGTGACTGCTATTCTCTGTACATCTGTGAAAACACGTATTATATTTTGGGATATGAAGATCATAAAACAGGTGCATATCACATCCCTTTACTTATTGCCATTGTGATTAAGTTTAATGTTAAGTTTTAATGTAAGTTTTGTTCTTTAAATATTTTTGTTTTGCATAAGTTATCTTTCAAGATTTTTTTGCTCGTTTTTTGTTTGTTGTATTGTTTATTGGTATTGTTTCGCACATTGCAGGGCCAATTCCAGTCAGTGCATCAGCGTTAGAGTTACAGAACGCTCTGAATGATTTGTGGACAATTAAACCAGACACTGTTACTGTCACAAAGCAGGAACTAAACACAGAGTCACTTTACAATGTGACATTCAACTCAAACAGAGGTGAAGTAAACAAGTATTACAATAAAAAGAGATAAAGCCCTATTCTAAACTGACATTTTCCCGTCCAAATCTGCCAAGTCTGTTTTTCTCACACAATCTCTGATTCCAGAGAAATTTACCTACTGTTTATTTTTTTTTATTAGCATGCATTTAGGTTTATCCCTATGAAACAGATCTAAAGTATTTGAAATGGAAAACAGTTAAATACCATTTAGGAGTACAAATTGTGTAACTGGTATCCAATAAGGGGGTCTTTGAAATTATTTCTTTCCTTTAAGGGGCTCCCTGGTCCCAAAAAATTGGAGAAGCCCTGCCTTAACTTATTGTTTTTGTTTTTGGGAGCATGTGCATTCGATCTGTACTACAGTGACAATAACATATTTGTTAAACACTCTATTATGTATGTTTTGATCTTGTTACATTCATTAACATTTCATTAAATTTTGGATTCAACACTAAATTTAGGATAACTATGAACAAACTGTCTTACATTTAGGCATTTAGCAAATGCTTTTGTCCAAAGTGACTTACAAAGATTAGGAAACAATAACAATAAAAGCGATCAATGTCATAGGGAGGCAATAGTACAAAAGGTGCTTATAACAAGATACAACTTTTCACTATTTATGTTTTATCAACTGTTTTCTAAAATTTTACAACTGTCTTGATCTCAGGTGACTTTAGGGATCTTCAATATTGGACCATGGGATTAGATGTAAACATCACAGTTAATGAAGAAGTAAAAGGGAAGGCCAGTCTGGAGAGTTTCACACTGATGTGGGGTGGAGTCCCATCACCTTCTATGCCTTATGATGCATCCGAGACTGAGGTGTTTGTTTGTTTTGTATTTCTATTTGTGACAAACATTATGATCCTTTTACACATTTCCTTTGACATATTTGTTTTATTTTGTGAAGGTGCTGGATGCAATAAATGTGATGCTCTCCGCAAAATGTCCATCTGAGATTCCTTCTAGTGATGACGATAATGTGGTGTTTTTCAGAGATTATGAAGATGGCGTAGCAGTAAGTATTGATAATATGATCACACACAAATGTAATTTTGTGTGTTCGTAAATAAAGCTGCACACACAATGCTTGAAATTACTAAAACTTGTAAAACTTGTGTCAGTCAAGTTATTGAAGTTATGTCAAAGCAATCATTTACTTTGCCCAAAGCATCAATGAAATGTACTGCTTTCTCTCTTTCAACCAGAATCCAGGAAACCTGGTCAGCGATACTGAAGCCTTCTGTGGCCGTTGGTCTGTACAGAACCCAGGTACTCTATACTACTACAATTACTATATATATTCTGGACCATCCTACGACCCAATACCGCTACAGACCTACAATACTGTAAGCATCACCAAACATCTCACATCTTTTTCTTCAGCTTGGATATTAAGTTCGCTAAGTTCCTCATTTTCTTCAATGAAATGTGTGAACATTGTGCTTTTATTTCAGCTCTGCTTGGCCTACAAAGGCCATCTAAAGAATGAACTTGAAGTGTCAATCAGATACCACAACAGCGATTATGATTATTACCAGGATGAGATTACACAAATCTCGGTGCAGTTTGACTCTACGGATGAGTATGTTTAATCCTCTAAAACCATAAATTAATTTTACATTATTCAGTTGGTGGATTGTTATCTGATATAAAATGCCCTAAATTCACAATCAATGTCATTTTGTTGTGAGTTTGAAGTAACATTGCTGTGGTCAATCTTAGGTGGAAATACAAGTGTGTGGATCTCCTGGATTCCGTTCAGCAAATAATCACAGGCTCTGACCACAGACTTTTACAGCTGAGTTTGAATGGAGAGAGCGCTAACTCTGTTTACTACATAGATACTGTTCACATAGGACGAGCAGCGACCGCTTTGGACCCTTATGGTAGCCTACTTTTGGTTTTATTTTGAATTCTGGTGTAAAAATGACTGTAATCATGAATATGTCTCGGATTATAAGTCTGCTTTTATACACAAACAGATGTGTTTCTGTAACATTGACTGTTTTAATTTCTCCACGTGTTTGTGCTCAGTTATATTGCAGAAAAGAGGCCCACCTGCTCTTGGCAGCTCAGGACCTTTCTTTTCCAACATTGATGTGCAAAAGCAAGTAAGCGATTCAGGAGTCAGCTATGAGATCACAGCATCACCATACTACTGTGGCTTTGGCATCCCATTGTTTGAAATCGGCTTTCTGCAGGTGAGTTAAAGAAATAGTTTCTATATTTCCAATTATTTCTATTAAAATTCACAAACCACTCAACTAAAACACATGTCTTGTTACAAATGTAATTTTAAGATCCTGGGCACTTCTGTTGTAACAATTTTTGCCACCCAAGTCTTGTTATATATAATAGCTGTGTTTAATGTTATTGATGCTTTTGGCAAAATGTCCTACCGTTGTTGCCAAAACTTAACAAGCGATGGTTGTTAAGTGATCAACATCTTTTTTTGCTTTTGGAACAACATTTCTAACAACCAATCAGATTTAAAGGTTTAATGATAATGTTAAAGGGATACTCCAGCTAAATATCAAAATGATCCCATGATTTTATCACCCTCAAGCAATTCGAGATACATATGTCCATCATTTTTCAGACCAACACATTTGGACTTATTTTAGTAAATGTCCAAGCTTTTCCTTGGTAAAAAACAGGGATCAGGGAAAAACTTCTGACGTTGAAGCTCAAAAAAGTGCATTCATCCTTCACAGACGTTATCCACACGGCTCCAAGGGGTTCATAATAAAGGTCTTCTGTGGGTAAAATAAAATTTTTAATTTTGTAAAATAAAATCCATATTTCAAACTTTATTAATTATAATAACCAGCTTTTGGTAACAACGCCATCTCAAACGATGATGGATATACAGTATGTATCTCGGATTGCTTGATGGTGAGTAATCATGGGGTAATTTTGATATTTGGCTGGAGTATCGCTTTAATTTCTTTAACAGGCTTATTGTTTTAAGGACCAACAAAATACAGTAAGAGAAAGCACAGCATTCTCAATCTTAAATAAATCTTACATTTCTGTCATTTAGAAAATGCCAAACAGGACAGAAGATTTATTGATTCAACGACAGAACAATGCCTTAGTGACCATTACCCGGCTTCACAAAGCCAGCCCGCCACTTAATGGAACCTTTGACGTTTCATTCTTTGGTCGACGTGTTGAAGGTAAACATGCTAGTTACAGATTTATTATCCAAATAATTTAGCTTACTGAAATTCCTAAACTTGACAACAGAATTTTACTTTTTGTTTTCCACCTGCAATTAGATACAATATGGATGAACTGGAGTTTCCTCTTTTGATAAAACAATGGTTTAACTGGTTTTTCATATTTCATGTGTGATCTGTGTACCTCAGGTCTGCCAGTAAACATCAGTGCTGCAGACCTTCAGTTCGCTCTACAGGGGATTCCAGAGCTCGGTCAGCTGAACGTGCAGAGATCTGGTGATTGTACGGGATATACATGGGACATCTGGTGGCTCACTGTCCCTGGCAATCAGCCACTGTTAGAGGCAAGATGCAATAAACTCATAAACACCAAAGCAGAATGAATACTATCAGATTGTTTGAATAAAAAATATCACAAACGAGATTTAATATCTCAATTGTTCTGCAATGAGATTAAATGAGGATTAAACGCAGGGGGTTGGTTAAAGTGCCTGCTTTTTTGATTCCTAAGCCGCCTTTCCACTGTACACGACATTCGGACACAACTGTTGGGGTTCCCCCATAGTGGCAGCTGTAATATGAAGTTTCAGTTTAATTGTAAATCCGTGCCAACTACAGTTTATGGTGCCAACATGGACAGTGCAAGAGGTTTCATTCTAATATTTACCATATTGACATAAATAAATGAATTTAAATAAATGAACAATAAAGAGCTATGCATATTCAATTAAATTAATTTTTATTTATATATAGCGCTTTTCACAATTGGTAATATATATATATATTATATTATTTTCATATGAAAAATGTCATACTAACATACGTGAGGGATAATGTACAGCTAGCTGATTCTTGTCATAAAATAAATCCTAAAAAAATTATCATGACCCAACAAAAAGCTGATCAAGGCTACCTGACACATGAGTATACAGTATAGACACTAAATATTAATTTAATATACAGTATTTTAATAGGTAATTTGTAAACACCTTTTTGCAACACCTTTATAATACAGTACTTTATAATATGTTTGCCAGATTGATTACTCTGGTGTGATCGGCGTAAACCCCAATCTGACGTCTCACAAAATTGAGCAAGGAGGACTTCTCAAAGAAAGAATTACGGGAGACTTTCTGCGCATACCAACAGATAAACCACAGGTGCAAAAACTCTGCTTTTGCCTAGAAGATTATGGTTCAAGCATTGCATGAAAGGTCTTTTTGTATTACAGACAGGTGTGCCATTAAAAGATGCTAAGAAAGGCCACTTAAAGGGATAGTTGCCTTTAAAATGAAAATTCTGTCATCATTTACTCACTTTCATGTTATTAATAAATGTTCTGATGAACACAAAGGAAGATATTTTGAGAAATGTTTGTAACCAAGCCGTTCGTGGACCCCATTTACTTCCATAATACTCTTTTTTTCCTACTATGGAAGTGAATGGGGTCCACGAATGGTTTGGTTACAAACATTACTCAAAATATCTTCATTTGTGTTCATCAGAACAAAGAAATGTATGCGGGTTGTTAACAACATGAAAGTTAGTAAATGATGACAGAATTTAATTTTAAAGTGAACTATTCTTTTAAATAGGATGCAATCTAGTATGTGTTGTATCTGTATTGGTTGACATTGATCAGCTGTACATCAACTAATGTGAGCCTGACTTATATGTAAAATCAAAGAAGCCTATAGATGTAGTGTGCTACTGTATGTTTCAAAGTCATATACTGGAGCTTTGCATGAAAAAAGAATCTTAGGGTTTTTTTGACATCAAAGCAAAACTCATTTGAGTATAAATTAACTATTTAGGACATCTAAATACATATGTGGGTATTTATGTGCATCTCATTTATAAGGTGGAGGTTTTCATCAACGGCATCCCATCATGGTGTTCGGGTGACTGTGGTTTCACCTGGAGTGAATCTAAGACACCAACGCTGACAGGAATTTCTCCTACAAAAGGTGCAGTAAATATTGAAAGTGCACGTACAGTACACGCTGTCATCTCCAACTGTTTCGGTTTTCATTGGTTCATGTTACTGGTATGACTTGTATTTCAGGTTCCAGTGGTTTGTCAACTCTTCTTTACATAACTGGATCTGGATTTGACAATAGCAATGTCACTGTAAAGACTGGTGATGTGGAATGCTCTGTTCAAGAGGTCACCAGTAAGTGAAATATGTCCCATGACATACAAATGAGAATTAGTAATTTATGGAGACTGTTTCATTTCAAGCACCATTTAAAAAGAAATATAACCAAGTATAATATGTTTGTTACAGACACCTATGTGACCTGCAGAGTTGGTCCAGCAAGTGCTGGTATACAACCAGTGTCTCTGAGGTTCTCTGGACTGGGCAATGCCCAATACCACAATGGCAATGGTTTTACCTTTACAAACCTGTTAGGAGTAACATCCATATACCCAACTACAGGAAGTGTAGCAGGTACATGAATAAACACATGCCAACAGTTTACAACCTTTGCTAAAATATGTGATCAATTGCAGCAAAGCAGTTGCTAATATTAAAAGGTATAAATATGCCATGCAATCTTTTTTATGAAGTGAAGTGTAAGATTTGTCAATAATGGTCTCACAACCAGATACTAAAGATACATAGGGTAACATGATCTTTTTGGCTGTTCAGGAGGGGCGATTCTGACTGTTTTTGGTTATGGATTCGCTAATGATACAGCTGTCACCATTGGCACTCAGTCATGTAAAGTTATTGAAGCAGAATTTAGCCAGCTGAGATGCATAGTCCCTACTGTAAGTCAACTTTTACTTGAATTTCTTTGAAGTGTTTGATCTGCAAATTGGCGAAAACATAAAAAAACATATTATATTAACCCTTATAAGTCCCTTGTGGTCAATCTTACCCCAAGCCACATTTCACTAAATTAGTGATGTGAGCAGTTTGCCACATCCAGTGAAATGAATGAGTTTCTATGGGCCTCTGCTGGTCAAATTGATTTATTTCCTAAACTGTAATTCTTTTATGTTTTTTTCTAAACACCTGATGGCCGAAATCAACACATAACATCTAGATCAATATCTAAAAACAATTTAAATCAAATTTAGATAATAATTTATGTGAATTTTTCACAAAAACGATATATTATTTGTATCATTGTATATATTTTTGTAATCACTCTTTTAATTTCTGCGGTGATTTTAACCCCCACGGAATTCTAACGTTTACCGGAAAATGGGGCTTATGAGGGTTAAAACCTTATAATAATAATAAACTTTTGCTGTACAATACATACTATCTTTAAACACCATTTGGACTGGCATAGCCCTATACGTCAGGCATAATGTATTTAGATTTACCGCAATAATGTATAGTATTATAACTGGGCAAAATATTATGCAGTAGAGTCTGCAAAATGCTTGAAGCCAACTGCATTTCCCAGTGATAAAACAATGCAGACACTAAATGCAATTTATTAACACTTGATTTAATATACTTGGGTTGAACTTTTATTTGTTAAATGGAATTTTGGTTAAATCAGTGCTAAAGGTAACAGCTATTCAGCTTGACAGTATGGGATTTATACATCTGATATATGAATTAGGGGTCAGCAGGTGTACAGACTGTTACAGTGACCATGGGAGAGATTACAGCATCTTTAACCAACTCCTTCACATACAACAACACTATGATGGCCACCATCACTGCTGTCAGCCCACAAACTACAACAGTATTTGGTAAGAGAATCTGATTGTATTCTGATGTGAGAAAAACCTGTATGGCACTAGTCTCTCACTGTCTATTGGGCTCTTAAAATAGAACAGGCCTCCCTTTATTTAACACTCTGGGGTCGGCTGCGGCGCGGGCGCCGCAAACTAGGGCTGTCACTTTTTATTCAATATTCGAATATGCATTCGAACATGACGTGAAATATCCGTATTCGAACTATAAATGAACCATCCGGTTTTTTAAATGCCATGTGTAGCGCATTTTTTACAGTAACACCTCGTAATAGGAAGGAGGCTGAGAGTGAGACCGACGACAGCAACTGTGCGCAAGAGAGGGAGTCAAATGGGACCAAAATGAATCTCATGTGCATGTCAAGATAGAATTATAGTTTGTATATAAAATGACATATTGTTTATAGTGTTAAATATTATAGCAGAATAAAAAGCTTGTGTTATTTCGTTTGCATTATGAAATTAGCATGTATGAAGATAATTTCATAATTTTTACAACGCAATGTAAACTTTATATTAAACAACAACAGCATTTGTCTTGTAAACGGATTTGAAATGATCATGTGCTGACTGTTGCGCGTCACATTGACGACAAGTGAGATCTGCTTAAAGCGGTAAGTTTAATTTCATCTCAAGTAACAAAGGGTTTGTGCTCTCTATCATTGAAAACGGGCGAGCAAACAGCACGCGCAGGCGCTAATGTACTTGTGAATGACGGCTCACAAACGCGCTGGATAGGTTTTGTATGTGTGCTGGTTGTCAATGACAGTTCTGGTCACAAACACACTCAAGCGCGGAACGTGTGCTTGTCAATGACGGGCATTAAATCCGCGGAATTCCGCGGAGTTTTCTGCCGAAATCTGCGGGCGCGAATTCCGTTTGCGTCTGCCTATATACTCCTGCTGCTATTTAAGTTGTCACGTTATTGTTTGTAACTGTTCTGAATCATACTTTTATATATATATAAGTTTGTTATTCATAAGTTGATTACCTGCAGTTTCAAACATTAAGTAAAAAAGTAATCCAGACAACCCTGTTTATGACTGTCACTGTTAATAATTTTGTGATTGAATCTCCATTACGGTAGGTTTTTGATGCGCGTGGGGGGGCGGCGCCTAGATATTCGAATATATTCGGATACATTGCATGATATTCGAAATCCGTTCGAATTTGATTTTTCTCAAAAGTGACAGCCCTACCGCAAACTATTTATTTTTCAATCACTCCCCAAAGAGACTTAGATAACTCTGCTGATTTTGGACATACAGATATGATTTATACATCATTTAAAACGTTAAAGTGTATAGTTTTTTTCTGTCCACTCCCAATAAAAACAGAATGTTGTGCTTTTCGCAAAATTAAGAAAATAAACATGATGTGCGTTTTGTTCTCTCTCCCTCAGTGAAATCCTTTCAGAAACACGTCAGAAAGATTAACTGTAACTTAACGAATACTTGTCATACAAACAAAAGATAAATGTCTACATAATGCTTCGAATGTCTGCTTTTAAATGATGTAAGTGAAATCGAAAACAAATATTGTAATTCGTTGTTAACTGTATTAGAAGAGAGAGATGTACCGTCTTTCTTCTGTTGCTTCATTATCTATAATGAGCCACGCCCTGCTCCATTGAAGAGAAGAGCAGAGATCATCCATATTCATTAGTCAACCCCACAGTCAATGGACATTCCATTCCGTCTCTGCAGCCAGCCATTCACTGCTGTGTTGAGTTTTAATCCTAGTGCTGGAAACATGTCATCTACTTGTTTACTCGTGACTGTAACTAAAGTTATCTCCAGACGCGAGCGTGACTCGATCGACGTCCAAACGCATACACAAACACACAATGCCTCATATTTGAAGCGCTTTGTGGTATCATTATAAAAGATGCGATTGCACACATCACATAACTGTTTACTCGCGCCTAAATCTCCAGACAGACTGGAGTGTGTGTGCTTCGTCAGTGTGATGGGATCGATGTCCAAACTCACACACAAACACACGATGCCTCATATTTGACGCGCTTTGTGGTGTTCTTATAAAAGATGCAAGTGTGTGTGCTTCGTCTGTGTGACGCGATGTCCAAACTCACACACAAACACACGATGCCTCTTATTTGACGCGCTTTGTGGTGTTCTTATAAAAGATGCAAGTGTGTGTGCTTCGTCTGTGTGACGCGATGTCCAAATGGACACAGAAACACACGATGCCTCATTTGATGCGCTTTTTGGTATTCTTATAAAAGACGATTGCAAACATCACATCTACTTGGTTACTCTCGCCTAGTAAATAAAAGTTATCTCCATGCGCTTATGTTTTCTTTGTGCTTCCGTCAGACGCGATCAACGGCCAAACGCATACACAAACACACAATGCCTCATATTTGACGCACTTTGTATTAAGACGCATCTAAACACATCTAAAACCCAGTTTATTCGCGTATATCTCTGCACAGTAAGTTTATTTAACGCAGAATCATGCATGTGAAGGCATTTCTTTTGTGTTGCTTTCACAAACAAACACGTAACAATAATGGCATCTTCACATTCCTGCCTAAAGGCTCATTATGCAGCTCATTATGCAATTGTTTTGTTCTTCAGCTGTCAATCACAGATTATTCAAGAGCTTCCAGCCTCCTTGCATATTGCCTTCCTGACCAAAAAGTGACTTTGAAATTGTAAATCAATATATTGTGTTATGTGAAGGAGTAAGCAAAATGATTTTCACATCATTTTAAAGAAAAAACTCTTTACTACTAGATCCTGTTTTGAAAAGTCTTGGGAAAACATGTTTAGAATGAGTTTTGTGGACTTATATCAGTCACTTAAATTTTTTTATTTTTCAAAAACCACGCATAAACATTTTTCTCTCAAAAATACAAACATGTACATACATGTTAATCATATAATATAGTAGCCCAGTTTGTGCTGAATGCAGTGTTATAAGACTTTTGCCATTATTATGTTTTTAAGCAACTGAAAAAAGCACAAATGTCAGTGCAGGTCAAAACTTCTCCAGGACCCTAAAAACCCCTTAGACCCCAGAGGGTTAAGATGGGGACACACCTAATGAATTTCGCACAGATGAATGTATGAATGTAATCTGATCATAATGACTGATCAGGCCTAGTCTTTTCCAATTGTGCTCAGTCTTTGTTTACAATCACAGATAAAAATAATTTATGCAAGAAACACTATTCTGTGTGCTGAGTCCAATACAAGAATGCAGATAAGGATCACTCATGTTTCAGATCAAGTCATACAACAATTAATCCCAATCCTCAACATTGTTACTGTAGGTGTACATACAATATAATTTGGGGGAAGAGTCAGCTCTATTTATCCCAAATTATGTAGAACAACAGTTAATCTTAACTCTTTCCCCGCCATTGACGAGATATCTCGTCAATTAAGAGAAAACGCTTCCCCGCCAATGACGAGATTTTCCGTCTTTCCGCAATACCGTTAGTATTGCTCTATGGCAAGCTGCTGCATGTCCATGTCTGTTTTAAAGATCGCTCTGAATGGGATCTCTATGAAAAGTCAGTCATAAAAATGGAATTATATCTGCTTTTTGCTCAAAATATGGTGTTTTTGCAAAAACCTACCCATATTCAAAAGCTGATTGCAAAATAACCACTAAAGGTAGGATGAAACGGTTTTTTTTGTTTGAAAGCAGAGGGTCTGTTCTTTCATTTGGTATATTGTATGTTTATATATTTAAAGAAGAACATTTTCTGGAAGGCATTAAACTTTGGTGAAAATCATGAAAAACGCTGGCGCTGGCTGGCAACTTTTTTTAAAAACGCTGGCGGTGAAAGAGTTAAAGGAACAGTATGTAAGAAATGTATATCAATTAATCGTAAAATGGCCCTGATATGTTTTGACCACAATCCTACATACTGTTCCTTTAAGCTACAGTTTCAGGTTTAAAAAAAAACAGTATGTAGGATTGTGGCCAAAACTGGTACTGCAATCACACAACTTGTGGCTAAAACTGGTACTGCAATCACACAACTGGTGGCCAATACACAACATGACAACCTAAACATAAGTTGAGGGCTGCAACTCCACTTTTTAAATGACAATATCCTGGCCAGACCACTGTTGTCAGTGATACAAGTATTTGAAATGATTGAAAATGATTTCTTAATGTCTAGTGACATATCAGGGCCAGTTTATGATTAATTGCTATACATTTCTTACATACTGTTCCTTTAACCATCATCTTGAACAAAAACAGAAACTGTCAATATAATAATAATTTTTTTTTTGCAAAGGTCTCAGAGTTCTCACCATCTTGGGCAGAAATTTTGAGGTGCAGGTCAATGGCAGCTCTGTTCTGATTGGTGAGACCGAGTGTGAATTGTTGAAGTGGACCAATGAAAACATTACCTGCATGTTACCCACACTCGGCCCAGCTGTATACGACATCCGTGTGAGAGTTGGGAACCAGGGCTACGCCTTAATCAGGTCTCATATTACTCACTGTAATGAATAACAGCAGAATTTAAACTTCTACACTTTGAAAGCTCTATAAAAGACACTTTTTATATAGTTAAATGGAACCTATTATGCAAAAGTTACTCCTATGCTGTTTGATAACCACAATATAATGGTATTTTTTTGTTTTTGCAGTGCTGGTGTTAGTAGCACCATAGAGTATGTTCTGAAGGTGTCAGGCCTCTCTCCATTGATGGGCTCTATGTATGGAGGAACCACCGTCACCATCACTGGCTCTGGGTTCAGCTCAGTCCCAACAGATAACAATGTGACTCTGGGTAAAACTAGAGAACAGGATCAAAACATGCTATAATTTCAAGAAAAAACTTGCATTTTAAAAATATGAAGTGTGTACTTTATGAGGTGTTAATAAGACCAAACGAAATTGCTTAAATAATGGCTAATGTTTCAAAAGGTTTCTTATTGGCTGGACAAACAGACTGCCCCAAAACTCGAACCTTTGGTTCAGACAATGTTGCAGTGTTTGCAGCTGGTTGAGATGTATCTACTTAATCAACTAAGAGTAGCTGCATTTCTTTATATTAAGATAGGAAATTACACACTTCACCTTTAAGTTACCTTGTTTTCCATGTAACAATCTCAAAGACAGACACATGGTGATCCTAGAGTTGTTTAGAGTTACATAAATGTATTCATACATACAGGCACGTGCACAGATAGGGCTCAACCTGTGCAGAACACATGCCCTTTTTGTCCTTACACTCCGAAGTGCCCTTTTTTGGAGGTGTTTTATTATTATTATTTTATATATATAAATTAATGCTATTGTTAAACATTTACCTCTGTCTGTGTGTTTTACAAATATATTTATCAAGTAAAATTATTAAAAACCTAAATATTTTTGGATCCGCTCAAACTGTCTGTCAAACATCTTAACTCCGCCCCCTGAGTGCAGCGAGCTGAAGTTCCACAGCAGTCAGAGGCAGCTGAACGTCTTGCAACGGTAAATAAGTATCTTGTTGTTTGAGTACAATGCTGTCTCATTACGAAAGAAACACTAGTATGTATATAACGGCGCATGTTTTATAAATTTGAGCAGAGCCGAATTATCCATAGACGGGATTGGTCGAGTGGGCAATCAGGGGGCACTAAGAGCTCCAAACTGCGACCAATTTGAGTTTTTGACAAAGCGCGAGCAGTTTTTAAACAAGTGTTCACCCATGTGAAGGGCACCCGTGACAACAATACGGAATGCACGGTCGGGTTTTTACCGCTTTTTTTGCATGACGCGTCTCAATCGTTAAAATCGTTAAAATGTCTAGCCTACATTAACACCAAAAACATATCAGATTAGAAAGGTCTTAGACATCAGATGCCCAGTTGGGAAAACTGGATAGAGACGAAAAACGTGTAAAGGATACAAGTATGTACATTATATTGCCCTGTCACTCATTATAGTATGCAATCTGGATATAATTTATTGTATATGCATGTATCTTATGCATTGAATTAGTCAAGGGAGTTGTATGATTGTTGTATGATTATTTGGTTCATAACTTTTTATTCTGAAATCAACTGCATAGAGTTAAGTCTACTTAGTATTTAGTATATTTATTAGTAATGCAGTTATTTGCACCTTCAAAAGACCAAGGTTCCTGGTCCTCAGCACAGTTTTTGCCAGGTAGGCAGAGATACATGTTGAATATGCTAATGGTATGGCTATAGTATAGTATAATCTCCTATTTTGATCTTTAATCTCCTATTTCCCCTCTTCTCAATCACATATCAATCACACAAACATGTTAACCAAATAATAAAAATGAGCTTATAAAACAAACAGAATACCTTTTTTTCTTCAAACATATTTTAATGTAACTTTATGTAAGCAGAGGAAAAAATTAAAATTTATATATTCTACAATTAAATAAGAGCGGGTTCACAAGAGCACTTCACAAACACATGACTACAAATAGGCCTAATACAGACAAACACCCAGGATGTAAATTGTTAAAGCCAACTTAAAAGGGCAGATATCGTTTGCACTGTATAATGCCAAGCTATCATAAAATGTCATTTTTCATTCATTAATAGTGATTTTTTTCAATCATTAATAGCGAATAAATATAAAGCTATTAAGATGATTATTAAGTGATATTTATTTGGAGGGGGTGCCCTTTTTCAGTTTCAGCACATGCCCCTCAAAAGGTCTGTGCACGGCCCTGCATACATATGAAATAAGTATCATAATTAAAGGGACACGCCACTTTTTTAAAATATGCTAATTTTCCAGCTCCCGTAGAGTTCAAACTTGATTTTTACCGTTTTGGAATCTATTCAGCCGATCTCCAGGTCTGGCGGTACCACTTTTAGCATAGCTTAGCTTAATCCATTGAGTCTGATTAGATCTCATTAGCATTCCGCTAAAAAATAACCAAAGAGTTTCAATATTTTTCTATTTAAAACTTGACTCTTCTGCAGTTACATTGTGTACTACAGACGGAAAATTAAAAGTTGCAATTTTCTAGGCAGAAATGACTAGGAACTATACTCTCTTTCTGGCGACTAAACTTTTAATTTTCCGTCGGTCTTAGTACACAATGTAACTACAGAAGAGTCAGGTTTTAAATTGTAAAAATATCGAAACTCTTTGGTTATTTTTGAGTGTGATGCTAATGGTCTAATCAGAATCAATGGATTATGCTAAGCTATGCTAAAAGTGGTACCGCCAGACCTGGAGATCGGCTGAATAGATTCAAAAACGATAAAAATCTAATTTGAACGGGAGCTGGAAAATTAGCATATTTTAAAAAAGAGGAGTGTCCCTTGAATACCGTTTATATTAATAAATATTTAATTTAAATACACCACTTATATTTAAAAAAAATAGTTGTAGTTGTATTGTAGGTATGACTACTTATAGGCAAAACTATGTGTTTTTCACAGGAGATATACAATGCCACATAACCAAAGCCTTAGACCATCAACTGACGTGTGTAACCCAGCCTACAAACAAAACATACATGGTGACAAACCAAGGTTTCCACCCCGGTAATATAAATACTTTTTTTCAAAATATGCGATAACAATTGGCTGCCTATAAATTATCTCTCACTTATGTAATCAAATGTAATTTTGTGCTTGTTTATGCCTGCTTACCTTAAATCATCCTATATGTGTGTTTAGTGTATGGTCAAGGTTACGCCTGGAGTCCCTCTGCACTTATAGTCTCAGTGGGAGATACAGTGGGCTGGCACTGGGAGGCTCCGGCTTTTGTTTATGATTTGGGTTACAGGGTCTTCAGTGTGTCCAGTCCCAGCAGTATTGATTATGATGGCATTGTCTTCAACAGCGGAGACACCAAAACTGACAAAGGTACAAAAACTACATCACCACTTTTCTCACAATCCATGTGTCAGTCATTCAAATTTATTATAAATCATTTAGATTTAAAAAATCAGCCTCTCACATTATTTAATAAACCCACAAAACCCACAAAACTTTTTGTTTTTTGAATGTTCAGAAGGACATGCTGTACATGAAGGACAAGTGGTGACTCCATCTCTCAAATTGGTCTAGTTTTTGACATGAGTTCAGTAGTTACAGTTAAAGCAAACATAATGTTTCTACTAGTTTCATACACCAGCTTGTCAGTCACTGTGCAGGAAGTAATGTATTATACAAAGTTGCACTATACTGAACGTATTACAGTTCCCCTTCGTGGAAATCGAGCTGCGTCGCCGAAGCTACACTATGAGAACGCCCTCTGCGTGACTGCGTCTGAAGCACGTATGTCAAATCAATCCAATGGTCAAGTGACACGTCATAGGCGGGTGACGTGGGAACCAAGAAGCTATAAAAAGAGCACCCGGCAAGCCGACTTCAGCTCTTTGCCTCAGCAAGCGAGTGTGTGTCAGTATCATGTCCAAGTCCAAACAAAGTTTTAAGGAGTCTGCTTCCCCGTGTCCTCGTTTCATTATGAGCGAGGACTCGCACCGTCTCTGTGTTATGTGCCTCGGGGCACAACACGCACAATCATCTCTTGAGAGGGGTGGTTGTGCACATTGTGAAAGGATGCCCCTCCGTACGTTGCGCTCGCGGCTGGCACTCTTCGAGGAGGGTGGTGAGCCGTGTGTTCCCCACGGTTCTGGCCCCGCTGCTGCTGAGGCAGAGCGGAAGCTGTGATCGTGGGGATCACAACTAGATCTAGCGGACGAGCTTGAGATGGGTCTTCCCCTTTCTCAGCCTTCACCTGTGGGATCTAGTGCCCCGTCTCTGGATTCGGAAGCCCGCACTGTGGTTTCTTCCGCCCAGGTTGGGAGCCCAGATCTGCATTTATCGTCGTCCGAGGAAGTCGATATTATGTCTGTGGACGTGGTGGACGCCGAGGAGCCTTCTCATTCGTCCCCCGCGTTCAATGATTTAATGGAGGTTGTCACTAATGCCGTGGCTCGCTTAAAATAAGACTGGCCGGCGGAGACACAGAGCGCGCGTCCTTAGAGCATGTTAGACGAGCGGTTTTTAAAACAGAAACCTCAACCTTTGCTGCGCAACATGCCTTTCTTTCCTTATCTCCACAGCGAGCTGTCGAGATCATGGAAAGCTCTGTATACAGCCCATGTTCATACCCCTCATGCCACCATGTATTCCAACATGCCCCGGGTGGAGCAGACGCTTGCGAGCTATCTCTCCCCCGCCGCAGAATCATCATTAAAGTCGCCTTCGCTTCCCACAAAACTGGTTCGTTTAACATCATCTTTAGTGGGCAAAGCCTATAAGTCTGCAGGGCAGGCTGGGGCTTCTCTGCATACCTTAGCTGTCCTGTAGGCGTATCAAGCAGAAGTGCTTAAAAACTTAGATGGTGAGGCGGGGGTTACGTCTGATATATTTAAAGAGCTTCGTTGAGTCACTGACATGTCACTCAGGGCGATTAAAGAGACTGCGAGAGCCATGGGTCGATCAACGGGAGCTCACAGAACGTAATTTATGGCTTAATCTGTCCGAGCTTAGATCCGCAGATAGAACTTTTCTCTTAGACGCGCCTGTTGCGCCCTCCGGTCTCTTCGGCGATGCCGTTAATACTGTTGTCGAGAGATTTGCGGAGGCTCGTAAGCAGTGGGTGGCGTTCAAACGCTATCTCCCCTGCCGTGCTCTGGATTCTAGGGGTGCTGGGTGGGAGAAGCCATCTACATCATATAGAGCATCGTAAAAGCAAATTGTTGCCACTCGTGGCTCCCCTCCAAAAAATTGGGGCTGGGGTGGTCGCACTCAGACATCATCTAAGCAGAAAACAGACATGAGGGCTGTTATTATTGCGAGGAAGGCTTCAGCAAAAAAGAAGTCCATAGGGACGTAGTGTCAAATTTCCGAGGGCAGCCCCCAGTCGGGGAGAGCCGGCAGTCACCTCAGCACACGGTGCCTGTCACCTCAGCACACGGTGCCTGTCTCTCCTCGATGCCCTCGGGATGCCAGTGTGTTAACCCCGCCGCAGTGTGTGTTTCGGGGCACAGCGGCTTCCCATTCTTGTGCAACACCTCTCTCCGAGGAGGGAGGCATTAATATCATCCAGGATGAACCCTGCCAGTTTGGTTCAGGGCACCAGAAAAGGTTTAAGCAGTACACCAAAAGCCAGTCTCGAGAGGCTGGTCCCCCTTATAGAAAATTTGGCAGCGTGGAAACTCCTGCCAAACGTGTCTCAGTGGGTTCTGCAAATAATAGAAAAAGGCTACAAAATTCAGTTTTGCAACCAGCCGCCCCAATTCAACTACCATAGTGGGTGCTGGGCAGGCTCTAATAATGGAACGAGAAGTAGAAACTCTCTAGTGCAAGGAAGCCATAGCATATGTTCCTCCTCACAACAGGGAGTCAGGGTTTTACAGCCGCTATTTCATAGTTGCAAAGAAAGACGGGGGGTTACATCCTATTTTAGATCTACTTCATCTGAACCAGTCTGTTGCAAAATTAAAGTTCAAGATGTTAACTATAAAGCAGATCGTCACACAAATCAGGTCCGAGGACTGGTTTGTGACGATAGATCTAAAAGACGTGTATTTTAACATATCTATCCTCCCGCAACACAGGAGATTCCTGAGGTTCACTTTCGGGGGCATGGCTTACCAATATTGGGTTCTTCCTATCCCTGTCACCCTGTACATTTACAAAGTCCATGGATGCAGTGCTGGCTCAATTACGACTCTGGAGCATCCGTGTCTTAAACTACAAAGACGATTGGTTAATTTTAGCCCAATCAGAGAGTATGGCAGCGCAGCATCGAGGTGCTGTGCTGACCCACATGAGAGAACTGGGTTCAGGCTAAATGCAAAGAAAAGCAGGCTCTCTCCAGTACAGAGGACAGCTTTTCTTGGCGTTATATGGGATTCAACAACGATTCAGGCACATCTGTCCCCTGCTTGTGTGGAATTCTTTTGGCTGTAGGCAGAGTGAAGTTAGGCCAGTCACACACTGTAAAACAATTTCAGAGGTTGTTGGGGCTCATGGCAGCAGCGTCCAATGTGATATGCGCGCAGATGTCTTCGTGCCTTAGGTCGTGCCTAAGTGCCTAAGTGGATTTGTTTGTGTCCAGAGAGACGACACACTGTCCGCTATGGTTTTCTCTCCCACACCCAGCACCGCTGGGACTGGATGCCATGGTTCAGCCTGTACACTTTTCCCCCGATCGCTCTTCTCCCTGGAGTTCTGGAGAGGGTTTGTTGTAACAACGTTCATTTGTTGCTGGTAGCCCCACTCTGGCCGAACCGAATATGGTTCTCGGACCTGGTGTCCCTCCTCGACGGCTCACCTTGGGAAATACCCGTCAGAAAGGCTCTCCTCTCTCTGGCTGGTGGCTCGATTCTTCACCCCCGCCCAGAGTTATGGAAACTGTGGGTCTAGCCGCTGAGGGGGCCAGGCTCATAGAATCTGGTCTCTCAGCCGAGGCTGTGGAGACCATTCTTCACTCCAGAGCTCCCTCCACGAGAAAGCTTTATGCCTTTAAATGGAGAGTTTTACTTCCTGGTGCAACAAGCACCTGCATGACCCTGTGAACTGCCCAATTGGTACAGTTTTGGAGTTTCTGCAGGAAAAGTTCACCGCAGGGTTATCTCCATCTCGGCCTACCATGTTCCTTTTGGTCGGGCAGTCCCTTGTGAGAGACCCGCTGGTGGTTTGCTTCCTTCGTGGCACTCGGAGGCTGAGGCCTGTAGTCCGACCCAGGGTTCCAGCTTGGGACCTGGCCGTTGTGCTGGAAGGTCTGTCCGTGGTTCGGTTTGAGTCCATTGAGACCGCTCCAGTCAAGTTTGTGGCACTTAAGACAGTACTTCTGTTGGCAGTCACTTCTCTGAGGAGAGTGGGCAACCTCGAATTTGCGCCAGGGATGGTTAAGGCTTTCTTGTACCCAAGGCCTGGCTATGTGCCTAAGGTACCGACTAATGTGCCACTGCCTGTCGTATTTCAGGCCCTCTGTCCCCCCCATTTAGGGATAGGAATCAGGAAAAGCTTAACTTGGTGTGTCCAGTGCGAGCATGGATGCCTATGTTCACAGATTTTCTTTGTGGAGGAGGTCTGAGCAACTCTTTGTGTGTTTCGGGTCGCCCAAGAATGGCCTTTCGGCGACCAAGCAGACACTCAGTAAGTGCATAGTTGAGGCTATCTCTCTGGCTTATGAGACCACTGGACGGCCTTCACCTATCGCTGTCAGGGCTCATTCTACTCGGGGTATGGCAGCCTCCAAGTCCTTGTGGCTAGGGGCTTCAATGCAGGATGTCTGTGATGCGGCAGGCTGGTCCTCTCCGCTCACATTCGTTCGGATCTACGAGTTAGAATTTGGTGCTACGCTTGGAGCCCAGGTGCTTATGTCTTAGCCGTGCACGTTTCTACACACAGACAGGCACTTGGTAGTATGGTGTTTTGGTACATCGCTCCCATAGCGTAGCTTCGGTGACGCAGCTCGAGTTCCCACGAAGGGGAACGTCTCAGGTTACGAATGTAACCATTGTTCCCCAGAAAGTGAACGAGATGCTGCGTCTCCCTGCCATGCTCCCTGCATCCCGGTCTTGCCTTGCTTCGGCACAATCTAGCTGAAGTCGGCTTGCCGGGTGCTCTTTTTATAGCTTCCTGCTTCCCACGTCACCCGCCTATGACGTGTCACTTGACCATTAGATTGATTTGACATACGTGCTTCAGACACAATCACACAGAGGGCGTTCCCATAGCGTAGCTTCGGCGACGCACCGTCTCGTTCCCTTCTCGGGGAACAATGGTTACATTCGTAACCTGAGATGTTTTTTACAGACAATAGGACACATTTTTCAATACTTAGGTCACTTTTGCAAAACTCTTCACACAGTGAGCACAACAGAAGTCTATGTGGGCTAAACTGAGGATCAATTATCATTGCTTTGGCACAAAATGCATTCAATGACTACATCTCTCAATCTCACTCAGACACAACAACTGCCCAAACTCTTTGTACATACATGCAGGGTGCGATTCGCTGGGGGGATGCGTGGGATTTCCCCCTTTCTGGTCAATGTATTCCTGCCTCTGCTTAATTATTTTTATCCCCGGTGGGGATAAATTTAATTCCCCCCTCAAAGTGATCAGTGCTACTACACTAGTGGCGAGATGGATCACAAAACTTATCACGGATCCGTGGTTTGATTAAAGTCAATTTTGTTTCACAATGCGCTACTTTGGCTAACTCTGATTCAGCTGCCGTGCAGCCTCTCTGTATTCACCACTCTGCAGACTTGCTCAATGTCCTGCCCATGGCGCTATCTGATTAGTTACAGACCCGGTTACACCTCACGAGTAATAGCCTATCAACACTTGCGAGATGGTTATGGAGCTGTGTGTCGAAACGATGGAAGGCAGCATTTGCGCAAACTGGACGCGCCCGCGCCTCGCTAAACGCCTCATCGGCATTTATCATGTGTCACTTCTGCCATTCTCAGTGGTGTGACTGGGACACTAACTCTGCTTGTCATCATAAACAGATAATCAGATTGTTATGTTTATTCCCGCTTTATTAATTTATTAATATGCCATATAGTTTTGCCATTCAAGATTTAATTCTTGCGTGTTTTTTCGT
Organism: Misgurnus mizolepis; assembly: GCA_025389145.1. Lineage (NCBI taxonomy): Eukaryota > Metazoa > Chordata > Actinopteri > Cypriniformes > Cobitidae > Misgurnus > Misgurnus mizolepis. The sequence continues at coordinate 14,776,669 of JAIFKI010000011.1, read as the reverse complement.
TGTGCATGATCACAGTTCATATGTGTGGGGAAAGATAAGCTATTAGAGTAAAAATATTGCGTTAGGCTGCTTCATGAGTTAATAAGAAAAAAGATTTTACAATTCCTGCAAATGCAGTGATGAGTTCATGTTCTCATGATTTATTTTTATGAATTAAAATGTTTTGAAATGTGCTGTGGACAGAGACACATTATGTCAAGAATTATAAAAAATCGTCAATAAGCTCATAATTTGTGCTAAAATAGTCTAAATGTAGTTTTAAAACCATTTTAAAAAGCTGGTTATATTTTGATGTTTCTGCGCAAGTTTAGCAGACAGTGACGTCCGGGTTTGTTCCGATCAGAGCTCGTGAGCGGAGAGCGCATTTCTGAATGTTAGAAATATTTTAATTAGAAATATATAAAAAAATAATAATAATATTATAATGGATTTTTGTTAGGTCGGACAATGATTACCAAATTTCTCTCTCATATTGCTCTTCATAACCACTGAAAACAGTAAAAAAAATTAAAACTAGTGGTGGGTACAAAATGACTCATGACGAAATATGGTGGGTACCCACCGTCGCCGAAATCGACGCCTATGAAAACATCCCCCCCTCTGTTTTTTTCACAAATCGCACCCTGCATACATGCCAATTTGCACATGCTTACATACTGCAGCAATCTTAAAAGCCTTTTTCCCACATTCAGTATGTACCACTGGAACGGACAGTAAAAATATTTCTTGTGACCGGAGGCTATAGTTACAAGCATACTTTTTACAAATGTATGCACAAAGATAAGACGGAAGTAAACCCAGGATAGATTTATATATGAAAACACACCAGTGTTTTTGTCTTCTGATGGACAAAGCAGACCAGCCAACCCGAGCATACAACACGCAGTGATGAGTGAGGGTTTTGAGATTTGTTATGAACCTCAATGCACCATGATAAACAGTATCAATAGCATGTAAACACTGTAAAGATGCATGCATATATATAACATCATCGTAATCCAGTACAGACATAAAAGTCGCTTCAACAAGCTTCTTTTTTGCCTCAAAGGAAAGACAGGATTTAATTCTAAAATAAAAAAACAATTTCACTTTCAATCTTTTCACCAATTGTTCAACATGAGGGCCAAAAGAGAGAGCATCATCAATTGAAATCCCCAGATACCTATACTAAAACACAAACTCAATTTCTAAACCTTGAGACTTAGTAATAGGCAGAAGATTATTCTTTGAGATTAGTTTGGATTTAGAAAACAACATAAACTTTGTTTTATCAACATTTAAAACTAATTTTAATTCAAATAAATTACGCCGAACAATATAAAATGCAAGCTGTAACTGCGAAAGAGCCTGATTGGGTGTGGATGCTGAACTATAAATAACTGTATCATCTGCATAGTAATGACACTGTACATTATGAACATTTTGAGCAATATTGTTTATATATATGGTAAATAAAAGTGGTCCAAGGACTGACCCCTGTGGTACTCCTTTAGTAACACTGAGCGAACCTGAGATGAATCCTTCTGCCTGTACACATTGAGTTCTGTTTGAAAGATTGCCAATTGTACATTTAGATAGTCCAATATCCATAAGTCTTTGTAGCAGTAAAGTATGATCCCTAGTATCAAATGCTTTTGATAGGTCGATAAATAAAGCTGCACAATGTTTCTTATTATCAACAGATTCAATAAAATCGTTCAAAACCTTTAAGGCTGCTGTAGTTGTACTATGTTGTTTTCTAAAGCCAGATTGAAAATCAGACAGGATGTAAAAATTTGACCATACTGTTCATTGTGTTTCTGTGTTTTGCTTTAAAGGGTTTTTTGCTTATCGTTTCACATCTCCTGGAGTTTATTACTATAGCAGCGGCTACATTGACTACAGTAACCAGACGACAATGCAGGGCGTAGTCACCGTCAGGCCTCTGGAGGAGAAAACGGTTAAGCTCCAGTTGTCTATTGCTGGAATACAGGCTTCTGTGAATTCAGGTAAAACAACACTTTTATAAAAATGTTAAAGCTGCAGTGTGTAATATGGCACAAGCATAAATATATTTATTGCAAAAACAACAATTGTTTGAAAATCAACGTTCAAAAATGTTTAAAAATCACAATAGACCAGGGATTGGGATCGGAGAAAGTAGTTTGTCCATTACATACCCTATATCAGGGGTGTCAAACTCAAGGCCCGTGGGCCAAATCCGGCCCACCCCCTCATTTCATCTGGCCCGCGAGAGTTTACAAATTATGTTAATTATGTGGCCCGCTAGAGTTTACAGATTATTTTATTGTTATTATAAGTTTTATTTTTGCAAGTTATTTCCTATATAGATTTTTTAGCAGCCACCAAAACTATTTTTTGTCCCGCCAAAGTCTTTTTGTAATGTAACTATAGTGATAATGTTGATGATTGCATGAGAGAGAACGAGCAGTGCCCCGCACGCGCGCACTACTAGAGTGGGCGTGTCTGAATGCGAACGCTGCAGCCTCCGGAGGTCGCATTTCCAGGCTCGCTTCAGAATATTAACAATTATAAAGTTAAATATTATTCTTTGTTTATAGTAAATATTTGTAATATGCGTATGACTTGCGAATGTAATGGTCAGTTTACTTAAATAAACCAGGCTTGATGACGCTGCCTATGCGACCTCCGCATATGGAAACGGACAGTATCTGCTCGTTCTTTTTCTCCCTCTTTCCCGATTGGACCTGAATGTAAACGGCACTGACGTGTGTGCATTCTGCAGACCCACAGGCAGCAGTCAGTCAGACAGAAACTCAGCTGGTGAAAATTAACCTACCGCGTACCACCAGGCACACAATGTCGCAAGCGCTCTTGTCAAACAGATGAGAGGTACACACGCGAGAGAGTTCGGGTCTTCTTTGGTCCGTTCAGCAAAATTAATTTTAAATTCCCAGAGACCCGATGCCACTATTATTGTACCCGACCCCGGTCTGAGGACCGAGGCACATGTGAGACTTTTAGACCCGAACCCGATCGGGTCTCGGGTCGGACCTCAGGTTTTTGTATCTAAGTGGACCCGTGAAGACCTCTAATTCCAAGCTTCAGTGGGCAAGCTGTTTTGGGCTACAGGGTGGTATGGCTGCTGGATATTACATCAGCATAGTCCCATTCAATCTTCATTTTTGTCATCCACAGCCTCAGTGCAAGTAAACTCATCTTATTCAGAGTGTGTGGCCACATCTGATTGTCTTCAAGGTCAGATGGGGAGTTCTGATGGTCTGACCTTCAGTTTTACTTCCTGTGCCAGTCCCACTGTAGAAAAGATTACTCCTGACCACGGTGCCACACATGACATCATCAACATTCTGGGATCTGGCTTCAGCAACACTTCCTGTGCAAATGAGGTGAGGTTTAAGGGTTAATTTATCAAATCTGTCCTCATATTTAGGGGAATGAAAAGTCAATCAAATAATATGATGTTTTGTATTTATTTATAAAAAAGTGCAATTGAGTAAAGCCCGATTTATAGTCGTGCGTAAGTTCTACGCCGTGCCTACGGCGTCGGCTATCCGTAGCCTGTGCGTAGCCTGACGTGCACCTCGCAAAATTTTTAACAGCGCGTCAGATCTACGTGGAACGCAAGTGCTGTGATTGGTCCACCAGAACCCCTCCCGTCAGGTAAAAAAACTGCATCATAGGTATTTCCGTTTGCGACGGTGAAAACAAAGATGAGCCAAGTTGAGGAGTGATTTCACTAAAATTGCAACAAAAGTCACTGTTTATTTACTACTGGTCATCTCAAATCATACACAACAAGTTGCACTTTCTTCTTCGTTTGTGGGTTAACTTGCGAAGCTTCTTCTTCATTGACGCTCACGCTGCTACTGTGGTTACAAGCGTGAATACTGCCTACCAGCGGTCTGCGGGTGTTTGCACGTCGACGCAGATGACGACGCAAAAGTATAAATGAAAACCGACGCGGAACCTACGCCGTCGCGGCTACGCCTTAGGACCTACACACAACTATAACGAGTCCTTAAGGTTATAAATTCTGTGATTAAATGTTTGAATTCATTGCACTGTGCAGTATGTTTCTTCGGATAAAACATTTGCAAATGTATAAATGTAAATGTACACATTTGAAGTGGATCAAAACCTTTCCCAAAAGTTGTCTTAAAATCAATATCCAATACCTGTTCTTGTCTTAGAACAACTTTGATGAACGTTTTTGATCCACTTCAAATGTTGACTAGTATATTTTAAACTCTACTCACCTGATAAGATGCAAATGTAAAATTAAAGAGAGTTGCTATTAATTAAAATATAAGGTGTTTCTAAGGATGCCTACCACATGATCACAATAGTAAGGGTATTCAAATGTCAGTCTCTGGGTCTGTAAAGAGCTAAAACCTCTGACAGAATCCACTTTGTTTGTGGTGTGAATTTTATACTATTTGTAATATACGGTTAAAGCTAAATGATCTTTTTCTGGTTTTCATTTCTGGCAACCAAAGGTCAGAGTTGGAGGTAACCCGTGTCAAGTCATCACCAGCACCTCCACTGAGATAAACTGCAGACTCAGTCTTGACAGTGGCGCTCCAGTTGGCATCCCCCTACCCATAACCGTCCGGGTCAACAACCTGGGTACAGCCATCATGACAACGCCAAAAGAGTACGACCGCAGATTTGTGGTTCTACCTGTGGTTGATTCTGTCTCTCCCTCTGTGGGCAGTACAACCGGCCAAACACGTCTCTTCATCTCAGGTTCTGGTTTCTTGAATGCATCTGTTATGGTAGCAAACGCTCCATGTGACGTGGTTTTCATGAACTACTCCCATGTGGTGTGCGACACCTCACCATCTCAGGCTCGCAGGGGAAGTGTTGTGGTTTACGTTAACAGCATCTTTTCCTCCTGCAGTTCTGATTGCAAGTTTGTATATTCTGCATCTATTGCACCAGTTGTCTCCAGTGTGTCACCTGACTCTGTTACTGGAAACTCTACGACTGTTTTAATCACTGGAAGCGGCTTTGGAAACAATACAGCTGATCTGAGAGTATCTGCAGACAACATTATACTGAAAGTCACAAAGGTTACAGATAACAGCATCACACTTTTGGTTGGTGCCCTGCCTGCTGGGGAGCATGCCCTGAAGGTAGTGGTCATGAGCAAAGGTCTCGCCACAGGAATCTTCCCCCTGACCAGCACACCAGTAGCCACCATCAAACCAACATCAGGAAGCATTCGTGGAGGAACTCCACTGTTGATTGAAGGAAATGGCTTTGTGGAAGGAAACACCACTGTGATGCTTGATTACGACCCCTGCTCTATTTTGGAAGTGACCCCAGACAGAGTGAAATGTTTGACACCTCCTCATTCAGAGGGAGAGGTGCAGGTTGATATTTTGGTGTATGATGTTGAGTACCCACAACAAAGTTTTAACTACGCAGTTGAACAAACTCCAGACATCACCTCAGTGGACCCTGTAACAGGTAAGATTTATGACACAGTCATAAATTATACTTTAGTCATTTAAGAGTATTTTTAAAGAGAGCATGATTTTCACCTAAAAGAAAATAACACACATGCAGGAGGGGCTGGGACTATAAAGTAGCCCTGGACATTATCACCTGTAGAGGACCACCACAAAACTAAAACACTGGCTTATCCATAACACTGCAATTCAGAAACAAATGTTTGATTGGTCAACATTTTGACACTGTTAGACCACTGCACAAAGCAATTGTGGATTTTGAAGGAATCAAATTACAGCAGTTAGTTAAAAGTGGACCAAAATCGTATTATGATCACTATACCTATTTTTACCTTATATGTAAAAAACAGTGGCCCATCCTGAAAATGCCCAATATTCTATTTAGTGCTAAGACCAATCAGCAAGCACCCAAAACAAGTCATCTACTTATAATGTAAAAGTAATATTGCTCTGCAGTTGCTACTGAGTTTAAGCTTTTTTTAAGCACATGATGACTGCAATATAGTGAGTAAATATATTATAGTATTATTGCCAATTTTACAGTGTTCAGTTGTTGTTTCTGGAATGTTGGGCGAGTTTGTGATGTACCAAATGTAATCTAATGTCAGGATGAAGCATCACACTTTGTGAATACACATTCTTTACCTAGTCAGGCCAGCTATACCAGTCAGGGGAAACTTGAAATCTTTTATATATTTTGTCAGTTATATGAATAGCATTCTGATATCAACTATTTGAGAGCAGCTTATTTACGCACAAACAGTACATGTGTTGATGACAATACAATTCCTGAATGGGGCTTGTCTCTTAACTTGTTTCCCACCATTGAAGAGTTATCTCATCCAGGGCTCAGCGCAAATACTTTTTTATACTGGCCCAGTCGGGCCAGTGGTTCAGGTTCCAAAAAATGTCAGTGTCACATATTTAAAAATAATAGTTCAAAAGTCAAATACAATTGTATACATATACAGCAGACATTTTCCAACGAAAAAAGGCTCCCAACTTTTATGCTTTACCTGTAAATTGAGAGCAAATTGTGCAAAATATTGCTTTCGTCGTGTTTTAGCGAAGTAAATGTCTGCTTTTTAAGATGTTAAATAATATACATTGATTAAAATAAATTTTAGTGACTGAGGGTGAAGCATTGGCCCGATTGGGCAAGAGACAATACTTTCTACTGGCCTGAGCGTCTTTTAAGGTTGCCCCGGGCACGCGGCAGTCCTTCATGTTGAGCCCTGTCATCAATTAGGAAAAAGCATTTGCATAAAAAAAACGTGTTCCTGATTAATTTTTATGTTAGTCTGTAATACCGCAATTGCCCAATTTACGAAAAACTGAAGCCAAAATGTTATTTACTAATTTTAAACTCTTTGTATGTTAATCGTTCTGATCTGATCTCTAACAAAATTCCTTCACAAAAATGCAATTATTTTAACTTTTTGCTAAAAAAATCTAATTTTTAAAGAAAAGAGTTTATGAGCAGTGAAAAAATATAGATTTATTTTAATATTTTTTTTTTTTTTGCTTGTTTATTGTTTGTTTGAAAGCAGAGTGTCTGTTCTTTCATTTGATAAATTTGTATTTTTTATATTTTAGAAGAATTTTTTTTTTGGAAGGCATTTTGTGAAACTTTTGTCAAAATCCTAAAAAAATGCTGCTCATGGTGATTAAAAACGATTTGATTATAAACACTGCTCTTTTTGTTCAGCATAACAATGAAATTAATACAAGTTTGTAACAACATAAAGGTGAATAAATGACAGAATTTTCATTTAAAATCTTTAACACATCAACTCACACCTACTCAAAATCTGATTATACTGCCACTTAGTGGAGCAAAAGCACAATGACACAACCACCCCGGACAGCAACTATGAGTACCATCTGGCCTGATGTTTAATAGCAAGCTCCATGCTCATGCACTAGGGACAACCGGATTATAACACATCAGCTGATTTCGTCACACCATAATAATACTGACATATTTTCCTTACAGGTCCTGTGGGAACACTGATCACTGTCTCTGGTTCAGGGTTTGGCACAGATGCAGCGCTCATCTCAGTGGAGATTGATGGAGTGGATTGTGATGTGACATCCATCACAGACACACAGTTGCGGTGCACTGTTGGCAAACACGCAGGAGGAACGTTTCTGGTTATGTTATACCATCATATCAAAGGTCATGCTTTGACACAGTCTGTCTTCAGCTATGAACTGCTGCTAACAGGTGTCACACCAAATGAAGGTAATATAAAAATAATGATCTATTCCTCTCCTCTGTTGTTCGGTTCAAAAAAGGAAAAAATCTGTTTTGTGCTAAGTAACTACTGTAAATTTAAGAGACTAAACAGAGTTTAAACAAACACATCAGATTCAATAAAAAGTTTTTGGCCAATATGCAAATTGTCTAGTTTACTGTTCGGGATGTTAAGGTGTCTGACTGTATTTCTTCAGGAAGCTATGCTGGAGGAGCTGTTGTTGCCATTCAAGGTTCTGGATTTGACCCAAACTCCACCAGAGTCCTCATATGTGACAACGAGTGTACTATAGACCTGCAGATGTCCATATCTACCCAGCTGTACTGTGAGGTCCCGTACAACAATGGTATTTATTACTTTCTTATTAAACATTGCATGTGTGTCTTGAAACAAAATGTATCATGTAAACAAATCTATCACTGTGTATGTGGATCAGAAGTAAAGTCAATCATTTAGCTTAAACATGTGACAAGTTAAATGGATTTCACACATGGAAAAAGATTGTCCCGGTTACGGATGTAACCCTCGTTCCCTGAAGGAGGGAACGGAGACGTCACGTCGGGACCAACGAATTGGGAACTCGCTTAGAGAGACCAATCTGCTTCGATAACTACTAAAACGCCAATGAACTTGGCATTGAGGTATTTGCATAATGCTGGTGCCGCCCCGCCATGTGCGTATATAAGCCGCAGCTGCAGAATACAAAATTAGCTTCTTTTCGCTGAGAAAGCCGGGAGAGTGTGACCGGCCATGACAGCAGGGAGCAACACCTGTGGCGACGGGACGTGACGTCTTCGTTCCCTCCTTCAGGAAACGAGGGTTAACCGTGACCGACGAATTAGGAATCCCTACCAAAACGCCACTCGAGCTGACCTCTTCCAGTGTCTGCAAAAAGCCCTCAGGTTCCACTTAAGAAGATGGAGAATAGGATTTAAGGCCCATTAAGGGCTAATGGTGGGTGAAAGACAACCGTTGTTGAAATAGACAGCCGAGGCTGTGTAAGCAAAGCAGTGCTCTGCTGAGGGAAACGTGGGCTAGTAGGATTAACCCCACGGAAAAATATTCACAAAGGAACCCTGCGTAGGGGATGCAATGAGGATGCACGAGCCCAACACATAGGTACGCGAGGATGCAGCTAGTGAGAGGCTGACAGCCGATGCTCCACAACATCAGCTGCCAATGCAGCGGAGGAAGGACAAATCAAACCATTATGCATGCACCAGTCGGAGGCTGCAAGCCGACATGCGAGTCTGTTCTCCGTGCTCCCCTGATGAGGAAAGAACACGAGAGGAGACAGGCTCGATACGAACACTGTAGAATTTAATGAACGTATTAGGTGTTGCCCAACCAGCAGCTCTGCAGATGTCTGTTAGCAAAAACCACGAGCGAGTTCCCAAGATGAGGCAACACTCCTAGTGGAGTGTGCTCTCAAATTAAATGGACAAGGGATGCCCTGCATATTGTAGGCAAGCGGGATAGTATCAACTATCCAATGAGACATCCTCTGCTTAGTGACAGCTTTCTCTCTCTGCTGACCACCATAACAGACAAAGAGTTGGTCTGAGGTCCTTAGGCTTTGCGTGCGATCCACGTAAAGTCGCAGTGCGCGTACGGGGCACAACAAAGCCATGGTTGGGTCTGCCTCCTCCAGGGGCAGCGCTTGCAAGCTCACCACCTGATCTCTGAAGGGAGTGTTGGGAACTTTGGACACATAGCCTGGCCTGGGTCTAAGTGTTACGCTCGAGATAGCAGGACCAAACTGAAGGCACGAATCATCGACGGAGAATGCGTGTAGGTCCCCTACTCTCTTCACGAAGGACAATGCAAGCAGGGTCAGAGTTTTCATTGACAAAAACTTAAGACTCACAGACTGCAGAGGCTCGAATGGAGGTTCCTGCACGCTTTCAGCACCATGGACAGGTCCCAAGGAGGAATAGAGGGAGGGCACGAAGGGTTCAGCCTTCGGGCACCTCTTAAAGACCTAATAACTAGATTGTGCTGGCCGACCGATCTGCCGTTTATTAGAGAGTGATGTGCAGATATGGCGGCAATTTCAACTTTAATGGTGGAGGGTGACAGCCTATGCTCCAACCGGTGTTGAGGGTATGAGAGCACGATATTAATGGGGCATTCTCGGGTGTTTTCGCGTTGCGAAGAGCACCAGACGACGAACAGGTTATTTAAGTGTTTACGCGTGTCTAGTAGACGGCGCTTGCACTGCAGTGATGGTGTTAGATACCGTTTGCAATAAATCACCTAAACCTACCGTGCGCTCAGCGACCAACGTGGAGATACCACAGGTTGGGGCGCAGGTGCCAACGTGCCAGGGAATCCGCCAGGGAGGGGCTGTCAAGAGGAACCAATCAGTTCTGGAACCAATTCCTGGCCGTCCAGTAAGGCGCGACCAGTAGAAGGCTCTCTTCGTCCTGCCTGACTTTGCACAGAGTCTGTGCGATTAAGCTCATTGGAGGGATAGCTTATTTGCTCATCCCCAGCGACCAGCTGTGTGCCAGCATATCCAAGGCGAGGTTCCCTCGGTAAGTGACTAAAACAGGCGACAATGGGAGAGTCCAGGGACGCAAACAGATTTATCTGCGGTCTGCCGAAACGTTTCCAAATCAGCTGAACCGTCTGGGGGTGGAGTCACCATTTGCCGGGGCATGCCACTCGTAAAGCACGTCTGCCGCTGTGTTAATCGAGCCCGGATGTGGATGGCACGAAGGGACCTCAGATGCTTCTGACTCAAAAAAAGGAGATGATGGGCGAGATGCAACAGGTGACAAGAGCGCAAGACCGCCTTGACCGGTGATATACGCAACAGTCGCAATGTTGTCGGTGTCGACTAATACATCCTTCCCTCGCAGCTCCGTAGCGGAGTGTACCAGTCCCAGATATACAGCCCACTGATCACGGCACTTTAGGTGCTTTACGCACCCTTGAGACTGCAAGCCCGTCATACGTGGCTGTTCACCCCGTGCTGGGGGCATTGTATGTGCTACAAAATGCCAGGAGACCTGTCTCAGGGGCATATCTTGCCCTCAGAAATGTTGGGTCTGACCACGGGGTGAAATTGAAACGACACGCAGGTGTAATGGTTACACAGTGTATGCCGGTGCGCCATGTCGGGACTCGATCGTAAAGCCAACGCTGAAGCGGTCTCATATGGAGCAGCCCGAGCGGTGTCACAGCCGCAGCTGCTGCCATATGCCTCAAGAGCTTCTGAAATTGTTGCAGAAAGACCGCATTCTTCCCTCGAAATGAATCGAGGCAAGTCAGAATTAACTGGATGCACGCTTCTGTTAAACACGCCGATAAATCAATCTAGTCTAGTTCCACACCGAGAAAAAAGATCCTCTGCACGGGGCAAAGTTTTCTCTTTTCCCAGTTGACCTGAAGATTTAAACGAGTGAGATGCCGAAGCATTAAGTCTCTGTGTTCGCACAGCGTCTGTCGAGAATGAGCTATTATAAGCCAAAGTAAATATAAGCAGAATGCGAACACCGTTCTCTCTCTCTGGGTTTTAACGCCGTCTCTAACACTTTCATGGAGACACGGGGAGAGAGAGACAGCTCGAATGGTGGTACTTTGTATTGATATGCCCTCCCCACAAACGCAGAACGAAGAAACGGCCTGTGGCGAGGGGAGATGGACGCATGAAGTACACGTCTTACAGGTCTAAGGCTGAAAATCAATCTGAACATTGAAATAATTATGTGCTTCGGTGTTAGCATCCTGAAGGATCTCATTTGGAGAGCCAGGCGCGTAAATCAAGATCTGTCGTAATCCGTCGCATATTTGGGTACTATGAGATACAGGCTGGAAAACCCTATCATCATCTCGGTAAGAGGGACTGGCTCGATACGTCCTTCGCCAGTAGGACATCGACTTCTGCAAGTAGTACATGTGCTTCGGACGCTTTCACTGAAGTGAAACGAATGCCCGAGAATTTGGGGTGTGCTGGTAAATTGTATTTCGTAACCGAGGCGGATCGTGCGTAAAACCCAACGAGATGGGCTGGGGACTGAAGCCAAGCACCCAGGGACCGTACAAGGAGAATTAACGGCACTACCAAAGTACCTGCGGAGGGGCAACCGAGCGAGGCAGGTGTGACTGCCGGTGTGTGTGCCTTGTGAGCACAAACATCTACAGTTTGTGTGTGTGTGTGTGTGTGTGAGACACTGACCTGAGCCCGCTGAGGGTGACGGTCGTCTGGTCTCCTGAGCGCAGAGCGCCGACTCCGGGGAGGGTGATGGTTGTCTGGTCTCCTGCGCGAAGAGCGCAGACTACGGTGAGGGTGATGGTCGTTTGGTCTCCTGAGCTGAGAGCACAGACTCCGGAAAACACCTGCTGGTGATAAAGGAGGAGGAGGGTGAGCTGGTGTGTGCCCGATCACGGCTTTCTCGATCGTCAGGAGACCTGGAGAGGGAAGAGGAATGCACTCTTATGTGTGGTTATGTGGGTACCGGCTGGACGGCCGGTGGAACAACAATGTAAAACCAAGGATTTTCCACAAGACCCTCTTCCGGGGGAAGGAGCGGATCACAGTCTGCTGAAGAATGATCCTCTCCAACTCCGGGTCGCCCGACTCTGGGCACTTAAAATGCCCTTGCTTTTTTATTTTGCTACTTCGCCATTTTGAATTTACAGATTTCTCATATTTGTGTTATTGCTACTTTTTGTGTTATTGACTTTTCAGTAATAAAAAAGACTTACCGTAAGATTATGGTGGGAGCATTTTTGTATTTTCACAATACTAATTACTTGTATTTTATTTAAATACATTTTTCACATCAGTATTTTGTATTTTATTTTGTTACATTTCATGAGTCAGTATTTGTAGTTTGTAACAAAATAGTTTTTGATGTATTTGTGCCCACCTCTGCTACTTGCATACCATACATGTTATGTTTCTATCTTGCAGTAACAGATGAAACAGATCGGGTCTGTGAGGTTGCAGTGATGAATGGCAATGATACAGTCTACATCCCAGACGGCTACAGATACAGATCCTCTTTAACCCCTGTTATCAGTGATGTCACACCACGCAGAGGGGGAACAGCCGGAGGCACCAGACTCACCATTACTGGATCAGGCTTCAGGTGACAGAACATATTATTAAGGGTAACATAAGGCCAAGCTCATTTGCTAAATGTAAGGTTGTGAATGGGGTGTAGGAATGTATGAAGGTGTAAAAGTATGCTGGTGCAGCCTCAGTGAAAGTTCTGTAAGTGAGTATTAGCGCTTCAATTGGTAGCCAGTAGAGAGAGATGAAAAGCAGCGTTACAAGAGTCCTTTTGGACTACTGGAAGATGAGCCGAGCTGCTGTGTTCTGAACTAATTAGAGTGGTTTAACCCTGTAAAACCCTTGGTTGTAATATTTAGTATAGACCGCACAGCAAGGCCAGCAAGAAGAGCATTGCAGTAGTACAGCCTGGAGATTACAAGGCCCTGAATAAGAAGTTGTGCTGCATGCTCTGTGAGGGATAGAACCTTTGCAATGTTATAAGAGAAAAACAGTTCATCATCAAAGCCTAAACCAAGGTTTCTTGCCGTTTTTGAAATGATAAATGGTTGTGTTGCGAAGTTGAATAGATAGGTCATGCAGTAGCGTGGGTTGTGCTGGAAATTAAGCTACTATGTTTCAGCTGGAGTTGGTGTGTCTTAATCCAAGCTGAGATGTCTTCTGAAATAAGTGCAATGGTGGGATCATCAGGGTGAAATAAGAAGAAGATCTGTGTGTCATCAGCATAGCAGTGGTAGGAGAAGCCATGTGCCTGTATGGTAGGTTCTAAGGATGTTGTGTTCGTAAAGAAAAAAAGTGGACCAAGCACTGATCCCTGAGGAACCTCATTGACCATCTGGTGAGCTGTGGACTGCACACCCTTCCACGACACCCTGAAGGATCTCTCAGAGAAATAATATTTGAACCATTGGAGGGGAGTACCCGTGATCCCTAGCAATAATAGGGTGTCAGGTAGGATCTGATGATTAAGTGTGTCAAAGGATGCCGATAGGTCAAGTAAAATCAGAACCGAGGATTTGGATTCTGCCTTAGCTAGCTGTAGTGCTTCTGTGACTGCTAACAGCACTGTTTCTGTGTGGTGATTGCATTTAAAGCCTGACTGCAAGTAGGTCATTCTGAGATAGAATGGAAGATACCTTGTTAAAAACAGCTCTCACAAGTGTTTTCGCAATAAACCGAAGTGAGACGGGTCATTAACTGTCAGTAAGAGAGGGGTTCAACATGGATTTATTAAGCAGTGGTGTGACCAGTGCCTGCTTGAAAGCGGATGGAAATGTGCCAGTGAGAAGGGAGGTGTTGATGATATGTGCAAGTGCTGGTGTGAGTGTGTCAGAAATGGCCTGTAATAAATGGGATGAGATTAGGTCAAGGGGGCAAATGATGGGGTGGGTGGAGAGAAGCTCAATAACTTTGCTGTCAGTCAGCAGAGAAAAGGAGGAAAAGTGGTAGTCGGATGAAAGTGAAGTGTATTCTGAGGTATGTGATGAAGAAAAGTTTTATTGCTAAAAAGTTAGCAAAGTCATCAGCTGACAAAGAGAAGGTGGGTGGCGGTGGGCAGAGGAGAGAGTTAAAGGTTTTAAACAGCTGGCTTGTGTTGGGTCTGTTAGCTACCTTTATGGTAAAGAAGGATGTTTTAGCTGTAGTGACAGCAGCAGAGAAAGAGGAGAGAAGAGACTGGTAGTGACAGAGGTCTGCCCGGTTGTTAGACTTGCGTCATTTCCTTTCAGCAGCCCTGAGTGTAGTCCATTGCTCACAAAGAATATCGGACAACCATGGGCAAGAGGGAGTAGCATGAGCTGGTCTGGATGACGGAGGACAAATATGTTCTAAACAAGATTAAACAAGAGTAGAGGATAAGGTGTCAGTGGCAGCATCAGCATCTAAAGACAGGAAGTGGGATGGAAGAGAGATGCCACCTCAGCCAAGAGGGAACTAGGAGAGAGAGAACAAAATAAACTGAAATAAACTGGATACAATGCGGGTGTGTGTGATGTAGGAAGGTGTAAGTTGAAAGTGATAAAGAAGTGGTCAGATGGATGGAGATGAATGACATTTATGTTGTCCGTAGTTTAGTTGCGGGTGTAGATGAGATCAAGCTGGTTTCCAGACCTGTAAGTGGCAGCATTGGTGAGGCGAGATAAGTATTTGAAAATGTTATTTGTGCATAGTAAAGTGAGTAGAGTGTACTTCCAGCTATTGTTACTGTGCAAACCTGTGCCACCACACTGGCCTGATTGGCGAAGAGAGTGAGAGAAAGGTAGAATCCACATCTCACTCAGAGCGAGGAAAATCAGCAGCCATATCACCCTGTAGAGTAGACCAAGACAGCGTGCCCACTGAAGCTAAGCAGGGCTGAGCCTGTTCAGTACTTGGATGGGAGACCACCTGGAAAAAACAGGTTTCTGCTGGTAGTGGTGTTAGTGAGACCAGAAGGGGGTGCTCACTCTGTCATCTGTTTGGGTCCTAACATCCCAGACGGGGACACTATACTGTTAAAGAAGCACTATCCTTTGGATAAGACATTAAACTGAGGTCCTGGTGGAGTATAATGTCATCCTGGGATTTTAAATGATCACAGAGAGTCAGGACCAATGTACATTGGTGGTGGTTGAGGAGAATCCCCCTTTCATATGTACTGTAAAGCGCTTTCAGTGCTGCAGGAAAGACTCTAGAAGCTAAAATCAGGAGCTATCAAAACCAATTAAAATGTAACAAAAACAAAGAAAAACTCCAAGGCACTCTCTAAAAAAGTAAAAAGCCTTTATTAATACGGCTTGGTCATAATAAACCTTTAAAAACTCAGACGCGTTTCGGCAAACAAGCCTTCGTCGTTACTCCCTGACGAAGGCTTGTTTGCCGAAACGCGTCAGAGTTTTTAAAGGTTTATTATGACCAAGCCGTATTAATAAAGGCTTTTTACTTTTTTAGAGAGTGCCTTGGAGTTTTTCTTTGTTTTTGCTATACTTCCATTCCCCCATCCAAAGAGCACCTCGATTTTTACATATTTTTTGAGTCCGGGTAGCACCTCCTTTGTTTTTTGACAATTAAAATGTAAATTTAAAGTGTGGCTTATAGTTGATTAAGGTTTTTAAGCTTTTTAAGGTTAAAGTATTTTTACCTTTTATAAACTTTCCTTTTCTTGTCTCACATGTAGCGCAAATGCCAGTGAACTTAACGTGACTATTGCGGGATCTGTCTGCGATGTACAGTCAGCCAGTCAGACCCAGATTATTTGTGTGACCAACGCTCAAAACAAATCACAGGAAACTAAAGTGCGAGTCCTAATAGGAAACAGAGGAATCGCCACAATGGTAACACCAAGATATATTTAATTTCTCTATACAGTATTTGGACAATCATAAATAGTGAAATATCTATAAACTGTAATTTTTAACCAAATTCAACCCAAACCCCCCCCCCCATTTAAAAAACTACATACAAATATGCAGTACAAGCTACCAAAGCTTTATCTAGTTTTTATTTTTTTAATAATAAAAAAATATATTAGGTTTTAGAGTTACAACTATTAATGGAGAGTTCTCCTGTTTCTCAGGATCATGCTGATTTCTTCTACATTGATGTATGGTCATCTCCCTATACATGGGGTGGTCTCTCTCCTCCTGAGACGGGCACACTGGCTGTAATCACTGCTGGTCAAACCATTCTGTTGGACACCAGCACTCCTGTCCTAAAGATGCTCCTCATCCAAGGTATGTTCATTTAGACACTACTTTATAAACATCTTACATTAACTCAAAACCTGTGAATTTTGAATATGAATTATGATGTATACTCCAGCCATATCACAATCACCCAATGATTTACTCAACCTAAAGCAATCCAAAATGCATATGTCCATCATCTATCAGACGAACATCCAAGCTTTTAACAGTAGAAAACATGGATCAGGGAATAACTTCTGACTCTCTCTCTCGTGAATCACCAAGATGGTGTCGTTACCAGAAGTTAGTTATTCACCTTGATCCCTGTTTTCTACCATTTTGAAGGTTGGAAGAGCAAGGACATTTACTAAAATAACTCCAAGGGCCCTATCTTGCACCCAGCGCAATTGACTTTATCAGTGACGCATGTATCATTCGTATTTTGCACCGGCGCACAGCGGGTTTTTACCTCCACAGACGCACGTTGGCAAACTAGGGAATGAACTTGCGCTCCCTGGGCGGTTCAGTGCAAAAAAGGAGGCGTGTTCCGGCGCAAACCATCCCTGATGCTATTTTGCAGTTTCAAAAAACAATTGCGCCACTGACCAAAAAAAAACTAGTCTAAAGTCAGTGCACGTTGCGCGTGGTTCATTATGCTATTTTAAGGACGCATGCTTGACCATAATGTATAGCGTGCACAACTTATCTAATCTACACAGATGCAACAGTTATTTTTGCAAATCATAAATTGTTACAATAAAAATATTAACACATGAGATAAGGGAAATCATAGTGGTGAACATTGTGGTGATAGTTTTTATTTATTGTGTGGCTGCGTTAAAAAATTCTCAGGCAAATAACGATTTAAATATTTTTATAAGTTTGATGTGTGGCTGTATTACATTTATTTTATGTAAATAATAATTAAAATGTTTTCATAAGAAACCTTAATGTATATGAACTTGATTTGTAAGTGTACTTTGGGGTTGGACCTTGCTTGCGTTTTTTGGGTGCGATTTCAAAGCCCCCAAACCCTTTCAGCGGTGAGGGTGGAGGCAGCGATGTCCTCTGCTGGCATCAGGTCATGTGTAGAGGCAGATCCACCTCCCGTTACACGGCGTGCCCGATTTATGCTGGCAAGCTTGGGATTCCCTCGTCTCCTGACATCATTGTAGCGCTTGGCGGAACGATGGGGATGCCAGCTGATGAGACAATTGTGGCTATTTCCTCTCACGTCTGTTAAACCGACGCTGATTTGGGCGGGTTTCTCCTATCCCCATACAAAACAACTTCTCTGTCTTTGACTGCTCTTACAAGAACGTGGGTCTCCTCGGCTGTGAACTGCTCCTGGCGTGCACCTGGTAAATCCGTCATAATAATAGCAACCCGCCATGGAACTTGCGCCCTTGCATTTAAAGGGAATGTTGGATAGCGTTCTGATTGGTTTATTTGACGTTACGCTCAAACCACACCTATGAATAATGAACCTACTTCAGACCAACCCCTTATTGATTTGCGCCTGTCGCAAGAGTTATTATTATATATATATATAAATAGCAATAGCGCCCAAGATCCGCCGACAAAGTCACTTGCGCTTTGTGCTTCGCACTTGCGTTTCAGATCGTTAAAATTGGGCCCCAAATGTGTTTGTCTGAAAGATGATGGACATCATGTATCTCAGATTGCTTGAGGGTGAGTAAATCATGGAGTAATTTTGCCTGGAGTATCCCTTTAAGTGGGTGCCCTTAGGGGAGATGCTAGACATGTCTTCCCCATCAAAGGTCAAATAATCCTAGACTCACCAAAACATTATTCACTGTAATCCCTGTGAATGTTTAATCTCCTTTAAGGTGGACGGCTGATTTTTGATGAGGCAGATATTGAGCTACAGGCGGAGAACATTCTGATCACAGATGGTGGAGCTTTACAGATCGGGACAGAGCAGCAGCCCTTCCAGCATAAGGCCATCATCACACTGCATGGACACCTGAGATCTAAAGAAATTCCTGTCTATGGTGCTAAGACCCTGGCTGTCAGAGAAGGAGTGCTGGACCTGCATGGTACTGTATGCTTGTAGAGTATTTACTATGCTTACTAACATTATGAATGATATGCTCCTGATACATGCAGATATGGTGTATATATATTACATGTCACCCTTGCTTTTCCAGGAATCCCAGTACCTGTACCGTGGACTCGTCTTTCCCAGACTGCACAGAATGGCTCCAGTACTCTCACACTGATGGATGCTGTCACCTGGAAAACTGGAGATGAGATTGTCATTGCTTCAACAGGGGACAGGTACAGTATGCACAGCCAAAACTGGAGTGAAACTCAGATTAAGCTGATAAGTTTCTAGTAACAAAACCTTTTTTAAAGATTTTTATATACAGTACAGTGCTATAGGATGAAAACACCTGACTATTACATAAACAGGGATTTTGACTTGACTTATTCTAAATATACAGACATCAAAATGGAGTTGTCCATCAATGAATAATGTTTTAATAAACGCCAGGTCACATCATTTGTATAAAAAAAAAAAAAATGTTCTTATAAATCCACAGAAATAGCCAGAGAGAGAATGAGTTGAGAAGAATTGCTTCGGTTTCGGCTGATGGCAGGACCCTCACACTGACCGAACCCCTGACCTACACTCATCTGGGCGTGTCTGTCACTCTGCCCGATGGTACTGTTTTTGAAGCAAGAGCAGAGGTTGGACTTCTTACCAGAAACATTGTTGTCCGTGGATCCAACAACCAACAGTGGAATGATCAGATAACAGCTTGCCCTGATGGCTTCAACACAGGTTTGGATGTTTCTTCCAATTGGACAACACAACATAGCATAGCCAAAGTACAGTATGCTGCGTCCACCTTCCAATTAATTTTTTTAAAAGCCTCTTTGTTTGAGAACTACTACTTCCGCCACGGATTTGAGGGCGGCCAGAATGACAGGTAGCACTTTCGGCTGCTTTGAATCTCATAACAACTCAATGGACGGAAACGCCGTTTCTTTATATTACCGTTTCTTGGTCACAAAGTGTAGTTTTAAGATTAGATCAGTCGAGAATGTATATGTATTATATTTAAATCTGCAGTCGATTAGTAAAGATAGTGCCTGTTTGAACGTTTGCTTTGTGAGATTCGGTACGAATGAGAACCAAAGCTTGAGCGGACGTCAGTGTTCACTCGCCCCGCTGACCACCGCCCTCTCTGGGCTACATCTCTGACAGGGATTCCCTGGCTCTCATGTTGGCAATGTTTGTTTTTGATCGTCAAATTGAGATCAAATCAGCAGTATTTGGTGTCATGATCAAACTATTACTTGTTTTTTTTATTCATATTTAGTGTCTTTTGTGTTGTTATTGTTTTGGCGCGAGGTAAAAGTTAATAAAACTATACTTGTATAACGTTACTATTGCTTTCCCATTTACTTTTAACGCAATACGAGCACTCGGTTATTATTAAACTTTGTTCTTGTCAGTACTATATAAAACGGTTTTTTATAAGTGTCAGAGAGATGTTTTTGCATGCTGCTTATGAATATATCAGTGGCGATATCTCATAACATGTTTTAATAGTCACGTCACGATAAAATAAATGATCAATGTTCACATTTATAAGCTGCAGTGCTTACCTGCAGTTCCACTGTGTTTTCGCCTTCTGGAAAGAGATATTGCTCCAGAAAAAAAAAGTTTACATTCCTCTTTCCAAGTGTTAATCGTCCACATGATGTGACAAGACATAACTTCCATTAAGTTTAACGTAACATCCAAGAGCGCTGATCTTTGACGGAATAATAACTGGGAATTCACAGACTGATTTACGAGCTAGTGAACTAATGAGACACACGGAGAGTGATTCAAAACAGCGCGGTTGTGTGTGTCCGTGTGTGGGTTTTCCATTCAGAGATGAGCCTGTTTAGAGGACCTCCATTCACTAGGTGGCGGAATGATACGAAAGGTGAAGCAGTTACTGTGCCGTTATCAGTAGAATATTGCACACCTCTTAGCCAATCAGATTCGAGAACCAGAAAGAACTGTTGTATAAATTCATTATATTTATACTGCATATTCACATTTTCTTACAGGGGAATTTGCAGTGCAGACATGTTACCAGGGGAGATTTGGTGAGGAAATTGGAAGTGATGAGTTTGGTGGTTGCATCATGTTTCATGCACCACAACCTGACCAGAATCTGGCAATTGGCAGAATTGAATATGTTGAGGTAACACTTTGATGAATTACTGTAAAAATCTATAAATGACATTTAAAGGGATACTCCAGCAAGAAACAGTACCCCATGATGTACTCAGATTACACAGTACTTTATTACCGATATAAAGCTTGGAAGAGCCAAGACATTTTCTAATATAACCCTGACTGTGTTGATCTGATAAAAATAATCATGTACATCAAGAGTGACTTGATGGTGAGTAAAATCCTGTCTATTTTAGGTTTATCATGCTGGACAGGGGTTCCGCCTGGGGCGACACCCAATCCACTGGCATCTAATGGGTGATGTTCAGTATAAGTCGTATGTGCGTGGCTGTGCCATACATCAATCTTACAACCGTGCTGTGGCCATCCGCAACACCCACAACCTGCTGGTGGAGTATAATGTCATCTACGATATTAAAGGTGGCGCCTTCTTTATTGAAGATGGCACTGAGACCGGAAACATCTTGCAGAACAATTTGGCTGTCTTTGTAAGACAGAGCACAAGTTTGCTAAATGACGATATTACTCCAGCTGCATACTGGGTAACCAACCCAAACAACACCATTAGACATAATGCAGCAGCTGGTGGGACGCACTTCGGTTTCTGGTACCAGATTGATAATTGTCCTTATGGTCCATCATCATATGATAACAACATCTGTCCGAATAAAATATCCCTTGGAGAGTTTTTTAACAATACAGTGCATTCACAGGGCTGGTATGGATTGTGGATCTTCCAAGAGTATTTTCCTGTGCAGAATGAAGTCTACTATTCTACAACACCAGCCCCAGCAGTCTTCAACCGCCTGATCTCCTGGAACAATGAGAAAGGTGCTGAGTGCGTGAATGTTGGCGCTGTGCAGTTCAGTGAGTTCTTGATGGTCAATAATGAGAAAGCAGGAGTGGCAACCAAGAGGATCAAATGGGACTATGTCAGTGGATGGGGGCTGGAAGGAGGTGCAGCTGTGGTCAACAGCACCATTGTGGGTCATGTGGATGAGCTGGGACTGGGAAATGATTACTGTACCACACTTGGTGTTGTTCTGCCTCTGGATGATGGTTTGAGTGTCCTCAACACCAATTTTGTGAACTTCAACCGGGTATCATGCGCAGCTGTTGGGGTGGCAGAAGTTATTGGAACCTGCACATCCCACTGTGGAGGCTGGAGCGCGAGGTTTAGTGGGATCCGATTCAATCAGTCCCCCAACAAGGCCAGGTTCAGATGGGAGCATGAGGTGGTGCTTGTAGATACTGATGGATCCCTGACAGGTACATGCATATTGTATAGTGTATATTTAAGAGCTCAGATGCAAAACCTGGTTTTCTTGTAAATTATTATTTTTTGACTTTTTTACATTTAGGCATTTAGCAGATGCTTTTGTCCAAAGCTACTTACAAAGATAAGGATTTGGAGTGAAAGTATGAACATGATATAAATTGTGCCAAAAGCATTCGGTTAATATCATATCATATTTTTGACAGAGGTGGCGTTTAGTGGCTTTTGCATCTGAGCTCCTTATATTAATTGCATTGCCTTGTAAATACAATATTCCAACTATAAAAACTTCTGAGTAACATCTCTTTTTTTATATAAAAAAGGGAAATTTAACTCCAAGGTGGTGCCAATGAGTAACCTGCTCGATCCAAGTCACTGCTCTCAAGTAGCAGATTGGAGTGTTGGTGTTCCTGGGGCAGTTTGTGACAACACCATTAACTTCCATCGGCTGGTTTTCAACAATCCCCAACCACAATCAATTTGGTATAACAATGTGATTCTTACCAACTCTTTTGGTAGGTGAAAATTTGGAATCACTGAGATATAAAGATGACATGCATTTATCTGATTCGTTTTCATACAATCCCAATGTACTTGGTAATGATAGCCCCTAAACTATATCTCTTTTAGGGTCATGTATGTTACCTTATCTTGAAACGCTTGTGACCGACAATTATGGCTGGATGGCATTGGTGCCTTCAAACCAAACCTATAACTGGTACTTTGAGGATGGTTATCAAATCAGCACCATATCATATACTGGAATGTTCTACGGCTTTAAGGTAAAATGTGTGCACTACCCAAACCATACACGGTATTTGAAATACATTTATTTAAAATCATAAAATAAAAATTCTGTTATTACATTATTTGCCCATCTAAGATCTTCATTATGTTCCAGACCCCCAAGTTGTAATTTTTCTGTGGAATATGAAAGTTGAACATTTTGGTCTCATTTATATCATTGTGACCACAGCTGTCAAGATCCAAAACGTAACACTATTAATACTATTATATTTGTCTGTGTGTCACATGCTTCACATAGCATTAAACAAAATGAAAGGAAATATTTAATAGACTGTATACAGCCAGCCCTTTGTTTTCGGAGAATAAACCCTGACATGGTGATCAGGAGTCTGATGTGAAGTGAAGACACTAGTACACAGGGCCTTGCAGAGACCATTGGAGGGGCAGGTGCTCAAAGAGTAAAAAGGGCACTTAGCTCGCCGACACGCAAGCACACAACTGAAACAAATAATAAAGTAATGCAGAATAGAAAGATGATAAGTTTAACGTTTTTCTTTATTTTCCTTGCAAATAGAGTGAGACAGAAAAATCTATATATATGTATGCATTTGGCAGCAGCTTTTATCCAAAACGACTTACAGTGCATTTCATTTAGTGTTTGTGTGTGTCAACACAGTATATGCATTTTTGAAATTATATGATATTATATATTGCATTGTGACATTAAGATATTATTACGTTTACAGGCTTGTGTTTTTGTTGTCATATTTAAAATATAATTCTTTTCTATTCTAATCCTGTTCGAAATTTGTATACAAAGAGAGTAGCCTACATATTTTAGTTTTGAATCGTGTTTGTGTTGTGTTTTTGCACACTTTGATTGATGACAGGGCAATAAAATAATGACATTCATCTCTCCTTTCATTCATTTCATGAAGCCTCTAGTACTTTCTTTATTTTCAGGTAAACTAAAACTGGCTGCAAAGCTGGAGAGTTTTTGACTGAGTTAATAATTTAGCACGAGTATGGCTATATTACCCAACATCAGCTTACATTGTCTTTTATCAAGGGCGAGTCCAGGAATCGTAAATTCAATGTGATACAAAAATTAAGAGTTTTTTTACCGTATTCATTGGATCTTGCTCTTCCAACAAACTCCGCGTGACAAGTGGATGACATTAGAACAGCGCGACTCGCGAGAGCGATTTGAAATCAAACTCCTCCGTATGATTTCCCGAATATTTCTCGCGGTACTTTGATGTCATTAGCGTTTCGGTTCTTGCATTGCTGCGTGAAGTTGAGCACACCTAAAAACTCGAGACAGCTACCTGTATGAACTTCCGGCAGAGAACGTCCCTGCCTTTGCCTCATCCATTGTTTTTATATGGGAAGAATGTTTTATTTTCAGCGTGAGAAATACAAGGTGTGGCGTGTGAAGGCTGAAATGCGTGAGACTTGAGAGCCCTGTTTGCATCTAACGTTCTAGAGATGTTAATACACTCAGACAGCAATAAACAAAAGCTGTGCATGCTCTCCTCACGTTGTTCTTGTAAAATAATAATAATATAACAAGCATATATCTTATAGCTTCGGTTCAATGCCGGCTCGAGGGGGATCCTCCCTGTACTGCGCCCTGTCGTGCACGTGTGGGCGCTGCTAGCGCTGTGAGCTTTCCCTAAAGAGATTGTCCAATAAAAGGTCAATACGTCATCATGTGACTAATTTTATTTGCGGCTAAATTATTTTTTATTAATTTTACTAATAGTTAGATTGGCCAGGCCTTCACAAAAGGGCATTTAATTACAAAAAAAATGCCTCGACAAAAAGGGCACTTTGGTCATCCAGGGGTAAAGGAGCGGGTGCTTGGGCACCCGCCCCCCCCCCGCCCCCCCTCTGCACGTGCCTGCTAGTACAGAGGAGTACCCAGATGTTTTAGTGTTATTACATAGTAGTTCTGTTATCTGGGAATAACATAACTTTGGATTGGCATGCATAGCCAATCAGCATTTCTTTGTGTTAATAAGATGTAAATAATTCTGTGCTTCTTTCCTCCCCAAAAGCCAGAGGATTATATCATTCTGACTCACAACTTTACTCAAGATTTTGAAGGGTTCGGATTCCACATTATAGATTACCGAAAAGGTGCCACACAGCCCCTGGACCCTGCTGTGAATGTAAATGGAGACTGGTACTTCAACAAGGATTCATACAGCGTCTATTACTTGAGTAAAACTACTCATCTTTTCATACAAAACATTTGCTTAAGTTACTTTTGTATGTAAAGAGAACACATATCATTATGTGCCAGACTGTGCAATGTTTTAAATAATGATTCATACAAATGCCATTCCAATACGCTCAGGCCTATAGAGAATTAAATGTTTGTTATCTTTTGACAACAGTGTCTGGAAGAGATCATACCTCAATCCCGATAAGCAGTGTGGACCGGTCGCTTATAGACATACATATAGACTTCTTTTCATATCAGTGTTTCTATCAGAACTGTATCGAACCAACACAACCTCCAACAACTTCACCTCCAACTCCTTTAACTGGTCAGTCTGGTCAAGGTGGTACACCTCATAACTCTGGTGGTCTGGATTTTCCACCAGAAACTTGGGGCAATTCGTCCAGCCCCAGACCTGAAGACATGTATGTTATATCCATGCACTTGCTCAGCACATTTTAAAAATATTATCACATGACCTGATGTTTGACTTTGTTTGTAAAATATACAGTGGATGTACTCCCTGGTCAAATACATTATTTTGGAGGTCAAGCCCACAAAACAACTACGCTGTACCACAAACAGACTCTGATGTGGTCATTCCATTAGGTAAGTAAATCCAATGCTGGAAACCCTACAGTATGCAAAGGTTGTAATACTGTCTACAGAGTTGTTAAGCTGTTTCCTAGAACCTGAAAAATTACTTTGTTAAGCCATGGTTTCCCTCTAGATAATTATTTGTGTTTTAAGAGTATAAAATAAGCTTTGTGGTTTAAAAGTGGTCACTAATGTAAAATGGCCCACTTTATTTTAAAGGGACATGTGTGGTTGTAGATATTCAAATTCCTTCCCTGAACCAGCTGACAATATTTGGAGTTTTGGTAATACCAGACACAAATAATGGCACGGCAAACATCGGTGGTTCTCAATATAACAACATTGTTCTTGAAGTCACATACATCTCCATACAGGTAAGAATCTACAGTAGACCTACCATTTATTTATGAATTAGCTTACTTACAGTATAAAGAGCAGTTAGAGAAAATACACTTACAGTAAATATTAAAGAGCTAGTTCGGCCAAAAATGATATTAAACCCATGATTTACTCACCCCCAAGCTGTCCGAGATGCATATGTCCATAATTTTTCAAACGATGACATTTTCATTTATTTTAGAAAATGTTGTAGATCTTTCAGTTAATCAAATGTGAAGTTATGGGGTCCACGACCTTCAAGTTCAAAAAATGTGCATCCATCCTTCACAAAATAAATCTAAATGGCTCCTCGATGATAAACAAAGGCCTTCTGAGGATAATCTGCGCAGTTTCGTTGTAGAAATATCCACATTTAAAACTTTATAAACGAAAATAACTTGCATCCGCTAATGCCGCCATCTTAGTCGCGTCCGCATTCAAGATCAGAGCTTTACGCAGCATACGGAGGTTTCTCTGCTGCTGCTCTTTGCCCCCACCCTCCGAATATGTCATATGTCACTAAGAAAAGTGTGTACACTATGCTCATACTCTCTCCTGAATACAGAGGAATCTAAGATGGCGGCGCTACCGGAAGATAGTTATTTTCGTTCATAAAGTTTTAAATATGGATATTTCTACAAAAGCACCGTGCGGATTACCCTCAGAAGACCTTTGTTTATCATCCTGGAGTCGTTTGGATTTATTTTGTGAAGGATGGATGCACATTTTTTGGACTTGAAGGTTGTGGACCCCGTCATTTCACATTTAATTAACTGAAAATGTGTTTGTCTGAAAAAACGATGGACATATGCATCTCGGACAGCTTGGGGGTGAGTAAATCATGGGTTTAATATCATTTTTGGCCAAACTATACCTTTAAAGATACATTCTCCAATCACTTCTTGGTAAAATATATATTGTTTTAAGGATTTTAGGGTGCTTTCACACCTGCCTCATTTAGTTCGGTTGAATCGTACCAGAGTTTGATAGCTCACTTGGTGTGGTTCGTTTGGGCAGGTGAGAATGCAGCAATCGAACTCTGGTGCACACCAGAAACGGACCAAACAAGCGGACCGAGACCTCCTTGAAGAGGTGGTCTCGGTACGCTTTCAAACAACTCTAGAGCGCATAGTACTGCGCATTTAGACTAAACCCACTGCCGTAGTCAGCAGTGCATTATGGGATGAGGAAAAGTTTGTTGACAGTTTCTATTAGCAATATTAGCACAATGACAGGTTGCGGACATACCTGGAGTTGCGGCGGAGCCTTAGAAATTTGGTGGCTTTCCCACTCCAGTGGATTAAAACGTTTTCAAGCCGCATCCGCACTTCATTATGGAAATGAAAAGTTTGTCTAGAGTATGACATCAACCACAGACATAATTACAGCGCAAAGTCGTCTGTCCATGGCATCTGCTGTATTTTCCTCCTTTTTGTTTACTTCCGGGTTCTGTTGGAATTTTACGCACCAATCAAGACCAATCGAGAAGCAGTTTAGTAAATACATTCAAAGACATGTGGCCAATAAGCAATGTGGATGTTATCACATGACTGAATTTTGGTTCGTTTCAACTAGTGTAGACCAGAGCAATCAGTGTGGCGTGAGAAGGAACCAAAACTGCTAAAAAGGCTACAATGTATCATTTTTTGCTTTTGGTCCAGACCAAATGAACTGAACTACAGATGTGAAAACACTCTTAGTTATTTTTGCTTCAAAAAGGCACTGATATTACTTATCCATTTAATCAGGGTGGCCAACTGATTGCTGGGCGGGCTGATGAACCCTTTAGAGGTGAACTACAGATCATACTAAGAGGAAACCATTTCACACCAGATTGGCAGTTGCCTGGAATAAACCAAGGGTCTAAAGTGCTGGGTAAGGGCGCTATACAAATAACAAAGTTTATTAGATTTGTAAAGTTAAATTTGAGTAGACAAAAGACAAACAGCTGAAGTCTTATACATGTTGATATTTTTTATATTTTTTCAAGGTGTGTTTGGATCTCTTGATCTGTATGGCATGCCACACAATGTATATCACACCAAGCTGGCTAAAACGGTCCAAGCGGGAAACAACGCTCTCTCTCTGGAGGAAACTGTTGACTGGAAGGTCAGAAGCTCTTCCATAACAAAACAGCATTTAAAAGAGCCTAAGACTAACTATTTACATTGCCAACTAACAGTAAATGTACAGTGGCAAGAAAAAGTATGTGAACCTTCTGGGATTTCATAGTTTTCGGCATAAATTTGTCATAAAATGTGATCTGATCTTCATCTAAGCCAAGGGTATTGACAAACATAATGTGTCTAAAAAAAACACAAAAAACATGTTGGATCTTTCATGTCTTTGTTGAGAACAACCAAAAAACCTAATGGAAAAAGTATGTGAACCCTTGAGTTAATGACCTTAAAAAGGCTATTTGGAGTCAGGTTTAAGCACACAGAGTCTTGTTAATATAATATGTTTGGAGGTGTGGCCTACAGCTACTTTGACCGATAAAAACCCCTTAAACTTTTGGAGTTTGCTCTGCACAAGAAGAACACGCTTATGTGAGCTATGCCTCACCAAAAAGAGCTTTTAGAGGAGCTACGATCATGAATTGTTGCTTTACATAAAGCTGGAAAGAATTTTCAAATAATTATTTCAAAGACTTTAGAAATTCACCAGTCTACAGTTAGGCAAACAATCTACAAATGGAGACACTTTGTGACTGTTGCTACTTTACCAAGAAGAGGGCACCCAGTCAAAATGACACCAAGAGCACAATGAACACTCACCATGAGGTAAAGAAACAACCCCAAATCATAGCCAAAGATTTGAAGGCATTGAACTTGCTAACATTTCTGTTTGTGAGTCTACAATAGATAAAACACATAAAAGCAAGGTATTCATGGCAGGACACCACAAAGGAAGCCACTGCTTACTAAAAAGAACATTGATGCACGCCTGAGGTTTACAAAAGAGCACATTGACACTCCACAGCAGTATTGGCAAAATGTTTTGTGGACTGATGAAACTAAGAATTAAATATTTTTGGGGCACAGCATATTATCATGAAAGCATCATCCCAACTGTAAAACATGGTGGAGGAAACATCATAATTTGGTCCTGCTTTGCTGCATCAAGGCCTGGCCATCTTGCAATTATTGAGGGGAAGATTAATTCCCAAGTATATCAGACAATTCTTCAGGATAATGTGAAAACGTCACAAGTCAGCTAAATTTGTGTAGAAGGTGGGTGATGCAACAGGACAACGACCCAAAACACAGGAGCAAGTCCACAACTGAATGGCTTCAGAAAAACAAAATCCACCCTTAGGACTCGCCAAGTCAGAGCCCAGACCTCAACCCAATAGAGATGCTATGGATTGACTTGAAGAGGGCCATACACATGAGATGTCCAAAGAATATGACAGAGCTAAAATGAATGGGCTAAAATTCCTTCTCAACAATGTGCAGGTCTGATCCACAGCTACAGGAAGCGCCTGGTTAAGGTTATATTGCTGCCAAGGAGGGGCCAACCAGTTATAAATTCTAAGGGTTCTCTTACTTTTCCACTGTCATTTTAAATGTGGAATGAGTGTGTTCAAGAAAGACATGAAAGATCTTTTTTTTGTGTAATTATTTTTATTTAATTATTTATGTTTGTCAATACCCTTGACTTAGATGAAGATCAGATCACATTTTATAAAAGATTTATATAAAAAAACATGAAATTCCAAAAGGTTCACATACTTTTTCTTGTCACTGTAATTTGACATTTCTTTTGATTTAATCAAAGAAAATATAAAAAAATTGCTATTAATTGTCATAATTTTAAGAGTGCCTTTATACATATTATATCAATGTGCTCTCTACATTTAGACTTTAGTGTTTTACTTTGCTTACAGTACATAAAACATATTTGTTCTTTACTTGCTTATTACCTTCAGGTTGGAGATCAGATTCTGCTGTCTACCACCAGTTATGACCCACGGCAGACAGAAATTCGCACCATAAATGGAGTCTCAGATGATGGCCGCACACTGATCCTGGATCGGCCTGTATCATACACACACATTGGTTAGTACTGAGCATTTTGAAATGCTTAGGACCCCAGTAACTTTATTTGTTTGTTTTGCTGAACACGGAGGAAGATATTTTGAGAAATGTTGTAACCAAACTGTTCATGACCCCCATTTACTTCCATATTATTATTTTTTTCCTATTATGGAAGTGAATTGGGCTCATATTTCGTGTTCATCAGAAAAAAATAAATGTATACATTTTTTTTACACTATTTAAGTGTATTATCTAACCAACAAATTATATGGCTATGGTCATATAGGAAAAAGGTACACCGTTCCAGGATCTTCTAGAAGCTATCAGCTTGCAGGGAATGTGGGTCTGTTGACCAGAAACATCAAGATCATTGGACAGGAGTATCCAGCCATGAACACACAGTCTTATGGAGCAAGAGTACTGGTGGCCACTGTCCCAGGAGGAGACTACAGAGGTATAAACCTCATAACAAAATACAATAGGGAGGAGGCCAGTAAAAGTCAAAAGAACACAAATGTATTAGCTTTAAAAATGTACACACTTCATATTTAAACACATCTTACAAAGCGTGTCAAAATGATACTTGGACAGCATAAATAATTAAAACTTAAGCTCATCTGTGATATTATGTGTTACAGTAAAAGCTCAGATCAGAAACGTTGAGTTCTACCACACAGGACAGGAGGGATGGAACGACCCATCAGATCCACGTTACTCTCTGGCGTTTCTGAACCTGGGAGATGTAAAATGAATATCTCTTGATTTTTTGTTGATCCTTTTCTACACACCATATTCAAAATGTTTATATACTGCAGTGATCTGTTGAAACCACATGGTTATTATTTGTATAGGTGGCTGGTGAGTCCTACATCAAGGGATGTGCTTTCCATGATGGCTTTGCTCCAGCTATTGGGGTGTTTGGAACAGATGGACTGAATATTGATGACAACGTAATCCATCACACTGTTGGAGAAGGTGTCTAATCAAAGGAAATCAATATAACAAATGTAATCAGATAAAGTATGCTGATATGATTTAATGCTTTTGTCTTTTGCAAATGTCCTTCTTTAGGAATCAGAATATGGGGTGATAACAGTGCTGTCCGGAGAAACTTGGTTACTATGACACTGTGGCCAGGATCCTACAATGGTGCAGCGGAGACTTTAAACACTGAATGGAATGCAGCTATTGAGGTAAAAATAAAAAATATTGTGGCCATACCATGCCATATTTGTGTATCATGGTATTCAAATGATATAACAAAATCTGTAATTGCCCTCCCAGAGTACTATACAAAAGCTCTCCTGAAAAGGCAAAACATACCATAAATAATAATTACGTTTTTAATTTTAGGTTAGTGAAGCAACCAATGTGATTATTCAAGGGAATATTGTTGCTGGTTATGAACGAGTGGGATTCAGAATTGATGGAGAACCTTGCCCAGGTACACAAGACTTGAGTGTATTTTAATACACTTGATAAAGTAGTCATAGTTATTAAAGTTGTTAGGTAGAAAGCTTACATGTGCAGTCTTTGTAAACTAACTGCTACTTTATTTCCATTATATAAAAGAATCAGATTCAGTTGCCCAGTGGAGTGATAATGAAGCACATGGTGGTCTGTATGGAGTCTACATGAATAAAGACGGACTTGCTGGTTGCTCTCAAATCCAGGGGTTCACCGTCTGGAAAAGTTTTGATTTTGGCATTTACGTACAAGTATGATAAACGTCTTAATTCAATACCTTAAAACTCATCAACAATAACCATTAAATGTTCTACACGGTGCAGTGCATTGCTCTTGTGGGCTTTAGGAATAAATGTTGTCCTTCTGACCTTCAGGTATCTATGAATGTGTACATCTCCAATGTGACTTTAGTTGATAATGGAATGGGCATCATGCCTATAATCTACAGTCCTCCATCTGTCAGCCACGAATACGATGACAAAACCATTCATGTACAGGTGAGGATCCACAAACTAGATAGTTATGAGTGTAATCAGGACATGAATGTTTATTTACTGTAACACACACACTTCAATGATTTTCCTGCATTAGGAGTCTCTGATTGTGGGCAGCAGCCCTGATTTTAACTGTCTGGACAAACTGGCAACAACTG
Source organism: Misgurnus mizolepis (assembly GCA_025389145.1). NCBI lineage: Eukaryota > Metazoa > Chordata > Actinopteri > Cypriniformes > Cobitidae > Misgurnus > Misgurnus mizolepis. Next base: position 14,744,664 of record JAIFKI010000011.1, on the reverse strand, counting down.
AGACCTACGTTGCACTAAGCAAAAGCCACAGGGCTCCACGACCCCCTAAAGGTACGTACTGTATATATACATTTATTTATAAAATGGTTACATTCAACAATACTTGATTCAAATGGTCAATAGCTGTGTTTCAATTATAATACAGCTTTGACCACTACACCCAATGATTCTGTGTATTATACTGTGTAGTACCTTTATCATTTTTGCTTGGCAACATAAACGTAAGTTGCTGTTCATAGTCAGTCATTGGGATGTAAGGATTAAATCGCATGTCCCATTAAAAATGCCTGTCTGAAATCGAGCCTGAATCGCAAGGCTACGATTCTTTGTTTCATGAACAGCTTGTGCGTGTACTATGGCATTTGGTCAGTAGGAAGTCCTTATCAATCTAAAATCATTATGTCGTTTATAACACGCATTTAAAAAAGCAACACTCGTTAAATAAAAATCATTCAAAATATTCTTTATTATCATGAAAATACCTTAAACAATCTGAAGAACAGCGATATAGACATTTCCTGGAATAGCGTTTGTAATGCTACTTTTTCTGTAGCACACAGGGAGTTTATGCACGAGAGCGCCCCCTGGCTTTGGGATGTGCCGGGATTTCACTGTAATTCATTCAAATTCATTCATTGAGAAAACACGCATTTGCACGGTTAATCGTTACACCCCTAGTCAGTCAGGAGTAAATTTGTTCAGCAGAAGGAAGACTGTTAGTGATTTTACTTCATGATAGTTGCACTATAAGTTACTTTAATAATTGAATTGTCTAACAATAAGGTATTCAAGGTTTATGCTGTTTTGTGAACAAGTCACGGCTCCACTTACTTTGCATTGTGCCTAACAACAGTCTTCATATGCGAGTTATTCACAAAACAGCATGTACAGATGTATAGCCTATATAGTATATACTGTACATAGTATTGTTTTTATTGATTCATGCATTTAACTGTATTGGTTTAATTAATAAACTAATGCACTTTTTGTGTGCAACAGGTGGCAGGTCTGGAGTTTGCTGGCCGACGTTTGAATCTGACCACAACCAAGCACCACAGAAACCTCACCCTGGACTTACAAGCTACAACGCCTTAGCCGGTTTACTGACGGTATCTGGTGAGACCAATCTCACCTTATGTTTAATCTCCAGTTTCACATATGAAATTGTGTACAAGCTGCTAAAATATATAAAATTGACACTCAGTCATTTTACTGTCTGTTCCCGTCACCAGATACAACATTTGTTGGGTTCAGGAATGTGTGCTCCACTGAAAGAAATTACATGTTCATGACCAACCCAGGAAATGAGGACCTACAACATCCAATCAGTGTTGAGAGGATCTCTAAGATAGACAGCACTGAAGAATCTCTAGCATTCATTCATAACCCTGATCTCAGGTAAACTGAAGGCTTACTGTTCATCAATTATCGCTTTAACATCAGCCGGTTATTGCATTATAAAGTACAGGTGACTGATAAAATTTACCTTCTTCCTTCTTGCTTTGCTCTTACCGTAGTAAAGTGAACCCATCAGCCTGTGTGGACATGGACTGTGATGCTAAGAAGAAGACTCTGTTGAAGGATCTGGATGGAAGTTTCTTGGGTGCAGTAGGAGCAGTGGTGCCGTATTCAGAGTACGAGTGGAACGGAGACCCACGGCATGGATTGGGTGATTACCGCATCCCTAAAGTCATGCTCACTGCTCTCAACGGCAGCCGCATACCTGTCAATCAAATAGCTCCTAATAAAGGTAAACATTATTTACATTGATGTAAGAGAGACATATTTTATCACTCTTGTATTTAACATGTCTGTCTATGATGTTTGTGTTTTACCTGTACAGGTGTGATCAGAGACTCTTGTACATACATGAACACCTGGCAGAGCTACAAGTGCTTTGGACTCAATTATCAGATGCTGGTTATTGAAAGTCTGGACGCAGACACAGAGACAAGACGTCTTTCACCCGTAGCCATCCTGGGGGACACATATGTAGATTTACTGAATGGTATAATAAACGAACATTTTATACTCTTCATTTAACATCCAAGATTACCGATCATATCCTGATGCAGTCAAATAAGTTGTTGAATGTTACTGTATTCTTTCATTTTAAACTGTGGACATCTTTTTACTCTCTTTTCAGGCCCACAAGACCACAGCTGGTGTACAGGCTACGCCTGTAAGAAGAGAGTCTCTCTGTTTCATAGCATTGTGGCCACCAATAAGTCCTTTGATATCTATTTCACCAGCACAACACCACAGAAGCTGAGACTTATGATGCTCAACGCTAAAACTACTGAGGTTTGTCTGTTAGATAGACACTACAATAGACAAAAAGCATTAAAGTACGACTTTACAGCTAATTATCTTACATTATAAAATGTTTCCTGAAGTTTATTTTGCTAAATGTTCTGGGGGGGGGTTTCTTGAATGTTTCACAAAGGTTTATGAAAACAGACAGCTATAGTATCATCTTTGTAGACAACTACTGTATATATTCATTTCCATATGGACTTGTATAGTAGATTTATGCTTTAACCCGCACTTCTTTTCTTTACAGGCTGTTAGGGTGGCTATTTTTTACTCAAACCCTCAGCGGTTAGACGTGTATGTAAATGACAATTTAGTTGCTCCAACTAATGCTCAGTGGAATCCAGAGTACACAGATTACACAACAATTGAGCCCACATATCCAGGTACAGTAAAGTAATGCATGTTACTTGGGACATTGTTTTATGAAAAATGTAATTCCAAGTTATACGATTAATGAAAGAATACAATAAAATGAATACAACCTATTAATGCACTGTTTCTGGGTCACTATTCAAATAAGCAAACTTATACAAACATGATAACATTTTGGTAGGATATAGAAATTCTTAAATTTACAGTACACTCTAAAACAAATGGTTCTAAATAGCAATAGAAGTGGGTCACTGGCTTGTCATAGGGGAACCATGTAGTATCTGTGTAGAACCCTATGCTATATAGAACCATATGTGGTGCTATAGTGGTGCTATATCAACCCATATAGTTCTTCATAGGTGCTTTATAGGTGCTATATAGCACTAAAAATGATTACCCCTATGATTACAAGCTTTTAGTGCTATTTTGAGTGTATGTAGGTTTTCGACTTTTCAGTACAGGTATAATGCTGATAAAACAATTATTAGTAAACAAATTTAAATATTACAAAAAACTGAGCAACAAATTCATAATTTTACACTTTTTGATTACTCTCTCCATTCTTTAGGTGAATATCTTCCAAGTTTAGACTCCGATCACGGTTCCAACTTCTTTGACCCAGACTACAATATGTTGTACATACTTCTTCGTGGCTCACAACCGGTCCAGATCCGCACTTCCCCGCTTCTTTTCGTGGCCTTCAACCTCCCGGTCATGACTGAGGCAGAGTTTTTTGGGCCTAATCTGGTCACAAATCTGGCTGCATTCCTCAGAGTACCACCGAATATGATTCGAATCACCAAGATCATTCGTGAGGGCAGCAGTGCACGAAGACGGCGTGCAACTGGACTTACGGTTGAGATTCAGATCAGTCAACCACCCATCCAGACCATCAGCATCGACAGCACCACCAGCAACACTGGTAAGGCCAGAAAATGTCAAATAAGAGTTTATTTAATGATAACTTTACAATGCCTCAAATACCATTTTGAACATCTGTAGTTGAAGATGAGCAGCAGTTTGTGATTCTGAGGAACGCTGCTGATGAACTGGGCCGTGCTGCTGTATCAGGTGATCTGAGTCAATCCATCGGCTTCAATATTTCTTCTCTGGACATGATCACCCCTCCACCCTCTTCCACTGACCCATCCTGGAGTCAAGTAAGATATTTATCAGCTCATGTTATCAAAGTCACTAATGTTGCATTTTATATCTTATATGTTGTCATAGATTAAGATCTAGTTATAATAAAATACACCACGCTGTTTTACTTATTTTACCTGTAATTGTCTGTAAGGTGGCCACTCAGGAGGTGACCCGTGAAGACCCACAGTTGGAGTCGGTCAGCACAGTGTCTTCACTGATAATTGTGGTCCAACCGGTGGCTGCGTTGTACCCTGGACCCCTCAGCGTGCAGCCCAGCATCATGGCTGTGGATGCAGAGGTGAGACTGAATTGTCTCCTTCTCCACCTTTGTTAGGCCTCACCTTAAAAATATGACAAATTGGCAACCTTTTCATTTTCCATTTCATCAGACAGTAACCCCAAGAGCAGAGCTTAGTGATGGATAATATTATTTTCAAAACAATATTTGATGCAAACTGTACAGTGTATTTATAAGCAAATACTACATTAAGTAAAAACATCGAAACTCCACCTTCTATAGACCTAATATTTATTTTCAGGGTAACTGTGTGTCTGTTGGAGTGACGAGTCTAGCAATCTTAGCTGAACTCAAAGATGCTTATGGAAATCCAGCAGAGGGACTTTCTGGAAACACATCCATCCTGTTTAATGGCTGCTGGGCAAATTACACAGACCTCAGCATCTTAAACACTGGTGAGTCCTCTCATCTCTATAAAAGACACACAACCATCAACAGATGTTTTTATTTATTTTTTCACTCTGCCTACTGTATATTTTTTTACAGGTGTGAACCTGAAGTTGGCATTTACTCTGAATGAATGGAATGCTGAGTCGAGATCCTTTACTGTCAGAGAGGTTACAACTCCAGCACCTGTGGTTGTCACCCCGGAGTGGGACTTTCCAGGCATCTTTGACTCCAGTTCATCTATCTCATCACCATCTTTGTGTCTGCTCGTGCTTTTGAGCAGTTTACTCCTCCTGCTCAGAGAAACCTAGGAACAAATCAAACCAATTGAAAATGTGCAATTTAAAACCCATCTTCTCTGTTAACACTTAAAATCCATATTACGCATTTTCTCATAATTATATACAGATATTCATTAATCCTTATTTAGGCCAACATTCTATAATGATTCATAATCAGTCTTAAACATCTATTACTTCTGTCAAAATTAAACTTTTAATATATTTTAACTTTGAATATTTAAATATTAATATGTCTATTTCCTTATACTTAAATGTAAGCATATTTATACTCTTCCTTTTATCACCAATAAAAATCAATTTCTAGCATGGTTGTGGTGTCCGTTATTTTATACAGTGAGGTATACAAAAATAAATAAATAAATAATAATAATAATAATAAATAGATCACACTTTACTTTAAAAATCGGAATAACGGTTTTTAATCAGCAGAGAAATTGTGCTTCTTTCAGGACAACAAACACCTCAGAAATCCTGGGAAGTTTTGAGTTGACGAATATTTACATTTACAATACTTTTTTAACGAAATATTGTCCTTGCGTAAATAACGTAAAGTGTATTTAATAGTCTGAATACTTTTGGAGTTATACTGTGTAACTGCAGGCTAACAGCTTTCTGTGCACATACTGCTAGAATAATCGTGACTATTGTTATTTTAGGTATTTATTTAGGTCACCAAAGTGTTAATATAGCTGTGCTATTTGAAACGTGTGTAAAATAATCAATTTCTGATCTTTTTTTACTGCACAACGTGCGCGCATATACGTACAGTATCCTATGTTGAATTCAGTGCCGGTTCTAGATATTTGGAGACCCTAGGCAAAATGTATGTTGGATGCCCCTCACAGCCCTCACAGTGTTTTTTCTACTTTGTAAGAAATCATTTAAGCAGTGTGATGAAACACGTTTTCACCCGTTACTTTTTTTCAAGTTTACAAATTGATTAAATTTATGTCAGAATGTATTTAGAAATTATGCAAAAATACATGTGGCAAACATTGAAGGCAGGTCAAATTTGTTGTTGTTGTGGATGCAGTAATTTATTTAAAACACCACCTTTTTGGGATAACACAGGATAAAAGTTTTGCTTTCTCCAAATAGTAAAATTTGAAAAAGACACCGTAACTGTAAAAAATTACAGATGAACACCTCCTAGAAAACTTTTTTTATATAAGCTGGGTATGAAGAGGAACTCCCCTCTTACTAAACCAATAAAAAGTTATCTATTAGAATATGGATATATTCATATGTATTTCAATACCTTTATATACCTTAAATATCCATACAAATGCCACTGGAAGTTAAACAGACAAACTACTAGGCAGAATAATAATTTTTTTTTTTTTCAATAAATATGCAACATGTTTTCATGATTTGAAAACTAAAATAAAGTGTAGAAGACTTACAAGATATACAGACAGTTTACTTTAGGTAACTCCAGTTTTGTTTGCTGTTTGACTTTAAATACAAACTTTTTTAACTTGACTATTTTGATAGTCAGCTCCCCACGCACATGGATTTAGCAGTAATGGAGGCCCCCCATTCCAAGCTTGAGGCCCTTCTTCTCCTGCTCAACTCCCAGTTACTTCTCCTGTTCAACTCCCAGTTACTTCTCCTGCTCAACTCCCAGTTACTTCTCCTGCTCAACTCCAAGTTACTTCTCCTGCTCAACTCCCAGTTACTTCTCCTGCTCAACTCCCAGTTACTTCCCCTGCTCAACTCTCAGTTACTTCTCCTGCTCAACTCCAAGTTACTTCTCCTGCTCAACTCCCAGTTACTTCTCCTGCTCAACTCCCAGTTACTTCTCCTGCTCAACTCCAAGTTACTTCTCCTGCTCAACTCTCAGTTACTTCTCCTGCTCAACTCCCAGTTACTTCTCCTGCTCAACTCCCAGTTACTTCTCCTGCTCAACTCCCAGTTACTTCTCCTGCTCAACTCCCAGTTACTTCTCCTGCTCAACTCCCAGTTACTTCTCCTGCTCAACTCCCAGTAACTTCTCCTGCTCAACTCCAAGTTACTTCTCCTGCTCAACTCCCAGTTACTTCTCCTGCTCAACTCCCAGTTACTTCTCCTGCTCAACTCCCAGTTACTTCTCCTGCTCAACTCCCAGTTACTTCTCCTGCTCAACTCCCAGTTACTTCTCCTGCTCAACTCCCAGTTACTTCTCCTGCTCAACTCCCATTTACTTCTCCTGCTCAACTCCCAGTTACTTCTCCTGCTCAACTCCCAGTTACTTCTCCTGCTCAACTCCTAGTTCCAACTCCTGCTCATCTCCCAGTTACAACTCCTTCTCATCTCCCAGTTACAACTCCTGCTCCACTCCCAGTTACAACTCCTGCTCAACTCCCAGTTACAACTCCTGCTCAATTCCCAGTTACAACTCCTGCTCAATTCCCAGTTACAACTCCTGCTCAATTCCCAGTTACAACTCCTGATCCTGATCCTGATCACTCCAGTTACAAGCATCTTTGACTCTAGTCCGTCAATCTTATCACCATCTTTGTGTCTGCTCGTGCTGTTGAGTGTTTTTCTTGTTCTTGCATGCTTTTAGGATAAGTAATAATATAATTAATAATCATTTTCTTGTTGTTTTCACATAATTATAATAATCACAAATTTAAGCTACCCCTATTTAGCCTGAAAGCATTCTGTAATGAGTACTAGAACAAAAACATTTATTACTTTGCCAAAAATATTTTAACTTTTAATGTTTAAATAGCTATATTGCTTAACTTTTTATATGATTGTTTCTCAAATAAAAATCAATATGTAGCATGTTTGTGCAGTCTCATTTTTTTCAAGATAGTGATGTTATCATGGGCCATCACTAGAGGGCGGTTAAGTTAAATTTTTATACTCTGATACATGCAATGTAAGAGATAATAGGTATATGTTCGAGTTGACCTATCCTAGATCGAACGGTAAGATCTGCCGGTTGCAGGCAGGGGTGGAGTAAAGACATAGCTATCAAGTCAGACACTTGCTGGTGTCGTAGTGAAGTTACTTATTTAATGCAGATGAAGTGGATTAGATGTAATATTTGTAAGATAAGCAAACATTTTACTTGAAATGTAGCAACCAGAAATGGTTTAATTTTGCAAGAGTTAGATCTTTTAAAAATGTATTAATTTTATGGATCTGGTTGTGAGGAAGTGGTTGTAAAAAAATGGAATTTAATAGAATGTCCGCGCATTCCAATGCAGCATGATGGGTTCAATGGTATGATGTCATTCACAACCCAGTTCTTAATAATACAAACAATGGTGTTGGATAATTTTCAACCTTGCATTGCAGGATGTTTTCATGCTATTCTCAGTAATGTGTGTTTCATCACTAGTGTGTTTCTTCTCCCAAAAAGCACACACAATGTTGGGACACTGACAATTTAGTTTTGGTTTTGGAATGCTGATTAGTGCCCTACTGTACTGAACTATGGAGCTGATACACCTGTTTCCACCCACAAGGGCAGGTAGTATAAAAGGATGGAGATTGGTTAAGATTGTTAGTGTGTGGGTTCCTCAAGAGATCTTGCACTGTTAGACATTTCCAAGGGTTTTTACAGTAACTAACTGGCAACACTTGGAGGTCAAACAAAGGCAAAATTGGTTTGAATGACATAAGGGTAAGTAAAAAGATTAAAAAAATAATTTTCAGATAAATTAACCCTTTCATTCACAGTCAAAACATTTTGTGGACTTAAAATAGAACTGGTTAAAATGAAACAATGACTGTCTGTGCTGACATCCAGCATTACATTAACATTTATATAAAATGGCAAACAATGTACAGTGCAATACATTTTTATCAGGATGTGTATTCCCTGATTCATGACATTTTACGCTGCTAAAACAATGCTCTACCGTTGAGCTATACAATTTACATACAGTAAATTTACTTACCAACTTATAGTACTATGCACAGGAAATGAATTGTCATATGAAATAACACAGTAGCTTCAAAAATACCATTCTTTTTGTATAAAATATTCTATATTAAACAATCTTGTGAGTCATGTAAGCAAAGGTAAGATGGTCATACATTTTTTGACTATACATAAGTTTTTACTAAGTCTCTATAGTTGTTAGTATGTTACCTATGCAGACTTGTCTAACAGTTTTTAGCATTCATGAAGTTACAATGATTAACTTTGTAAATATCTTGGAGGATGTGGTGCTGTTCAACCTGAATGTTTAACACAGAGAGGTATTTTAATAAGCTTTGTAGTACTCATAATCATATAAAAAAGGAGAATAAAATAAATCTCAGTTCATAACAGAGTTTTAATTTAATTCACAAATGATTTAACCGTTTCGGTGTTTCACTAAGCCTCGCTCTGGCTACCAGAATCATTTGGGTGAACAACCTGAGGGCCGCGGGTCATACAAACAGTAAATACACAAATATTATTTTACCTTGTTTGCCTTTTCATTCTGTCAGGTAACACTTAGATGAAAAGCGCAGTTGTCTCGGGGATTAAAGTTTTTCTTGAAAACTCTATCTTAGGTGCTTTCCTAATCTCTGTCCCTGAAACAACCTGTTAAACTTCACTACACAGAAATGGGAATTTACTTTATTAACAATCTGCAGTATTATATATATTTTTAATTACAGAAATGTCTAACAGTGTATGTGGGTGTGAATGATGATTAATGTAAACTTTAAAGAGATGTACTGTATTTAATAAAAAAAATAATTTTTGGTATAAGGCTAATCTCATTTAATTATTTAATACAAAATGTGTAGTTTTCTATAGTTAGTTACAATGTATAATATATTTAAATAAGACATTATTCTTAACTAGAGATGCAATGATATTACATTTTATCACAGAAACTTATAGCTGATTATTCAGACTGATACCTGATAGTGATGCTGACACCGCTAATTTGGTGGTTATATTAACTTGCATTAACTAAATTCTGAAGATTACATTTTCTGAATGTTATTTATATAATGACCATTGATACTGAACATCAAACTATGTTTTCTTACATTTTCTAAACAAAGCTCATATTCATTGCATTTTCCTGATTGACAGGATATCGGCCATGACTATCGGCTGTTATCTCCCGATAGCGGATTGTATCGACCAATACTGATTATTGGCTGATATATCAGTGCATTTTTATGTGTAACAGTTCATAATTAAATTATAAATGACCTATTTTCTAAATATGAAATAATATATAATAACAAATAATATATATATATATATATATATATATATATATATATATATATATATATATATATATATATATATATATATATATATATATATATATATATATTATTTTAATAATTTTCCAGCAGAAATCAGGTCACCTGTTTTGAGCATAAGTATTATATCTTTCTGTCTGTTGTTCTGCAGGTGTGCATACTGTGTGTCTTTAAAAAGATGGGTCACAAGTGTTGGCACCTGCATCTGCCGCTTACCATTTTTATATTACTGTGGAGTTCGGCGGGTACGTGCTTTCTTATACAAATGTATCCGGCTGCTATATTTCACAACATCAATTACAACATCATTTTCATTCTACAAATGAAAAGCTTTTAACTCTCGTGTCATACAGGTGCGCAGCATATCAACAGTATAACACCCAACAGTGGCGGCATCAATGGAGGAACAAGACTGACCATAAACGGGGAAGGTATTAAAAAAAAAATTTCTTTATGTAAGCTAACGTAACCTTAAGAGTAACATTAAATATATAATTAATTGTTATTTATATACTATTGATTTAGATGATATTGGCTCATGATTTAACACAATATGTTTAAAGGCAACAAGAATGTTGGAATTTCTTGCTATCTAATAACTTTTATAACTAAGGTTATATTTCTTGAGGTTTTGCTGAAGTCAGTCAGTTCGGTGTAAATGTAGACGACCCAATCAATGGCAACAATGTGACTTTGGTGTCTCAGACGAGATCGATTCCCTGTGATGTCGAAAACGATTCCAGTCACTTCAAACAGATTGTGTGCTATACAAGGCAAGAATTACTTGTTTAAAATATGTTTTCATTGTTTTTATAAATAAATTTATTACACGGCTCTCTGGAATGCTTGATTCTGATTGATCAGTTGAGACATTTGCAGGTTCGTTCTTTTCAAATAATAACCGCTCCAAAGTAATAACGCATAGCCGGAACTACTTGTACGATTAAAATCGCTCCGCGCCAATAAAGATCAATAAAGATTACTGTTTGGCGCCATCTTGTGACAAACACTGAACAATCACAATTAAGAATGGAAAATGTTTACATTAATTTTAACATGTACGGAAAAAAACAAAACATTTAAACAGTGGATAGAAGAACGAACAACGACGACACAGAGAGCTTACTGAGACTGAACTTGACAAAATAGAGCATGACAGCTACGAAGCCAACACACAAAAAAATACAGAATGGGCATTAAAACTTCTCAAAGACTGGCTAAAAGAGAAAAAATGGAGACAGACAAGTATGAAGCAGAGGATCTTAATAAGGTATTACAATCATTTTATGCATCTGTGCAAAATTTCGAGGAAGGATAAAAATGTTAATTTAACTCTTTCACCGCCAGCATTTTTCATGATTTTCACAAAAGTTTAATGCCTTCCAGAAAATGCTTCTTTTTAAATATATAAACATACAATATATGAAATAAAAGAACAGACCCTCTGGTTTCAAACAAAAAAAATCCGTTTCATCCTACCTTCATGTGTTCTGTTTTTATCACCTCTCAAATATGTGTAGGTTTCATCAAAAACACCAAATTTTGAGCAAAAAGCTGAGATAATTCCATTTTTGTGAAGGACTTTTGATAGAGATCAGATTCAGAGCGATATTTAAAACATACACGGCAGAGATGCTCACAAATCTCTGAGCTCGAGTCCGAGTCAAGTCTGAAGTCTTTGAGCTTGAGTTCAAGTCAAGTCTGAAGTCTCTGGGCTCGAGTCCAAGTCAAGTCTCAAGTCTCGTTGTAACAAATAAAACTCTAATAATAAATAAAGAAATTATAAACATTTATATAAAAGAACAAAGTTGCACATTAAGTAAGGTCTAAAATTAGCATTAGGTACAGAAATTAAATTAAATGGATAATAACACTGTCTTTATTGTACAAATTAAATATTATTATTATTATTTTTGAGCAATAGAAGTGATTTTCTGTTTGTCTTGGGTTGTTTGATTAACATAAATGACACAGACTTAAGTAGGTTAATTGAGGTTACTGTCTCTTTATTAAGAACAAATAAGCCCAGACTGGTTTCTGGCTGATTTCTTAAGGCATAAACAAAAATGTTTTTATTAGAAAAAGAATACTGTGAGATCATTTTGCGTGTATGTGCCTTGTCAAGAAAAGAAAGATTTTATGTTGGCTTAACTTTTGAAACACTTCTCTCTGTATGTGCACTACTGAGGGGACTTAAACGCGTGCTCAAACACAGGCAGAGGGCGAATTCCAAACAGCGCTTCATGAAGAAGATGCAGCAGTCGCTTCACATAAAAACATTACGTTGTTTTTCATTGCTCTATTCAGCAAATGTATGTTAATGGACTACACTACAGTATGACACAAAGTAGCACAACTCTGGACCTGACTGGAGCCGGACCGGACACACTTAACCGGATGTGCGTACAGAAATCTGCTCACTTGAGCGCCTTTTTGCGGTTAAATAGTTTAACCATTTAAACAATTGCAAGCCTTTGAAACACGTTAATGATAAACTTACCCTATTTAAATTGCAAATTAATCCGCAAATCGCATGCGAGCCAAACCGCGGATCCGTCGCGGCACTACCCAAAGTCTGAAGTCTTTGAGGGTCGAGTCTCAAGTCGAGTCTGAAGTCAGTGTGTGTGCGACTTAAGTCGCACTCGAGTCCGAGTCTCAAACTCGAGTCCCCATCTCTGATACACGGACATACAGCTGTTTGCCCTAGGGCAATACTTCCGGTTTTTATACCTGGTGGATAATAGCGGTATTGCAGATTGACTAGATATCTCGTCAATGGCGGGGAAAGAGTTAAAACAAATATGGCAATAAAAATTTTCAAATTCATATTCATGTCCGTCTTTTTTCTTATGTGACAAGTAGCCGTGTAATAAGCGGGATAATGTAGAGGCAGCCGGTAGTTATCGGGAAATAAGCCCCTTCAGTGTGAAACAAGACCCTCCGCTTCACGTCGGGTCCTGATCACACTGTCGGGGCTTATTTCCCGATAACTACCGGCTGCCTCTACATTATCCCTTACTTATAAAATATGAGAGTACGGTGCATCTGCTTCCTAGGTTTCTGTCAAAACAGCATTTGTTGTCAAACACATATTTGTTTCCAATTTTCTAATCATTGAGGTTGCATGTAATGTTTAAAGGTTAATTTATTCAGGCAATTATTGGCTAAATATAAACAAAATTTAGCAGCAACATTTTAAGGTCAGTAGGTAATCTCAACTTGCCACAAAGAACCCAGAATTGAGTCAAAAAAGGACAAACCCAGTCATTGGATTAAATTAACCCATAACATTTTTTTATTTGACCCAACAATGGGTTAAACAGCCAAGCATTTTGGTTTGACAAAACAACAGGTGTGTGCACTCTTAAAATGCTGGGTTATTTTCAACCCACCATTGAGTCAAAAAGAGATTAACCCAACCCATTGGGTTGTATTTTAAGGCATGCTAGATTGTTTCAAGCCCCCCCCCCCCCCAAAAAAAAGCATTTTAAAGCAAAAATCAACAAGAATTAATGTTATAATTTTAAACAATATAATAATAATAATAAACGTAATAATAAAATATATTATATGTTTATTGTATAAGGATACTTAACTGGATTATAACTGCAAATCATTGCATTGTCTCCTTCAGAGCACTTCCAGAAGATTATTATCATGTGTACGTCAGCGTGAATGGTGTTTCTGCAGTGGGTTTTGAAAATATTCATGGCACTTCCACGTTCAGTGTAAGTAAGAAAGACTCCAGTAACATGTTTACCATATCAAAGTACATATAAGACAATATACTCATATCTTTTAAAAACATGGAAACTTAAATACATGCTGTACACGCCCTTACAGAGCGAATATGGTTCTACACCCACCATTCAAAGTCTCAGCCCACATTCTGGTCTTCCAGGTAAGATTCTTGTTTTAGTTAGTTAGTTTGTTTTACAAATGGCACTTTTTTGCTTCCTTAAAGTAATTTGAACACTTCATATATTGTCAATAAAAAGGGACTGTGGTGACAATCCGAGGAAACATTTACACTGATGTGTATGGAAGCAATGCTGAGAGTCAGAAACCACGATTTGTTAGGTCTGGTGAAAGCTGTTATTCACAGAAGAAATACAATGCTTGCAATCTCTTGATATTGGGTCTATCTTATTACTGTTTTTCATTTGTATTCTTTAAACAGGGCATACATGGGTGGCATGTCTTGTGAACTACTGAAACCTAATTCAGATGAAAAGTAAGCATAGGCGAAGTAACTTATCAATAAAAATTCTAAAAATCAGTGTAGACTGCATAAATTACCGTTTATTTTCCAGATACGGTCTGAAATTGGACAATGAGAAGAGTTTCTCAGGATACATGAGTTGCAAAATGACGGGAACATATGTTGGTGAGGAATTTTCATTATTTAAATAATGAGAACATTCAATGAAAATTACTGAAATTTAAATTTTTTGTTTAATAAATTGTCGTTCGTCATGATTTTCAGGTGATCAAAACTTCAGTTATATTCTGGATGGTGCATATGGGAGGTCAGAGGAGTTTGATGTTACTTTAAATCAAATTTCTATAGAAGTATCTGCATCTCATTATTGGAATGTTATTGGAAGTAAAAAAAAAACATTGTCTTTTTTAGGAGTCTGCCAGATCTTGAGCTTTTCAATGTCTCATCGCTTAACAAGCTCGCCATGTTCCAGACATACGCTGGTATAGATTTATTTTCTTAGTCAATACAGACTTTAATTCCCTGCAAATCCTGACTTGTTGTTTTTTAAATAATGTGCTCCTATTTTTAGAGGTGACAGGAGTTTCTCCATCTGAGGGCAGCGTGTTGGGTGGCACATCATTGACCGTTCAGGGACGCTACTTTGACAAGACTAACCTGCCAGCTGTAGTTTTAGTGGGAGGTAAACCTAATCAGTTATATCAGTTGTTAATGTATTTGGACTGCAACAAGTAATCGATAAAATAAAAAATTCAAGTTCTGTCATGCACGCTTTATCCAGTAAATGAGGCCCCGGGTCTGCTCGATACAGTGCGAGCTGAAGCGCACAGAACAGTGATGATAGTCCAATGATTGACATTGTTTTATTTTTGTCATGGATCATTTGTTTTAAAGTGGCAGATAAAAAGCATAATAAGACCCTTTTAAAATAATCACAAATATTTAATCCATCTTATTAACATTAGGTGTTTTACTATCCTCAGGTAAAGAGTGTCAGATTCAGAATGTATCAGATGAGAAGATAGTCTGTTTGACTCCTGGCTATGAAAGGACTAACATGACAGTTTTTCCAGGTGAGAACCTTAAGTCTAATCTCAGAATGGTGACGTCCCATTCTGTCAAATTTCTCTTTATCACCTAATAACACACTTTGAAGATCTGATCAATGTGTCACTCTCCAAATGTCATGCTATCTATTATGACCAAAATCTCTTGGGCCACAATTACGGGTAGTTTTGGGGCGTCGGACACACCTCAACCAGGCTTGTACAAAATGTGTTTTAGCTAGTGCCTTGGATTTTGGGTACCTTCTGACTGCATTACATCAGTATTACAAGTGTGTGAAAATGTAAAGACCCTCAATGGTATAAGCCCCATGTCAGTATTAAAATAAAAACCTTAAACTACAGAATTTTTTTTCTTAAATGTTCATCATTTTCAACAATCTGCATTGTGTACGTAAACATATGACCGTAAATATACATAAACATATAAACATACATTCACTCCAAACTTTTGTTCACATACTATCATGTTTATATAAAGATGTAGACATATTTTTTATTACTTAAATTGCTCCTATATATGGTTCAATAAACCGTTAAACTGTTGTGTTTGCAGGCAGCAGAGGATTACAAATGGAAATGTGGAATAACAGTGATCCCATTGATCTAGAGGACGTTTTGGACTATAATGCCAGCATGTCAGATTATTCTGTACAGTGGGTGGATTCTCTGTCCTATGTGTTTCCTGCTGAAATGAATAACTTTGTGGCTCGATTGAGCGGTTTCTTTGTTCCGATGGAAACAGACAACTACTATTTCCTAATCAAAGGAGACTATCGGTGCATGCTATATTTCAGCCTGACAGGTCTTTCACAGGATAAAGTATGTTAATTACACTAAAATCAATTAAATATAAGTAAATTGATAAAGGAATCATTATACACAGTTGTGTACATTGTAACTGTATAGATTTGTAATCAAATAAAAATTTTAGTAAGTTTGATATATACTTTTTTTCCAGGTCAGGATTGCATATCATGATAACACTACATACAGTTTCTATGACTATACCTCCCAGAAGTCAGAGATCATGCGTTTAAAGAAGGGAAAACCGTAAGTTGTTTTCAAAGCATTCAAATCACTCCTGAAAATCTGGTGAAATTAAAATGCAACATATAGGGATAAGCTGTTGATGTTTTCTACAATATAATATCAAATGTGACAATCACATTCTAATTTGTAAAATATTCTCTGTCGCTTTACTTTTTTTGTTATGTATTACTGCAGATACTACATTGAGGTTCTAGTGCAGAAGTATAATTATGAAGCTTCAGTTGACGTGGGCTTTTTCAAAGAGATCAGTACTTTCACCAACCAACAGACTAAAGAAGCCATCAATGAGAAACAGCAAATAAATGCCAGCTATGATGTTTTACCCGAGAAACAGGTAAGAGAGCATACAGAAGCACTTTAGGTAAAAGTTGATAGTGTTTTGAAATTCATAACTGGCACTGCACATGCAAGAACTGTAAAAAGAAGACTCAAATATGAACTATGGTATAGGCTATATAAACATAATTTAATAAATGGTACTTTATGAAGAGCTCAGGCGCAAAACCCACTCATTTTGTCTGGCATGAATTCTTGTTAATTAGCTTTTTTTTTTAACTGTATTTGTGCATGGCCTGAGGGAGGGATTAAGGGATTATTAGATGAAAGTATAGTACGTGTCGAAAGCATCTGGTTACAATTATTATCTCATTTTGCATCTAAATTCCTCAGATATAACTATGATATGATATATGTGTTTTTGTTAAATTCTCTATTTTTATAGATGATTAGCTTCGAGGGATGGACACCAGTGAGCGCCGTCCAAGAGGTGCAAACTTTGAGAATCAGAAGTGACTGCTTTTCAACAGGCTTCTGTGACAACACATACTACTTTCTGGGATATGGAGATCAGAAAACAGGTGCATTACTGTACCTCTTAGACCTCTCAGACCCTCTCACAGATTAAACTAAAAAATCGAATTTATAGTCCTACTTTTATTTTGATGCTTATTTTTGTTTTCCAAATGCTTGTTGGTTGCATTCATAATCCTCTAAGTTTAGCCTATACAATATGTACAATCTTTTTGCTTGTTTACTTGTTTGATGTGTTGTTTACTGATATTGTTTCGTTATTGCAGGGAAGATTCCAGTCAGTGCATCAGCGTTGGACTTACAGAACGCTCTGAATGATTTGTGGACAATTAAACCAGACACTGTTACAGTCACAAAGCAAGAACTGAGCACAGAGACACTTTACAATGTGACATTCAACTCAAACAGAGGTGAACTAAACTAACATCACAACGAAATGTGATCTATTTAATATAAGTCCTTAATAGTGCAGGGATGACATATTTTTGTAGGCCAACCCAGAAGTTAGTTGGGTTAGCAGACAATGGTTCTGTCGCCAGAAAGCTAATTAATTTTCCCATAGACTTTTGGACTATAGCTCCGTGTTTAACATTTGCACTTTTTGTCCAACAAGTTAATCTTTACAGATGAACACAACTTATGATTTTTGAAGTCTAAATGTGTTTAATAGAAAAAAATGTTGTTGGACAAGAAGTATCATAAACTTTTGGATTCTCAAAGTGGGGTCCAGTGACCCCTGGTGGTCTTCATTCCATAGCCTGGGTGTCCCTGAAATAATTTGCTATAAATTGTGAAATGGTGCTGTATTATTAAAAATAAATGTAAATACATACTGTATGTAGACCATCAGATAATTGTGACATCACAACACCATTGTAATCCAAAACTAGTACTTAGTAGCCTAATATTAGGACATTTAAGTATTTTTTTACCAAATACAAAATAAACATTACAGATAGCACTGATATGGCACTGATATGTTTTAATATGTCAGTGCAAACTGTTTTCAGTTCACATGCATTTTAGTCGAGTATTATACTTAAAGGAAAACACCAACGTTTTTTTATATTTTACTATGTTCTTACAGTACCTCAACTAATACGAATTAATACATACCTATCTTTTTTCAATGCGTGCTCTTAATCTTTGTGCATGGCGTCGTTATCATTTAGCCTAGCCCCATTCATTCCTAAGGATCCAAACAGGGATAAGTGTAGAAGCCACCAAACACTTCTATGTTTTCTCTATTTAAAGACTGTTACATGAGTTGTTACACAAGTAAGTATGGTGGCACAAATTAAAATGTGGCATTTTTTTATATAAAAAAAGAGAACTATATTGTATGGCGGAAGAGCACTTCGTTTGCAGCACTTCAACATCTGTGCGTAGTAATATTGATGGAAGTTTGAGCGAGATGGGGAGTAGTCAGGAGTGATGATGTTAAGTGCTGCAAACTAGGTGCTCTTCCGCCATACAATAGTTCTCATTATTTTCCGCATAAAAAACTGCCATGGTTTATTTTGTGCCACCATACTTACTCGTGTAACTACTCATGTAACAGTCTTTAAATAGGGAAACATGTAAGGTGGCTTCTAAATTCATCCCTGTTCGGATCCTAAGGAATGAATGGGGCTAGGCTAAATGCTAACACATTCACAATGCGCTGTACAAAGAATAAGTGCAGGCATTGAAAAAAGATAGGTATGTATTCATTTGTCTAAGTTGAGGTAAGAACATAGTAAAATATTGAAAAACGGTGGTGTTTTCATTTAGGCCCAGTCCGGGAAACCACCCCATTAAGTTAAGAAACAAATTAAGTTGTAATATGTTGTTGTTCAATGTGAAACAGATCTGAAGTATTTTGGTTGAGAGATAATACAGTACAAATAGTTTGAAGCATATTCTTAATAACTAGTACAATTATAGCCGGGGTCCTTGGAAATGTTTCTCCATAAGGGGTCCCTGGCCCAAAACGTTTAAGAGCCCCTGCCCTAACTGATTTTTATGAGAGCATCTGTATCAGATCTATACCACAGTAACAATGGTTTTTAACCCTCTACATGTCACAGTATTTTTTTGTTTGTTTCATTCATTAACATTTTGGCTGGGCTGTGACAGCTATTGGGATGCCTATAGTACATTTTTTGGGAAAATAAACAAATAATCTGGCTATAATTTCAGGTGACTTTGAGGATCTTCAGTATTGGACCATGGGGCCAGATGTAAACATCACAGTTACTGAGCGGGTAAAAGGGAAGGCCAGTCTGGAGAGTTTTACACTGATGTGGGGTGGAGTCCCATCTACTCCTCTGACATATGATGCATCTGAGACTGAGGTGTTTGTTTGTTTTTTATTTCTATTTGTGACAAACATTATGATCTTTTTACACATTTCCTTTGACACATTTGTTTTATTTTGTGAAGGTGCTGGATGCAATAAATGTGATGCTCTCTGCTAAATGTCCATCTGAGATTCCTTCTAGTGAGGATGATAATGTGGTGTTTTTCAGAGATTATGAAGATGGTGGAGCAGTAAGTATTTATAATACGATCACACAAATGTAATTTAGTTTGCTCGCAATAAACAATGTGCACACAGAATGCTTTAAGTTACTTGTAATAAAACTACGTCAGTCAAAACTTGAAGCTTTGTCAGAATAAACATTATTTACTGTGCCCAAAGCATCAATTAAATGTACTGCTTTCTCTCTTTCGAACAGTTATCAGGAATCCTGGTCAACGATACTGAAGCATTCTGTGGCCGTAGGTCTCTACAGAACCCAAGTACCCTATACGACTACAAAGACTATACAGATTCTGGAACATCCTACAACCCAATACCACTACAGACATACAATACTGTAAGCATTACCAAACATCTTGTGAATCTTCAGTTTTTTTCTATTTTCTTCAGCTTGGAAATAAAGTTCCCTAAGATAGAAATTGATTCATTTTCTCAAAATGAAATGTGTGAAAATTGTGCTTCTATTTCAGCTCTGCTTGGCTTTCAAAGGCCATCTGAAGAATGAACTTGAAGTGTTAATCAGATACCACAACAGCCATTATGGTTATGATTATCATGACACTACACAAATTACACAAATCCCTGTGCAGTTTGACTCAACAGATGAGTATGTTTAATCCTTTAAAACCATAGAGTAATCTTACATTATTTGTTATCCGATATAAAATGCACTAAATTCACAATCAAAGTAATTTTTGTTGTGATCTTAAAGTAACATTGCTGTGGTCAATCTCAGGTGGAAATACAAGTGTGTGGATCTCCTGGATTCCGTTCAGCAAATATTCATAGGCTCCGACTACCATTTACTTTATCTGAGTTTGAATGGAGCGAGTGATAATTCTGTTTACCACATAGATACTATTCACATAGGAATGGCAGCGACCGCTCTGGACCCTTATGGTAACCTACTTTTAGTTTTATTTTGAATTCTGGTGTAAAAAATGTCTGTAATCATGAATATGTCTCTAATTATAATTCTGCTTTTATACACAAACAGAATAAAATCTGCTTTCGTTTCTGTAACATTGACTGTTTTAATTTCTCCACGTGTTTGTGCTCAGTTATAATGCAGAAAAGAAGCCCACCTGCTCTTGGCAGCTCAGGACCTTTCTTTTCCAACATTGATGTGCAAAAGCAAGTAAGCGATTCAGGAGTCAGCTATGAGATCACAGCATCAACATACCAATGTGGCTTTGGCATCCCGTTGTTTGAAATCGGCTTTCTGCAGGTGAGTTAAAGAAATAGTTTAGCCAATATTTTCGATTTAAATTCACAAACCACTCTTTTTATACAACTCAATTAAAACTCATGTCTTGTTACAAAGTTCATTTTAAGATCCTGGGCACTTCTGTTGTAACAAGTTTTGCCACCCAAGTTGTCTCAATATATGTTTAATGTTATTGAATTGAATGCCTTTTATTGTCATTGTACTTTCCTGCATACAACGAACAAGACAAAATACCACAGACAATAAATGAGTACCCAGAGACAACAGACATATAACCACAAACAATAAACGTGACTATTATACTGTAAAGTACACTTTTACACGTAATACACAGAAGAATATTCACATTAAGCAGTCTGAGATAAAGTGACCATTGATAGTAATAAAGTGACTATTTAGTAAAGTTACCATATATAATATTGCACGTTGACCTTTTCCGTGATATGCAGAGTATATAGTACTAATAATTTAGTATGGATACTTGTATAGATGTTAGTGCTGACTTTGTTTACATAAATAATTATATAAATAAATAATAAATGTGCAAACAGCAATATTTCAGATTGACATGAAGCATGTTGTATGTTTTATATATTACATGTTAAATAACAGCAGCAAAGACCGAAGAGATTTAGGTGAAATGAGTGACTATGGACAGAATAGCATGGTTGCGTAGTGTTAAGATTGGTGCATTATGAGTTTATTAATGCTTATTGGCAAAATTTTCTACCGTTTGCGATGGTTGTTAAGTGTCTCGAATTGCTTGAGGGTAATAAAAACATGGGGTAATTTTGATATTTGGCTGAAGTCTTCAGCCAAATATCAAAATTACCCCATGTTTTTATTACCCTCAAGCAATTCGAGATACATATGTCCATCATCTTTCAGATGAACACACTTAGATTTATTTTAAAAAATGTCCTTGCTTTTCCAAGCTTTATAATGGTAAAAAACAGGGATCAGGGAACAACTTCTGACTTTAAACCCCCAAAAGAGCATTCATGCTTCACAGAGGTAATCCACACCACATCTCCAAGGGGTTAATACAGGTCTTATGTGGGTAATCACTGTGATATCGTAAGAAAAATATCTATAATTCCGGTAAAGACATCATCTCGGACTTACAATGAATGATGGATATATTTATCTCGGATTTATTGGGGTAATTTTGATATTTGCCTGGAGTGTTGCTTTAATTTATTTTAACAGGATTATTGTTTTAAAGACCAACCAAATACAGCACAACATTTTCAATCTTAAACAAATCTTATATTTCTGTAATTTAGAAAATGCCAAATAGGACAGAAGATTTATTGATTCAACGTCAGCAGAATGCCATAGTGACCATTACCCGGCTTCACAAAGCCAACCCGCCACTTAATGGAACCTTTGATGTTTCATTCTTTGGTCGACGTGTGAAAGGTAAACATCCTGGCTACAGGATTATTATCAAAATATTTTAGCCTACTGAAATTCTTATAGTTGACAACATAAATTTGCTTTTTGTTATTCTCCTGAAATTAAATATAGACGAAGACTGGAGTTTTTTCTTTAGATAATACACACCCTGCAGTGGTTTAACTGGTTTTTCATATTTCATGTGTTTTCTGTGTAACTCAGGTCTGCCAGTAAACATCAGTGCTGCAGACCTTCAGTTCGCTCTACAGGGGATTCCAGAGCTCGGTCAGCTGAACGTGCAGAAATCTGGAGATTGTAAGGGATACAGTTGGGACATCCAGTGGCTTACTGTCCCTGGCAATCAGCCACTGTTAGAGGCAAGACACAATAAACTCATAAACACCAAAGCAGAAGGACCACCATAAGATCTGTTTGAATTTAAAAAATATCACAAATAAAATTTAATATCTTAATTGTTCTTCAATGAGATTAAATGAGGATTAAACAGAGGTTGTTGGTTAAGGTGCCTGCTTCTCAGATTCCTAATCCGCCTTTCCACTGTACACGACATTCAGACATGAGTGTTGGAGTTCGGCCCTAGTAGCAGTTGTAATGTGAAGTTTCAGTTTAATCGTAAATCCATAAACTACAGTTTATGGTGCCAACATACACTTTAAAAAATACTTTGCTGCCTTAAAATTTTTTGTTGAATCAACTCGGATTTACAAGTCATTTCAACTTACTATTATTCATCTTGACTAGAGATGAGTTGTTATAACTACAGTTGAGTTGTTATAACTTATAAATTTAAGTTGACTTTTCTCAACTATATTTTATAAGTTGTGACAACTAATCTCTGTTGACATGACTTGTAAATCTGAGTTGATTTAACAAAAAATTTTAAGGCAGCAAAGTTTTTTTTACAGTGTAGGATGCGCAAGAGGCTTTATTTTAATCTTTACCATAGTGACATAAATAAATGAATTTAAATAAATGAACAATAAAGAGCTGCATATACACTCACCTTAAGGATTATTAGGAACACCTGTTCAATTTGTCATTAATGTAATTATCTAATCAACCAATCACATGGCAGTTGCTTCAATGCATTTAGGGGTGTGGTCCTGGTCAAGGTAATCTCCTGAACTCCAAACTGAATGTCAGAATGGGAAAGAAAGATGATTTAAGCAATTTTGAGCGTGGAATGGTTGTTGGTTCCAGACGGGCCGGTCTGAGCATTTCATCTGCTCAGTTACTGAGATTTTCATGCACAACCATTTCTAGGGTTTTACAAAGAATCGTGTGAAAAGGGAAAAACATGGTAGAGTCAGAATTTGGCGTAAACAGAATGAGAACATGGATCCATCCACTGGCGGTTCTACACGGAGGCCAAGGGTGGCCCGTGCCTTTGTAGACATGTCCCTGGCCACCCCTGTGGCCACCCCGTGCTGACCAAATAAAAAAGTATAAATTTATTAAAATAATAAAAGCGGAACTAATGCGACGCAACGTTCTACACGGGCAAATTAGAGCGGCGCTCCCAATCACTGTAGCCGGCTGCAGGTGATGCTCGGCGAATTTGTTCCCAATCTCCCGATGTAAAGAATGTGTATGCAGGTTTGGGCACTGGTAAGGACTAGCTGACTTGACATTGGGACACTGTTCACGTGTTTGCCTGACGTGGCTGCTTAAGCACAGTGATCATTCACAGCTGTTACTCATCAACAACCGGTAAAACCAACATCTCGCTAACTTTTTAAAGTTTACACATTGTAAAAAGCGCTGTAATTATCCTATACGTGCATACAATTGGAGGAATTTAATTAAATGTTACATATAAAAATGTTTACAATTTAAAATAAATATTATTTTAAATACTGATTAGATTGTAACTGTCTAGCAATGTGTGTTTATATGTAAACTAAAACAAATGTTTGTCTTTATAAAAGTTTGCATTTCATAAAGTTATTGAGTAGGCTCGCATGATTATCGGTTGGGGGGCTTTAGAAAAGAGCCAAGCTCCGCTTTTGCACCTACACTCACTCTTGTATTAAATAAATATTTATATGATTGTAAAGTAAAATAAAGTTTACGGGGCAGTTTCCCGGAAAGGGATTAGACTAGTCCTAGACTAAAATGAATGTAAGAGCTGTCCAAACTGAAAACAACTTGCAATGCTATATCTTAAAATACACCAGTGCCTTTTGTTTTGCTTCAAAATGCACACAAGTAATGTATTTAGTAAGGCATGTTTGTTAAAACTAGTTATATTTCCTAATTAAACTATAAGGCCTAGTCCTGTCTTAAACTAATTCCTGTAACCACCCCTATTATCTTTAAATATAATTTCTTGCCATTTTTTATGTGCCCCTCTGGTAAAACACTGGCCCCTCCTTGGCCCCCCTAGTGAAATTTGTCTAGAACCGCCACTGGATCCATCATGCCTTGTTACTACTGTGCAGGCTGGTGGTGGTGGAGTAATGGTGTCGGGGATGTTTTTTTGGCACACTTTAGGCCCCTTAGTGCCAATTGGGCATTGTTTAAATGCCTCGGCCTACCTGAGCATTGTTTCTGACCATGTCCATCCCTTTATGACCACCATGTATCCATCCTCTGATGGCTACTTCCAGCAGGATAATGCTATATATGATAGAGCAATAGAGCATCTTTGGGATGATTAAAAAAATGATTAATTGAATAATTTTTTTTAAGGTAAGTGGTTGCAATCAATTTTTTTTAAGCTACATTTAAACAAAAGTTTTATATTTTATTTTACTTTACTAATCTTTTTTGTTTAAATGTAGCTTAAATAAATTGATTGCAACCACTTACCTTAAAAAAAAATGTATTCAATGCAATGAATAATTTTTTTTCAGTGTAAGCTCAAAGCGGATCAAAAAATTACACGTCTGCAGCCCTTTTGCGACTGTCCATAGGAAACAAACGACTTCCGGTTTATTGGACGTCGCTTGTCATGTACAGTGAAAAGTACAACCTTACGCAGTTTTCGCAGATACCAGTTTGCAATCCATAAGTCATACATTACAAAACTTTATCATATGTAAAATGTCATACTAAAATATGCAAGGGATAATGTAAAGCTAGCTGATTCTTAATTTGAAATGGAGTATTTTAAAAGGTCATTTGTAAAAAACTTTATAATCAAGAATTTTGGAACACCTTTATAATACAGTACTTTATAATATGTTCGCCAGATTGATTCTTCTGCTGTGATCGGCGTAAACTTTTCTGTGATGTCTCACAAAGTTAAGCAGGGAGGACTTCTCAAAGAAAGAATTACGGGAGATTTTCTGCGCACACCAACAGATAAACCACAGGTGCAAAAACTTTTTTTTGAAGGATTATTGTTCAAGCATAGCATGACAGGTCTTTTGTGTTACAGACAGGTGTGCCATAAAAAGATGCTAAGAAAGGCCACTTAAATAGAATGCAATCTAGTTATGTGTCGTGTCCATAGGTTGACATTGATCAGCTGAATGTCAGCTAATGTGAGCTTGACTAACATGGCAATGTTTCAAAGTCATAATATACTGGAGCTTTGCATGAAAAAAGAACCTTAGTTTTTATTTTGACATCAAACCAAAACCCATTTTAGAACATCTATTTTACATACATATGTGGATATTTATGTGCATTTATAAGGTGGAGGTTTTCATCAACGGCATCCCATCGTGGTGTTCGGGTGACTGTAGTTTCACCTGGAGTGAATCTAAAACACCAACACTGATAGGAATTTCACCTACTGAAGGTACAGTATAATTATGAAAGTGCACATACCGTACAAGCTGTCATCCCCCACTGTTTCATTTTTTTATTTTTCTTATGTCCATGGCTTGTTTTTCAGGTTCTAGTGGTTTATCAACTCTTCTTAACATATCTGGATCCGGATTTGACAATAGCAACGTCACTGTAAAGACTGGTGATGTGGAATGCTCTGTCCAAGAGGTCACCAGTAAGTAAAACCCCAATAAGGTCCCATGACATCCAAAGGAGAATTAGTAGATGTCAACACAGTTCATTAAGACTGTGTTATTTCAAGCACTACTTAAAAAGAAATATAACCAAGTATAATTTGTTTGTTACAGACACATATGTGACCTGCAGGGTCGGCCCAGCAAGTGCTGGTATACAACCAGTGTCTCTGAGGTTCTCTGGACTGGGCAATGCCCAATATCACAATGGCAATGGTTTTACCTTTACAAACCTGTTAGGAGTAACATCCATATACCCAACTACAGGAAGTGAAGCAGGTACATATGCCAACAGTTTAAAACCTTTGCTAAAACATGTAACGTGATTAATTGCAGAACATGTCATGCAATCTTTTATGAAGTGAAGTGTAAGATTTGTCTATCAGATACACAGTAATGTCCTCACAACCAGATACTATATACTAACACGATCTTTTTGGCTTTTCAGGAGGGACGATTCTGACTGTGTTTGGTTATGGATTCAGTAATGATACAGTAGTCACCATTGGCACTCAGTCATGTAAAGTTATTGAAGCAGTATTTAGCCAGCTGAGATGCATAGTTCCTGCTGTAAGTGAAGGGCTGCTTTAAATTGATTTTCTTTGAAGGGCTTGAGAATAATCAGAAAAGTGGGAGAAACATTAAAAACCTTATTATATCAAACCTTAAAATAATAATAAACGTTTTGCTGTTAAAAACACACAATCTTTAAGTACCATCTAGACTGGCATATAGCCTTACGTCATGAAACTGTATTCAGATTTACCACAATAATGTAAAATAATATTATAACGGGGCAAAATATTATGCAGTAGAGTCTCAGCATAGTTAACTGCATTTCAGGTGATAAAACAACTGCATTTGGTTAAATCAGTGTTAAAGCTAATGTTATATAAATCTGACATATCAATCAGGGATCAGCAGGTGTACAGACTGTTACAGTGAGCTTGGGAGAGATGACAGCAACATCAGACAACTCCTTCACATACAACAACAATCTGATGGCCACCATCACTGCTGTCAGCCCACAAACTACAACAGTATTTGGTATGAGTTTGTTGTTTTTATTTGGTATGAGTTTGTTGTTTGTTTATTTATTACATAAATAAATCCTCAAAACTCTTCCATTAAAAAAAATTAATCTTGCAAAATAAGGCTTTCCAAAAAAAAAAAAATTCTCAGCCAAAATATTGTCCTGTTTAACTCCAACTCAGGCAGTGTTAAGTCTTTTAATGATTTGATGAATTGTCTTTATTAAATTAAGACATTTCTCTATACTTCTTACAGTTGGTTTGTTTGCAAACGGATAAATCTGATCTGATTGTAATCCGATTTGAGAAAAACCTGTATGGCAATAGTCTCACACGATCTATTCAGCTCTTAAAATAGAACAGACCCAGAAAGACTCTTTATGTGTGTTTAGTGCAATCTCAGAATGTTTCAGCAAGCATTACAAGAATGCAGATAAGGATCACTCATCTTTCAGATCAAGTCATACAACAATTAATCTCAATCGTAATGTTAACAGTGAAACCTGATCTGATTGTTACTGTAGGTGTACATACAAGAGGTAAAATTGGGGGGGGGGGGAGTCAGCTCTGTTTATCCCAAATTATTTAGAACAACGGCTAAACCTAAGCTACATTTCAGGTTTAACCACTTGAACAAAAACAGAAACTGTCAATGTAATTTTTTTTAAAGGTCTCAGAGTTCTCACCATCTTGGGTAGAAATTTTGAGGTGCAGGTCAATGGCAGCTCTGTTCTGATTGGTGAGACCGAATGTAAACTGTTGAAGTGGACGAATGAAAACATTACCTGCATGTTACCCACACTGGGCCCAGCTGTATACGACATCCATGTGAGAATCGGGAACCAGGGCTACGCCTTAATCAGGTCTCATATTACGCACTGTTATGAATAACAACATCATTTAAACTTCTACACTATCTTTAATATAGAAATTATGCAAAATTCACTCTTATAAGTTGTTTGATAACCACCATATACCAGTAAAAATACACCCATACTTTTTTGTTTTTGCAGCGCTGGTGTTAGTAGCACCATAGAGTATGTTCTGAAGGTGACAGGCTTCTCTCCACTGCTGGGCTCCTTGTATGGAGGAACCACCGTCACCATCACCGGCTCTGGATTCAGTTCAGTCCCAACAGACAACAATGTGACTCTGGGTAAAACAAGAGAACAGCACCAAAACGTGCATTTTAAAAATATGAAGTGTGTACTTTATGAGCTGTTAATAGGACCAAACGAAATTGCTTAAATAATGGCTAATGTGTCAAAAAGGTTTCCTATTGGCTAAACAAACAGACTGCCTCAAACTCCAACCTTTGGTTCAGATAATGTTGCAGCTGGTTGAGATGCATTTACAGTACTTAATCAACTTAGAGTAGCTGCATTTCATTATATTAAGATGGGAAACTACACTCACACCCAGCATTGGGTCAAGAAGGGTTGTTTTAACCAATTATTCGGTCAAATATTAACATTTTCTGCATTAATTTAACCCAACTTTGGGTTAAAAATAATCCAGCATTTTTTAGAGTATACTTTAGCATTTTAAATTACACACTTCACCTTTAATTTACCTGGTTTACCTTTAAGTCATCAGTCTCATGCTGTTCCTTGAATTGTTTAGAGTTACATAAATGTATTTATACATATAAAATAAGTATCATAATTCATGTTACTCCAGAAAATTAATTTTAAATAAGCATTGCCGCCTTCTGTGAAAAGGCAAGAAACACCAACCAATTATTTTTAATAAAATTGTAGTTATATTTAATAAAATAGTAATTGTATAGGCCTATGACTCCGCAAAACCATGTGTTTTTACAGGAGATATACAATGCCACATAACCGAAGCTTCAGACCAACAACTGATGTGTGTAACCCAGCCTAAGAACAAAACATACCTGGTGACAAATCAAGGATCCCACCCCAGTAATACATATATATATACATTTTTCTCTTTTTCTGTCACGCACTTCACCTTAGGGACAGTGACACAATGGATTCCAAGACTCAGTGATAATGAAAGTATTTTTGCTGCAAGAAAGAACTAGATATTCTGCATCACCTGAAGTCTTTTAATAGTCTTGGGTTAAATAAGGTCTAAATTTACTAAGAAATATTGCACAATACATTGAGACTTGTTTTCAGAGAATGAATTATTGTTCTTACCTTGCTGACAAACCGTGTTTTTCATCTTAAAGTTGCATTGAGTGGCTTTTAGAAGGATTGCTTGACAGAAATGCAATGATATGCATAACTACACGATCAGTGGTGTATAAAGTATTCTGTATTTAAATAAACCGTGGGTCCCCTTACATGGAAGTCGCCATTTCGCACCGCCATGTTTTGCCCTAAACGGACAAATTGTTTAATAGAGCACTTTTTTTAACATTTTTATGACGTGTTTGTCCTGTGGCGGCTACCGTAGTTTTACTATGCGTTTCAAAAGGATCGAACTGTTGGCTGCAATTCACTAGATGCCGCGAAAAATCTACTCACTGGTCCTTTAATGTAACAATTACATTTAAAACTAAAAATTGCTAACAGGATAAGAAAAACAATTTAAGACATTATTCTCCGCTAAATTGTCTGATTATATTATTTTTCAATACATTTAAAATGTTTAGATTTATTTAATGAAAAATAAATAGAACATAATGATTAAGACTTTCACACAGTTACTATATATATTATATTATTGCACGGTTATTTTGGAGTGCTTGACTCTGATTGGCCAGTCGCAACATTTGCAGTTTTTTATCCCCATATAATAACCGCTTTAAACTAATAACATCCAGTAACCCGGATGCTGCCAATTAAATGGTGTGTCCGTGACATTTGAACATCTTGTATTAATTAAAACCGAAAGTAGACAGGCTTTCCCCACGGAAGGTCAACATTCGTTAAAAAATGAGCGAATAAAATATTTCAATATTTAATGTTCCTTACGTTGCTTATGAGGTAAATAGCCATTCAATAAGCGGGATAATGGCAGCCGGTTGTTATCCAGAAATATGGGATAAGATCCGGCTGCCTAAATTATCCCTTACTTATGTAATCAAATATAATTCTGTGCTTACCTTGAATCATCCTTAATGTGTGTTTAGAGTATGGTCAAGGTTACGCCTGGAGTCCCTCTGCACTTCTGGTCTCAGTGGGAGATACAGTGGGTTGGCGCTGGGAGGCTCCAGCTCTTGTTTATGGTCTGGGATACAGGGTCTTCAGTGTGTCCAGTCCCAGCAGTATTGATTATGATGGCAGTGTCTTCAACAGCGAAGGCACCAACACTGCCAAAGGTACAAAAACTACATCACCACTTAACTCACAATCCATGTGTCAATCATTCAAATTAATTATAAATTACTTAGTTTTAAAAAATCAGCCTCTCACATTATTTCATAGACCCAACACTCTGACAAAGTGCAAGTTTTTTTTTTTTTTATGTTTAGATGATTCATGTGAAGGACAAGTGGTGACTTCATCTTTTGAATTGGTCTAGTTTTTGACATGAGTTTAGTAGCTACAGTTAAACCAAACTTAATGTGTCTACTAGATGTCATGGGCTTGCCAGACCTTTTGTACTAGATTCAGGTCTGAGTGTATCTGGCAAGACCATGACAGTACTATGTTCTGTGTGGGAACACGTGGAGTCATATTGTATGTGTGGCTTCCACGTGTTCCCAGTGTCTTGTCGCTGTCATGGTCTTGCCAGACCTTGGTGTAAGATTCAGG
Source organism: Misgurnus mizolepis (assembly GCA_025389145.1). Taxonomy (NCBI): domain Eukaryota; kingdom Metazoa; phylum Chordata; class Actinopteri; order Cypriniformes; family Cobitidae; genus Misgurnus; species Misgurnus mizolepis. Next base: position 14,713,573 of record JAIFKI010000011.1, on the reverse strand, counting down.
TCTGATTTCAGAGGGGAAGGTCATGGCAGCATTGTGTTTTGTGTGGGGACACGTGTTTTCACATTATGTATTTGTGTCACGTGTTCCCAGTGTCTTGTCACTTTTACCCTACTCCCTTATGTACTCGTGTCTTACGTAATTAATTGTTAACCTGTTCCCCATTGGTGTGTGTCTTTATAATGCCCTCTCGTTCTCTGTCGTGTGCTCGTTCGTTCGTCCAGATTCAGTGTTTGTGTTTCCCGTTATCCGGTCACCCTGAATCGAGTTCTGATCCTTGTTATTTTGTTCCTGTGTTCTCTGTTGCGTGTTTCATCATGTTTTGTTATCGTCTGTTTTACCCCCACGTGGGTTTTTGTGTTTGTTAAAATAAACCTTCAGTTTATTATTTACTTTTTGTCGTGTCTGCAATTGGGTTCTCTTTTTGTGTAAAGCGTAACGTGACACTAGTTTCATACACCAGCTTGTCAGTCACTGTGCAGAAAAGTTCCCTTTCAATACGGTTCACTTCGCATTGCGTCAGTTAGCTGACGCTATGGGGGAAACTCCTGTTTACTCCGTGACTGAAGCCTATTGGTTAACGTCTGTACAAAGTACAGACCAATGACGTTTGAACCCGCGCGCGGGAGGAACGCGTCCCTATATAAGCGCGGTTCAATCGTCAGGAGATCATTATTTTCTCCTTCAGCGCGAACCTCTCGCTGCTCCGAAGAAAAAGAAGAAGCCTTACCTCGCCGTTGACAAAAGCCCTGCAGCGGAGTCCAGGCCTAGCGTCTTCCCCTGCCGTTTTCCGGCTGAGAACCGAAGATAGCAGAGTCCAGGTCTAGCGTCTTCCCCTGCCGCTTTCCGGCCGAGAACCGAAGATAGCCTTCGCTTGCCGTGGTACGAGCCCTGTGCAGCGGACACACGCCTGACGAGGTCTCCCCTGCGGCCGCCCGGTAAGATCAATATTTTTAATATAAAGCTATAAGCTAAAAGAGCAGGCGCTGTTGTAATAGCGTCCAGCACAGCGGCTCGGTGAGCCTCTCTGCTATGAATTTCCTCCGAGCGCGTTACCGGTCTGGCACCTCCCACGCCGGGACCGCGCTTATGCTTTGGTTGTCTTATCCATGTTTCTTGCTCCCCCTGCTGTTCCTCTCTCGCCGGGATGAACACACGGCGAGCCATGAGACTAGATGGATGCATAGACAAGCACACACGGACTAACCCCCCCTGTGTTCTGTCACACCGCAACCGTTCATGCTTACAGAGTCCCTTCGCTCCTCTCACATTCAGTGGCGAGATCTCTGGCACATATATTAATCCCCCGAGTGCATCGGGTGATACCGTCACGACGCATGGCTGTTCTGTCTGTGTTGCTGCTCCCCTCTGCCGTTCCTCTCTTGTTGAGATGAACAAGCGGGGAACCGTAGACCTGGATAGATGCATACGACAAGCAAACACGGGCGGTCTGCCCCTGTCTCTGTCATAGCACAGCCACTCGTGCTCCACGCTCGCGGAGTCCCTCGCTCCTTTCCCCACAGTGGTGAGGTCTCTTAACGGCTTAGCTAGCACGCGGTATTACGGCTCGCTGCCTCTAAATGCAGCTGTCCAGTGTTCAACGATTACAGAGCTTCATGCCCCTCCCCTCCTGGAGCGGCGCGATCTCATTCGTCTGCTCGATAGGGCCGATTCGCCGCTATTGGAGCACCAAGAACACTCATTATAAGAGAGCTTCATGCCCCTCCCCTCCTGGAGCGGCACGATCTCATTCGTCTGCTCGATAAGGCGGACACGCCTCTATTGGAGCGCTAAAACACTTATTATAGAGCTTTACTGGCCTGAGCCGATCTCACTTCAGATAGCTCATTCTTCGTCTGCCTGGTAATTTCTCTCTGGTTTAGACGGAATCAGAGGCAGAACAAATTTGTTTATAATATACTGAGGCCCGAATACCTCCCTTTATTCAGTCCCGTCCTATATCAGTGCGCTGAATATTGGTACATTCTTATATATATACCCGGTTTTTCTGCCCTTTTAATAAACGGCAAAACCGCGGGCCTCACGGCAGACTTCCTCTCTGCGATGGGTTCAGTCTGACATTAAACCACCTAGACATACTACCCTGCTCCGTGAGCCGTTCGGTCACCGTCACTACTGAGGCTTGTGCACCTGAACGGCTGAGCTCTGGTCTCCGCAGCACAGCTGCATCAACAGAGAACGAAACTGTCTGGGAGAAAAGGGGTTATGTTGCGCCTCGGCTGGACTGCCCTGAAATGTTTTCTGTGTGCTGTTTATCCAAACATACTGTGTAATACTGTCGGCTATGCGACCTCACTATAGTGGCGAACGGTATTTAATTCCTCTAAAAAGAGTAATTTCCGTGCTTACTATACTGTGTATTGACACCCACGGTTGTACGGTGTCTCTAAACACTTTATCGCCTTACTGACAAGCAATCAGTAATACGCACACACGGCCCGCTGTCCATAATTCTATCGACGCTAGCCGAAAAAAACCCCGGTTTGGCCATATACTGTGTATTGACACCCCACGACTGTACGGTGTTTCTAACACCTTTCTGCCAAATTCGCTCGCAGCCCACCTCAGTTTCTCCGCTACGATGCTGATGGCGCAAACGAGCACGGTCTTACGGCTGTTATTCTCTCTTCCTAGAGGAAGGACAGCCTCAGACTTTTGCATGGCTCCAAGCGTTTGAATCGCGCCCTCTCCGGACGGCCACTCAAAGGCTTACAGCCAAGCGGTTTATGACGTTTTTCGGCCATATAGCTGATTTATATTAGCGGATCCGAAGACGCTCACACCTCCGCTCCAATACTCGGAGATATTAAGGGTAATATCAACCTCAAGTGAGCTTGCTACCCGCCACAATAAGTTTCAAAGCTTAAAGCGCGCGCACAGTCAGACGCGCTCGGCATCTCGTTTAAGACGGGCACACGTACCCCTCTAACGAGCCTCAGAAAGCTGAATATCGTGGCATTCTGTTCATAAGTCCACTTCAGTTTGACTAAGCAAAGGTCCCGCCCCGAACTGACGGCCGGGAAGCTTGCTTAAGTTACACACGGCTGCATGAAGTGCTGTCATTACGAGCTAGCCCAGCATTTGCTGTGGGTTGTACACGCTTTACGACGGCAATCAGCCTTCGGCGCGTGGAACGCCGTTTGTCTCATATAAATCACCTTGTACTGTGAATACGGTACATTAAGAGGATGATTTAGCACTGCAGCACTCTCGACCGTGTTATTGTGATAATGCGGTCGGGCAATCTACGGTGGTTTCATTATTTACCGAACCAGACTGAGATCTCGCCCCCTGAACAAGCGGACGAGTCATCTCCTTTATAAACTCATTGCATCGCTTTATAAGCTATGTTCAATCAGAGTGATACGCAGCTCATGCTTAAACTACCAATATTAACCCATTACGATGGGCGTGCGGAGATGGCATCCGTGGGACACGACCTACATTACGTGCCTTATGACACATTGACACAAGCTGCTAGGACCCCTTTCACGAGGCGTCCTTATGCAAAGTCTGATCCATTCTGTCTAGTGACATTTGAAAGTCAAAACCCCCCGCGAATCGCCGGTGGAACACTTTTCTCCTCACTACAGAGGCACGGCGGCTCTCTCCCCTACCTATATCTATGTGGCCGTGATAACAGCGAACCACGCTTTTACGACCGACCATTCATTTAATTCACAAGCCTGTCATCTCTCAGATGCGGACGGCGGCGGTAACAGCGAACCATGCTTTTACGGCTGGCCATTCACTTTATTCATAAGCCTGTCATTTCTCAGATGCGGACGGTACCCGAGGCACAGCGCTCTGGAACTGTCCAAGGTCCTGTATGACACATACGTCTGACGTACATCAGACGATCAGCTGTTCATCTGCGTCACAGATCACGCACTAGAGCACCTGTCAATACAGGCTATTTATGGATCGTTGACGTTATCACCTCCCGTGACAATTATGCTCACTTGTCTTAGAGCATGGGCATGGTCTTAGAGGTTTCTCATTTGACAATTGTGACACGGCCGGCTGGCCCCCGCCGTCCACATTGTCAGTTTACAGCTTCGACATCCCTGCTTCGCGCACTACTGAGGTTTGTTGCATTAAAGGTGCGCCCATTAGCTCACCTGTATGCACGATATGGTTTTTAATTATATGCGTCCACCGTGCGCTTAGAGAAGCTCACATGTACACGCTATAACATTTTGGTATACAATAAGATGCGCTTGGGAAAGCTCACCTGTATACACAGCTGTGTTATGCTTTGTGACACATACATTGTTGTTCATCTGTGTACGTTCACGGTGCGTTGGGTGCCCACCGTTACGTTCATCAATCATATCTGTACACATTCACGGCGCGTTCTGTGCACTGATTTATCTATACGCATTCACGGTGCACTGAAGAGCTCACCCGTGTGCGCACAATTTATTATCAGAACACATGACGGCGCGCTCGAGAATCTTGCCGGCCTGTGCATTATAACACTCTGATTCATCTATATGCATTCACGATGTATTCAAGTGTTCACCTGTGCCCGTGCAATTTATAGTCAATACACATTTACGGCGCGCTTGGAAAGCTCACCGATCTGTGCACTATAATACTACCTATATGCATCCCGATGCGCTCGAGGGTGCACCTGGGTTCACACTATTGTGGTATCTGTATAATCCCACGCTAACCATTCTGCCGCATATTATAGTCAGATCGGCCGTTCGTGAGCTTCGCAGATCACTCACTACGTATGTCTGTTGCTAACAGTGGTTATTTAGATGGATCGTTGAAACCATCGCACTGGCTCACGCCCCTCTATGAGCTATGTCCTATATAGAGCCCACTCTGTGCGAGTTTGGCTTCTTCATGAACTTGGTCTACAGGGGTATCTATATCTATATTTGATATCTGCTACGCGGCCGGCTGGTCTTCGCCGTCTACGTTGTCAGATTGTACAGCTTAGACGTCCCTGCCCTACGAGCGCAGGTTCTCTCGGCTCAATCATGCACGCTCATGCGTTATATGTGTACACCACGGTGCGCTCAGCGAGCTCACCAACGTGACTCTGAATTTACTTATCTCGCACAGCCGCGGCGCGCTCGGTACCTCGCCGTCTTGTGCTATGTTATGTGCTCCCGGTGCGTTTAAAACCCCACCGTGTGCGCGTCAACAATTTATATGGTGCTTACACATTTGCTTTTAAAGCTGTGAATATGCCGGGTATAGGGCCACACGCAGTGTCTCTCCGGTAAGGCACTTCAGTACGTTGTGTATGCACGGCGTGATGGGATTATGTTCCCCCATAGCGTCAGCTAACTGACGCAATGCGAAGTGAACCGTATTGAAAGGGAACGCTTAGGTTACTCACGTAACCCCGGTTCCCTGAAATAACGGGAACGAAGCATTGCGTCTCTTGCCGTGCTACAAACGTCTACGCAGCGAGTGTTATTCGGCTGCGCGCTTCAGTCGAATAATAATGATCTCCTGACGATTGAACCGCGCTTATATAGGGACGCGTTCCTCCCGCGCGCGGGTTCAAACGTCATTGGTCTGTACTTTGTACAGACGTTAACCAATAGGCTTCAGTCACGGAGTAAACAGGAGTTTCCCCCATAGCGTCAGCTAACTGACGCAATGCTTCGTTCCCGTTATTTCAGGGAACCGGGGTTACGTGAGTAACCTAAGCGAATGTATTATACAATGTTGCGCTATACTGAACGTATTAATGACAGTTATTAAATGTACACAATACCCTATAAACTTCGGTAAAAACAAAGGCAGCATTAAAGTAAAGACAATTAAGAATTGTAGATGACACCATGTCGGATGTAAAAATCTGACCATCCTGTTCTTTGTGTTTCTGTTTGTGTTTTTCCTTAAAGGTTTTTTTACTTATCGTTTCACATCTCCTGGAGTTTATTACTACAGCAGTGGTTACATTGACTTCAAAAACCTGACGACAATGCAGGGCGTAGTCACCGTCAGGCCTTTGGAGGAGAAAACTGTTAAGATCCAGGTGTCTATAGCTGGAATACAGGCCTCTGTGAATTTAGGTAAAACAGCACTTTTATTTATGTTAAAAATGTTAAAGCTGCAGTGTGTAATATGGCACAAGCATAAATATATTAATTGCAAAAACAACAATTGTTTGAAAATCAATGTTCAAAAATCATAATGGACCAGGGGTTGGAAAGTGTTAATGAAATATACTGTACCGTATGGAAAGTCTAACTTTCACTGTAACTTTCATTTTTTTGTTTGAAAAATGTATTAAATATCGACATGAATGGATTATGTACATCTACCATTGAGTGCGATACAGTATTTTAAACATTTTAAAAAAACGAGACTGCCCTCCAAAAATAACAACGTAGGCTAATAGTTAATGTGCAAGCACCATAATATGACTTCAAGGTACGTGTTATGGATTAATGCCCTCTAGTGGCCAAAGCTTATACGACCTGTGGTTACGTTTTAAAGTTTTTTTTACCTTATATGTCAGATTAGACGCATTTTATATTCTGCATTTGTAAATGTAGAAATAGTTTCATAAAGTTTCATATTTATGGTTTTAAAGATATTTTGGAGCATCTAACCCCACCCTTACCCTAAACTTAACTGGTTTACAACCATATAAAACACAACACTCAAGTAAAAGTATAGTCACAGGTATTGATTGCATAAATTGACAAAAAAAGAACAGTACAAAAGTACTGCAAACAGTCAGATCTCACTCAAATATAAACCAAAACATTAGACCATGATGTCGGTCACGACAGCCAATGGCGTTTCACATTCTTAGCCAACGTAATGATGCAATTGATCACAAGACACACAAGAGCCAATGGTATTTCACAATCAAAGATGACGTATCATCGCTTCTTTTGGTGGCAGTTTTTGAATTAATTTACACCAGATGTGATATCTACAGGAAAGTATGATCACTTTTGCTCTTTTCTTCATAAAAAAACTTTGTTTAACTTTGGTAAACTTGAAATATTTAAAGTACTTTTTTAAAATGGTAGTCTCATTCAATTTACATTTTTGTCATCCGCAGCCTCGGTGCAAGTAAACTCATCTGAGTCTGAGTGTGTGGGCACATCTGACTGTGTCGGAGATCAGCTGGAGACTTCTGATGGTCTGTACTTCAGTTTTACTTCCTGTGCCAGTCCCACTGTAGAAAAGATTATTCCTGACCACGGTACCACACATGACATCATCAACATCCTGGGATCTGGCTTCAGCAACACTTCCTGTGCAAATGAGGTAAGGTTCAGAGGTTCAATTAACAACAAATCTCTTCTCATGTTTAGGGGATGTTCAATTCAAAATTCAATCGAATAATCCTTTTTTTTATAAATGCGTAATTGCGTAAGGTTATGAATTCTTAGGCAATGTGTTAAAGCAAAATGATCTTTTTCTGGTTTTAATTTGGCAACCAAAGGTCAAAGTTGGAGGTAACCCGTGTCAAATCATCAGCAGCACCTCCACTAAGATTAACTGCAGACTCAGTCCTGACTCAGGTGCTCCAGTGGGCACCCGTCTACCCATATTCGTCCGGGTCAACAACCTGGGTACAGCCATTAGGACAATGCCAAAAGAGAACGACCGGACATTTGCGGTTCAACCTGTGATTGATTCTGTCTCTCCCTCTGTGGGCAGTACGACCGGCCAAACACGTCTCTTCATCTCAGGTTCTGGTTTCTTGAACGCATCTGTTATGGTAGCAAACGCTCCATGTGAGGTGGTTTTCATGAACTACACCCATGTGGTTTGCGACACGTCGCCATCTCAGGCTCATAGGGGAAGTGTTGTGGTTTACGTCGACAGCATCTTTTCCTCTTGCAGTTCTGATTGCATGTTTCAATATTCTGCATCTATTGCACCTGTTGTGTCCAGTGTGTCACCTGACTCTGTTACTGGAAACTCTACTTCTGTTTTAATCACTGGCAGCGGCTTTGGGAACAATACAGCTGATCTGAGAGTATCTGCAGACGACTTTATACTGAAAGTCACAAAGGTTACAGATAACAACATCACACTTTTAGTTGGTGCCCTGCCTGCTGGCACACATACCCTACAGGTAGTTGTCATGGGCAAAGGTCTCGCTACAGGAATCTTCACCCTGACCAGCACACCACAGGCCACCATCCAACCAACATCAGGAAGCATTGCTGGAGGAACTCCACTGTTGATTGAAGGAAATGGCTTTGTGGAAGGAAACACCACTGTGATGTTTGATTACGACCCCTGCTCGATTCTGGAAGTGACCCCAGACACAGTGAAATGTTTGACACCACCTCATCATTCAGAGGGACTGGTGCAGGTGGATATTAGGGTGTATGATGTTGAGTACCCACAACAAAGTTTTACCTACGCATCTGAACAAACTCCAGACATCACCTCAGTGAGCCCTTTAACAGGTTAGATTCATTATACAGTCATAAACCTGGTAAATCAGCAAGCCTACTCAGCAAGCACTCAAAACAAGTAATCTGCTTTTAATGTAAAAGTAATGTTGCTATGCAGTTGCTATTGAGTTTATGCTTTTTAAGCACACGATCACAGCAACCACATGTATCTGTAAAATGTATCAGATGTGCATTGTATCAGTAAATTGCACAGTTGGGCGCAAGGCACCTAATTGTTACCGCTGGCCATCATACAGGGTTTTGGCTAGAAGGGATACAGCAAACACCAAAATCTTGCGAGAATGTTGGGTTTAGGGTTGGTAAGATTAGGATAAAGCAACGCTTATCCGGCACAATTTTGGTGTTTGCTGTATCCCATCTAGCCACAACCTTCAGAAAAAATTGTCATAATTCACGTAAATGGTTAATCAGAATAGTTATTTACAGTGGCCATAATTAAAAACAAATAAAAATGTGAAACATCATAAAAAGGGATAGTTCACCCAAAAATAAATCATCTTTTATGCACCCTTATGCCCTCATGTTGTTCTAAACCTGTATACATTTCTTAGTTCTGCTGAATACAAAGGAAGATCAAGCAGGTACAGTAATTTAACAGAAGCAATGTTGGCTCCTTGGAAGTCAGTGGTGCTTCAAAATGTTTTTGGTTACAAACATATCTTCCTTTTTGTTCAGCAGAACAAAGAATTATTACAGGTTTGTAACAACTCACTGTAAAAAATAATATGCAGAATTTACTAAAAGATATAGTGCATAATTTTTGCTTCCCTCCTTTTAAGCAAGTTTCACATGGAATTTTAAGCAATTGCTTAATTTTTTTAAGCTTAAACTGCTTAAAATTCCATGTAAAACTTACTTTAAAAAGTGGGTGCAAAAACTATGCACTATATATTATTTTTTTTAGTAAATCGAGCGTATTATTTTTTCAGTACACGATGGTGAGTAAATGATGACAGATTTTATTTTATTTTTGGGTTAACTATCCCTTTAATATTAGGTACGATCAACTTACTGAACGCTGAGAAAACATACTGCTGATTTGAAAAAGTAAACTACACGAACTAGTGGAAACATTATCTTTGCAAGAGAATATACATTTTATATTTGTTATCATTCATCCATGTTTCGAGCCAATTATTAAGCACATTAAATTATTAAAGTATGACAAAATAATGTAACTCTCTGCGTTTAAAAAAAAAAAAATGTTTCAATGTTCAATGTTTCAATTCTGCTTTATCAGTAGAGTCAAGTCGAATGTATTTATATAGCAGTTTAATTAAAATGATGCATTGCATCAATATAGCTTTAAGAATAAACCACAGAATAATGAGAAATGCATTAAACATAGTATATATGATACAATTATTGCCAGTTTTACTGTGTTCAGTTGTTGTTTTTCTGGAATGTTGGACGAGTGTTGTGATTTACCAAACGTAATCTGATGTCAGGATAAAATAAGCAGCTTTGTGAATAACAACACATTCTTTACCTAGTCGGCCCAGCTTTACCAGTCTGGGGAAACTTGAATTCTTGTTGTATAAATAGCTTTTTTCAGCATTCTGATATTAACTGTTTGAGAGCACCTTATGCTCAAACAGACCATCCATTAATGAAAATACAATTCCTGAATGGGGCTTGTCTCTTAAATTTAAAGGACTCATTGCCAGTGAGAGAAACTTAAAATTCAAGCGTCTATGTTTGTGACTCGTATTGAATAACTGATTACTTGCTCATGTAAATATGAATTCCATTAACATTAATGCTGTAGACAGTCTGACTCCATCGTTCACTCAAGACCTTAAGTCTTAAATTGATAGTTTACCCAAAAATGAAAATTAAGTTATCATTTAAGTACCCTCATGTTGTTACAAACCTGTATACATTTCTTTGTTCTGCTAAAATGTATTTGTAATAAAGCAGGAAACAGAAGCGCCATTGACTTTCATAGTAGTAAAAAGCACTACTATGGAAGTCAGTGGTGATCAAAAACGGTTTGGTTATAAGCATTGCTCTTTTTGTTCAGTATACAAAAAAATTAAAACAGGTTTGTAACAACATAAAGGTGACTAAATGACAGAATTTTCATTTTTGGGTGAACACAACAACTCACTACTCAAAGTCTGATTATACTGCCACTTAGTGGAGCAAAAGCACAATGACACAACCACCTCAGATGTACTGTAGCAATTCTCGAATACCATAGCAAGCTGAATGTTTCAATGGTGCTCATGCACCAGGGACTACCTGATTATAACACATCCGCTGATATCTTCACATCATAATAATACTGATGACATATTTTCCTACAGGTCCTGTGGGAACAGAGATCACTGTGTCCGGTTCAGGGTTTGGCACAGATGCAGCGCTCATCTCAGTGAAGATTGATGGCGTGGATTGTCATGTGACATCCATCACAGACACACAGTTACTGTGCACTGTTGGGGAACACGCAGGAGGAACGTTTCCGGTTATGTTATACCATCAGATCAAAGGTCGTGCCTTGACACAGTCTGTCTTCAGTTATGAACTGCAGTTGACAGGTGTCACTCCAAATGAAGGTAATGCAAAAGTAATTATCTATTCCTCTCTGCTGTTTTTCGGTTCAGAAAAGGGAAAAAAACTTTTGTGCAAAGTAACTACTGTAAATTCAGGAGACTAAACAGAGTTTGTCAGAAGGATCAAACACATCAGATTGATTTAAAAGTTTTTGGTCAATATCCGAACAGTATTAATAAGATTTATTGTCTAGTTTAGTACTGTTGTTGAGTACATGATGTTAAGGTGTCTGAGTTTTGGAGGTGTCTGAGTTTTGAGTTAAACCCTTTGTTCTGTATTACTTTAGGAAGCTATGCTGGAGGAGCTGTTGTTGCCATTCAAGGTTCTGGATTCGACTCAAACGCCACCAAAGTCCTCATCTGTAACAGAGAGTGTAACGTAAACGTGCAGACATCCACATCTACCCAACTGTACTGTGAAGTCCCATACAGCAATGGTATTCATTACTTTCTCATCAAGCATTGCATTTGTGTCTTGAAAGAAAATTGATCATGTATCAAACAAATCCATCACTGTCTGGATCAGAAATATGTACTTTAATTTTGTGTGGAAGTAAAAATATACCAGGAATATTAAAATAGGTCAATCATTTAGCTTAAACAGCATACATTTCACACATGAAAAAAGATCTGTCTCTCTCCTTACATACCCTTATGTTCCTCTCTTGCAGTAACAGATGAAACAGATTGGGTCTGTGAGGTTGCAGTGATGAATGGCATTAATACAGTCTACATCTCAGACGGCTACACATACAAATCCTCTTTAACCCCTGTTATCAGTGATGTCACACCACGAAGAGGGGGTACAGGTGGAGGCACCAGACTCACCATCACTGGATCAGGCTTCAGGTGACAGATCAGATGTGCTGTACTGTACCCTACCACATGCATAACACTTTGATAATGTACACAATATCAGCACAAGAGTATTTTTAAACTGTATGAATGACTTGTACCAAATGTCTTTGACTTTAGTTAATATTACTTTAAAATTAATAAATGCTAATATTGTAAAGTTGTCAAGTGCAAACTACAGCCCACGTGGTAATTTTATTGCATTATACACTCTCAAAAATAAAGTAACAAAAGTTGTCACTGGGACTGTACCTTTTAAAAAGGTCCCAATACCATTTATAGATATAAAGATATGTATCTTTGAGGTACCACCACTTCTTGGACATTTTTTTTCTGAGATTGTAGTAAGTATTTGGATTTGATGCTATTCAATAAAAATCCAATAGATGGCGAGAGCCTGCATTGTGGTATATTCACTTCACTGCTTCATTTGCATGAATGAGTGAAATAAATGAGTCTGAGATGCAACAGCCATTAAAGACTAAACATCTTACAATGTTCATATGGCTTGGAAGTTATTTTTTAAAGACTATATGAGCTTAAATCAAGTTTTTAAAATCTTTCTAGATAATTTGTTTTATTCAAACCAATTAAAATGTAAATTGAAAGTGTGACTTGCAGCAGAGGTGGAGGCTACTTGAGTATTTTGAGTAAATTTTCCAAGCATCTGTGCTCTATCAGAGTGTTTGTCTTGGAAAAAAAATCACTTTACTTTACTAAAAAATGTTCACTACATTCTAAAGCATATAATCATACTGTGTATTCCTTTTATATTGCATATCAAAATTGATTTAATACCTAATTACCTAAAAATTGTGTACTTTTACTTTCTTGAGTATAGATGTTTAATGTACTTAAATATTAAATATAAACCAAAAACTTGAAATTATGAAATGTAATGGAGTAAAAATTACGATAATATGCTTTGGAATGTATGTTTTTCCAAAGAAAAACTCTGATAAAATACGAATACTTAAAAATATACTTTTATGTAAAAAGTAAAAATACTTAAAGCAACACTATGTAGTTTTTTTACCTTTAAATAATGTCTCTAAAATTATTTCAGTGATAGAACAACTTTTGACTGGACAAATTGTACTATTGCTGCAACCTGAGCAGCCTCCTAGCTGCTACAAGCACACTCTGAAAGTGGCGGTGGAGGGTAGGAAACACAGCTCCGCCCCTCCCCCTGCCTGCAGAAGAGTGTCTGATAACAGGCACTGTTGCGCTTTTCAACCACATGGGGGAGCTGTAAGTCATTTTTACATGGAAACTACATAGTGTTGCTTTAAGTAGTGTCCGCCTCTGACTTGTAAATATACAATTGCTTTTTAAGGTTAAAGTATTTCTGCCTCCTATAAACTTTCCTTTCCTTCTCTCATGTGTAGCGCAAATGCCGGTGAACTTAACGTGACTATTGCGGGATCGGTCTGCGATGTACAGTCAGCCAATCAGACCCAGATTATTTGTGTGACCAACGCTCAAAACAAATCACAGGAAACTAAAGTACGAGTCCAAATAGGAAACAGAGGAATCGCCACAATGGTAAAACCAAGATATATTTGATATCAATATACAATATTTGAACAATAATAAATGGTGAAATATCTACAAATTGTAAAGTTCAGCCAAATTCAGCCCAAACTCCTTCACCCCCCTTAAACTAAATAAATATAAATATGCATTACAAGCTACCAAATCTTTAATTTAGTTTTCAAATTGTTACTAATATGCCTTTTAAAAATTATATTATAGTTACAACCATTGATGTAGATTTCTCTTGTTTTTTCAGGTTCATGCTGATTTCTTCTACATTGATGTTTGGTCATCTCGTGCTACATGGGGTGGTCTCTCTCCTCCTGAGAAAGGCTCAATGGCTGTAATCACTGCTGGTCAAACCATTCTGTTGGACACCAGCACTCCTGTCATAAAGATGCTCCTCATCCAAGGTATCTTCATTTCTATACTACTTTATAAATATGTTTCATTAACTCAAAAACTGTGAATTTTGAATTATAAGCTATACTCCAGTCAAATATCACAATTACCCAATTATTTACTCAACCTAAAGCAATCCAAAATGCATACCAACCAATACATTATTCACTGTAATCCCTGTGAATGTTTTATCTCCTTTAAGGTGGACGGCTGATTTTTGATGAGGCAGATATTGAGCTACAGGCGGAGAACATTCTGATCACAGACGGTGGAGCTTTACAGATCGGGACAGAGCAGCAGCCCTTCCAGCATAAGGCCATCATTACACTGCACGGACATTTAAGATCTAAAGAAATTCCTGTCTATGGTGCTAAGACCCTGGCTGTCAGAGAAGGAGTGCTGGATCTGCATGGTACTGTATGCTTGTAGAGTATTTACTATGCTAACATTATGAATAAACTGCTCCTGATACATGCAGACATGGTGTTTATATATTTTATATCACCCTTGCTTTGATGACAAGATAAACTTGACATGAAGTTTGTCTGTAACGTGACTGAGTTGACTTTTTTCATATAAATTTGAGATTTTTTGAATCTACTGTAATATAATCACAAAGTCCGAATCACAATCCTTTGTATAAAAATTACCTACAAATTTAATTTAGCACTTGAAAGATGTGTTCAATTTTCCTGATTCAGACAACATAACCAGTCAGCTGCAGTCAGATGCTTAAGGTTTTACTTTATTTCTGCTTCTCCAGGAATCCCAGTACCTGTACCGTGGACTCATCTTTCCCAGACTGCACAGAATGGCTCCAGTACTCTCACACTGATGGATGCCGTTACCTGGAAAACTGGAGATGAAATTGTCATTGCTTCAACAGGGGACAGGTACTGTAGATGCACTGCCAAATCTGGAGGGAAACTCAGATTAAGCTGATGAGATTTTAGAAAAGAAACTTTTTTACTGCTCCATTAGCGCATGAGCAATATGTTGTGGTCCTCTCACAAAATAATGTTTTTTTTTTTAGGTAAAGTACTATGAGATGAAATCATCTCACAATTAAATAGATATCACATTGATGGCCATTGATGAACCAGTTTTCATAAATGAACAAGTTAGGTGATCAGGTCAAATAATTTGTATAAAACAAAAAAAATCTGTTTTTATAAATCCACAGAAATAGCCAGAGAGAGAATGAGTTGAGAAAAATTGCTTCAGTTTCGGCTGATGGCAGGACCCTCACACTGACCGAACCCCTGACCTACACTCATCTGGGTGTGTCTGTCACTTTGCCTGATGGGACTGTATTTGAAGCAAGAGCAGAGGTGGGACTTCTTACCAGAAACATTGTTGTCCGTGGATCCAACAACCAGGAGTGGAATGATTCGATACCAGCTTGTCCTGCTGGATTTAACACAGGTTTGGATGTTTCATCAAATTAGACAACACAACATTACATAGCCAAAGTATGAGGCGTCCAATTCACTACATTCATTATATTTATACTGCATATTCACATTTTCTTACAGGGGAATTTGCAGTGCAGACATGTTACCAGGGGAGATTTGGTGAGGAAGTAGGAAGTGATGAGTTTGGTGGTTGCATCATGTTCCACTCACCACAACCAAACCAAAACATGGCAATTGGCAGAATTGAATATGTTGAGGTAACAGTTTGATCAATGAGTGTACACAAACCCAAGTGACAAAATATCTTTGAGGCATTTAAAGGGATACTCCAGCAAGAAAAAAGACTTACTAACAGTACACAGTTTTTAACTACCGTTATAAAGCTTGGAAGAGCCATGACATTTTCTAATATAACTCTCTAATTGTGTTGATCTGAAAAAGATAATAATGTTCAGAATGAATGGTTTGAGGGGGTAAGTTTCATTATTCACCTGAGTATCTCTTTAATATACCCCTTTACAAAAAAATTACATTATAATGCAGTCAAAGAATGATTCCTCTCTATTTTAGGTTTATCATGCTGGACAGGGGTTCCGCCTGGGGCGACATCCAATCCACTGGCATCTAATGGGTGATGTTCAGTATAAGTCGTATGTGCGAGGCTGTGCCATACATCAATCTTACAACCGTGCTGTGGCCATCCGCAACACCCACAACCTACTGGTGGAGCATAATATCATCTATGATATTAAAGGTGGAGGCTTCTTTATTGAAGATGGCACTGAGACCGGAAACATCTTGCAGAACAATTTGGCCGTATTTGTAAGACAGAGTACAAGTTTGCTAAATGACGATATTACTCCAGCTGCATACTGGGTAACCAACCCAAACAACACCATTAGACATAACGCAGCAGCTGGTGGGACGCACTTCGGTTTCTGGTACCACATGGATAATTGTCCTAATGGTCCATCATCATATGATTCCAACATCTGTCCGAATAAAATATCACTTGGAGAGTTTTTTAACAATACAGTGCATTCACAGGGCTGGTATGGATTGTGGATCTTCCAAGAGTATTTTCCTGTGCTGAATGAAGTCTACTACTCTACAAAACCAGTCCCAGCAGTCTTCCGCCGCCTGACCTCCTGGAACAATGAGAAAGGTGCTGAGTGGGTGAATGTTGGAGCTGTGCAGTTCAGTGAGTTCCTCATGGTCAATAATGAAAAAGCAGGAGTGGAGACCAAGAGGATCAAATGGGACTATGTCAGTGGATGGGGGCTGGAAGGAGGTGCAGCTGTGGTCAACAGCACCATTGTGGGTCACGTGGATGAGCTGGGACTGGGAAATGATTACTGCACCACACTTGGTGTTGTTCTGCCTCTGGATGATGGTATGAGTGTCATCAACACCAAGTTTGTGAACTTTAACCGGTCAACATGCGCAGCTGTTGGAGTGGCAGAAGTTATTGGAACCTGCACATTCCGCTGTGGAGGCTGGAGCGCGAGGTTTGGTGGGATCCGATTCAATCAGTCACCCAACAAAGCCAGGTTCAGATGGGAGCATGAGGTGGTGCTTGTAGATACTGATGGATCCCTGACAGGTACACACATACTGTATAGTGCATATTTAAGAGCTCAGATGCAAAACCCTCTAAGTGCGTCAGACATGTTTTCTTGTAAATTATCATTTTTTGACTCTTGAAGGATTTTCCCAACAAAGCAGTATTTCTGAATGGCAGATTTCAAATGAAAGGGTGGACATTATATAAAATGGGCCAAGAGCATTCGATTAATATCATTATCTTATTTTTGACGGAGGTGGATTTAGTGGCTTTTGCATCCTAGTTATTTATATTATATTAACTGCATTGCACTGTACATATAATATTTCAACTATACTAACTAAAAACTTATAACATATGTCCAAATAACACTTCTTGTTCTTAAAAAAAGGGAAATTTAACTCCAAGGTGGTGCCAATGAGTAACCTGCTCGATCCAAGTCACTGCTCTCAAGTATCAGATTGGAGTGTCGGTGTTCCCGGAGCAGTTTGTGACAACACCATTAACTTTCATCGGCTGGTTTTCAACAATCCCAATCCAGATTCAGTTCGGTCTAACAATGTGACTCTCACCAACTCTTTTGGTAGGTGAAATAAACAACTTTTGGAATCACTTAGATATAAAGATGACGTGCATTTATCAGATTTGTTTCCATTCAATTCCAATCTACTTGGAAATGATCCCCTGTACTGTATCTCCATTAGGGTCATGTATGTTACCTTATCTTGAAACGCTTGTGACCGACAATAATGGCTGGATGGCATTGGTGCCTTCAAACCAAACCTACAACTGGTACTTTGGGGATGATTATCAATTCAGCACCATTTCATATACTGGAATGTTCTACGGCTTTAAGGTAAAATGTGTGCACTACCCAAACCATACACGGTATTTGAAATACATTTATTTAAAATCATAAAATAAAAATTATGTTATTATTTGCCCATATAAGATCTTCATTATGTTCCAGACCCCCAAGTTGTAATTTTTCTGTGGAATATGAAAGTTGAAAAATTTGGTCACCTTTAACCAAATCATTGTGACCACAGCTGGCAAGATCCAAAACATAACATTATTAATACTATTATATTTGTCTGTGTGTCACATGCTTCACATAGCATGAAAGAAAATGAAAGGAAATATTTAATAGACTATATAATACAGCCAGCCCTTTGTTTTCTGAGAATAAATCCTGACTTGGTGATCAGGAGTCTGATGTGAATTGAAGACACTAGTACAGAGGAGTACCCAGATGTTTTAGTGTTATTACATAGTAGTTCTGTTATCTAGGAATAACATAACTTTGGATTGGCATGAATTGCCAATCAGCATTCCTTTGTGTAAATATCATGTAAATAATTTTGTGCTTCTTTCCTCCCTAATAGCCAGAGGATTATATCATTCTGACTCACAACTTTACTCAAGATTTTGAGGGGCTCCAGTTCCACATTATAGATGACCGAAACGGTGCCTCACAGCCCCTGAAACCTGCTGTGAATATAAATGGAGACTGGTACTTCAACAAGGATTCATACAGCGTCTATTACTTGGGTAAAATTACTCAAGACAAAACATTTGCTTAAGTTACTTTTGTATGTAAAGAGAACACATATCATTATGTGCTAGACTGTACAATGTTTTAAATAATGATTCATACAAATGCCATTCC
Organism: Misgurnus mizolepis; assembly: GCA_025389145.1. Lineage (NCBI taxonomy): Eukaryota > Metazoa > Chordata > Actinopteri > Cypriniformes > Cobitidae > Misgurnus > Misgurnus mizolepis. The sequence goes on along the minus strand of JAIFKI010000011.1, from coordinate 14,695,136 downwards.
AATACTCTCAGGCCTATAGAGAATTTAATGTTTGTTATCCTCTGACAACAGTGTCTGGAAGAGATCATATCTTTCGGTCGATAAGCAGTGTGGACCGTTCGCTTAAAGACATACATATAGACTTCCATTCATATCAGTGTCCCTATCAGAACTGTATCCAACCAACACAACCTCCAACAACTTCACCTCCAACTCCTTTAACTGGTCAATCTGGTCAAGGTGGTACACCTCATAACTCTGGTGGTCTGCCTTTTCCATCAGAAACTTTGGGCAATTCGTCCACCTCCAGACCTGAAGACATGTATGTTATATCCATGCACTTGCTCAGCACATTTTAAAAATATTATCACATGATCTGATGTTTGACTTTGTTTATAAAACACATTAGATGTACTCCCTGGACAAATACATTATTTTGGAGGTCAAGCTCAGCAAACAACTACGTTGTGCCACAAACAGACTCTGATGTGGTCATTCCATTAGGTAAGCAAATCCAATGCTGGAAATCCTACAAAGGTTGTAAAATGGTCTAAAGAGCTGTTCAGCTTGTTTTCCTAGAACCTGAAAAATTACTTTGTTAAGCCATGGTTTCCCTCTAGATTATTCTTTGTGTTTTAAGAGTATAAAATAAGCTTTGTGGTTTAAAAGTGGTCACTAATGTAAAATGGCCCACTTTGTTTTAAAGGGACATGTGTGGTTGTAGATATTCAAATTCCTTCCCTGAACCAGCTGACAATATTTGGAGTTTTGGTGATACCAGACACAAATAATGGCACGGCAAACATCGGTGGTTCTCAATATAACAACATTGTTCTTGAAGTCACATACATTTCCATTCAGGTAAGAATCTACAGTAGACCTACCATTTATTTATGAATTAGCTTACTTACAGTATAAAGAGCAGTTAGAGAAAATACACTTACAGTAAATATTAAAGATACATTCTCCAGTCACTTCTTGGCAAAAATATATTATTTTAAGGATTTTAGTTATTTTTCCTTCGAAAAGGCACTGATATTACTTATCCGTTTAATCAGGGTGGCCAACTGATTGCTGGGCGGGCTGATCAACCCTTCAGAGGTGAACTACAGATCATACTGAAAGGAAACCATCTCACACCAGATTGGCAGTTGCCTGGAATAAACCAAGGGTCTAAAGTGCTGGGTAAGGGCACTATACAAATAACAAAGTTTATTAGATTTGTAAAGTTAAAGGTCTGCATAGAAGAAATTTGAGTAGACAACAGACAAACAGCTGAAATCTCATAAATGTTGATCTTTTTGGAAACTGCTGTTTTCAAGGTGTGTTTGGATCTCTTGATCTGTATGGCATGCCACACAATGTGTATCACACAAAGCTGGCTAAAACAGTCCAAGCAGGAAACAACACTCTCTCTCTGGAGGAAACTGTTGACTGGAAGGTCAGAAGCTCTTTGATAACGAAACAGCATTTAAGACAGCTTAAGGCTAACTATTTACATTGCCAATTGACAGTAAACGTACAGTTGCAAGAAAAAGTATGTGAACCTTTTGGGATTGCAGAGTTTTCTGAATATATTTGTCATAAAATGTAATCTGATCTTCATCTATGTCAAGGGTATTGACAAACATAATGAGTCTAAAAAAAATTACACAAAAAACATTTCATGTCTTTATTGAGAACAACAAAAAAACCTTATAGAACTTATGGAAAAAAGTATTTGAACCCTTGAGTTAATGACCTCAAAAAGGCTAAACAGAGTCTCATTAAGATAATACGTTTGGAGGTGTGGACTACTGACTGATAAAAACCCCTCAAACGTTTGGAGTTTGCTCTGCACATGAAGAACACGCTTACAGTATGTGAGCCATGCCTCTCCAAAAAGAGCTTTCAGAGGAGCTATGATCAAGAATTGTTGCTTTACATAAAGCTGGAAAGAATTACATTTCAATTATTATTTCAAAGATTTGAGAAATGTTCCAGTCTACAGTTATTCAAACAAATTTAGTCCCAAAATTGGGACTGTTGTTACCCAGAAGTGAGCACCCAGTCAAAATGACACCAAGAGCACAATGAAGACTCATCATGAGGTAAAGAAACAACCCCAAATGAAAGCCAAACATTTGAAGGCATGAACTTGCTAACATCTCAGTTCATGAGTATGTCACAGGTAGGGGTGGACCCAGATGTAAATAAGGTCACGCCCCTTTCTCCACCTCGAGGAGATTCCCAAAGCCACCCCAATGACCAGACACACAAGGTAAGCATAAAATTAAAATATCCTTTATTAAATTACTTAAAAATATTAAATAGGGAAGGGGAAACGGGGGACTTAAAACAATGGCCACTCTAGGCTCTCCTCCACCACCACTGTATCTTCACACAGTCCATTCTCCTCATGTTCATTCTCGTTTTCCGTTCTCTCTCCATAGGTGGCCGCTAGAACACAAAGGCACTGTTACTGAGACTTCGAGTATTTCTCACCGACTCCGCTGTTTACAGCTTTCTGGGTAGGTATCACGTTCACAGTTTGCTCTTCAATGATTCACTCTCGTTCTGCTCTCTCTCCACCGGTGGCCGCTAGAACACAAAGACACTGTTACTGAGACTTCGAGTATTTCTCACCGACTCCGCTGTTTACAGCTTTCTGGGTAGGTATCACGTTTACAGTTTGCTCTTCAATGATTCACTCTCGTTCTGCTCTCTCTCCACAGGTGGCCGCTAGAACACAAAGACACTGTTGCTGAGACTTCGAGTATTTCTCACCGGCTCTGCTGTTTACAGCTTTCTGGGTAGGTATCACGTTCACAGTTTGCTCTTCAATGATTCACTCTCGTTCTGCTCTCTCTCCACAGGTGGCCGCTAGAACACAAAGACACTGTTGCTGAGACTTCGCGTAATTCTCACCGGCTCTGCTGTTTACAGCTTTCTGGGTAGGTATGGTTCTCCTCCGTAGGTCAACAGAGGGGCGAAGGTCACACACCACCTCACCGGGTCGAGCGCTGCCCTATCTCCAATGCCCATAGGCCGATCGATTCCTAGACGGGGGCGCCCTTTTCGTAGAGACCACGGGGCGGCGGACCCTTTCGCCTCTAACTCTGCGACGAAAACAGACACAGGTAAGTTCACACCACGAAATGTTTTCCAATGGTTTACTCACGGTCACGGACAGCTCTTAGTCTGCGTCCCTTCGCACTCCAACAGCACACTACTTATAGTAACAGTGATTTCTGTAGTCGTTGGCCTCTCCGTCCTCTGCCCAGTGGAAGAAAATGGATGATGCGGGGCTTCGTCTACAAGACACACAGCAACCCACAGCAATATACACAGCACCACTCCAAACGTGAAAAGGATTTAATACACAGTCTCACTCACCACACTATAAGTGCACCACAACAAGGGAAGCGCCCGGTGTCCTCCACTGCGCTTGGGCTACGATAAGGCGATGGGAAATACGACCACAATAAGTCTCGTTGCGGTGGCTGTTTGAAGTTATACTTCTAACGGCTCGCCCACCACACTCTTATAGGGGTAGGGCCGCCCTCCTTCTCCTGGAGGTTTCCAATAGTTACACAAGTTAACTTTTGCCAGTTACTCCACACAAAAAGGGTATACTCACGGCGAATAGCCTTTGTTTACGTTGTACCAGAAGGTCAATTTTCTTCCTGCTTTTACTCCTTCAATATTGGTTAGAACAAGTTCCTTTTTACCCATAGGATTTTCCTGTTTACTCCAGCAGATCCACAATCAAGACTGCAACGAGAGAGAGAGAGAACCACAGACAGCCACCACGTCCAACAATGAGCACAGCTCCGTTTCCCAGCACACACTAAGCACAGGCTTGACAGCACAATGCCCTCTTCGGGGTGCTCCTTTTCTCCACTCACGTATCGCCTTTCTTTCACCCCAGGCAGCTCCTGTCTTCTTTCCGCGCGCTTCAAGCGCAGCCCGGATCAACAGAGCCTGCGGGCTCTTCAAAAGGTACGTAGTTACCTCTCCTGCCCTAAGCAGAGGAGCTCTCCCCGTGTCAATCCCCCTCTCGTGCCCGAACTCCCGAACTGTCATTTAACTGTGCTATAAATACTCCTCTCTGTACTTCAGTCATCCAATTGCCCGGCGATCTCTTCAACTAGGCACAGCTGTGCCCAATCGGCCGATTACAGCCTCCGCGAATCTGCCGGATGTCCGGTGTTTCCGTTCTTCGGTCTGGGCGGAAACATCCGGGCGGAACCAAAGTTTCCCGACTTTTGGTTCCGCCCAAAAGATCGTCACCTTGTGACATCGATGTCACGGGGTGACGATCTTTCAGGGCGGAACCAAAGGTTGAGGAAGTTTTGGTTCCGCCCGGATGTTTCCGTCCAGACCGGAGAACCGAAACACCGGACATCCGGCAGATTCGCGGAGGCTGTAATCAGCCGATTGGGCACAGCTGTGCCTAGTTGAAGAGATCGCCGGGCAATTGGATGACTGAAGTACAGAGAGGAGTATATAAAGCACAGTTAGAACACAGTTAGGTGCGTAGTGTGTGCTGAGAAACGGAGCTGTGCTCATTGTTGGACGTGGTGGCTGTCTGTGTTTCTCTCTCTCTCTCTCTCTCTCTCTCTCTCTCTCTCTCTCGTTGTAGTCTTTATTGTGGACCTGCTGGAGTAAACAGGAAAATCCTATGGGTAAAAAGGAACTTTGTTCTAACCAATACTGAAGGAGTAAAGCAGGAAGAAAATTTACCTTCTGGTACAACGTAAACAAAGGCTATTCGCCGTGAGTATACCCTTTTGGTGTGGAGTAACTTGCAAAAATTAACTTGTGTAACCATTGGAAACCTCCAGGAGAAGGAGGGCGGCCCTACCCCTACAATAGTGTGGTGGGCGAGCCGTTAGAAGTACAAATTCAAACAGCCACCACAACGAGACTTTATTGTGGTCGTATTTCCCATCGCCCCTATCTTAGCCCAAGCGCAGTGGAGGATACCGGGCGCTTCCCTTGTTGTGGTGCACTTATAGTGTGGTGAGTGAGACTGTGTAATAAATCTTTTCACGTTGGAGTGGTGCTGTGTATTTGCTGTGGGTTGCTGTGTGTCTTGTAGACGAAGCCCCGCATCATCCATTTTCTTCTACTGGGCAGAGGACGGAGAGGCCAACGACCTCAGAAATTACTGTTACCATATGTAGTGTGCTGTTCGGAGTACGAAGGGACGCAGACCAAGAGCTGTCCGTGACCGTGAGTAAACCAGTGGAAACATTCGTGGTGTAAACTTACCTGTGTCTGTTTTGTCGCAGAGTCAGAGGCGAAAGGGTCCGCCGCCCCGTGGTCTCTACGAAAAGGGCGCCCCCGTCCAGGAGTCGATCGGCCTATGGGCATTGGAGATAGGGCAGCGCTCGACCCGGTGAGGTGGTGTGTGACCTTCGCCCCTCTGCTGACTTACGGAGGAGAACCATACTTACCCAGAAAGCTGTAAACAGCAGAGCCGGTGAGAAATACTCGAAGTCTCAGTAACAGTGTCTTTGTGTTCTAGCGGCCACCTGTGGAGAGAGAGCAGAACGAGAGTGAATAATAGAAGAACAAACTGTGAACGTGATACCTACCCAGAAAGCTGTAAACAGCAGAGCCGGTGAGAAATACTCGAAGTCTCAGTAACAGTGTCTTTGTGTTCTAGCGGCCACCTGTGGAGAGAGAGCAGAACGAGAGTGAATAATAGAAGAACAAACTGTGAACGTGATATCTACCCAGAAAGCTGTAAACAGCAGAGCCGGTGAGAAATACTCGAAGTCTCAGCAACAGTGTCTTCGTGTCCTAGTGGTCACCTGTGGAGAGAGAGCAGAACGAGAGTGAATAATTGAAGAACGGACTGTGAACGTGATACCTACCCAGAAAGCTGTAAACAGCAGAGCCGGTGAGAAATACTCGAAGTCTCAGTAACAGTGTCTTTGTGTCCTAGCGGCCACCTGTGGAGAGAGAGCAGAACGAGAGTGAATAATTGAAGAACGGACTGTGAACGTGATACCTACCCAGAAAGCTGTAAACAGCAGAGCCGGTGAGAAATACTCGAAGTCTCAGTAACAGTGTCTTTGTGTCCTAGCGGCCACCTGTGGAGAGAGAGCAGAACGAGAGTGAATAATTGAAGAACAGACTGTGTAGCGTGATACCTACCCAGAGAGCTGTAAGCAGCAGAGCCGGTGAGAAATACCCGAAGTCCAAGTAACAGTGTCATTTGTGTCCTAGTGGCCGCCTGTGGAGAGCAAGGAGAAACAATTGGAGAACAGACTGTGTAACGTGATACCTACCCAGAGAGCTGTAAGCAGCAGAGCCGGTGAGAAACACCCCAAGTTCAAGCTAACAGTGCTTTTGTGTCGCAGTGACTATCTGTGGGGCACAAGGAGAACGTGGGTGGACGTACGACAGGGAACGTAAAGGCACGTGGGGCGAAGACCCCCTGCCGACCCGAGGAAAGGTACACCGACAGTGGAGATCCTCCTTACCAGTCACACCAAAATTATTCTGCCTCCAGGACGGAAGAAGGAGGGCGCCACGGTTAGCAGGGTCCAGGCCGGAGCCTGACGTTTCCCTTTCTCCCCCGGCTTATGGTGGTTGGCACCCCTGTTGCCCTTGCTCTGTCTGCCCGTGGCTGCAGTCTCCCTGGAGGGAGGAGAAGAAACCTATTAGTTTTAATTTCCCCTTTCCCCAATTCCCAGTTCTTTTAAATATTTAAACTAAATAAAGCTTGTTTTAAATTTTACTTACCTGTTCCCGTGTTTGTCTGGTCATTGGGTTGGCTTTGGGGACCTCCTCGAGGTGGGAGTTGCAAAGGGGCGTGGCTTTAGTTTAAAATAGCCAGCCCCTGGTGGTGACAGATTTTGGCGTAGTCGGCAGGGCCCCACCTCGAGTTGAGTAACCAAGGTCACCCAATGACTGACAACGCGGGGCCTGCAGCCCCACCCCGTGCCACATCTATTATCATGGGAAGCCCATGGATCCAGAAATATGGAGGAGCAGAGTCGGAGGTACGACTGACCGAATGGAAGGCCCAATTAGAGTACTTGGCCGACTTACAGGGCCTTAGCGCCGCTCAGCGGCTCCAGTTTGTGTTGAACTCCCTAGAGGGAGAAGCACGGCGAGAGGTACAAGCCGCCCCCGAAGCAATCCGAGCCACCGCCCAGACTGTGTTCCAGTTCCTTACCGAGCAATATGGCGACCATACCCCCGTAGCTGTCCTCCGTTCACAATTTTTTAATTGTAAGCAAGGCCCCCGACAACCTATTAGAGCTTTTGCCCTCAGGCTGCGAGAGCAGTTCACTCGCCTGCAGGCCCGACGAGACCATGGGCTAGGAGACGGAGAGACCTTGTTACGTGACCAGTTCCTCCTGGGGATGAAAGAGGGCCCCGTGAGACAAAGTCTGAGGGTCCAGTTTCGGAGGGACTCCGGGCTCACCTTTGAAGACCTAAAGAAGGAGGCGCTGGCCTTGGAGGGTGATGAGGTCGAAGTAAGTGAAACCCCTGTATGTGCAGCCGTAAGTGGGAACACCGCAGCACCACCTGAACACGCAGATTGGAAGCAAGCCCTGAGAGTAGAATTGTTGAAAGATGTCCGAGAGCAGATGTCGGAACTATCTAAGACTCTTCTGGGAGAACTTCGCCAAGGTAGGGCGCGAGAGGAACCGAGGCCGGCACCCCGAGAGCGAGTCTACTCTGAGAGGGGCCGAGAGCCACCAGGGCGCCCGAACCGGTTTAACCGGCCCCGCTTCGAGTGGGATGACCAAGGGCGGCCAATCTGCAATCGTTGTGGAGAACCAGGGCATTATAGCCGTCAGTGTGGGCCTCGCAGGGCATCGGAAGGGGGTTTTTAGGACGACCGGCCACAGTGGGTCGTGTGGCCGGGACCCCTCGAGGAGACCCGGGAAGACGTGATAATTCAAGAGACCAGATGGTTGGGCATAGCCCAATGGCGGAGGTGAAGGTATGTGGCAAGACAGTACAGTGCCTGGTAGATACGGGCTCTCAAGTGACGTTGTTTGCCGAAAGTCTCTCGCAGGAAGTATTCGGGAAGCAGAGAACCCAAGGAGGAGAGGCCCCCTGGCTGACGTTGCGGGGCGCCAACGGCTTAGAGATTCCTTACATTGGCTATCGGCTGACGGACTTAGAAGTTCACGGGGTGTTAGTTCCCCAAAAAGGGGTGATCATCGTGGAAGACAGGTGTTTGGGTGTCCATCGAGCCCTATTAGGGATGAACGTGCTCTCCGAGTGTTGGGAGGAGTTATTTCGGGCTAAGCCTAGGATCTCCCCTGTCGAGAGGCCCCTATGGGAGCGGGTAGTCGCCGACTGTCGTCGGGTCCAGATGACCCAGGTCCGCAGAGGCCGGGAAGAAGTAGGAAGAGTGATGTGTCGCTTTGCTTTGTCTATTCCCCCTAGGAGTGAGGCCATGGTGTGGGTGAGAGTGGCCCCCCGAGGAGTTGGCCCCGAAGAGTGGGTATTGGTCGAACCCCACGCCGACTGCCCCCAAGTGGAAGTAGCACGAGGCCTAGCGGCGGTCCACCGGGGGAGGGTCCCTGTAAAGGTTCGAAATGACCACCCCTATCCAGTACACTTACATCGGCACCAGCGGCTGGCCCGACTAACGGGGGTTGCACCCCATCAGGTGAGGGAGGAGAGAGATGTTAGTTTCCGTCAGGTGTGCCCCACTGTCATCGAGGTGGCCCTGACACAGATGGAAGCCCCTTCGAACAACGGGGAGAGGGACGTGCCGAGACACCTGGCAGGTGAGTCCCTGCAAGGGGAAAAGCTGGAACAGGCGCAGACACAAAGACTCCAAGCCCTCCTTCAGAAATGGCAACATGTGTTTGCAAGACACGAGGAGGATTACGGATGCACTAAGGTGGTAGAACATCATATTCCGACTGGAGATGCAGGACCCAGTAGGGAGAGGTACCGGCCGATCCCACCCACCTTGTATACAGAGGTACGCTCACTATTGCAGGGCATGCTGGGGCGGGGCATCGTCCGGGAAAGCAGTAGCCCATGGGCAGCCCCCATCGTACTTGTGCAGAAGAAGTCGGGAGCTTGGAGGTTTTGTGTGGACTATCGTAAGCTCAACCTGGTGACCAAGAAAGACGCTTTTCCCCTGCCCCGGATCGAAGACTCCCTTGCGGGTCTCACGCGGTCTGCATGGTACTCCACTCTGGATCTGGCCAGTGGGTATTGGCAGGTGCCAGTGGCCGAGGCCGATAGGGAGAAGACCGCTTTCACGACCCCGTTTGGATTATTCGAGTGGGAACGGATGCCCTTCGGGCTCTGCAACGCCCCAGCCACGTTCCAACGCCTGATGCAGCGCTGTCTGGGAGGTCAGTTAATGGAGTCAGTCTTGGTATATCTAGATGATGTAATTGTGTACTCCCCAGATTTCGATTCCCACCTCCGGCACCTCGAAGAGGTTTTCCAGGCAATGGAGAAATATGGGCTGAAGTTGCAACCCGATAAATGCCATCTGTTGAGGCGAGAGGTCCAGTTCCTGGGTCACGTGGTCAGCGCTGCTGGGGTGGCTGTAGACCCTGGGAAAGTCTCTGCAGTAAGAGATTGGAGTGCACCCAAGACTGTGAGGCAAGTACGTTCATTTCTAGGGTTTGTGGGATACTACAGACGGTTCATAAAAGATTTTTCCAAGATCGCTAAGCCACTTAACCAGCTGCTGGTCGGTACAGGGCGGAACCGGGGACGGGGATCACCCCCTATTGACTGGGATGAGTCCTGTGAGGGGGCATTTCAGAGATTGAAACAGGAATTGCTACAGGCTCCTATCTTGGCCTATGCAGATTTTACTCAACCATTTATCTTGTATACAGACGCTAGCAACCTGGGGTTGGGAGCGGTCTTGGCCCAACGACAAGCGGGGACAGAACGGGTGATTGCCTACGCAAGTCGAAGCCTCCACCCAGCTGAGAGGAACGATGCAAACTACAGCTCATTTAAACTGGAACTGCTGGCCCTGAAGTGGGCCCTGAGCGAGAAGTTTAAGGACTACCTCTGGGGTGCTAAGGTAACGGTGATTACGGACAATAATCCTTTGGTGCATTTACAGACAGCGAAGTTGGGAGCTGTGGAGCAGCGCTGGGTGGCACAACTTGCCAATTTCGAGTATCAACTGCAGTATCGGCCGGGGCGAGAACACACGAACGCAGACGTCTTGTCCCGATTGCCAGAGGCGGACAACCCCGGTTGCCGGGGGGGCCAGGAAGAAGAAAGCCAGAGGGAAGGCTATCTGATAGGGGCCGTGGAGGCACCAGGAGGCCAGCAGGAGGCGGTACCGGGGAATTGGGGCTGGGACCCCTGTCGGTGGAAAGCGAGGCAGGCCCAGGATCAGGATGTGTGTCAGGTGAAGATGTGGGTGGAGCAGGGCCGACGGCCAACGCCGTCTGAGAGGCTGACCCAGACAGAGACGGGAAAAAGACTGCTGGGACAGTGGGACAAGCTGGAACTACAGGAAGGAGTACTTTGCCGAAAGGTTAGTGACCCGAAGCTGGACGAAGAGGTGCGCCAGATCGTGGTGCCCGCCGATCAAGCAGCAGCCTTGGTGTCCGCCTACCACGATCAGCTGGGGCACCAGGGACAGGAACGGACAGTATCGCTGCTGCGCAGGTTTTTCTACTGGCCGGGGCTGGAAGCATCAGTACGCAGCTTGGTCCAAGCTTGCCCCAGGTGTATGTTATTTAAATCTCGACGAGAGGCTCGAGCGCCGATGGTGCCCATACATGCCAAAGCCCCCCTCCACATCATGGCGATGGATTTCCTGACACTGGGCCGGCCACAGGACCGCTATCCGAACATCTTAGTAATCACCGACCTGTTTACAAAATACGCATGGGCAGTTCCCACCCTTGATCAGACGGCAAACACCACCGCAACGGCTCTATGGCGGCACGTCTTCCAAACGTTCGGATGTCCAGAGTTCCTGCACTCAGACCAAGGGGCATATTTCGAATCAAAGGTGATCCGAGAATTATGCCAGCTGTATGGGTGCACGAAGACCCATACGACGTCGTATCACCCTCAAGGAAATGGCTGTTGTGAGAGGTTTAATCAGACCCTGTTGGGGCTCCTAGGGACCCTGGACCAACGGAAGCAGAGCGATTGGGTGAGTGCTCTACCGAACCTTTTGCAAGCTTATAATAACAGCGTTCATAGTACGACGGGGTATGCCCCCACTTATCTGATGTTCGGCAGACATGTGCGGATGCCCACGGACCTGGTCTTGGGAGTGGCCGCTGGCCAAGAGGAAGGGAGCGTGACGGAATGGGTGGGGCGCCACCACCAACGGCTGCACTTTGCTTACGAACAGGTATCCCAGAAGATACGGGCTACAGGGGAAAAGAACAAGCGGTTGTACGACCGGACGGCCCGGGACGCCCCCTTGTTACCAGGAGAGAGAGTCTTGGTACGAGACAATCGGCGGCAAGGCAAAGGAAAGCTGAGTGACCGTTGGGAGACCACCCCGTACGTAGTCTGCAGGCAACAGAGGCCGGGACAGCCGGTGTATACCATCCGGCCGGAAGGAAAGGCCGGCCCTGAACGTGTGGTACACCGAAACATGATTCGCCCTTGCCCAAATTATCCCGAGGTCGCGAAGGAGGTAGTGGCGGAACCGGCACCGACGGCCCCCTGGATGGAAGGATGGGCTGTGGTACCAGGCCTACCCGTGGTGGCACCACCCCCGGCCGCCCAGAGACAACCAGAGCCAGTACCAGAGCCAGCCGAACCCCCGGCCGCCCAAAGACAACCTGAGGTTGTGCCCGAGCCCGCCGAACCTGACTCCCCTGTGAGGCGCTCCCAACGGGAGAATCGAGGCCGACCCCCTTCCCGTTACGGTGAGTGGACTACTCAAAGGCATTCCAGGGACTAGAATGCATTGGCGGGGGAGGATGTCACGGGGTGACGATCTTTCAGGGCGGAACCAAAGGTTGAGGAAGTTTTGGTTCCGCCCGGATGTTTCCGTCCAGACCGGAGAACCGAAACACCGGACATCCGGCAGATTCGCGGAGGCTGTAATCAGCCGATTGGGCACAGCTGTGCCTAGTTGAAGAGATCGCCGGGCAATTGGATGACTGAAGTACAGAGAGGAGTATATAAAGCACAGTTAGAACACAGTTAGAGTGCGTAGTGTGTGCTGAGAAACGGAGCTGTGCTCATTGTTGGACGTGGTGGCTGTCTGTGTTTCTCTCTCTCTCTCTCTCTCTCTCTCTCTCTCTCGTTGTAGTCTTTATTGTGGACCTGCTGGAGTAAACAGGAAAATCCTATGGGTAAAAAGGAACTTTGTTCTAACCAATACTGAAGGAGTAAAGCAGGAAGAAAATTTACCTTCTGGTACAACGTAAACAAAGGCTATTCGCCGTGAGTATACCCTTTTGGTGTGGAGTAACTTGCAAAAATTAACTTGTGTAACCATTGGAAACCTCCAGGAGAAGGAGGGCGGCCCTACCCCTACAATAGTGTGGTGGGCGAGCCGTTAGAAGTACAAATTCAAACAGCCACCACAACGAGACTTTATTGTGGTCGTATTTCCCATCGCCCCTATCTTAGCCCAAGCGCAGTGGAGGATACCGGGCGCTTCCCTTGTTGTGGTGCACTTATAGTGTGGTGAGTGAGACTGTGTAATAAATCTTTTCACGTTGGAGTGGTGCTGTGTATTTGCTGTGGGTTGCTGTGTGTCTTGTAGACGAAGCCCCGCATCATCCATTTTCTTCTACTGGGCAGAGGACGGAGAGGCCAACGACCTCAGAAATTACTGTTACCATATGTAGTGTGCTGTTCGGAGTACGAAGGGACGCAGACCAAGAGCTGTCCGTGACCGTGAGTAAACCAGTGGAAACATTCGTGGTGTAAACTTACCTGTGTCTGTTTTGTCGCAGAGTCAGAGGCGAAAGGGTCCGCCGCCCCGTGGTCTCTACGAAAAGGGCGCCCCCGTCCAGGAGTCGATCGGCCTATGGGCATTGGAGATAGGGCAGCGCTCGACCCGGTGAGGTGGTGTGTGACCTTCGCCCCTCTGCTGACTTACGGAGGAGAACCATACTTACCCAGAAAGCTGTAAACAGCAGAGCCGGTGAGAAATACTCGAAGTCTCAGTAACAGTGTCTTTGTGTTCTAGCGGCCACCTGTGGAGAGAGAGCAGAACGAGAGTGAATAATAGAAGAACAAACTGTGAACGTGATACCTACCCAGAAAGCTGTAAACAGCAGAGCCGGTGAGAAATACTCGAAGTCTCAGTAACAGTGTCTTTGTGTTCTAGCGGCCACCTGTGGAGAGAGAGCAGAACGAGAGTGAATAATAGAAGAACAAACTGTGAACGTGATATCTACCCAGAAAGCTGTAAACAGCAGAGCCGGTGAGAAATACTCGAAGTCTCAGCAACAGTGTCTTCGTGTCCTAGTGGTCACCTGTGGAGAGAGAGCAGAACGAGAGTGAATAATTGAAGAACGGACTGTGAACGTGATACCTACCCAGAAAGCTGTAAACAGCAGAGCCGGTGAGAAATACTCGAAGTCTCAGTAACAGTGTCTTTGTGTCCTAGCGGCCACCTGTGGAGAGAGAGCAGAACGAGAGTGAATAATTGAAGAACGGACTGTGAACGTGATACCTACCCAGAAAGCTGTAAACAGCAGAGCCGGTGAGAAATACTCGAAGTCTCAGTAACAGTGTCTTTGTGTCCTAGCGGCCACCTGTGGAGAGAGAGCAGAACGAGAGTGAATAATTGAAGAACAGACTGTGTAGCGTGATACCTACCCAGAGAGCTGTAAGCAGCAGAGCCGGTGAGAAATACCCGAAGTCCAAGTAACAGTGTCATTTGTGTCCTAGTGGCCGCCTGTGGAGAGCAAGGAGAAACAATTGGAGAACAGACTGTGTAACGTGATACCTACCCAGAGAGCTGTAAGCAGCAGAGCCGGTGAGAAACACCCCAAGTTCAAGCTAACAGTGCTTTTGTGTCGCAGTGACTATCTGTGGGGCACAAGGAGAACGTGGGTGGACGTACGACAGGGAACGTAAAGGCACGTGGGGCGAAGACCCCCTGCCGACCCGAGGAAAGGTACACCGACAGTGGAGATCCTCCTTACCAGTCACACCAAAATTATTCTGCCTCCAGGACGGAAGAAGGAGGGCGCCACGGTTAGCAGGGTCCAGGCCGGAGCCTGACGTTTCCCTTTCTCCCCCGGCTTATGGTGGTTGGCACCCCTGTTGCCCTTGCTCTGTCTGCCCGTGGCTGCAGTCTCCCTGGAGGGAGGAGAAGAAACCTATTAGTTTTAATTTCCCCTTTCCCCAATTCCCAGTTCTTTTAAATATTTAAACTAAATAAAGCTTGTTTTAAATTTTACTTACCTGTTCCCGTGTTTGTCTGGTCATTGGGTTGGCTTTGGGGACCTCCTCGAGGTGGGAGTTGCAAAGGGGCGTGGCTTTAGTTTAAAATAGCCAGCCCCTGGTGGTGACAAGTATACGACACATAAAACACTAAGCAGGATATCCACGGCAGGACATCACAAAGGAAGCCCCTGCTTACTTAAAAGAACATTGATGCACGCCTGAGGTTTACAAAAGAGCACATTGACACTTCACAGCAGTATTGGCAAAATGTTTTTTGGATTGATGACATTAAGAATGAACTATTTTGGGGCACACCATATCATCATGAAAACATCATCCCAACTGTAAAGTATGGTGGAGGAAACATTTGATCATGCTTTGGTGCATAAGGGCCTGGCCAGCTTGCAGTCTTGAGGGGAAGATGAATTCCCAAGTATATCAGACAATTCTTCAGGATAATGTGAGAATCTGTATGTCATCTGAAACTGTGTAGAAGGAGGGTAATGCGACCCAAAACACCGGAGCAAGTCCACAACAGAATGGCTTCAGAAAAAACTAAATCAGCCTTTAGGAGTGGCCAAGTCAGAGCCCATACCTCAACCCAATAGAGATGCTATGGATCGACTTGAAGAGGGTCATACACATGAGACGTCCAAAGAAGATGACAGAGCTAAAGCAGTTCTTCAGGAAGAATGGGCTAAAATTCCTTCTCAACGATGTGCAGGTCTGATCCACAGCTACATGATTCGCCTGGTTGAGGTTATTGCTGCCAAGGAGGGGCCAACTAGTTATTAATTCTAAGGGTTCACTTACTTTTTCCACTGCCATTTTAAATGTGGAATGACTGTGTTAAAGAAAGACATAAAATATTATTTTTAGACACATTATGTTGGTCAATACCCTTGACTTAGTTGAAGATCAGATAACATTTTATAACAAATCTATAAAAAAACATGAAATTCCAAAAGGTTCACATATTTTTCTTGCCACTGTAATTTTACTTTTTTTATTTAATCAAATTGTCATAATTTTAAGAGATTATATCAATGTGCTCTCTACATTTGGACTTCAGTGTTTTACACAGTGCATAAAAACATATTGTGTCTTTACTTGTTTATTACCTTCAGGTTGGAGATCAGATTCTGCTGTCCACCACCAGTTATGACCCAAGGCAGACAGAAATTCGCACCATAAATGGAGTCTCAGATGATGGCCGCACACTGATCCTGGATCGGCCTGTATCATACACACACATCGGTTAGTACTGAGCATTTTCAAATGCTTAGGACCCCAGTAAGTTTATCTGGGACCAACTTTTGCATGCAATATCTCCATTATCACTTAATGCAATCCATGTTTCCTTGTACTCTTAATGGATTCTGTTAACAAACCAGTATTTCTGAATGACCTAAGGCTGGGATTAAAGGGATAGTTCACCTAAAAATGAATTTACTCGCCCTCATGTTGTTACAAACCTGTATAAATGTCTTTGTTATGCTGAACACGGAGGAAGATATTTTGAGGAATGTTGTAACCAAACCATCCGTGACTCCTAGTATAATTTTGGAATACTATGGAAGTGAATGGGGCTCATATTTTGTGTTCAATTAATGACAGAATTTTTTGGGTGAACCATCCCTTTAAGCAATGAAAGTATTTGATGAATGTATAGTATGTGCCGAGAGCATTCGGTTAATATTGATTTTTAGCTTTTGACAGAGGTGGTATTTAGCGTGTTTTGCATTTGAGCTCCTCATATGTTGTCTGAAAGTGATTTATTGGCATTTAGTTTCCTAAACAGAACCACCCTATGCTTATTATACATTTACTAAATATTAAAAAATTTTGATTGAATATTTATAGTTGATTTATTAAAGCAACTTGGAATTATCCCAATTCTCACAGATTTCTCTTTTACACAATTTTAAATGTATTATCTAACCAACAAATAATATGGCTATGGTCATACAGGAAAAAGATACAACGTTCCAGGATCTTCTAGAAGCTATCAGCTTGCAGGGAATGTGGGTCTGTTGACCCGAAACATCAAGATCATTGGACAGGACTATCCAGCCATGAACACACAGTCTTATGGAGCAAGAGTACTGGTGGCCACTGTCCCAGGAAGAGAATTTGACTTCAGAGGTATAAACCTTATAACAAAATATTCACAATAGGGAGGGGGCCATCTGACAATGAGTTAAACCAAAAGAACACAAATTCAATCGCTTTAAAATTTCACACACTTCATATTTAAATACCTCTTACAAAGTGTGTCAAAATTATACGGGTACAGCATAAATAACTAAAACTTAAGCTCACCTGTGATATTATGTGTTACAGGAAAAGCTCAGATCAGAAACGTTGAGTTCTACCACACAGGACAGGAGGGATGGAACGACCCATCAGATCCACGTTACTCTCTGGCGTTTCTGAACCTGGGAAATGTAAAATAAATATCTCTTAATTTTTATGCCTGGTTGATGCTTTTCTACACACCATATTCAAAATTGTTTTATACTGCAGTGATCTGCTGAAACCACATGGTTAATATTTGTATAGGTGGCTGGTGAGTCCTACATCAAGGGATGTGCTTTTCATGATGGCTTTGCTCCTGCTATTGGGGTGTTTGGAACAGATGGACTGAATATTGATGACAACGTGATCCATCACACTGTTGGAGAAGGTCTCCACTCAAAGGAAATCAATATAACAAATGTAATCAGATAAAGTATGCTGATATGATTTAATGCTTTTGTCTTTTGCAATGATCTTTCTTTAGGAATCAGAATATGGGGCGATAACAGTGCTGTCCGGAGAAATTTGGTTACTATGACACTATGGCCAGGATCCTACAATGGTGCAGCGGAGACTTTAAACACTGAGTGGAATGCAGCTATTGAGGTAAAAATAAAAAAAATATTGTGGCCATACCATGCTATATTTGTGTATCATGGTAATTAAATGATATTCTTTATCAAAATCAATACAATTGTCTTATTTATGATGATAGAAACAATTATTAGCATTGCCTTCCCAGAGTACTATACAAAAGCTCTCCTGAAAAGGCAAAAGATACCTACATAAATAGTAATTACGGCTTTTAATTTAGGTTAGTGAAGCAACTAATGTGATTCTTCAAGGGAATATTGTTGCTGGTTATGAACGAGTGGGATTCAGAATTGATGGAGAACCTTGCCCAGGTACATAAGACTCTAGTGTATTTTAATGGACTTGATAAAGTTATAAAAGTCGTTAGTTAGAAAGATTACATGTGCAGTCTTTGTAAACTAACTACTACTTAATTTCCATAATATAAAAGACTCAGATTCAGTGGCCCAGTGGAGTGAGAATGAAGCACATGGTGGTCTGTATGGAGTCTACATGAATAAAGACGGACTTGCTGGCTGCTCTCAAATCCAGGGGTTCACCGTCTGGAAAAGTTTTGATTTTGGCATTTACGTTCAAGTATGATAAACGTCTTAAGTCAATACCTTAAAACTCATCAACAATAACAATTAAGTAGTATACAGTGCGGTACATTGCTCTTGTTGGCTTTAGGAATAAATGTTGTCGTTCTGACCTTCAGGTATCTATGAATGTGTACATCTCCAATGTGACTTTAGTTGATAATGGAATGGGCATCATGCCTATAATTTACAGTCCTCCATCTGTCAGCCACGAATATGATGACAAAACCGTCTATGTACAGGTGAGGATACACAGACTGGTTCAGCCAAAAATATAAAATTGCTTTAACATATCAAAACTGTTGTTGTTATTACTTCAGATTAATCAAATGTTCGATTAAAATGGCAAAGTAAACTAAATAGTTATGAGTTTTTATTAGGAACATGAATGTTTATTTAACACACACACTTCATTGATTTTCCTGCATTAGGAGTCTCTGATTGTGGGAAGCAGCCCTGATTTTAACTGTCTGGACAAACTGGCAACAACTGAGACCTACGTTGCACTCAGCAAAAGCCACAGGGCTCCACGACCCCCTAAAGGTACTAAATGTACTGTATATACATTTATTCAACAATATTTGATTCAAATGGTAAATAGCTATGTTTCAATCATAATACAGCAATGTCCACTACACCCAATGATTCTATGTATTAGGAACTTAGCTTAGCAACTTTTTGCATTGTGCCTAACAGCAGCCTTTATCTGTGAGTTATTCACAAAACTGCATGTACAGGTGTATATATATAGTAAATACATAGTATATAGTATTGTTTTTATTGATGCATGCATTTAATTGGTTTAATTAATAAACTAATGCATTTTTTTTGTGCAACAGGTGGCAGGTCTGGAGTTTGCTGGCCGACGTTTGAATCTGATCACAACCAAGCACCACAGAAACCTCACCCTGGACTCACAAGCTACAACGCCATAGCCGGTTTACTGACGGTCTCTGGTGAGACCAACCTCACCTTATGTTTAATCTCCAGTTTCACATATGAAATTGTCTACAAGCTGCTAAAATTGACACTCTGTCATTTTACTGTCTGTTCCTGTCTGTAGATACAACATTTGTTGGGTTCAGGAATGTTTGTTCCACTGAAAGAAATTACATGTTCATGACCAACCCAGGAAATGAGGACCTACAACATCCAATCAGTGTTGAGAGGATCTCTAAGATAGACAGCACTGAAGAATCTCTAGCGTTCATTCATAACCCTGATCTCAGGTAAACTGAAGGCTTACTGTTCATCAATTATTGAATTAACATCATTTAGTTATTGCAGGCATTCCAAACAGAACAATATAATGTAAGGTGACTGATAAATTTAACTTGTTACCTTCCTACATCTTTCTTTGGTCTTACCGTAGTAAAGTGAACCCATCAGCCTGTGTGGACATGGACTGTGATGCTAAGAAGAAGACTCTGTTGAAGGATCTGGATGGAAGTTTCTTGGGTGCAGTAGGAGCAGTGGTGCCGTATTCAGAGTACGAGTGGAACGGAGACCCGCGGCATGGATTGGGTGATTACCGCATCCCTAAAGTCATGCTCACTGCTCTCAACGGCAGCCGCATACATGTCAATCAAATAGCTCCTAATAAAGGTAAACCTGAGAGTTCTTCATTATTTACATTGATGTAAAAGAACCATATTTGATCACTCTTGCATTAAACATCTCTGTCTATGATGTGTGTGTTTTACCTGTACAGGTGTGATCAGAGACTCTTGTACATACATGAACACCTGGCAGAGCTACAAGTGCTTTGGACTCAATTATCAGATGCTGGTTATTGAAAGTATGGACGCAGACACAGAGACAAGACGTCTTTCACCTGTGGCCATCCTTGGGGACACATATGTAGATTTACTGAATGGTATAACCAACTAACACATTATACTCTTCATTTAACATCCAACATTACCAATCATGTCCAGATGCAGTCAAATAAGTTGTTGAATGTTACTGTATTCTTTCATTTTAAACTGTGGACATCTTTTTACTCTCTTTTCAGGCCCACAAGACCACAGCTGGTGTACAGGTTATGCCTGTAAGAAGAGAGTGTCTCTGTTTCATAGCATTGTGGCCACCAATAAATCCTTTGAAATCTATTTCACCAGCACAACACCACAGAAGCTGAGACTTATGATGCTCAACGCTAAAACTACAGAGGTTTGTCTGTTAGATAGACACTACAATAGACACAAAGCATTAAAGTACAACTTTACAGCTAATTAAATTACATTATAAAACGTTTCCTGAGCTTTATTTTGCTAAATGTTCTGGGAAAGTACCAAACAACACTTGATTTTAAAAAAAATTTTGGGGGGGGTTCTTGAATGTTTCACAAAGGTTTACGAACACACAGCTATAGTATCATCTTTGTAGACAACTACTGTATATAATTATTTCCATATGGACTTGTATAGTAGATTTATGCATTAACCTGCACTTCTTTTCTTTACAGGCTGTTAGGGTGGCTATATTTTACTCAAACCCTCAGCGGTTAGACGTGTATGTAAACGACAACTTAGTTGCTCCAACTAATGCTCAGTGGAATCCAGACAACACAGATTACACAACAATTGAGCCCACATATCCAGGTGCTGTAAAGTAATACATGTTACTTGGTTGGGACAATGTTTTATGAAAATTTGAATTCCAAGTTATATGATAAATGAAAGAATACAGTAAAATGAATATAACCTATTTATCTGTTTCTGGGTCACTAAGAAAACTTATACAAACATGATAACATTTGGGTAGGATATATAAATTTTTAAATGTACAGTACACTCTAAAATCAAATGGTGCTAAAAAGCACTAAAAGTGGTTCACTGGCTTGTAGGGGAACCATTTTAAGGGCCATATAGCACCTATGTAGTACCTTTGTAGGACCTTATAATGCTATATAGAACCATATGTGGTGCTATAGTGGTGCTATATCAACCCCGTATAGTTCTTCATAGGTGCTTTATATGTGCTATATACTGTAGCACTAAAAATGGTTCCCCTATGATTACGAGCTTTTAGTGCTATTTAGCACCATTTTTTTAGTGTATGTAGGTTTTCGACTTTTCAGTACAGGTATTATGCTGATAAAACAATTATTAGTAAACTAATTTAGATATTACAAAAAACTGAACAACAAATTCATAATTTTACACTTTTTGATTACTCTCTCCATTCTTTAGGTGAATATCTTCCAAGTTTTGACTCCGATCACGGTTCCAACTTCTTTGACCCAGACTACAATATGTTGTACATACTTCTTCGTGGCTCACAACCGGTCCAGATCCGCACTTCCCCGCTTCTTTTCGTGGCCTTCAACCTCCCGGCAATGACTGAGGCAGAGTTCTTTGGGCCTAATCTGGTCACAAATCTGGCTGCATTCCTCAGAGTACCACCGAATATGATTCGAATCACCAAGATCGTTCGTGAGGGCAGCAGTGCACGAAGACGCCGTGCGACTGGACTGACGGTTGAGATTCAGATCAGTCAGCCACCCATCCGGAGCATCAGCACCAACAACACAAACAACATCGACAACACCTCCAGCACCACTAGTAAGGCCAGAAAGTGTAAATTAAGCATACATTTTAAATTTAAGATAACTTTACAATGCCTAAAATACAATTTTAAACATCTGTAGTTGAAGATGAGCAGCAGTTTGTGATTCTGAGGAACGCTGCTGATGAACTGGGCCGTGCTGCTGTATCAGGCGATCTGAGTCAAGCCATCGGCTTCAATATTTCTTCTCTGGACATGATCACCCCTCCACCCTCTTCCACTGACCCATCCTGGAGTCAAGTAAGATATTTATCAGCTCATGTTATCAAAGTCACTAATGTTGCATTTTATATCTTATATGTTGTCATAGATTAAGATCTAGTTATAATAAAATACACCACGCTGTTTTACTTATTTTACCTGTAATTGTCTGTAAGGTGGCCACTCAGGAGGTGACCCGTGAAGACCCACAGTTGGAGTCGGTCAGCGCAGTGTCTTCACTGATAATTGTGGTCCAACCGGTGGCTGCGTTGTACCCTGGACCCCTCAGCGTGCAGCCCAGCATCATGGCTGTGGATGCAGAGGTGAGACTGAATTGTCTCCTTCTCAACCTTTGTTAGGCCTCACCTTAAAAATATGATGACCAATTAGCAACATTTTCATTTTCCATTTCATCAGACAGTAACCCCAAGGGCAGAACTAAGTGATGGATAATTTTATTTTGAAAACAGTATTTGATGCAAACTGTATTTTAAGTAAATATTTTATATTTTCTTATCTGTTTTTAGGGTAACTGTGTGTCTGTGGGTGTGACGAGTTTATCAATCTCAGCTGAACTCAAAGATGCTTATGGAAATCCAGCAGAGGGACTTTCTGGAAACACATTCATCCTGTTTAATGGCTGCTGGGCAAATTACACAGACCTCAGCATATTAAAGACTGGTGAGTCCTCTCATCTCTATAAAAGACACACAACCATCAACAGATGTTCTTTTTAGTCTTTGTCTTTTTTATTTAAATATTAAACCACTTAAATCAGTAATATTTGGATAATCATCTGTACAGTCAAGTTGAGGTTTTTAAAAGCTGCGTACAGTGCATATGTTTTTACTTGCATTTGTATTCATTGTGGATCGTAAAGGGTTTTTGAGGTGGTAAGCATGGATAGCCATCACTGGTCATTTTCATTATTATTTTAACTTTCCCTACTGTATATTTTTTTACAGGTGTTAACCTGAAGCTGGCATTTACTCTGAATGAATGGAATGCTGAGTCGAGATCCTTTACTGTCAGAGAGGTTACAACTCCTGCACCTATGGTTGTAACCCCGGAGTGGGACTTTCCAGGCATCTTTGACTCCAGTCCATCTATCTCATCACCATCTGTGTGTCTGCTCGTGCTGTTGAGCGGTTTACTCCTCCTGCTCAGAGAAACCTAGGAACAAATCAAACCAATTGAAAATGTGCAATTTAAAACCCATCTTCTCTGTTAACCCTTAAAATCCATATTACGCATTTTCTCATAATTATTTATACAATCATTCATTAATCATTATTTTTGAGAGATTTAGGCCAACATTCTATAATGATTTATAATCAGTCCTAAGCATCTATTACTTCTGTCAAAATTAAACTTTTAATATATTTTGATTTGAATATTTGAATACAAATATGTCTATTTCCTTATAATTAAATGTCTGCATATTTACACTCTTCCTTCTATCATCAATAAAAATCCATTTCTAGCCTGGTTGTGGTGTCTGTCATTGTATACAGTGAGATACTATGACTGTCGCAGTGGAAATCAGTCAGGTGCCGTTATAAGAAGCCGGCACAATCCTCACGCTCCACCTACACTCCATTACTTAAAAATCTCAGAAATAGTTAATTATAATTCAAAGCTCAATGGACGAGGATCGCATCAATGTGGTAAAAAGCTGAAGCTGCCTCTTCACTTAAAGGTGCACTGTGTAACTTTTCTAAGGATTTCTTGATAGGAACGCAATATAATATACATAACTATATTATCAACGGCATATAAAGACCTTACTTAATGAATTGTATTGTTTTTATTGCCTTTGAGTGAGTTGTTATTATCTACATACACCTTGGGTCACCTTACATTGAAGTGGCCGTCATGTTTCTACAGTAGCGCTAAATGGACAAACTGCTCTACAAACGCTTGTCATACCTACGTTGGCTGACTTTTACAGATTGTTAATTTCAACAATTACTAATACTTTATTAAAATCTTGTTAACGTTAGTTAATGCACTGTGAACTAACATGAATAAACAATGAACAGCTTTATTTCTATTAACTAACATTAACAAATATGAATAAATTCTGTAACAAATGTATTGCTCATGGTTTGTTCATGTTAGTTAATACATTAACTAATGTTAACTAATAAACCTTATTGTAAAGTGTAACCCATATATTTGTGAGAAAACACTGTACAAGCATGCAACTAAATGCACATATTGATTTGTGAATGTGCAAAATTTGTGACTTTTCATTTTTTGTTTTGCACCATATTTACTGCAGCAGTTGTAGCAAAAAAAAAACTGTAATTATGTGATTCGTAAAATAGGATTTGTGCAGCTACAAATTGCACTGTCACAGGCGCTCAGTTTTTTGCACCATACTGTACAAAACACATCCCACCTGGATTACCATAGTAAGAAACAATGCTTTCACTGATTTACTGTACGACATCATGTGCTGGGGAGCTATCAAAGAAGATCCTGATCCTTTTAGGGGCCGTGTTTGTTTTGGTGATTTGAAATATCATTTCCCAAAACACTTACACCGCAGTTGCAGTTTTGTTTTCACACTGAGAAATGGAGCACTTTTAGCGAAAATCATGTAAAGGTGTATTTAACCATAAATATACAAAGTATTTATACTTAAGGAAGTCAGTAATGCTCTTGGCTTATTTATTTTACAACCACATTAACAACACATTAATTCTACAAAGTACAAGTTATGTTTAGCCTTTTGATTGTTCAGACTTTAGTTACTAAGGAAATGATGCTTTATCGGTTTAAATAATTGTTTTTGCAAAGTGTTAAATTTCATTTAAACCAAACTCAAGGTGTCTATTGGCAACTGCATAATTATACACCAGCTTGCCAGTATCCAACTTATAAAATGCACTCATTTAATTTACAAAATATCCTTTACAGTAAACCAAGGCTGCATTCCGGTAAAGGAAATAAAGAGGACAATAAGAGGTGGTTTCCCGGACAGGGATTAGACTAGTCCTAGATTTAAATAAATGTAAGAGCTGTCCAAACTGAAAACATCTTGCACTGACATTTCTTTAAATACATCAGTGTCCAACCAAAGGTCAGAGTTGGAGGTCATCTGTGTCAAATCTTCAGCAGCACCTCTATTGAGATTGCCAGCAGACTCGGTCCTGACAGTGGCGGTCCAGTGGCTCTGATTTAACTATATCAGTTCAGTTATCTATTAGATATTATTTCAAATTATGAACACATTTTTTGAGACTTTCTAAAGTTATTAAATATTTTAAGTTATAATTCAGTTATCTGCCTTGCATGTTTTTCCTCCTTTCAGTATAGTTGCTCCTTAACAATAATAAAAGTGAAAGTGTATTTTTACTTAAAGGCTTAAAATGCCCTTAGGTTAAGCAATATTGCACTTTATCAATTAAGTATAAAGGTAAGCTTTATATTATTCTGAAATCATTCTTTTATGCCAACCACAGTTACCAGTTTCTTAACGTAAATCAATGCATTATTTACTTTGTTGTACACTCATAACATGCTTGTAGCAAAGATACCATGTTTGTAGAATGACAATAACGTTTATGATTGACATACAGAGATTAAAAAAAAACAAAGACCGTCTCATGTGTCCACCCTGAAGGCAAGAACTATAAAAGGAGGAGATCTGTTAGGTTTGTTAGTGTTTCCCAAAAGATCTTTACAGGTATGTGGCTCTGAATGATGATTAAAAATGAGTAAACTTTAAAGAGCTGTAGGCTATTTAATTTATAAGAGCTTTCTGACTAGCATAATTTATTTTGTTATAGACTAATCCCTTTTAATAATTTAATATAAAAATGTGTAGGATTTTTATTGTTAGGTACATTTTATAATATTTTCAATAATATTAAGCTTTTCTTTATTATATAAGATAAAGATATATATATATATATATATATATATATATATATATATATTATCTAAAATGCTAATAAAATCAATAATTCCTAAGATTACAAGATTACACAATATGATCTCTAAAGGACAGTAAGTATCTTTCTGTTTTTGGTACATAAGTGATTTCTGCAGGTGTCATTGCTTTGAGGTGTGTGAGTTGTGAGTCTGTTGGAGAAGATGGGTCGCGTGGCCCGGCAGTTGCATCTGTCGCTTGCCGTTTGTACTATATTACTGTGGAGTGCCGGTACGTGCTTTCTTGAGTTTTTTTATTTAAATTGGATGAAAATTACTACGTTTTCATACTTAATATAAATCTCTCAATACTGACCGTCTAAGTGAACCTTTCAGAACATCGACTTAGTTAAACAAATTTAAAACATGTCTTAGTAATTTTCTGTCAAGACATTAGTTCATTTTACAGACATTATAGTGTCCTATTTTTACAATGCATATTTGGTATATTTCGTAATTTCATGACAAATCAGGGTGGTGATGACGCAGTGGATAAGACACTCGCCTTTGGTGTGAGAGACCCGGGTTCGAATCCACTGTGACACATCATTGTGTCCCTGAGCAAGACACTTAACCCCTAGTTGCTCCAGAGGCGTGCGACCTCTGACATATATAGCAATTGTAAGTCGCTTTGGATAAAAAGCGTCAGCTAAATGAATAAGTAAGTAAGTAAATCTCGTGTCATACAGGTGCGCAGCGGGTCACCAGAATATCACCCAACGTTGGCAGTGTCAATGGTGGAACGAGGTTGACCATAGAGGGGGAAGGTATTAAAAACAATGTGCTAATATCTAAATGAACTGCTTTTAAAGCCACATTTAAAAAAATTTACTGCAGTAAACTGGATCTGGGCTACTACACTGTTAGACATTTCTGTAATTTTTACAGTTATTTACTGTATATCACCCAGTATAATACTGTAAACGATTTATACAGTACATAACTGTAATTCGAGTTGCATTTTGGGAATTTTCTGTGACATCATACATCATATACAGTAATTTACTGTATTTTTGAAAATTGCTGTATGCTACTGTATATTTTCTAACAGTCTTTTGGCGGTATTTTCCTTATTCACACAAATCCTTATTTTATTTTTCTCAAAATCATCATTTTTGACAATTGTATACACACGCACGTTGACTTATTTTAGCTAAGGAACCATGTAGCAGCACAGGTGTTCGGAGGACCGATTTCAGGTGTGCACATAAACTAAAGAGTTTTCAAACAAGACTTTCCCTGGGACAGCGGCGCTTTTCAGTTGAAGATACACGAGAGGAGAGACTGAAAAAAGACCAGCAAGGTAAAATAATCTATATAACTTTAAGTTATTTATTATCAGACCCGCGGTTGTTGTTTACCCGAACGGGACATTTTAAAACCGTTAACCGGACGCGTTGCTTAACGTTTAACGGTAATATTAGTTTACCCAAGTCAGTATAAACCTTATTAATAAATCATACTATGTGTATGCAAGCCTACGAGCACGCGTGGTGCGTTAAATTACACGCTAATGTTTTCCTTTAGAAAACTATTATGAAGAAATGCTTAACGTAGCCTAATGTATACATAAATGATATGAAAAGATCAGATTTAGTTTATAATGTTACCTGAGAGAATAATTTATTAATATAAAAGCATATTTAAAAAAGTACTCTAAATTACATGAAGCTGGGAGGAAAACTCTTAATGTGTAAGTAACCACGTTGTGTTTATATTCTCATCCGCTTGGCTTTACCTGTTACATGAATTATGCGTTATTAATAAGGTGTATAACTAAATTTTATCTTTCAATTTCGTCAATTTCGTTAAACTACGTTAAGCATTCAATTTCGTTAAGCATACGTTAAGCATACGCCCACTGTCATAACACACAGACCTGTGGCAATGTGCAGTGATTCGAGTAGTGTACATCTACTCTGGTTATCATTTCAAAACAGTATTTACTGAAAAATATGAGTGTTTAGCATCATGTATTAAATGTGTCCTTTTTTCCCTGCATTTATTCTGCTGTCTAAAATTCTTTGGGAGGATAAATGAAGGAGGATGTAACAAAATACACTGCAAGAACTGGAATGAGAGACAAGTGAGGATGAAGAGGACAACAGAATATCCATCCTTTCTTCACCACCTCACAGAGTTTGAGTGAAACAACTTGTATTAGGTGAGACACTTCTTAATAAGATACAGTATGTGCTGCATATATGGGTTAGTTAGGTCTCCCCAATTAACTAGCAGCTGTAACAAACAGTACTGTAAAAAACTGTGGTTCAAAATAATTATGACCATCTTTCTTTTGCTTACAGGACTCACAGGATTATTTTATAACAAGACTGATTATCTTATACCAGAAGTATGGTATTTTTTTGAAGCTACTTCAAAAGTCTTATCACACTGAAGGGGCTTATTTCCCAATAACTACCGGCTGCCTCTACATTATCCCGCTTATTACACGGCTACTTGCCACATAAGAAAAAAAACTGGACATGAATATGAATTTGAAAAATTTTATTGGCATATTTGTTTTAAATTAACATTTCTATCCTTCCTCGAAACTTTGCACAGATGCATAAAATGATCGTAATACCTTATTAAGATCATCTGCTTCATACTTGTCTGTCTCCATTTTTTCTCTTTTAGCCAGTCTTTGAGAAGTTTTAATCCCCATTCTGTATTTTTTTGTGTGTTGGCTTCGTAGCTGTCATGCTCTATTTTGTCAAGTTCAGTCTCAGTAAGCTCTCTGTGTCTTGTCGTGGTTGTCAAGTGTTTGTCACAAGATGGCGCCAAACAGACAGTAATCTTTATTGATCTTTATTGGCGCGGAGCGATTTTACTCGTACAAGTAGTCCGGCTATGCGTTATTAATTTGGAGCGGTTATTATTTGAAAAGAACGAACCTGCAAATGTCTCAACTGACCAATCAGAATCAAGCATTCCAGAGAGCCGTGTAATAAGAATGTTTATATGCAATATTTTAACAGAACATTAAGAAATAATGTTTTTCAACAGTTTGTAAATAATAGAATGTAATGTTTTTATCATTACAAGCAAAAACATTCATAACGTTATTGGGAACTTTGGGAACTTTCAAGGAACGTTCTTAGAACCTTTCTCTGTGGTTGAGCATTGTGTGTGTCATAAAATGCCATGGGTTCGAACAAGGGAATGCACATGCTGATAAAAAAAATTATACTTTGCATTGCACTGTATGTTATTTGCCTTTTCCTGTAAATGTGAAGATAAATATAAAGACAGACAGTCATTGTTTCATTTTAAACCAGTTCTATTTTAAGAGAACTTAACTAGACTAAATAAAAGTGTCACAAAATTTTTTTATTTTGCTATTATGATGCTGATTTTGTGGTGTTATGGGTTTTCTGGTTACAGTGGTAGTGGATCATGATCACCTCTCTGGCTTCAAAAGTAGGATGCAAAATGTATAACACCAAATCATTAAAGCATAACTCCATGTAACTTGACATAATTTAAAGTCGTATAAAGGCAGACATGATTCCGTGTGAAGTCCTATGCCAAAGACTCTCCAAATACTGCATCTACACATTCTTCCTGATGTGTATATTTTGTTTGTATATCCTGGTTGTTGCAGACCTGACAGTAAACTTGACTGTGAGCATCCATCAGGTAAAGCTGTTTACTTGCATTACTCATTTAGAGAAATGAAGGGTCAAAATTGATTATATTTTCATCACCCCTTTTTGTATGTCTTTGGGACACTTGAAATATATAGCACATATAATGTGGAGCCATTTTATAATGCGGTCACAGACTACTCCCATTGTAACTGGAAAACCAAAGAAAATCATTGTTTAAATTATAAAATTATAATTTTTGGATTAACTAAACCTGTAATCAGTGTTATACGTATGTATGTTTATAATTTGTGTTATTTTAAATGTATTACTGCAAATGATTTGAAATGTGTATGGTTTAAATGTAATTTCACACTTCTTAAAGTATTTGTATTGTTTTAAATAAAGGCTTCAATATTTGAAATTGTCTCTTTGAATTAAATGTTAGCAATATCTGTAGGTTAAAATGTAAAAATTAATTTTATCTAAAAATTATAGCTAATTTAAATATAATAAAAATGAATGTATAAAAAAATAAAAAGAATAGTAGTATAGTATACAGTAATATACAGTAAACCTGGGTTTTTTACAGTAGCACACTGTATAACATATTTACAGTAGCATTTAAATACTGTAAAATGGAAATACAGTTTAGAACTGTAAATCTTATTTACAGTAGCCTACTGGCAACAGTGTTGCCAGTAGGTTACTGTAAAAATCCTTGAAAATGTCTAACAGTGTAGATACTATAGTGTTTTTGAATGTTACAATATTTGCTATCAATTCACTAGTTAATAGTACTACAGAATTGCTTTGGTTAATCGTCCTCAGGTTTTGCTCAAGCCAGTCAGTTCAGTTTAAATGCAGACGACCCAAACGTTGGCAACAGTGTGACTCTGGTGTCTCAGACGAAATCGATTCCCTGTGATGTCGAAAAAGACTCCAGTCACTCCAAAAAGATCATGTGCTATACGAGGCAAGAATTAACTAGTTGTTTATAGTATAATTGTATAGTACTAAGCATATATGCTTTTCTGAAACTAAATAATAGATCGATAAATGTACAGTAGGGGAAACATTGGGTAAAGTGCATTAACTTTAAAAAAATATTTCAATGTACACAGAAGAATTCTTTAAAAATGCAAAACTGCAAAATGTCAATTATGTGTCCTAAACAAATCATTGGATTGTCTTTTCCAGAGCTCTGCCAGAAGATGACTATGATATAAGGGTCACTGTGGATGGTGTGCCGATTCCTTCTAGTCAGAGTTGTAGTTACTGGTGGTATTATTGCAGGTTCTATGTAAGTCAGAAAGCTTTCAGTAAACTGTTTACTAAAAAAAACCCTTTCAAAATATTACAAAATACTTATACATACATGTCGTGCTTTTACAGAGTAGATCATACTACACACCCACCATTGAAAGTCTAAGCCCACTGTCAGGTCTCCCAGGTAAGAGTCTAATTTTATTTAGTTTATTTATTTAGTAATAATTATTTTATTATAGTTTCAAGTAAAGTGATTTCATAAGATTCCATTATTTTAATAAACAGGGACTGTGGTGACAATTCGAGGAAGAATAATTACTGATATGTACGGAAGCAGTATAGACAGAACTTCAGCTGGTCGAAATATAAGATTTGTGAGGTCTGTAAAGATCTAATAAACAGTAAACATTATATGAACTACACTGTAAAAGCATCGACTTGATTTTGCAAATCCTTTCTGCCAGACTGTACTATTTTAAGCTTTTACCTGTGATAAGTTCACATAACTTATAAAAACAAGTTTAAAATGTTTAACTTAATTGTTTATGTTAAAGTAACAAAATATGTGTAGATTTGACAAAAATGCATTTTTACAGTGTATCATTATATGTTATTTAAAATATTTGTTAACATACATGCAACCGCTTGATAATAATTTAACCTGAATACTGTTTTTAATTTGTATTCTTTAAACAGGGCATACATGGGTGGTATGTCTTGCGAACTGCTGAAACCTAATTCAGATAAAAAGTAAGCAAATGTAAAGTGATTTTTTTATGAAAAATCGAAAGTTCAATGTATACTGTAAATGTTGGAACTTAAAAAAATACTTTATTTGGTAACACCTACACATTTTTCACTAGTTGAAAAAAAAACCTAATTTTGTAAGTTGCCAACTGAAGTAATTTATAAGTCCAATTACAGTGCATGAATTGCCTTTCATTTTTTAGATATGGCCTAAAATTGGACTATCCTGGGAGTGAATGGGGATACATGAGTTGTAAAATGGCAGGAACTTATGTTGGTGAGGAATTGTAATTATTTAGATAAAATATTTAATAAAAAATAATTTAAATATTTGTTGAAACAAAAATAATTTGCTATATTGGTCATCAGGTCATCACAATCTCAGTTACATTCTGGATGGTGAATACGGAAGGTCAGAGGAGTTTGATACTTTACACCAAATTTACACTGCTTCTAAATCACATCCATATGTTGTAAAAAGTGACACAACACATTGTCTTTTAGGAGTCTGCCAGACTTTGGGCTTTTCAGTGTCTCAGCCCTGAACAAGCTTGCCATGTTTCAGACATATGCAGGTACAGAATAATATTCATTCTTATAATACAAACTAGTAATTCCCTGAAAAGTCAATTTTTTCCTAAAATCTTGGCTTGTTGTTGATTAAAAGTGTGCCTGTCTTTCAGAGGTGACAGGAGTTTCTCCATCTGTTGGCAGTGTTTTGGGCGGCACATCATTGACCATTCAGGGACGCTACTTTGATGAGACTGATAGTAAAGCTGTGGTTTTAGTAGGAGGTAAACCTGATATGTCAGTGGTAAATGTATATACAGGGTTCAAAATCTGAGACTACATTGAAAATCTGGGATTCAGTTTTTAACCTTACCCCGAAAATAAAGTTTAGGATTAAAATAATGTAAAATAAAATACGCTTTATGATGTAAAATTCAAGATGCCTTTGAAACATTATTAAATCAAGATGAATTATCAGGCTTTTTACAAACTTGAGTCTATTCCAGCTTCTTTGCATGCAAAAGCAAATAGAGAACATACAAATACTACAAAAATCCTGTTTAATATTGAAACTTTCAGTCCAATTATGCTTATAATATAATTTTTATGAAAAACCAATAAAAGCATTTATTACAAATGATTACAAACATTTGATGTAACAATTCACAACTATTTTCTTTGTTATCTTTAGGTCACCAGTGTCAAATTCAGAGCTTATCTGATCAGAAAATAGTCTGCATGACTCCTGGTTATGAAATGACAAACATGACAGTGTTTCCAGGTGAGAACCTGAGATCTGATCTCTGTATGGTGACATTACTGTAAAATGACTTTCTACAGTCCAATGTTGCACTTCATATATTGCACTTCAAAACATTTACAATAAGTGTAAACTGCTTACACTTTAAGTTTGTATTTATTAGCATTAGTTAATGTTATAGCTTACATGAACTAACAATGAACAGCTTTCGACAGCCTTTATTAATCTTATTTAATGTTAATTTCAATACATTTTTAAATCAAAAGTTGTTAATACTGTTATTATTTCCCCAGGGAACTTACATGAACTTTTGTTTTGGCATTAACTATAGAAAAAAATCAAAATACAGTTTATTTTGTCAACATAAGTTACCTACCTTAGTCAACATGAATAATGAACAATTCTTCGACAGCATTTAATCAACTTATTTATGAATATAAAACTATTTTATCTATTAATTATTTAAAATGCATGTTCCTATAAAGATTGTAAATATTAATGTTAAAGTCCTACTGTTGAGAAAATCAAGTTTTAATTGTTGTTTATGTGGTGTTTTTAATGTGTTTTAAGACAAGCCATGGAACTACAGTGAGATTTTAAATAAATAACATGCTTGAGAAATACAATTTTTGTTAAATTATGTTTAAACTTTTGTGTTTGCAGGCAGCAGAGGATTAAAAATGGAGATGTGGAATAACACTAATCCCAGCAATCTAACAGACGTTTTGACCTATAATCCCAGCAGGCCGGGTTATTCTGCACAGTGGGTGGATTCATTGTCCTATATGTGGCCTGCTGAAATGAATAACTTTGTGGCTCGACTGAGTGGTTTCTTTGTTCCGACGGAGACAGACAACTTCTATTTTCTAATCAAAGGAAACTCTATAAACCATCTTTACTTCAGTCAGACAGGTCTTCCAAAAGATAAAGTATGTCAATCACAGTAAAAACAAGGAAATATGTCATAATTTGCTTTGAAATAATAATTATTAGTCATTTTACCATTTATGTATTTGTAATAGAATCATGATTAAATATATTCTAACATTATAATTAAAAATCAAATAATATTTTTTTCCAGGTCAGGATTGCATATCAGCCTCAAAACACATACAATTTCTATGATTTAGGCATCCAGAAGTCAAAGGTCATGCGTTTAGAGAAGGGAAAACCGTAAGTGGGTTTCAAGCAGATAATCTGCAAAATTAAATTAAATGCGAAACAAAAAAGGCTTAAAAACAAACTGCACTTATGTACTGCTGTTCTTGTGTTGTTCTAATTGCTTCTATTGTTTACCTTATTTGTAAGTCGCTTTGCATTATAAAGATTGACAAATAACTTAAATGCATATAGTTGCAGTATAAGATTTGATTGTCTTCTACAAATAATTTTATATGTAACAATCTCATCATTTATTATAAAAATGCGGTAACACTTTATTTTGATAGTCCACTTTAGACATTTGACTAATTATAAGTAACTTTGCAACTACATATCAACTACCAATCTTTAGAGAATTAGTAGACTGTCTGCTTAATATCTACTTACACTTTATTGTGATGATATCTCAACAGACATTCAACTGACTATAACTATCTTTGCAGGTGCATGTCAACTTATTCCACTAACCCAAACCTCTTCCCTAACCCCAACCATTACAGTCTACTAATACTCTAATTAAAGTTAGTTGACGTATAGTTGCAAATTATTGAAAGTTAGTTGACATGTAGTTGCAAAGTTATTTATAGTTAGTAGAATGTCTAAAGTGGACTATCAAAATAAAGTGTAACCAAAAATGCCCTGCTGTCTCCAATGTGCTGCAGGTACTACATTGTGGTTCTAGTGCAGAAGTATTATTATCAAGCTTCAGTTGACGTGGGCTTTTTTAAAGACATCAGTCCTTTCACAGACCAGCAGACTAAAGAAGCCATCAATGAGAAACAGCAGATAAATGCCAAATATGATGTTTTTCCAGAGCAACAGGTGAGCTTACTGAAGACTAGGTAAAGTTCCAAGATAAGATAAAAAGAAGTTGAAAGTGTTTGGAAATGTATAACTGGCATTGCACTTTCAATATCTGTAACCAAAAGTTTTAGATATCAATGACTGTTATATTACGTCTTGTTTAATTCTTTTATAGGTGGTTAGTTTTAAGGGGTGGGCACCAGTACGTGCCGACCAAGAGGTGCAGACTATCAGAATCAACAGTGACTGCTTTTCAACAAACTTCTGTGACAACATATATTACTTCCTGGGATATGGAGATCATAAAACAGGTACATTAATTTACCTCACTAAAGTATTAAATATTTAGTTATTGTTATAATTTTGATGTAGCTACTAGTGATGTAGTCATTGAGTCCGGTCTCGAGACCGATTTCTGCTTTCTTGGATTCTGCTTTTCAAAGACTTGTCAAAGTCTTGACTCGGACTCGGCATAGACGGTCTCGTCCCCATCACTAGTAGCTATTGTACAACATCGAAAAGAATATACTATTTTACTCCAAATGTTTGGATTCACCATCTTCTACTTCAAAACAAATCTTTACGTTTGTTTGTTAGTGTTGTTTACCGATATTGTTTCGATTATTGCAGGGCCGATTCCAGTCAGTGCATCAGCGTTGGAGTTACAGAACGCTCTGAATGATTTGTGGACGATTGAACCAGACACTGTTACAGTCACAAAGCAGGAACTGAGCACTGAGTCACTTTACAATGTGACATTCAACTCAAACAGAGGTGAACTAAACTAACATCACAATGAAAAGAGACTTAGGCCTCATACACACAAAGTTGTCACTTCACCTTTCAATGCTTAATCCTGTTCTGTACAAACATAGTTCAGTCATTTACTGTAGTGACAACCGCAATCTACAACCAAATAGGCTTTATGCCCAGCTGAACTACTTCCTGGACTTCAGCCAGCTCCTTGTTTCCTGTCTGCCATTATTGGACAAACTGATTAATCCAGGTGTCTCTGATTATTGTTGTTGTGACTACTGAGGTCAGGCACACCTGGATTAATCAGTTTGTTTGTGACTACTGAGGTCAGGCACACCTGGATTAATCAGTTTGTCCAATAATGGCAGACAGGAAACAAGGAGCTGGCTGAAGTTCAGGAAGTAGTGCAGATGGGCATAAAGCCTATTAACTCCCGCATAATGCAGGTAGTGACAACCGCATTTAAAGAAACTCTGCTAGAAGGTTAAGCACCACAACAGTGTGCAAACCAAAAAAAGATCTGGACATGGCAACACTGCCGGTACAGCGCTCTGTGAAGCAGCCTCACAAATGCGTACAACAAAACGGCAATATAAAGGTGCATTTCCAATATAATGCTGAAATATTTTTTTTAGTCAAAGCAGTGAATGCAAACCATGTCAGAATGGCAGGCCGTTGCTATGGTTACCTCTGTGTCAATCTTCACAGTCTGAAGAGACATTTCTGTAGAGACATTTCGGGATTCACTCCTGCATTTGTATGTGGTTGTGACTCTCGAAACTTTGAAGTGTGTACCAGGCCTAAGTGATTTACATTATTAAGCATCAAGATTCTTCTGAAAGAATTGTCTGTGAGAATCAGTACACAAGTTACTATTTTACTACTAGATGTAACAGCATTTTTTGGATTCTTAAACATTACATTCTCATGACAAATATAACAAAAATTGTCCCAATTTCAGGGGACTTTGAGGATCTTCGCTATTGGACCGTGGGGCCAGATGTTAACATCACAGTTACTGAGCGAGTAAAAGGAAAGGCCAGTCTGGATAGTTTCACACTGATGTGGGGTGGAGTCCCTTCTCCTCCACTGACTTTGGATGCATCCGAGACTGAGGTGTTTGTTTGACTGTCTAATAAAATATTAGTCCATGTGTCCAATCCTGCTCCTGGAAAAATTTAGCTTACTGTCAAAAAAAATTACCCCAAGCTGTCTTTGGGGTGGTGGTACCATTTAAAAAAAGTGCAGCTTTGCCCCTATAAAGTTCATATTAGTACCAAATGTACACATACATTATCTGTACCTAATTATAAATATTAGGACCTTTTTGAATGGGTAGTGCCCCGGTGACAGTTTGGGTACATTATGTATTTTGCCCATTTTTTTCTAACAGTGTATGCATGACACCATTGTTAGGCAAAACATGTAATGCTCTTTTCATGTCTTTTAACACTTTTGTTTTGTGATTAAAGGTGCTGGCTGCACTAAATGCGATGGTCACAGCTAAATGTCCATCTCAGATTCCAACCACTGAAAACTCGAATGTGAAATTTTTCAGAGATTATGAGGACGGCAGAGCAGTAAGTAGTTTGTATTGATAACTCAATGAGTTTAATCATAATAATCATCATTTACTTCAGCCAAAGTATCAAAAGTACATAAAGCTTTCTCTTATAGTGGTCAGGATACCTGGTCACAGATTCTGAAGCTTTCTGTGGCCGTTGGTCTCTAAGGAACCCAGGGATTATATTTCACTACGATGACTATACAGCATCTGGCAATGGAAACTACAACCCAATCCCACTACAGACGTACAATACTGTAAGCATCACTAAACATCTCAGTTCTCCTCAGTATGGAAATGAAGTTTCATAGGGTTGAAACTAAACCTTCTTTTGATAAAATATGTAAAAACTGTTCGTTTTATAGCTCTGCATGGCCTACAAAGGCCGTTTGATGGATAAACTTGGAGTGTACTTCAGTTACCAGAACCGGGAGAAAAATATACAAATCTCTGTGCAGTTTGACTCAACGGATGAGTATGTTGAATCCTCTAAACATAGTCATCTTATATCAATTAAATGAGAGTTGTTTTCTGTATTAAAAAAATACATTGAATTCACAATCAAATTCATTTTTGTTATGAGCTTTTAAGTAATGTTGTTTTGGTCAATCTCAGGTGGAATTACAAGTGTGTGGATCTCCTGGATTCTCTTCAGCAAATATACGACGGCTCTGACTACAGACTCATGTGGCTGAGTTTGTATGGAGAGAGCGCTAACTCTGTTTACTACATAGATACTGTTCACATTGGACGAGCAGAGACTGCTTTAGATCCTAATGGTACTTAGAAATACTTTTGGCTTCATTTTAAGTGGCATTTTTAAAGAAATTACTGTGAACAAATGGTTTATACACAAACTGGATCAAATCTGTTTTAATTTCTATAACATTGTTTTTACTTTCTCCATTTGTTTGTGTTCAGTTATATTGCAGAGAAGAAGGCCACCTGCTCTTGCCAGTTCAGGAAATTTCATTTCAAACTTTGCTGTACGCAAACAGGCAAATGCTTCGCAAGTCAGCTATGAGATCACAGCTTCGCCATACAACTGTGGCTTTGGTTTACCATTGTTTGAAATCGGCTTTTTGCAGGTGAGATAATAATTAAGCAAAAAATGTTGAAAGACTTTCTTTCAAAAAAAGCTTCCATGCAATGAACATATCAATATTTATAATTTTTCGTCTGTATTTATGTCTTCTTTTAGTTTTATATTATCAGGAACTAAGCAGAAACAAAAATGAACAAGCACTTTCTTCTGCTTTTAATGATTTGATTAATTTCAATTTATTTATTTTGCGACCACACACACACGCACACACATTCTGGTTTCCATGTTTGTGGGGACATTTCATAGATGAAATGCATTTTATACTGTACAAACTGTATATTCTATTCCCAAACCCTAACCCCAACCATCACAGAAAATTGTAACTTAGATTTTCAATAAATATCATTCTGTTTGATTTATAAGCTTGTTTCCTTATGGGGACCTCAAAATGTCCGGGTAATTTTAAATAACTTTACAACGCAGGTGTGCATTATGTAAGGAATAATTGAAGACGGGCTGTTAAATAATTGAAAAATAATGCACACCGTCGTTGCCGCATCACCACCTCGGGTGTGCATTATTTTTCTAATAATTCAATGGCCCGTCGTCAATTACTCCTTACATGGTGCACACCTGCGGTGTAACGGCACTCCGCTTCGCATTACCACATTGGTTGTGCATTATTTTCTAATAATTTAATGGCTGGTTGTCAATTATTCATTACGTATATTATGGTTAAGTTTAAAACTTAGTTGTTGTTTCAGGAACAGCTAAATATGTTGACCCAGAAACATGCCTTGCTCAGCAAAACAGGATGTGTGTTTATGTGTAGAGTAGATAACTGCATAATTGTCCCCAACATATACATATTTCAACATACTGATTTTGTGCACAAAATTCAGCATTCCCAGACTTCAATTTGTGTCCTATAGAAACTGCCAAACAGCACTGAGGATTTACTGATTCAACGTCAAGAGAATGCCACAGTCACCATTACCCGTCTTCACAAAGCTAGCCCCCCTCTTACTGGAACCTTTGACGTTGGGATCTTTGGTCGACACATTAAGGGTAAGCTGGCTATGAGTTTATTACCCAAAATAACATAATTTCCTATACTTGCACTAGAGATTGTTAATACTGTTGCTTTGATGTTTTGATCCTGAAATGAAATAGCAGTGAATTGGATTTTCTTTTCTGAATAAACCACAACCCTTTAAGAAGTTTTAACATATTTTATATGTGGTGTTGGTACCTCAGGTCTGCCAGTAGACATCAGTGCTGCGGACCTTAAGTTCGCTCTACAGGGAATTTCAGAGCTCGGTCAGCTGGAAGTGCAGAAATATGGAAGTTGTACGGGATATGTCTGGGACATCCGGTGGCTCACCGTCCCTGGCAATCAACCACTGTTAGAGGCAAGACACAATAAACTCATAAACACCAAAGCAGAATGAAAATTTCAATTTCAATTACAATACCTGTAAAAATATTCTCTCATGAGAATAAGCAAATAATTATAATCCCACAACTGCATCTCTTCTAGATTTTAGATCAAAATAAATCTTATGAGTTTTCCCAGAATCCACCTTGCAATCCACAAGTTATATATTAAAATAAGAATAATCTGAGTTGTGCTTTCCACATTCATTGTATAATCTTAAATTAATACTTAATGATATGTTAACCAGATTAATTCTTCTGCTGTGATTGGCGTGAACCCTTCTGTGACAACTAGCGAGGTTCAACGAGGAGGACTCTTCAAACAGAGAATTATGGGAGACTATCTGCGCATCCCAACAAATAAACCACAGGTGCATTTCTCACACATTACAGATTCTTAAATTTTTTTTCATTTTGCCCTGTGACGTTAAAGTTAGGGGTGGGGTTTCATTATAGTTTTTTTAAATGATAATATGTATTCTCGTGACATCAGGCTGACTGCCCCTGTAAAAGAGCAACTATGGTCTGATTCACGATTTTACATTTCCTTTGGTGTGTAAGTGTGTATTAGTACATGTACAAACATAACATATACAAACATATACAAAAGGTGCAAACTCCAAGGTAAACGATGACGCGAGTTATCATCTTCAACGTAAATCTCTTTTCTTGGACTACAACAAACACACGAAGTGTAGGCAACAGTTTACTTTCTGGGATTGGTGATGTAGACAAGACCGACATTATCATAATTCCTCCCGCTTTGGGCTCTTAACAATCGAATCTTTCAAACATGGTAAGGAGTGTCAGATTTCCACCTGACGTCAGAGGTATTCAGGCAAATCACAACGTACAGGTTAGCTGGCAATCAGGGACACAGAGCTTTTCAGATCGATGAGTTTTATACAAAATCAATGCGTTTGAGTAAAGCTGTATATCTGGAGCTACAAAAATGTACGGTATGTGGAAAATAATGTGTTTTTAACCATAAACCACACAAACAGTACATCCAAAATTTAAATTTAGGCATTATTGTTCTAAAACCTTATGACTAGTATCTTTCTTCTGTAAAAGAAAAACAGTTTAGCAAAATGAGCTGATCTTTTTCTTATAATAAAAGCAGTTGGATACCAGTTGGCTATTTAGTGAAGTCAAATGATACCGCAACTTCATATAAAGAAAAAAGTAAAGTATTTTTTACTTGGGCAGTAGAAAAATCCTACAAATACTAAAGTTTTGTTTCTTGAAATTTGAATATCTTTCTTGACAGCCTTGATCAACATTTACTTTCATTATGTGTTAAATATAGTAGCAGACTGAAGTTTTAAGATAACAAAAACTTGCAATTGTCATGTGGTTTTTAAAAAAACATGAAGGTAGGGAAATACCAGAACGTTCACTTACTGTAAGTGATACTGCATGTTTGTATGAGGAAAATACCAAAGTGTTTATTTACTGTAAATCTTACCTCTGAAATCTTTCTGGACAGCCTTGGTCACCATTTGGCAGATTTAATCTTCTCCTATTAACAATTTGTGTTCCTTAATGGAAGCATAGTCATGCTGTTTTTTATAAAACACATGAGGGTGGAAAAAATACCAGAATGTTCACAAGTAGACAGCAGTGACAAAACGAATTTACAAAAATAAAATGCAACTATGCTTGTAATCTTGCATTTTTCATGTTAAGATCAAATGAAAAAACATTTGAGAATATACCTTTGAAAGTGTTTACATACAGTTATGTGTATGTTTATGTCCTTTTTATCCATAAGGTGGAGGTTTTCATCAATGGCATCCCATCATGGTGTTCGGGTGACTGTGGTTTCAACTGGAGTGAATCTAAGACACCAAC
The DNA here is from genome assembly GCA_025389145.1 of Misgurnus mizolepis. NCBI lineage: Eukaryota > Metazoa > Chordata > Actinopteri > Cypriniformes > Cobitidae > Misgurnus > Misgurnus mizolepis. The sequence continues at coordinate 14,654,146 of JAIFKI010000011.1, read as the reverse complement.
AGTGACAGGGATTTCTCCTACTGAAGGTGCAATAAAAAATAAAGTTGCATTTACAATATAAGCTGTAATCGGTTATTGTTTCGACAGTGGTTCATGTTGACTTGCATTTTTAGGTTCCAGTGGCTTATCAACTCTTCTAAACATAACTGGATCTGGATTTGATGGTGGGAACGTCACTGTAAAGACTGGTGATGTGAAATGCTCTGTTCAAGAGGTCAAAAGTAGGTCAAAACTCAACAAGATGCATTCTGAAGAGTTTTTTGTCCTTTTAGTCTATGCATGAATATGGTAGTATAGTAGATTAAGACTTTAACAGAATGTGATTTTTTTAGTCATTTTAAGCACTATTTAATAAGAATTCTGAGCATGTAATTTTGTCATTTGTTTGTGTTACAGACAGCTATATAACCTGCAGAGTTGGCCCAGCAAGTGCTGGTATGCATCCCGTGTCTCTGAGTTTCTCTGCCCTGGGCAATGCCCGATATCAGAACAACATCAGTTTTAACTTTACACACCTGTTAGGAGTGACCTCCATAAACCCAACTACAGGAAGTGAAGCAGGTACAACAATAATAATCTCAGCAAAGTTGCTAGAACTGCATTTTTTTGTGAAGTGTAAAATTTCTTTCAGATAAACATTAATTGCATATTGTTGTTTTTATCTCACATTAAGATTTTGTACTAAAATGGTTGTTTGGCTTCACAGGTGGGGCGATTCTGACTGTGTTTGGTTATGGATTCAGTATTGATACAGCAGTCACCATTGGCACTCATTCATGTAATGTTACTGAAGCAGAATTTAGCCAGCTGAGATGCATAGTTCCTGCTGTAAGTGAACAGTTGCTTTTACTTTAATATTTTTACTTTTATTTTAATAATATTGTTACTTTAATAATTCATAGTACATTTATTTTTTGAGAAACACACATGTTTATATGGGGCGATTATCAGATTTCTGTGGTCTTGTTTGTCAAATATCAATCAGGGGTCAGCAGGTGAACAGACTGTTACAGTGACCATGGGAGAGATAACAGCATCTTTAACCAACTCATTCACATACAACAACACTCTGATGGCCACCATCACTGCTGTCAGTCCGCAAACTACAACAGTATTTGGTAAAGCTTTGTTTTATTAATACATGAAGTAATAAAGTTTGATGCTGATTAATAACTGTACTAGGTCATTTTGGCTGCTGTAATAGCTTCAGGATCCAGACTTTATACATTAAACATCTAATGGTGACCTTAAAAACTGTTTATTAACAAAATGACCTTAAATGAAACATTTAAATGTATCAATATTACAGTAAATTGCTAAAATATGCACATGAATTAGAAAAACTAAATAAAAATGTAATTTTTTACCTAACCTCATTATCTTCACCTAGTAAGTGGTAATTACAGTAATTGCTCTAAACTCTATTCATTTTCTACCATGTTTTTTTTTTGTAAAGGTCTCAGAGTTTTCACCATCTTGGGCAGAAATTTTGATGTGCAGGTCAATGGCAGCTCTGTTCTGATTGGTGAGACCGAGTGTGAATTGTTGCAGTGGACCAATGTAAACATTACCTGCATGTTACCCACACTCGGCCCAGCTGTATACGACATCCGTGTGAGAGTCGGGAACCAGGGCTACGCCTTAATCAGGTCTCACATCACTCACTGTAATGAATAACAGCAGGTTACTGTTGAATTTAAAGCATACAGTTGACAGTGATTAAATTGTTGTGTGTTTTTGCAGTGCTGGTGTTAGTAGCACCATAGAGTATGTTCTGAAGGTGTCAGGCTTCTCTCCACCGCTGGGCTCCTTGTATGGAGGAACCACCGTCACCATCACCGGCTCTGGGTTCAGTTCAGTCCCAACAGACAACAATGTGACTCTGGGTAAGACAAGAGAACAGGACCAAAAACAATGTGTCCCCCATATGGTATGTTTTTGAACGATTCACTTATTTTCATGGGTGTTGTGACTCATGCGTTTCCCACAGGAGATGCGCAATGTCAAATAACAGACGCTTCAGAAAATCAGCTGACGTGTGTAACACAGCCAACAGAGAAAATACATACAGTGACAAACCAAGGTGTCCACCCCGGTAAGATCTCTGTAGAATGATTTCATGTAAAAAAAAAAACTGTAAATCACAAGCAGGGTCACATACCTGTATGTAGTAAAATGTGTTTGCATCTTTGTGTGAACATTTGACTACATGTGTGTATACAGTACTTTAAATCATACTATACTGTATATGTGTTTAGTGTATGGTCAAGGTTACGCTTGGAGTCCCTCTGCACTTTTAGTCTCAGTGGGAGACGCAGTGGTTTGGCGCTGGGAAGCTCCGGCTTTTGTTTCTGATGTGGGCTACAGGGTCTTCAGTGTGTCCAGTCCCAGCAGCACTGATTATGATGGCATTGTCTTCAATAGTGGAGACACCAAAACCACCAGAGGTACAAAAAATATATCACCACTTATCTCACAATCTATCTTGTAACATCAGTCATTATAATTACATTTTTTGTTTTGTTTTGTTTTGTTTTGTTTTTAACAATGGTCTATCCAAATTTCTGTATAAAGTGCTGTTAATTTGTTCCACCAGGAAAATATTGTTTATTTTGTTAAAAAATTCTATTTAGAGGAAATATAATGCAAAATAATTCACACATACAAGGTAAAAACCTTAACGTGCATAAACAATTCTTCGTTACATCTTGAGAAAAGTTTTGGCAGAAGTTTTAAAGTTAAGGTAAACAAAACTCAAGGTGCCTATTAATGCCAGCATAATTATACACCAGCTTGCCAGTCATTGTATATAATACAATGTGTGATGTGCTATACGAAACCCATAAAGCGATAATCATTGAATTATAAAATACCATTTGCGGTATGCATTCCAGTAAAGGAAATAAAGAGGACAATACGTGTTGATGACCAAATGTCAGTTTGTTTGAGGGGGGAAATCTGACACTACTTTTCTTTGTGTTTGTGTTTTACCTTAAAGGTTTTTTCGGATATCGTTTCACATCTCCTGGAGTTTATTACTATAGCAGTGGTTACATTGACTCCAGTAACCAGAAGACGCTACAGGGTGTAGTCACCGTCAGGCCGCTGGAGGAGAAAACGGTTGGGCTTCAGGTGTCTATAGCTGGGATAACAGCCTCTGTGAATTTAGGTACAATAACAACATTTAATGTTAAAGCTGTAGCATGTACAGACTACTTTTTTATTTTAGTAGCATCAACAAATATAATTGTTTTAACAAATAATTCCTAACAAAACAACCAATCTTCATTTTACTTATCCACAGCTTCAAGACAAATAAACTCATCTGAGTCTGAGTGTGTGGCCACATCTGACTGTGTCCGAGATCAGCTGCAGACTTCTGATGGTCTGACCTTCAGCTTTACTTCCTGTGCCAGTCCCACTGTAGAAAAGATTACTCCTGACCACGGTACCACACATGACATCATCAACATCCTGGGATCTGGCTTCAGCAACACTTCCTGTGCAAATGAGGTGAGGTTCAGATGTTGATACTATCATTTAACTAACCTAGATTTTTTTTGATCCAATCATCAGAGGTTTTTTAAGTATTATGTTTATTTTATTATTTAAATCTCAGTCTCATCACTAGTGTATGCTGCAAAGATGAATTTATACATACTATTTGGAATAAAACTAAATTAACTTTTTTGATTTTTATTTGGCAACTAAAGGTCAAAGTTGGAGGTCATCCGTGTCAAATCATCAACAGCACCTCCACTGAGATAAACTGCAGACTCAGTCCTGACTCAGGTGCTCCATTGGGCATCCCCCTACCCGTAACCGTCCGGGTTAACAACCTGGGTACAGCCATCATGACAATGCCAAAAGAGTACGACCGCAGATTTGTGGTTCTACCTGTGGTTGATTCTGTCTCTCCCTCTGTGGGCAGTACGAGCGGCCAAACACGTCTCTTCATCTCAGGTTCTGGTTTCTTGAATGCATCTGTTACTGTAGCAAACGCTCCATGTGACGTGGTTTTCATGAACTACTCCCATGTGGTTTGCGACACCTCACCATCTCAGGCTCGCAGGGGAAGTGTTGTGGTTTACGTTAACAGCATCTCTTCATCCTGCAGTTCTGATTGCATGTTTCAATATTCTTCATCTATTGCACCAGTTGTCTCCAGTGTGTCACCTGACTCTGTTACTGGAAACTCTACTACTGTTTTAATCACTGGCAGCGGCTTTGGGAACAATACAGCTGATCTGAAAGTATCTGCAGATGATATTATACTACAAGTCACAGGGGTTACAGATAACAACATCACACTTTTGGTTGGTGCCCTGCCAGCTGGCACACATACCCTACAGGTAGTTGTTATGGGCAAAGGTCTCGCCACAGGAATCTCCAACCTGACCAGCACACCACAGGCCACCATCCAACCAACATCAGGAAGCATTGCTGGAGGAACTCCACTGTTGATTGAAGGAAATGGCTTTGTGGAAGGAAACACCACTGTGATGTTTGATGGTAGCCTCCCATGCTTGATTTTGGAAGTGACCCCAGACACAGTGAAATGTTTGACACCTCCTCATCCAAAAGGACTTATGCAGGTGGATATTTGGGTGTTTAATGTTCACTACCCACGTCAACGTTTCAACTACTCTACTGAACAAACTCCAAACATCACCTCAGTGAGCCCTGTAACAGGTAAGACTTATGTCCTACAGTTATAAATTAATCCTTAATGAGGATTACATCTGTAAGCATTAAGCAATCAGACTTACTGTATGATGTTCACCAAGTAGAGACTATAAAACTTGTAAAAAAAATCCCAAGCATAATGTAGGAAACATAATATTCATAATAATAACACCTATTCGTCACAGGTCCTGTGGGAACAGAGATCACTGTGTCTGGTTCAGGGTTCGGCACAGATGCAGCGCTCATCTCAGTGGAGATTGATGGTGTGGATTGTGATGTGACATCCATTACAGACACACAGTTACTGTGCACTGTTGGGGAACACGCAGGAGGGACGTTTCCAGTTATGTTATACCATCAGGTCAAAGGTCATGCCTTGACACAGTCAGTCTTCAGCTATGAACTGCTGCTGACAGGTGTCACACCAAATGAAGGTAATCACTTTCTCTGCTACTGTATATCGTATTTACAATGTAATGTATCTCAATTTTCATCTACTGTAAATTCAAGATTTTAAACAGGAAGTATAAAGTTTATTTAAGTTTTTTTTTTATCAAATCAAGGTGTATTCAGCCCTAATCCTGTTAATAATTTTGTAAATTGTTGGGCCTACAGTAAATTACTTTAATTGGTAACACCTAAGAAGAAGAAAATTTAAGTTGAAAAAAAAAATGTTTAGGTGTCATCAATTGAAGTAATTTTTAAGTTCATCCAACTTTTTACAGTAAAGGCAATTTTGACATTGCGACCTTTATATAATTCGTATAAGACTATATAGCAACAAGACACTAACCCTTGTTCTGTATTACTTTAGGAAGCTATGCTGGAGGAGCTGTTGTTGCCATTCAAGGTTCTGGATTCGACCCAAACTCCACCAGAGTCCTCATCTGTAACAGAGAGTGTAACGTAAACGTGCAGATCTCCACATCTACCCAACTGTACTGTGAAGTCCCATACAACAATGGTATTCATTACTTTCCCATCAAACACTGTACTGTAGATTGTATGTGCCCTGAAATAAATTTGTACTATAAAAAAATTTTTCTGGGAATACTAAAAGTCAATAATTTGGTGTAAACATTACAGTTGGATGGAGATCACTTAAAAACAGATCTGTTTGAATCAATACATACCATACATGTTATGTTTATCTTGCAGGAAATGAAACAGATCGTGTCTGTGAGGTTGTAGTGATGAATGGAAATAACAAAGTCAACCTCACAACCGGCTACACATACAGATCCTCTTTAACCCCTGTTATCAGTGCTGTCACACCACGCAGAGGGGGAACAGCTGGAGGCACCAGACTCACCATCACTGGATCAGGCTTCAGGTGCAAACTCATCTTATTTACTTGTCATACAAAGCAAAGACAAGTTACTTCTATAAGAGATCTTTAATTTTATGTAAAGCAGTTACACATCATTTTAAACGTTTCTTAATTGCAAATACTTTTAAAGACTCTAGTGCTGGTTATATTTTTTAAGGAGTTAATTCTAAACTTCTCTTTCTTTCCTTGTCTAACCTTTAGTGCAAATGCCAGTGAAGTTGCTGTGACTATTGCGGGATCTGTCTGTGATGTTGAGTCAGCCAATGGGACACAGATTATATGTGTGACTAATGCTCAACCAAAATCCCAAGAAACTAAAGCGCGAGTTCTGTTTGGAAACAGAGGAATCGCCAGAATGGTAACAGAATAATAACAGATGGTTGGCCCATCCTAAATAAAAAAGGAACTGCAAACTAACCAAGAAGGTTTATGATACCTGAAGATCAGCCAAAATGTATTAAGCTAATTCTTGATCACACTAAAAGTAACTAACTACATTTAAATACAGGGTATGAGAGATTCATAAGCCAAAAATTTATTTCAGTCCATAAAAGCAATTTTTCACACTATCAGCAAATAATTTAAAAACAGCCGATAGTCATGGCCGATATATCCTGTCAATCAAAAGAGTACAGGAAAATACAATGAATTTGAACTCTGTGTATAGAAAATGTAAAGAAACATTAGTAGTTTAATGTTCAGTATTAATGGTCATTATAATAATGAATAGCATTCAGAAAATATAATCTTCAGAATTTTGTTAATGCAAGTTGATATAACCAACAAAAAAATTCCAAAGTATCGGCAGAAATCAGTCTGAATAGTCGCATCTCTAGTTTCAACCATTGCTTGAGATGTTTCTTCTGATTTTCAGGATCATGCTGATTTCTTCTACATTGATGTATGGTCATCTCGTTATACATGGGGTGGAGACTCACCTCCTGAGAAAGGCACATTTGCTGTAATCACTGCTGGTCAGACCATCCTGTTGGACACCAGCACCCCTGTCCTAAAGATGCTCCTCATCCAAGGTATGTGCATTTAGATAAATACAACTTTTATAAATCTATGGCATGGAAAACTATATTTTACAATCCAAATAAGAGTACAACATAACAAGAGGCACTAGATCATAAAGACAACCAACCATGAAACATGATTACTTTTCTAAAATATTATTGGAATTAGTAGTTAGCATTATAATAGTGTAAAATGTAGGACCGTAGGATCCTGAAGTTAAAGTAACAACGTGTGTTTTAAATATGAATTAGATGATTTAACAGTTGCCAAGTACTGTAGTCCTAGCCAAAAAGTTGTTTAATGCTATTGGGAAGTGGGTGAGATATTATTACCATGCCCAAGTATTGTAATAATCGTAGGCTATCTCACCAATACATACTATTCATCAATATCCTTGTGAATGTTTTATCTCCTTTAAGGTGGACGGCTGATTTTTGATGAGGCAGATATTGAGCTACAGGCGGAGAACATTTTGATCACAGATGGTGGAGCTTTACAGATCGGGACAGAGCAGCAGCCCTTCCAGCATAAGGCCATCATTACACTGCATGGACACCTGAGATCTAAAGAACTTCCTGTCTATGGCACCAAGACCCTGGGTGTCAGAGAGGGAGTGCTGGATCTGCATGGTATGCTGCTTGTTAAGTAGAGTGCTTACGGTTTCAGCTAAATATTATCCTAATTGTAAGAACACTTTAAACATTTCTAAGTATTGTTCTTAGTATTTATTCTGTGTATGTCATCTACTGTCCGCTTTAATAATGACAGCATGTACCTGGGCTGGAATGAACTTAGGTTCCTCACAAATATAACATTTTAAAGACCCATATAATGAAGTCAAAAAGGCCCTTACAGTAGGTTGACTTCAAAGCAGTGCTAAGTTTTCTTGATACAGACACCATAGTGTGTAAAATCTGTTTCTCCAGGAATCCCAGTACCTGTACCATGGACTCGTCTTTCCCAGACTGCACAGAATGGCTCCAGTACTCTCACACTGATGGATGCTGTCACCTGGAAAACTGGAGATGAAATTGTCATTGCTTCAACAGGGGACAGGTACAGTATAGATGCACTCCTAAAGATGGAGTAAAACTCTGTTTTAGGCTGATTTAACTGAAAAACCACATATTTCTGTCCAATGATTACACATGACTTCTACTCATTAAAATCAACTCAAACCATCAAGTTTGTCTCTTGAGCTGAATAAAAAAACACTTCACAGGTTGTTTCAGCTATAGCTCATGCATTAAGGTTTGGCAAGTTCCTCACAACACTGTACAGAGCCCCTCCCAAAGAGAATTGTCACATTTCTAGATTCTTCCTCATACCACTGTACTGTCTTGTAAAATGTATTCTTTGGTTTTAACAGCAAAAAGTACCATTCGTTTGACTAAACAGGTTTAATTTATGAGCTTTTTCACGTCACATAATTTGATTTAAAAATAGACCAAATTATCTGAATCCACAGTCATAGCCAGAGAGAGAATGAGTTGAGAAGAATTGCCGCAGTTTCGACTGATGGCAGGACCCTCACACTGACCGAACCCCTGACCTACACTCATCTGGGAGTGTCTGTCAATTTGGCCAATGGGACTGTTTTTGAAGCAAGAGCAGAGGTGGGACTTCTTACCAGAAACATTGTTGTCCGTGGATCCAACAACCAGGAGTGGAATGATCTGATACCAGCTTGCCCTGCTGGATTTGACACAGGTCTGGATGTTTGTTGTCTTGGACAGAAATAAGTCATTACTATTTGACAAGCTCACACAACATTAAATCTATTAATACATTCACATTTTCTTACAGGGGAATTTGCAGTGCAGACATGTTTCCAGGGGAGATTTGGTGAGGAAGTAGGAAGTGATGAGTTTGGTGGTTGCATCATGTTCCACCCACCACAACCAAACCAAAACCTGGCAATTGGCAGAATTGAATATGTTGAGGTAACAGTTTGATGAATGAGTGTACACAAATCCAAATGATTTAGGAACTTTAGGAGACTCAAATATAAACTAAAGTCTTTTTGAATTACATTACATCAAGGGATTATTTTTGTTGTTGTCCACCTTTCTTTAGGTTTATCATGCTGGACAGGGGTTCCGTCTGGGCCGCTACCCGATCCACTGGCATCTAATGGGTGATGTTCAAAATAAGTCGTACGTGCGAGGCTGTGCCGTACATCAATCTTACAATCGTGCTGTGACCATCCGCAACACCCACAACCTACTGGTGGAGCGTAATGTCATCTACGATATTAAGGGTGCTGCTTTCTTTATTGAAGATGGCATTGAGACCGGAAACATCTTGCAGTACAATTTGGCCGTATTTGTAAGACAGAGCACAAGTTTGCTAAATGATGATGTGACTCCAGCTGCATACTGGGTAACCAACCCAAACAACATCATCAGACATAATGCCGTGGTTGGTGGGACGCACTTTGGTTTTTGGTACCCCATGCCCTATCGTCCTGATGGTCCATCTTATGATGCCAACATCTGTCCGAATAAAGTTCCACTTGGAGAGTTCTTCAACAATACTGTGCATTCACAGGGCTGGTATGGCTTGTGGATCCAAGAGTATTTCCCTGTGCAGAATAATCCATGCTATTCCAGTACACCAGCCCCAGCAGTCTTCCGCCGCCTGACCTCCTGGAACAATGAGAAAGGTGCTGAGTGGCTGAATGTTGGAGCTGTGCAGTTCAGTGAGTTCCTCATGGTCAATAATGAAAAAGCAGGAGTGGAGACCAAGAGAATCACATGGGACTATGTCAGTGGATGGGGGCTGGAAGGAGGTGCAGCTGTGGTCAACAGCACAATTGTGGGACATGTGGATGAGCTGGGACTGGGAAATGATTATTGCACCACACATGGTGTTGTTCTGCCTCTGGATGATGGTATGAGTGTCATCAACACAAAGTTTGTGAACTTCAACCGGTCAACATGCGCAGCTGTCAAGGTGGCAGAAATCATTGAAACCTGCACATCCCACTGTGGAGGCTGGAGCGCAAAATTTAGTGGGATCCGATTTTATCAGTCACCCAATAAGGCCAGGTTCAGATGGGAGCACGAGGTGGTGCTGGTAGATACCGATGGATCCCTGACAGGTACAGTTCTCTAGATATTATTTCAAACTGGGAGACGCATAATTCAGGTCTATTACTACTAATAATAAGCCAGATGTGTTTATTGATGATTGAAATATCTAAAATGTCTATTATTTGGTATTCCTCCAGAGAAATGGTTGGGGGTTAGGAATTTAAAGACTGGAATATGTGTCTATCTCTCTGTCTGTCTCTGTCTATCTTGGTCATTACGTCACTTTCACTTCACAGATTAAACTAGACAAGCTTCTGAGTAACATTTTCTTGTTATTTTAATAAAGGTAAAGTTAACTCTAAGGTGGTGCCAATGAGTAACCTGCTCGACCCAACTCACTGCTCTCAAGTAGCAGATTGGAGTGTTGGTGTTCCTGGAGCAGTTTGTGATAACACCATTAACTTCCATCGGCTGGTTTTCTACAGTCCCTCACCATATTCACTTTGGTATAACAAAGTGAATCTCACCAACTCCTTTGGTAGGTTGAAATTCAACTTTTGGGATTATTGAGATATAAAGATTTGTGTGCATTTGTCAGATGTCTTACTTAATTTACTCTGCCTTCATGTAATTTGTAATGATTTACACTAAATCTCCCTTTAGGGTCATGTGTGTTACCTTTCCTTTATACGCTTGTGACACAATCATATGGCTGGATGGCATTGGTGCCTTCAAACCAAACCTACAACTGGTACTTTGAGCGTGGTTCCCAAGTCACCAGCATCTCATATAGTGGAATGATCTACGGCTTTAAGGTAAAGTGTGTGCACTACACAACAGTTATAATTTGATTTGCAATCAAGTAACAAAATAAAAATGTTGTCATCATTTACTTATCATCATTTTGTTCCAGACCCATATGCTGTTGTTTATTGTATTAAATATTTAAAAGTAAAATATTTAAGCAGCTTTAATATTTAAAAGTAAAACTAACCAAAATAATAAGTCTTTTATAAAATGTATTAGTCTAATTCTGTACCTCTTTCACTCCTTGACAGCCAGAGGATTATATCATTATGAATCACAACTTTACTCAAACGCCTGACTGGTTCCACATTATAGATTACCGAAATGGTTCCTCCCAGCCACTGGATCCTGCTGTGAATGTAAATGGAGACTGGTACTTTAACGAGTCTTCAAACAGCCTATATTACATGGGTAAAAATACTCATCCTTTCATATAAAACATTTGCCAATGTAATGTCAAATCATACAAAGCAAAAGTTAACTATGCTGCAGGCATACAGGAAATTAAACATTTGTTATTTTGACTGCAGTGTCTGGAAGAGATCATGCAACTAGCCGGAGGAGGAGGCACAGTGTGGACCGGTCGCTTAAAGACAGATATATAGACTTGTATGTGTATCAGTGTTACTATCCAAAGTGCATTACACCAGATACAACAGATGGACCTCCAATTTCTTCACCATCAGACAATTTCACCTCTTTGCCCGGAGAGGAATATTTCAAGTATGTTATATAAGTGCACTTGCTCAGCACATTTTTTGAATAGTACTATATGTTGTTAGACTTTATATGTTGTTTTTAAAATTTATACAGCAGTGGATGTACTCCCTGGTCAAACACATCTTTCTGGAGATCAAGCCCTGAAAACAACTTTGCTGTACCACAAACAGGCTCTGATGTGGTCATTCCATTAGGTAAGCAACTTTACAAATCCTGTGCAGCAACAGTAAAAAGGGCTGTTTAAGTAAAATGTTTCAAACCTAAAATAGAAAATAGACTTTTTTCACAAGAAACATTTACATTTTAAATTACACAGGCATTCATCCAATGTGAATTTTAAAGTCAAGGTGGAGTGTCCCTTTAAGTCTTTATATACAGAAACAACAGAGTGCTGCAGGAATTACATATTTTCATAGTCCAACACGGAAGTTAGGTAGACACTGGTTCGCAAAAAAGCAGCCCATTAATTTTCCCCATAGATTTTCGGATAATTGCAAAAAAATAAACTCAAAACACAAAACCGTACATGTAATGTATAAACCAATAACTTTAATGTTCTTGATTTTTTCCCTTTTATGGTAAATATGAATTGACATTTTATATTACCTTGCTGCTTATGCACTAAAGGAAGACATGAATGGGTAATTTTTACATAATTAAATTCTTTGCTTGTATTTGTTTGTGTTGTGTGGATTTGCAGAATGTTCCAGAATTTGGTTTTGTTTTGAGGATTTGCAGTACGCGTCTCTATCTGGTTATGTTGTATGGATATAGAGACAGAGCGCAGTTATGCAAATTTGAAAAACACGCCCACCGGGGGGAAAACAATCCAACCGTCTCCATTGACTTTGTATTGCGAGAGGCTGCCTCCTTGTCATTTCTGGCTTATAACAAAAAACAGAATAATGCCTAAAAGCTGCTGTGTGACAATATGTACAGCTAACAAGCCAAAGAACCCAGAAATAAGTTTTTATAAGATGTCGACCTCAAAAAACGAGCGTTTAAAGACACAAAAGTGGAAAACAGGCAACTTTTCATAGTACTCCTATTAGTAGAACTGCGTCCACTAGGGGGAAATGTAGTCGGCGATCCACTTTTTTCTCCTTAAAGGTTGGGTTTTACTGCTCGACAGCTTATAAAAACTTATTTCTGGGTTCTTTGGCTTGTTAGCTGTACATATTGTCACACAGCAGCTTTTAGGCTTTATTCTGTTTTTTGTTATAAGCCAGAAATGACAAGGAGGCAGCCTCTCGCAATACAAAGTCAATGGAGACGGTTGGATTGTTTTCCCCCCCGGTGGGCGTGGTTTTCAGGTTATGACGCGCTGCGCTCTGTCTCTATGCCGTGCATGTGTTACAGTATGAGTTGATAAAGCTGTCATCTTAATTTGCTAGTGTTTTGCATGTTTTTTTATGTTTTCAGGGAAGTGTGTGATCGTAGACATTGATATTCCTTCCCTGAACAAGCTGACAATATTTGGAGTTCTGATGATTCCAGACACAAATAATGGCACGGCAAACATCAGTGGTTCTCAATATAACAACGTTGTTTTGAATGCCACATACATCTCCATTCAGGTAAGAATATACAGTATAGACCAAATTGCATCCTACCATTTATTTCAACTAAACATTTTCAGAGTGATATATTAACTTACTGAAACATTATACTTTAAACGAGTGACAAATTAAAAGTTCAGTAGCAGTACATAAAATACACTCAATAAATACTGAAGTTACATTCTCAAGTCTAAAATATCTAATCCAGTGTTGCTTCTTTGGTAATTAAATATTGTTTTAACGATTTTACATATTTTTACTTTAAAGTAAATAAAGGGACTAATTTTACTTAATTTTGATAGTCCACTTTAGACGTTCTGCTTACTATAAGTAACTACATGTCTGCATGTCCTAACTATTAGCAAATATTAAGCAGACAATCTATCAATACTTTATTGACTGGTAGTTGGCAAGAAGTTATTTACAGTTAGTAAAAATATCTAAAGTGGACTATCGAAAGAAACGGTTGCTTACTTTAAATCCAGGGTGGCCGTCTGATTGCTGGATATCCTGATCAACCCTTCAGAGGTGAACTACAGATCATACTGAGAGGAAACCATCTCACACCTGACTGGTTGTTGCCTGGAATAAACCAAGGGTCTAAAGTGCTGGGTAAGGGCGTTATATAAAAGGGCACTATCATAGAGAATTTAGAGTTGCAGTCTTATAAATGTTGATATTTATAGAAACACTGCTGTTTTCCAGGTGTGTTTGGATCTCTTGATCTTTATGGCATGCCACACAATGTGTCTCACACTAAACTGGCCAACACAGTCCAGGCTGGAAACAACACTCTCTCTCTGGAGGAAACTGTTGACTGGAAGGTCAGATGTTCATCAAACATGATAAAACCGCACTTAAAGGACAAGTTCGGTATTTTAGACTTAAAGCCCTGTTTTCAGATTGTTTATGGTCAAATAGAATGGTTTTGACTGAAATTTCGACATTTTCGGCTGCTCTGAGAATTTTCACGTGTTTGTGTTTCAGCTCAGACCTCTACAATGGGTTTAATGGTGCACTGGAACAATCCTTCCTAAAATGCATTAAACTTTCGTTTACAAAGACGTGAAACTCACCGAGTGGTCAGGGGTGTTCACTGGTATGCTTACACAAAAATCGCTCCAAAAGACGCATTCCAACAGGTTTTATCGTAGTTTTTACCAACTCCATTGACTAGTATTAGATGTCCTGTGAGGTACGGTATTACTCCGCGCCGGGAACTTTGTTTCTATTCTTGCAATTGGCAAAGGCGGATTAGCGCCACCACCTGGGCTGGAGTGTTTATTATTCAAGCTCTAAGCGGAAGAATGTACGGGTGTGAGGCGTTTGGGGAAATAGGTCCACAAGTTAACAACGAATGCTAAAACAGCTGTTGGAAAGCATCTTTTGCAGCGATTTTTGTGTGAGCATATCAGTGAACACCCCTGACCACTCGGTGAGTTTCACGTCTTTGTAAACGAAAGTTTAATGCATTTTAGGAAGGATTGTTCCAGTGCACCATTAAACCCATTGTAGAGGTCTGAGCTGAAACACAAACACGCAAAAATTCTCAGGGCAGCCGAAAATGTCGAAATTTCAGTCAAAACCATTCTATTTGACCATAAACAATCTGAAAACAGGGCTTTAAGTCTAAAATACCGAACTTGTCCTTTAAGAGAGCCTAAGACAACCATTTACTGTCGATCAATGTAAAATAGGCCTACTAAGTGTGATATAATTAAAGAAAATAATGAAAGGATAATGAAATGCAATTAATTTAGTCACTGTCATGAACATTTAAATAGTACCTTATATAACATATATCAATGTGCTCTCTATACGGTTTACTTTAAATGTGTTTTCCTCTTTGTTCGCATAAAACAATGCAAGCTTTGTGTTGACATTTTTTTACCTTCAGGTTGGAGATCAGATTCTGCTGTCCACCACCAGTTATGACCCATGGCAGACAGAAATCCGCACCATAAGTGCAGTCTCAGATGATGGCCGCACACTGATCCTGGACAGGCCTGTATCATACACACACATCGGTTAGTACTGTGCACTGAAACATTTTTAGCCCAGGACTAGGACTATGTCTTGGACAATTATTAAATCCACAATGGCCAATTGATAAGCTGCTGTTGCAAACAGGTGTTGCTTTAGTGTAATCATTGTCTTTGATGAATAGAGTTTTGTGTTTTATTATTTGGTAACAAAATAGATATAACAAGATTAGGCACTGCTATTACTATGAGTAATGGAAATTTAACTTTTAATATGGCTGTGGTCATATAGGACAAAGGTACAGTGTGCCAGGATCTTCTAGAAGCTATCAGCTTGCAGGGAATGTGGGTCTGCTGACCAGAAACATCAAGATCATTGGACAGGAGTATCCAGCCATGAACACACAGTCTTATGGAGCAAGAGTACTGGTGGGAACCTTCACAAGAAGAAATACTTACAGAGGTATAAAACAACTTATACTGACAAAATACTCACAATTGGGAGGAGGAGGTCTAGATAGAAAATCCCTTCAAACCTTTTGCAAACTTTCCATAAATATCTAAAGAGAACAAAGCATTGTAATCATGATAGGAATTTGGTTGTGATTGGATCTTGTGGACCCAGGGGGCAGCACTTCGTGAGTGATTGGTTTACATGCCTAAGGTGGGAGGTGTCTCTCAACATTGAGTGTACTTTGCTTAATTTATTGTTACACTTTATCATTGAATTATATTTGTATAAGTGTGAGACCATTGTACCACTTGCACTGAGACATTTCAAATGATATCAAACAAGACCAGATTTAGATTCTTTGTACATGCAGAATGTAGCAGGGATGAGTTTTGGGGTCCTCTGGGCACCCATGCTGAGCTCTTTGGGGGGGTCCCTTTAGTCAGGATTTGACACCATCCTTACAGTACATCTTTAGTACAGTAACTAAAACTTAAGCTTACCTGTGATATTATGTGTTACAGGAAAAGCTCAGATCAGAAACGTTGAGTTCTACCACACAGGACAGGAGGGATGGAACGACCCATCAGATCCACGTTACTCTCTGGCGTTTCTGAACCTGGGAAATGTGAGAAAACAAAATATTGATTCCCACACCTGACTTTTGTCTGTACACCAAATGCTTTGTTATGCATTGCAGTACTTCACTAAAATCACATGGTTATAACTGTTTAATAGGTGGCGAATGAGTCCTACATTAAGGGATGTGCTTTCCATGATGGCTTTGCTCCTGCTATTGGGGTGTTTGGAACAGATGGACTGAATATCGATGACAACGTGATCCATCACACTGTTGGAGAAGGTGTCTATACAGTGGCAACTAAACTGTTCAGTGCAAATTTAAGTTAAATGGAGTACACTGAAATTGATTTTCTCTTTTATAATTTTTATTGTTAAGGAATCAGAATATGGGGCGATAACAGTGCTGTACGGAGAAACTTGGTTACTATGACACTGTGGCCAGGATCCTACAATGGTGCAGCGGAGACTTTAAACACTGAGTGGAATGCAGCTATTGAGGTACTGTTTTCTTAAAGAAAATACTGTGATGTCTATACCACAGTACAGAAATTTAGACTATAAGAAAAAAATCACAGAAAAATAAGTATGTCTTTAAGACTTTTTGTTAGTGGCCAAAGAGAGAAATTAAGAGTTAAAGACAGACGTTAACTACATAAATAATAATTACTGTTTTTGTGTTTTAGGTTAATGTAGCAACCAATGTGATTCTTGAAGGGAATATTGTTGCTGGTTATGAACGAGTGGGATTCAGAATTGATGGAGAACCTTGTCCAGGTACATAAGACTCTAGTGTATTTGTTTCACAAGTTATAGGTGGCTTTAATGAAGAGGTAGTCAGAGTAGTCATAGTCACTGGTAACAATAAGGTTGTGTTTGTTAACATTAGTAAATGTTTACTAATGCTGATTTATTTTGTGTCAAAAGGTTCAGGTTCAGTGGCTCAATGGAGTGAGAATGAAGCACATGGTGGTCTGTATGGAGTCTACATGAATAAAGACGGACTTGCTGGTTGCTCTCAAATTCAGGGGTTCACCGTCTGGAAGAGTTTTGATTTTGGCATTTACGTACAAGTATGAAATACATCTTTAGTACAGTATAGTGTATAGTGTCATATACTTAGTGTTGTATAACTCAACACAAATTATGCTGTATAAAAATAAATTGTGTCCTCTCTTGACCTCCAGGTATCTATGAATGTGTACATCTCTAATGTGACCCTGGTTGATAATGGAATGGGCATCATGCCTATAATCTACCGTCCTACATCCATCAGCCATGCATACTCAGATAAAACCGTCCGTGTACAGGTGAGGATCCACAGACTGGTTCAGTCGAAAATTATTAGATGTTAACAAAATATTATCACATCATATTATTTTAATTTTGGCAATGAAAATTAAACCAGTATGGCAAAGTTACTGTAACTACCGGTAGATAGTTCTGAATATAATCAGGAATATTAATGTTTAGTTTGCACACCCGTTTGAATATCTTTCTTCTTTTTTCAGGATGCCCTGGTTGTGGGCAGCAGCCCTGATTTTAACTGTTTGGACACACTGGCAACAACTGAGACCTACGTTGCACTCAGCAAAAGCCACAGGGCTCCACGGCCCCCTAAAGGTACAGAACTACAGAGATGATTAATAAAACAAAAACGTTACAACAAATGTATGTCTTTTGACAATACTTGATGTTTTAATATCATTTTCATTTGATTTCATTTATGCTTTTGCTTCATAGCAAACTGGGAAACATTTAAGATAAAATATGATCTATACGGGGCGGTTTCCCAGACAGGGATTAGCCTAGTCCTAGATTAAAATAAATGTAGAGCTGTCCAAACTGAAAACAACTTGCACTGACATATACATCAGTGCCCTTTGTTTTGCCTCAAAATGCACACAATTATAATGTTTTTAGTAAGGCATATTTGTTAAAACTAGTTATATTTCCTAATTAAACTGACACCTAGTCCTGGCTTAAACTAATCCCTGTCCGGGAAACCACCCCTACAATTATTACCAAAATCAACATTTAATTGTATGGAATAACTGACGTATTTTTTGTGTACAACAGGTGGCAGGTCTGGAGTTTGCTGGCCGACGTTTGAATCTGACCACAACCAAGCACCAACGGCATCTCACACTGGGCTTACAAGCTACAACGCCATAGCCGGTCTAATGACAGTCTCTGGTGAGACACATCTCCAATTACACATATGAAATTGGTTACAAGCTGGAAAAATTGACAATCATCATGTTCCTGTCCCTAGATACAACATTTGTTGGGTTCAGGAATGTTTGCTCCACTGAAAGAAATTACATGTTCATGACCAACCCAGGAAATGAGGACCTACAACATCCAATCAGTGTTGAGAGGATCTCTAAGATAGACAGCACTGAAGAATCTCTAGCGTTCATTCATAATCCTGATCTGAGGTAAACTGAAGGCTTACTGTTCATCAATTATCGCTTTAACATCATTTAGTTATTGCAGGCATTCCAAACAGAACAATATAAAGTAATTTAACTTCTTACCTTCCTACATCTTTCTTTGCTCTTACTGTAGTAAAGTGAACCCATCAGCCTGTGTGGACATGGACTGTGATGCTAAGAAGAAGACTCTGTTGAAGGATCTGGATGGAAGTTTCTTGGGTGCAGTAGGAGCAGTGGTGCCGTATTCAGAGTACGAGTGGAACGGAGACCCGCGGCATGGATTGGGTGATTACCGCATCCCTAAAGTCATGCTCACTGCTCTCAACGGCAGCCGCATACCTGTCAATCAAATAGCTCCTAATAAAGGTAAACCTGAGAGTTCTTCATTATTTACATTGATGTTAGAGACTTAAGAACCATAAGCAATATTTGATCATTGTTGTATTTAACATCTCTATCTATGATGTGTGTGTTTTACCTGTACAGGTGTGATCAGAGACTCTTGTACATACATGAACACCTGGCAGAGCTACAAGTGCTTTGGACTCAATTATCAGATGCTGGTCATTGAAAGTCTGGACACAGACACAGAGACAAGACGTCTTTCACCTGTAGCCATCCTGGGGGACGCTTATGTAGATTTACTGAATGGTATAAACAATTAACACATTCATGTCAGGGTGCAGTCAAATCATCTAGTTGTCATTGTGAATGTTACTGTATTCCTTCATTTTAAACTGTGAACGTCTTATTTCTCTCATCAGGCCCACAAGACCACAGCTGGTGTACAGGTTATGCCTGTAGGAAGAGAGTCTCTCTGTTTCATAGCATTGTGGCCACCAATAAGTCCTTTGATATCTATTTCACCAGCACGACACCACAGAAGCTGAGACTTATGATGCTAAACGCTAAAACTACAGAGGTTTGTCTGTTAGATAGACACTACAATAAACACAACATCTAGAGGACAACTTTCCTTAATCTTACACACTAAGAGAAGTTTCCTAAAGTTATGAAAATATTATTCAGAATTTTCTGCAAAGGTTTAAAACATCACTTTGTTTCATGTTTTAAGAACATTTGTGCTTGGTTTTAAGAAATGTTCAGCAAAACATAGTAAAAGTTTAAGAAAACACACCACTATGGCATCATCCTTGTAGACAACTGTACATTTATTTCCATATTTGTTTAAACAAACGGTGCTATATAGCACCAAAACTGTTGCTTTGGATCGTAATCATAGAAGAACCGTTTTTAGTGCCATATAGCACCTCTATAGCACCACATATGGTTCTACACAGGTGCTTCACTGGTGCTTCACCGGTGCTATATGGCACTAAAAACGGTTCTTCTATGGTTACGATCCAAAGCAACAGTTTTGGTGCTATATAGCACCGTTTGTTTTTTGAGAGTGTATGCATTAACCTTCACTTCTTTTCTTTACAGGCTGTTAGGGTGGCTATATTTTACTCAAACCCTCAGCGGTTAGACGTGTATGTAAACGAAAATTTTGTTGCTCCAACTAATGCTCAGTGGAATGAAGGTCACACCGATTACACACCGCTTGAGCCGACATATCCAGGTACAGTACAGTAATAGAGTTTAATACAGCTTTCCCACAGGCTTGGGAGTAGGGTTGCAAATTCCAGGAATTTTGGAAACTTTCCATGTAAATTACACAGGAATAAATGTGAATTGTGGCACACAAATGAGGATGAATCAGATCTAAATATTTACAAAAAAAAAATCTTTAATTCCTGGAATTTTTTTAACTTGGAATATTTTCTACATTACTGAGCTTTGCAGCCCTACTTGGAAGATATTTTTATTTAATTCAAAATAATTTACAATTACAAAAATAAAAAGGTACAACACAAAATAAATATAACATTTTCGATTCTGCATGGTTTAGTTAAACAAGCCAAACTGTGACACTGACAGTCTATTATACAATCTTTGTATAATAGTCACATTTCCTTTCTTCTATTAAAGCGCAATAGATGCTATTTAAAACATACTCAAATCTTATTAGGAATGGCATCATAGTAGGCTACACATACCAAGATATTTGTAGCATTTATGTGCATTTTTCAAATCAATTATTCGATATAAAAAATCCCCGATAAAGTTTCCTTATAAAAAATCATACCTGAACAACACATCAGCGTTTTTCATTCAATCCTATCTGATTTCTCTCTTCATTCTTCAGGTCAATATCTTCCAAGTTTTAACTCCAATCACGGTTCCAACTTCTTTGACCCAGACTACAATATGTTTTACATACTTCTTCGTGGCTCACAACCGGTCCAGATCCGCACTTCTCCGCTTCTTTTCGTGGCCTTCAACCTCCCGGCCATGACTGAGGACCAGTTCTTTGGACCTAATCTTGTCAGAAATCTGGCTGCATTCCTCAAAGTACCACCGAATATGATTAGAATCACCAAGATCATCCGTGAGGGCAGCAGTGCACGAAGACGGCGTGCGACTGGACTGACGGTTGAGATTCAGATCAGTCAGCCACCCATCCAGAGCATCAGCACCAACAACACAAACAACATCGACAACACCACCAGCACCAACAGCACCACTGGTAAGGCCAAACAATGTCAATTATTCATCAATTTAAATGTAAGATTACTTTACAATGCCTAAAATACCATTTTGAACCTCTGTAAAGACGACCAGCAGTTTTCGGTTCTGAAGAACATTGCTAATGACCTGGGCCGTGCTGCTGTATCAGGCAATCTGAGTCAATCCATCGGCTTCAATGTGTCTTCTCTGAACATGATCACCCCTCCACCTCCTTCCAGTGACCCATCCTGGAGTCAAGTAAGATATTAATTAGCTCATGATATCAAACTCAGTAATGGTGCATTTTATAATAATGAAAGGTAGCAGTGGGAATTTAAAAAAACTGACACAAGTAGCTATTAAAAACTCATTACATTGAATTTGGTTTTGATTGCAGAATGATTATTATATTATATATTACAACAAATTCAAACTTAACCTATACTGTGTCCAAGAAATGTAATATGAAGCACAAAAGGGCTACATGATGCACCCTATAGATTAGTATACTGTCATAAATTGTTTATATATAGTAATAATAAAGCACACCACACTGTTTTATTTATTTTACCTGTGTTTGTCTATAAGGTGGCCACTCAGGAGGTGACTCGTGAAGACCCGCAGGTGGTGTCAGTCAGCACAGTGTCTTCACTGATAATTGTGGTCCAACCGGTTGCTGCGTTGTACCCTGGACCCCTCAGCGTGCAGCCCAGCGTCATGGCTGTGGATGCAGAGGTCAGAACAGGACTTTTGCTAAGCACCAATCATAGTTTACCATGTTGTTTTGAATGAGCTGTGCACATAATAGACTTCAATGATATGGAGCGTTTGTAATGCATGTTTGACCGAGTAACAATCATAAATTCATGATCAATTAAGAAACTGCATTTTCATTAATTCCACAATATTTTCTGGTGTGTGCCATGTTTGTTTTCAGGGTAACTGTGTGTCTGTGGGTGTGACGAGTCTTACAATCTCAGCTGTGCTCAAAGATGCTAATGGAAATCCAGCAGAGGGACTTTCTGGAAACACCACCATCCTGTTCAGTGGCTGCTGGGCAAATTACACAGACCTCAGCATCTTAAACACTGGTGAGTCAAATCATTTCACTAGAAGAAATGTCTTTTGATTTTAATCATCATCACCTAAAACAGTAATATTTGGATAGTCATCTGTACAAATAAACTATGTGTTATGTTGCAGTTCCTTACTTTATTTACTTACTAATTACTATTTAGTACTAAGCTAATTCTTTCTTGCATGTGTCAAGATTTTCTGGGTAACTAAGTTGTCATCTTCCTTCTCTCTCTGTATTTCCTACAGGTGTAAATTTGACATTATCATTCACTTTAAGTAAATGGAATGCAGGTTCGAGATCATTTACTGTCAGAGCGGTTACAACCCCTACAAGTCTCCCAGTTCCACCGAACACAACTTCCACAACTTCCACAACTCTTACTACTAACGTTGCCACCACGAGCTCCAGTCCATTTATCTCATCACCATCTGTGTGTCTGCTTGTGCTGTTATCTGTTCTACTCCTCCTGTTCAGACAAACTTAGAACCCGAAATCAACAATGTGCCTTCTCTGTTAGCCCTAAAATTCGTAATTATTATTATTACACATATATCTCTGTTATTTCTCTTAATCATGTATACAATCATTTATTTAATAATCATGATGTCTAAGCTATTTCTGAGAGCTTAGACCAGCGTTCTCTAATGTCAAAAGTAAATTTAATATATTTAAACTTAAATATTTAAATAATATTAATATTTCTCTATAATCAACTATTAATATTTGTATGCTGTATATGCCTTATATATACAATAAAAATTATCAGAATGCTTGTGGTGGTTGTTATTTTGGACAGCAAGAGAAAAGTGGAAATCAGAAATCAGGTGCTGTTATAATAATCTGTTTACACTCCAACTGCAGGGTCATGAACCTGTCACTCATTCACCTTAAAGTAAAAAAATATAATTATCACTGATTCTTGAAACTTTGGCAAAAACATCTCCCACTAAGAAAAGTGCTAATTCTGTTGAAAATTAATAACATTTTCATGAAGAAAAAAATCAATGTTATAATCTGGGGGTCCTTTGCACATATGTAAGGTTCTTTTATGGGTTTATTTAATTTTTTTATTAATTTAATGATTATATGCTGGCCCATTGCCTACAAAATCAGTTGTCCTTGGTATATTTACTATTATTTTGTGATTGCTCA
The DNA here is from genome assembly GCA_025389145.1 of Misgurnus mizolepis. NCBI lineage: Eukaryota > Metazoa > Chordata > Actinopteri > Cypriniformes > Cobitidae > Misgurnus > Misgurnus mizolepis. The sequence goes on along the minus strand of JAIFKI010000011.1, from coordinate 14,630,738 downwards.
AAATGTGTCCCACATATATAATATATCACACAAGCTCCTGTTTGTTTGCTATTTTCTCTTAAACTTGTTCATATTTTTGGACACTGCCACTGTGACAACCTTAACATGTCGACACCGTGATCTTTGTATAAAAAATATTAGATTATATTATGAAATAAATGTATCATTTTTAAGAAGAGGTCTGAAGTATCTAGCAACAGAGAGGAAACGAGATTGCTAATGTGAACAACTCATCTATTTCATGTGAAAGAGTAGGTTTTTGTCACCACCGTCAGATGTCACCACCGTCAGGTTTTCTCTATTTTCTGTCAGGTTTTGTGTATTTTAGGAAGTTATGATTTGATATTTGTTCATCACAGTGCTCAGGATTGTTATTTTTTGGACCAATTTTTTTTTTCATAAAGTTTAAGCAAGAAGCCATTGACTTGAGTGGTAGACATTTTGGAATTGTATGTTGTAATGAGGCCACTGTCACCACCGTCAGATTAGTGTCAACACCGTCAGACGGAGTTTTATTTGTTTTAAATGAATATGCTTACAATATGTTTCTTCAGTGCTGTTAAATTATTAAAGTAGTCTCTCATAATACAAAAATATGTTTATTAAATAAAAAAAAATCATTACTTTTTCTATTTAGGCTTAAACTAGGCTAAATGAGTGAAAGTGTATTTTTACTCAAAGGCATAAAATGGCCTTCGGTTAAGCACTATTATAAATTAAGCATAAAGGTAAGCTTTACTGAAATCATTCTTTTATGCCAACAGCTGCCAGTTTCTTAGCGTAAATCAACGCAATCTTTACTTTGTTGTTGACATGTTTGTAACAAAGATAACGTGTTTGTAGAATGACAGTAATGTTCATGATTGACAGGCAGAGATAAAGATAAAAAAACAAAGACTTTCTCCTGTTTCCACCATGAAGGCAAGAACTATAAAAGAGCAAGTTTTGTTAGGTTTGTTAGTGTGTGGGTTTCCCAAAAGATCTTCACAGGTATGTGAATGATGATTAATGTAAACTTTAAAGAGCTGCAGGCTATTTAATTTCTAAGAGCTCTCTGACTAGTTTGATATTTTGTAATAGACTCACTTTAAATAATTTAACATAAAAATATAGGATTTCTAAAGTTAGTTACATTTTAGTTTACATTTTATTTTCAATAATATTAAACCAGGCTTTTTATAAGATATAATGCTGATAAAAATCCTTATTTTCTAAGATTACACAATAGAGAGTAAGTATCTTTCTGTTTTTGGCACAGAAGTGATTTTTGCAGGTATTGCTTTGAGGTGTGTGAGTTGTGAGTCTGTTTGAGAAGATGGGTCGCTTGGCCCGGCAGCTGCATCTGCCGCTTGCTGTTTGTACTATATTACTGTGGAGCTCCGCGGGTATGTGCTTTCTTGAGTTTTTTATTCATATTGGATGAAATTACTACGTTGTTATACTTAATAATTCAATCTGTCAATATCAAATATCATTTTCTGACCGTTTGAGTGACGCTTTCACAACATCAACTTCATTCACTGTTAAACAAAATCAAAAAATGTATAATTTTCTGACAAGACATTTGTTCATTTCAGTAACATCGTAGGTAAAATATTATGGAAAAGTCATAATAGCCTACAGTAGGCTAATGTGTCCCATTTCTACGGATATTTTTAGAAGTGTTCTACAAATGAAACATGCATACTATATACATTTCGTAATTTCCTAACTAATCTGATGTCATACAGGTGCGCAGTGGGTCAGCAGAATAACACCCAACGTTGGAAGTGTCAATGGTGGAACGAGGTTGACCATTGAGGGTGGAGGTATTAAAAACAAAATGTTAACATCTGAATTAACGGCTTTTCTTTTAAGTCAACCAAATAAACTTAACCCCACATTTAAAAGTATTTGCTGCAGTAAACTGTATTAAAATTTGGCTACTAAATACTATGTTTTTGAATCTTACCATAGTAAATAATAAAATAAGCTATGCTACAATACTTGCTAGTTTATCAATTCACTAGTACTACAGAATAGCTTTGGTTAATTGTCCTCAGGTTTTGCTCAAGCCAGTCAGTTCAGTTTAAATGCAGATGATCCAAACGTTGGCAACAGTGTGACTCTGGTGTCTCAGACGAAATCGATTCCCTGTGATGTCGAAAAAGACTCCAGTCACTCTACAAAGATCGTGTGCTATACAAGGCAAGGACAAACTAGTTCAAAATATGTTAATTATTATTTACAGTATAAGTATATTTCATTTTCTGAAACTGATAAATGTACAGTAGGGGAAACATTTGGGTAATGTGAATTAACTTTAAAACTCTTTAATTTCAATGTACACAAAATAATTCTTTAAAAAAGCTAAACTGCAAAATGTCAATTATGTGTCCTAAACAAATCATTGGATTGTCTATTTCAGAGCTCTGCCAGAAGACGACTATGATATAAGAGTCACTGTGGATGGTGTGCAAATTCCTTCAAGTCAGATGTGTACTTACTGGTGGTGGTATTATTATTGCACTTTCTATGTAAGTCAAAAAGCCTTCAGTAAACTGTTTACTACAAAACACTTTCAAAATATTACTTATGAATACATGTTGTGCTTTTACAGAGTAGATCATACTACACACCCACCATTGAAAGTCTTAGCCCACTGTCAGGTCTCCCAGGTCAGAGTCTAATCTTAGTTAGTTTACTTCAGAAATAACTATTTTATGCCTCATTGGACCCAGTTTAAAGTGAGATGATTTATAACTTTTTATAATGTTACTAAATAGGGACTGTGGTGACAATTCGAGGAAGAATTTTCACTGATGTGTATGGAAGCAGTACAGACAGAAGTTCAAATGGTTACAATACACGATTCGTGAGGTCTGTAAATATCTAATACACAGTAAAAATGATATAATTATGTTATTAAAAATATTTTTAATGCAAAAGCTTGATAATAGTTTAATCTGAATCCTGTTTTTCATTTGGATTCTTTCAACAGGGCATACATGGGTGGTATGTCTTGTGAACTACTGAAACCTAATTCAGAGGAAAAGTGAGCATGTAAAAATGTATTAAAGAATATTCGAAAGGTCAATGTAAATTGCATGAATTGCTTTTCATTTCTTAGATATGGCCTGAAATTGGACTATCCTGGGAGTGATTGGGGATACATGAGTTGTAAAATGACAGGAACTTATGTTGGTGAGGATTTTTAATTATTTAAATAGATTATTTCATAAAATATAATTTACATTTTGGTTAAAAATAAAACTGTTTGCTATCTTGGTCTTCAGGTCATCACAATCTGAGTTACATTCTGGATGGTATATATGGGAGGTCAGAGGAGTTTGATACTTTACACCAAATTTACACTGCTTCTAAATCTCATCCATGTTGTTGAAAGTGACACAACACATTTTCTTTTCTAGGAGTCTGCCAAACTTGGGGCTTTTCAGTGTCTCAACCCTGAACAAGCTCGCCATGTTTCAAACATATGCAGGTACAGAATAATATTCATTCTTATAATACAAACTGGTAAGTTTTTCTTAAAATCTTGGCTTGTTGTTGATTAAAATTGTGTCTGTCTTTCAGAGGTGACAGGAGTTTCTCCATCTGTTGGCAGTGTTTTGGGCGGCACATCATTGACCATTCAGGGACGCTACTTTGATGAGACTGATAGTAAAGCAGTGGTTTTAGTAGGAGGTAAACCTGATATGTCAGTGGTGAATGTACAGGGTTAAAAAGTCAGATCATACAAAACAATCTGGGATTTAGTATTTAACTTAACCCTGAAAGTTAACTTGAGGATTGAAATAAAATACGCTTTATGATGTAAAATTCAAGATACATTTTGAAACATTATTAAATCAAGATGAATTATGGGGCTTTAGTAAAAATGATCAAAAATTTGATGCAACAATTCAAAACTTCTTATTATGATTCTCATTATTTACTTTGTTATCTTTAGGTCATGAGTGTCAAATTCAGAGCTTATCAGATCAGAAAATAGTCTGCATGACTCCTGGTTATGAAATGACAAACATGACAGTGTTTCCAGGTGAGAACCTGAGATCTGATCTCTGTATGGTGATGTCACATTACTGTCAAATCTCTACAGTCTAATGTCGCACTTCAGAGCATTAACAATAAGTCTAAACTGATAACACTTTAAGTTTGATTTTATTAACATTAGTTAATGCATTAGCTAACATGAACTAACAATAAACGAACAATACTCCTACAGTATTTATTACTTTTAGTTCATCTTAATTTTAATATTTACTAATGCATTTTAAATCAAAAGTGTATTACACAGTTAACATAAGTTAATGTGCAAGGAACTTACATAAACAATTGTATTGGCATTAATCAATATAAGATAAAAAATGCCAAAAAACAAACAAACAAATATATAGCTCATTTTTAGTTGCGTGTTTACATGTGTAAAAACTCCACACACTTTTCATGTTATAATTCTATGTCCCACTGTATTTTAAATTACATATTTAAAATGCATGTTCCTATAAAGATTGTAAATATTAGGATTAGGAAATCAAGTTTTTATTTTTGTTTATATGTCTGTGGTGTTTTTAATATGTTTTAAGACAAGCCATGTGCAAATTCAATGTTTAACACCATTGTTGAGTATTTCTCGTTATAAAATTGGAACTTCACAAACACGTTAAAAATCATATCAAAACAGTTGAACGTGTGGATCAATATTTTGAATTATAGATATAATGTATGGATGCGGCATAGACGCGGTACAGCTGCTTCAGCTCTGCTTTTGTGCAGGTCACATGCAGGGTGAGTTCTGTATCCTGTTAACATCAGCGCTTAAGGATTAGTGTTGAGATCAAAAATTTTTAATTTTTATTTATTTATTTAGAGCTTTTCACAATTGTTTAATTGTTTCAAAGCAGCTTTACATTAATAGATGCAGGAATAAACACAGAAAAAGTATAAAACAGCAGAATACAGCGGTTAAGATAAACCATACTAGTGGGCGTATTAAAAATTTAACATATTTAAGAGAGCGCTAAGTTAAGCCAATGTCAGCAGATTCCCCAGGGGTTGAAAAAACCCTAGGAGAAAACCCCTGTGGGCGAAAAGTCCTAGGAGGGAAAAAACCTTGGGAGAGAGCCAGACATAGCTGATTCTATAGAGGATATATATAATAGATACGATTTGTAACAATTTTATGGGGATTAAAACATAATAATATGTATATATATATATATATATATGGATAAGTATATTAGATGGGGGCAGCTGGTGGTCGTTGGTCTGACATCGGCTGGGCATCACATTGAAGTAAGGCCAGTAGATCAGGTGCGTGATAACCTCCACAGCAGCCGGAACTGGGTCTGTTAGTCCCATTGTCCTCGGGACTATTTGCAGTTGTAACACACAGTATTATGGTTTAATATCTGCTCGGTTCCAGACAGGCTAACTAAAGCGGCATAAATATATTACCCAGACGAGTTATGTGAATGCTTTTTTCTGGGCACGCTAACTATTGCGGGATAAGTAAATTTACTAGACAAAATATGTGAATGCTAAATAAATAACATGCTTGAGAAATACTATTTATTTTCAAATTATGTTCAAACTTTTGTGTTTGCAGGCAGCAGAGGATTAAAAATGGAGATGTGGAATATCAGTTATCCCAGTAATCTAACAGACGTTTTGGCCTATAATGCCAGCATGTCAGGTTATTCTGTACAGTGGGTGGATTCATTGTCATATGTGTGGCCTGCTGAAATGAATAACTCTGTGGCTCGATTCAGTGGTTTCTTTGTTCCGCCGGAAACAGACAACTACTATTTTCTAATCAAAGGAAACTCTATAAACCAGCTGTACTTCAGCCAGACAGGTCATCCAAAAGATAAAGTATGTGAATCACAGTAAAAACAAGGAAATATGCTATAATTTGCTTTGAAGTAGTAATTATTTGTCATTGTACCTTTAATATATTTGTAATAGAAACATTAAATATATTAAATATATTGTAACATTTTAATTCAAATTAAAATAATTTTATATTTTATTTCAGGTCAGGATTACAAATGATGTCATGCGCTTAGAAAAGGGAAAACCGTAAGTGGTTTTCAAGCATTAAGATTTCTGCAGATAATCTGCTGAAATTCGGTGAAATGCAACACAGAAAAAGTTAAAAATGTATTCATGTGTACCAAAGACGTCACTTCCGCCATGCCCGCCACCATATTTGTTACCGTCTTGGCAGTGAACACAGCATATGTAATGCGCTAAATGGTCACATTTATAATTTAATTGAGGGCTTACCAGAGACAAAATACTGATTTTACAATAGAGTTAGATGTCAACTGCCAGCCGTCTCTACAGTTGTTCGCGATCGCGGAAAAGCGCAAAATCAACAAAATGTCGATTTTTTTTAAGATCCTGCATTATTTTTCATATTCGGTATAAAATTTTCCAGAAATTATAAATGTCTCATAAAAATAAATAAAATATAATATCTGTCATTATAAATAGACAACTTTTTGAATATTTTTGGCTTTAATTTACTAACGCAAATGAATCCCTCTCATAGCACGCTGTATCCCGTTATCATTAACAGCCCTGCACCCCACAGTTAACAGTGAAGCACATCTTCTGAGTAACCTACACATCAAACCATTTTCTTTACCATATTTCTGAAGTTTAATGGTAAGCTATAACGCATTATTTTCATGACAATACACACATGAAAAGTCCTTGTGAAACCTGCTTGGCGCACCTGTTGTCTCATCAAGTGAAGCAAATAAGATGCTGGGACAAAAAAGAAAGTCTGCTGTCCATAACGTAACAGCAGGAACAAATGTAGACATGCAGAACTGTGATACTTTAGGCTTTGACGATCACATACGCTCATAATTAATTCAAAATATCCATTGGCATACATAAATGTGTATAAAATGTATATAAAAAGGTTATGTGTAAAATGAAAAGGTTAGGGAAAAAGTGGTTTAGGACGTATGAATCTATTACTTTAGGCGTTTAAAGCCCAGGCATATTGTAATCTTGTTGTGAACCTCCTGTGAACCTTATTGATCTTCATCTGGTAGTTGCCGCTCCGGTGACCATAGACTAAAGCAGGGCACACAGCTGTGACCAGACACAAAAATGGTGGTGACGAAACACAGTGACGTCACGTGGTCCGGATGAATACATTTACAGAATAAGAGGTTATTGCTTTTTATTGATAATTTATTATAAAATGTCTCTAATGTGCTGCAGATACTACATTGAGGTTCTAGTGTACAAGTATTATTATCAAGCTTCAGTTGACGTGGGCTTTTTTAAAGATATAAGCCCTTTCACGGCACAACAGACAACAGAAGCTATAAATGAGAGACAGCAGATAAGTGCCAACTATGATGTATTATCTGAAAAACAGGTAAGTGAACATGCAGATGTATTTCTAGTTAAGTTTCAAGATAAGATAAAAGAAAGTTGATAGTGTTTGGAAATGCATAACTGTCTCTGCACTTTTAACATCTGGAAAGGACATTTTAGAATGACTATATAACCTTTTGTTATTATTTTATAGGTGGTTAGTTTTAAGGGGTGGGCACCAGTACGTGCCGTCCAAGAGGTGCAGACTATCAGAATCAACAGTGACTGCTTTTCAAAGAGCTTCTGTGACAACACATATTACTTCCTGGGATATGAAGATCATAAAACAGGTGCAAAAACTGTACAGTGTACTTACCTAATCTTTATACTCCAAATGTTTGCATTCACCATCTTCTACTTTAAGACAAGTCTTTATGTGTGTTTGTTTGTTTGTTTGTTTGTTTGTTTGTTGAGTTGTTTACTGATACTGTTTGCATATTGCAGGGCCAATTCCAGTCAGTGCATCAGCGCTGGTATTACAGAACGCTCTAAATAATTTGTGGACAATTAAACCAGACACTGTTACAGTCACAAAGCAAGTACTGAGGACAGAGTCACTTTACAATGTGACATTCAACTCAAACAGAGGTAAAGAGACTAAGGTCTCATACACACGACGTTGTCACTTAACCTTTTAATGCCTTCCTGTTCTGTACAGACATAGTTCAGTCATTTACGGAAGTAACAATCGCATTCTACAACAAAAATAACTCCTGCATAATGCCGGTAGTCACAATCACATTTACAGGAACTCTGTGTAGTGAGTACAGAACCGACTAGTTGTTGATGAAGTATTTAAACATGCGTCATGACAGCTCTATCTTCTGAAAAAATCAATGCCTGAAAGAGGAAAAACTCTACTGTATGCGCAGTGCAGAGAATCACAGAGGTATGACCGTTTACTTATGAGTGACGGCAGATCTTGCCGATAAAAAACAGCTAACAAAATATCCCATGATAAACCAATATAAATTTAAATGCTTTACCTCAAAGACCAAAATATTGGGACCTGCACCTTCCCATTTTAAGCCATGACCAGTTAAGCACAACAACAGTGTGTAAATCTAAAAAAGACATGGACATGGCAACACTGCCGGCACAGCTCTCTGTTAAGCAGCTTCACAAATACATACAACACCCATGCCAAGATGATGTTTATTAAAATGAAGAACATAATGCTAAAATATTATTATGGATGGTTACCAGGTGAGACGCAGTCCGTTGCTATACTGTGTCAATCATATTTTTGGGAGTGAGCCTTGTTCTGTGGACACATTAGGGGATTCACTTCCACATTTAAATGCGGTTGTCACTCTCAAAACTTTGAAGTGTGTACTAAGAGATCTACATTATTAAGCATCACGATTATTCTGAATGATCTGTCTGTGAGAATCAGTACCAGATCTATACACAATTGTATTATTACATGTAACAGTATTTTTGCATTCATAACAGTTCATTACATTGTTGTGACAGGCACTGGGTTGCCAACACAATTTCGGGAAAAATATAAACGAATATTCTTAAATGGTTTCTGTCTTGTAATTGTCCCAATCTCAGGTGACTTTGAGAATCTTCGCTATTGGAGCATGGGGCCAGATGTAAACATCACAGTTACTGAGCGAGTAAAAGGAAAGGCCAGTCTGGAGAGTTTCACACTGATGTGGGGTGGCGTCCCATCTCCTCCACTGACTTTAAATGCATCCGAGACTGAGGTGTTTGTTTGATTATCTAATGAAATATTAGGCCAAGCGTGTCCAATCCTGCCCCTGGAGAAATCCTGCCCACTGTCTGAAAACATAATTATCAAAATATGTAGGCCTACCCCAGCTGTTTCCAGGGTGGTACCCTTTACAGCTTTGCCCCTATAAAGTTCATAGTAGTACCAAATGTATACATATCTGCACCTAATGGTACTGTACATACATTATGAACTTTTTAAAGGGTATTGCACCAGTAACAGCTTGGGTACACACTGTACTGTATTTTGACAATTTTTTTCACAGTGTATGCAGGACAGAGTACGGACACACTTCCTTTGTTAGGCAAAACATGTAATGGTCTTTGTATATATTTTTTTTTAACATTTTGTTTTATGATTAAAGGTGCTGGCTGCACTAAATGTGACGGTCACTGCTAAATGTCCATCTCAGATTCCAACTACTGAAAACTCAAATGTGAAATTTTTCAGAGATTATGAGGACGGCAGAGCAGTAAGTAGTTTGTATTGATAACTCAATGAGTTCAATCATCAATAATCATCAATTACTTCAGCCAAAGCATCAAAAGTACATAAAGCTTTCTCTTATAGTGGTCAGGATACCCGCTCATGTTTTCTGAAGCTTTCTGTGGCCGTTGGTCTCTAAGGAACCCAGAGATTATATTTCACTTCAGTGACTATACAGCATCCGGCAATGGAAACTACAACCCAATCCCACTACAGACGTACAATACTGTAAGCATCACCAACCATCTCAGTTCCTCAGTATGAAAAAGTTTCATTACTGAAATGTCTAAAAAATGTTTGTTTTGTAGCTTTGCATGGCCTATAAAGGCAGTCTGTTGAATAAACTTGGAGTGTACTTCAGTTACCAGACCAGAGCAGGTGTTTACAACGAGGGAAATATACAAATCTCTGTGCAGTTTGACTCAACAGATGAGTATGTTTAATCCTCTAAACATTAATTCATCTTACAGTATCTCACTTAATTGATGGATTTACTGAATTTACCGAATTCACAATCAAAGTCATTTTTGTTGTGCGATTAAAATAACATTGCTGTGGTCAATCTCAGGTGGAATTACAAGTGTGTGGATCTCCTGGATTCTCTTCAGCAAACATACGACGGCTCTGACCACAGACTCATGTGGCTGAGTTTGTATGGAGAGAGCGCTAACTCTGTTTACTACATAGATACTGTTCACATTGGACGAGCAGAGACTGCTTTAGATCCTAATGGTACTTAGAAATACTTTTGGTTTCATTTTGAGTGCCAATTTTAAGTAAATTACTGTAAACAAATATATGTTGGAAATATATCCTGGTTTATCCACAAACTGAATAAAATCTGTTTTAATTTCACTTCCTCTATGTGTTCAGTTATATTGCAGAGAAGAAGGCCACCTGCTCTCGCCCGCTCAGGACATTTCTTCTCAAGCTTTGCTGTACGCAAAGAGGCAAATGCTTCGCAAGTCAGCTATGAGATCACAGCGTCCCCATACAACTGTGGCTTTGGTATACCGCTGTTTGAAATCGCCTTTTTACAGGTGAGATTATAATTAAACTAAAAATGTTGAAAGAGTTTCTTTCAAAAAGTCCATGCAATGAACAACACCATTAATTTTATATTTACTAATTCATACTTTAAATGAAACATTATACAGTATGTGTTAAGTAAGGAATAATTACCGAAAGGCTGTTGAATTATTTGGTAATCATGCACACCCGAGGTGGTAATACGGCCACGTTGATGACAAGCTATTGAAAGCTTGCAATTAATATTTATGCATTGTTTTTTCTTCTGTATTTATGTCTTAACTTGTTTTAGTTTTAAATTAACAAGTAGAAACAAAAATGAACAAGTGTGCAATCGTTTTCTTCTCCTTGTAATTATCTTATTCATTTCAATTTGCGCCCACACATATATTTATGTTTTATTTGTTAAAATGAAATAAATCTGTTATTTTATGGACAGACAGTTTTAAGTAATAATTCATTGCCAGTATTGTAATTCACTATCTCTGTAGAGCCATCATGAATGCTTAAACAACGATTAGGGCTATCTCTCAGAAATGTCCTACCTCAGAAAAGTTTGTGCATTCCTAGGTCAAGATTTTTGTTTGCTCCGGGAACAATGTTCCTGATAGCCAATCAGATTATTCCTACAGCATACACTGTAAAAAATAAATTGTTGGCTCAATGAATTATTTTTTAGTAACTAGTTCCACAGAAATTTTACGTTCACTCAATTTCTGACTCCAAATTGTTACCTGGATTGATGTTTTTTAGTTGGCCCAATTTTGACTCAAATAAAAAAGTATGTTTGCTCAACTAGCTTTATAGTTCATTCAACTAAAATGTTTTAATCAGTTGAATCTTTAAAAACTTACAGCAAAGATTCTGTCAATTAAATTTTATGTATTTACTCAATGTTTTATGTGTTACTGCAATTAATATTTATTATTTGGAAATACTTAATAAACTTTTTAAAATTATTTATCAAATAATTTATGCTGGTGTTGTTAAGAAATAATTAACTTCAGTCACATAAAAACAAAAGCTTTATTCACTTATCATACAGACTGAACATACAGAATTAAGTCTTCTCTAAATAGAGGGCATAAAACAGTCCAAAAGCACTCCAAAATCAGTCAGAACATCTCCAGGGCCATTTAGGAGAACTTCTTTCGCCACGTAACATTCTGGTCTGCCTCTCTCCACATCATCACCGCTCTGGTTTGATAAACAGAGGAATATAAATACATACATAAATAGATGTTTAATATTATAAAGCTTGACGGTGAAAGACTTTATTTCCTAAAATTGCCAAATTTCCCTCAGACATCACACGTAATTGAATTAAACACTATTGGGCGGTTTTCTCGGACAGGGCTTATCACTGACTAAAATACTGACATCTCTTAACATATGAGTGCTATTGTTTTGTCTCAAAATGCACGCCAGTATTGTATTTTATAAGGTTTGTTTGTAAAAATGTCCCAATTATAATTAAGACGGAGTAATAAACCCTGTCCGGTAATCTTAACTAAAATAGCTCCACTTTAACTCGGACACATAACATAACACACATTTATATAACTTGTATCTTTACAAAAACGTCGAGTATTTGCGTCTTTGCCAATTAATATAGTCTAAAATTAGCATTTATTTACAAACACTTACCTGACATGAACTTGAGGAAACGGCTGATGACTTGTGTCATGTGAGTCAGTGAGTGATTCCTGCTGTTAGGTGCGGATTGATCTCAGATGAAATGACCTGTGTTCCAGATCCTTCCGAGTTAAGACATTTTAAATTAAAAACTCACGCACACTGTACATACATACACACGCGCGCGCGCACACGGGTACACACACGGGTATATTTAGAAGTTTTATTTTAAGATTGTTATGATATTGGGACTATTTCTCCACCCGCTCCTTCAGCTCTGAAGTTCAAATTCGCATGCAGTCCGGTTATAACGAATGTAAAAGATATGAAACATCACTCAACAGCCATATCAATTAAGTGCAATCCTAAAATATGATATAAAACATAACCCTTTCATTGTTAAGTATGAGCAATTAAAATGAATTAAATCACTTTTAAACGCCACAGAGATATCAGAGGCAGCAGTCGATTTCTGATGCGCTTGCCGAGGCGAGGCTGCGCTGGGCGGGGTGTGAGCGCTTAAAGCGCCGGTGATTTTCTGGAGCTCACATGGAGCTCATATTGAGCTCCGTCCGAAAGTGTCCGAGCACATTTTTAAATAGACGCTATCTTTATTAACCGACCGCATATTTAAACTTTAAGCACATACATTCACGCCTGAACAACTCTTACAATTACATTTTGTGACCAAATAGCAGTAATATTAGGAACATTTTGTTGTCAGGAAACAAAGCTGTTATAAGTCCACATATTTACCTGATTTGTCTTAATTAGTTCAGTCAACACTAGCCATTCTGAATGTTGACTGGATTTGAAAATAACCATTCATTTAATGTTTTAAACACAGATTTATCTAGACTTAAAATAATATGTCTTCTCAACTAGCTCAAGCAAAAAAATTGGTTTAACTTATATATTTTTGCCCGTCCAACATTTCATTAATTAGATTTTTTACAGTGTATCTATGCATTATTTCCTGTTTCTCCTTATCTCATGGTAATCTTGAGTACCCATAAAGTAGTTTTCCATCCTTCTATATCCAAAGAATCTTTAGTTTTATCAGATTTTAAAAAGACAAATCAGATTCTTTCCGAATAAACCCGACCCCCTCGGACGGTGTACCGCGGACCGAGGGAGTCACGAGCAAGCAACACACACATACATTATCCCACTATCTCTAATTTTTTTTTTTTTACAAACAACAACACTCCTTTGGTGATGATCATTTTTGTGTTGGCTTTTGGATGTGCGGGTGCTATTCTGGTTAAAGTGCCTATAAGAATTTCAACTATACTTCCTGCACTGAAATTGCCCATAATAGAAAGATTGAGCAAGAGCAAGATTGTTATGTATGAATCTTTTCGAAACTTGTACGAAGTGCATTCAGCGCAGAAATACTTAATAACACGTCAAACTGCTTTTTTGGCACTTTGCCTATATTTAGCATGAGGAATCTAACTCTTAAACAGTGTTTATAAATCATAAAGCATGAAAAAGCTTTAACCCCTCCCCCCTTCAAATTAAAATTGATTTCTTTATGTTTCCTAGTAATATACCTTGCTGAGCAAAATCAGGATGTGTGTTTATGTGTAAAGTAGATAACTGCATAACTGTCCCTAGCATATAAGTATGCAAATCCAGCATTCTCAGACTTAAATTTTTGTCATATAGAAACTGCCAAACAGCACTGAGGATCTACTGATTCAACGCCAGGAGAATGCCACAGTCACCATTACCCGTCTTCAGAAAGCCAGCCCCCCTCTTACAGGGACCTTTGATGTTGCGATCTTTGGTCAACACATTAAGGGTAAGCATGCCGGCCATGAGTTTGTTACCTAAACTAACATCATTTCCTGTACTTACACTAGAGATTGTTAATACTGTTGCTTTGATGTTTTGATCCTGAAATGAAATAGCAGTGAAGTGGATTCTCTTCTCTGCATGAACCACAACCCTTTAAGGGGTTTTAACATATTTTATATGTTGTGTTTGTACCTCAGGTCTGCCAGTAGACATCAGTGATGCAGACCTTAAGTTCGCTCTACAGGGGATTCCAGAGCTCGGTCAGCTGGAAGTGCAGAAATATGGAAGTTGTACAGGATACGGCTGGGGGATCCGGTGGCTCACCGTCCCTGGCAATCAGCCACTGTTAGAGGCAAGACACAATAAACTCATAAACACCAAAGTAGAATAAAAAATGTGTCATTCAATTACAGTACCTATAAAAATAATCTTAGTTTTAGCAGTCTCTTTTAGACTTTAGATCAACATAAATCTTATGAGTTTTCCCAGATTCCACTTTGTAATCCACGAGTTATACATTATAATATGCATAACCTGAGTTGTGCTTTACATATTAATTTTATATTTTAAATTAATATCTTGTATGTTAACCAGATTAATTCTTCTGCTGTGATCGGCGTGAATCCTTCTGTGACAACTAGCGAGATTCAGCGAGGAGGACTCCTCAAACAGAGAATTATGGGGGATTATCTGCGCATCCCAACAGATAAACCACAGGTGCATTTCATATTTTACATTACATATTGTAAATCAATATTTGTCTGTTCAAAACATTAATAAGTCTTATTAAGATGTGGCCTTCTGGCAACTCTTACGTGCTGTTTCACTTGTTACCCGTGCATGCAAATTTCAATAGTGTATACTGTGCAAAAGGCCTAAAAGAAAAGTTGTTTAACTCTGAGTACTCATTGTTCACACAGCCAGTTTGGACTACAGCTCTCTACTTCCCGATTGAATGACGTCAATAAAACAGTTTTTGACTAAACTCCACCCACAGGAATACGTCAGTCGCCAGCTTTGGCTCAAATGGCTCTACATGTACTTAGCTAAGCTGCTGTCGAATTACAAGACACTAAACAAACTACACAATCAGATCTCTTTACGTATTTCTGAAGGAGGTACTTCATAGAACAAAAAAGACATCATAGCGCTATATAGATAACTAAATTGTGTGAAAAATAAAGGTTTTTTTTGTATACGTAAAACATGAAAACCTGTCACACTGCACACAGTAAACATTATTAAAGCTTATACCACGGGTCTTTTGAATGCTGAATTCTGATTGGCTAAGAAATGTTCCGTGGGTATGCATTAATTTCTGATAACCGCACACCTAACTTTTCAAATGTTTCAAAAATAGGCACCAGAGCAATGTTTGTGATAACCGTGGTATAAGAGGAATAATTGACTCTGGTCCTTTGAATTATTTGAAAATAATGCACACCCGCGGTGAAAGGGCATGACGCGCACCTTGGGTGTGCATTATTTTCGAATAATTCAATGGCCCGTCGTCAATTATTCCTTACTTATCGCCGAAGTCAAATGACACTGCAACTTTGTATAAAGAAAGTACTAAAGTTTTTTGTTTTACTAAAAAAATAGCCTTGAAAATCTTTCTTGACAGCCAGGGGCGTCACTAGGCTTCAGACCCCCTAAAATTCTGTCCAGCCCCCCTAAATTTTTTTTTTTGATTCATTTGTGATCGCTT
This sequence comes from Misgurnus mizolepis, assembly GCA_025389145.1. NCBI lineage: Eukaryota > Metazoa > Chordata > Actinopteri > Cypriniformes > Cobitidae > Misgurnus > Misgurnus mizolepis. Next base: position 14,614,935 of record JAIFKI010000011.1, on the reverse strand, counting down.
CAGTCCCCTATAAAAACTCTTTAGAAAAGGCGGCATGCTGCGTCAAGTTTCGGCTCCTCCCCTGATCTGAGGCAGCATAGATTCAGCTCGTTTAACCTGCCGTGCAGTCAGCTCAGGTTGACATGTGAAATAATATGATATGAATGAATGACGGACCTACGATCAGTCAAACGCGGTGCGAAAATGCCACCACATGACCTAACGTCGGCAACCCACTGCCTTTTGGCTTTAACAAATATGCAGCGCAAAGGAGACACAGAGAGAGACAGACGCTGCGAGATGCTGCAAAATCAATCACAGAAATATTCGCCAAGAAGGGAGCAGGTCAGTCAAGTTACCAGTAAAAGCACGCATCTATCTATATTGCTTATTAACGTTACATGTTTTAAAGTCAGGTGCTGGCGTGATGCATTGCTTTATGTAACGTTACAGTTGTTGTACTGAACGCATCAGGCAGATAATTTTATGCAGCGAAACACCGAAGTGTATCCTTTTATAAAACTAGTTTTTTTTTGTGGAAAAACGGGATCAAACGTGCAAATCGAGCTTTTAATGGGCATTTCACCTTATATTTGCAGTAAAATAACTTTTTTAAAATCTAATAATATAAGTAAAGTATAGCTTATTAAATATGTTTGTTTCATTTCATTTAAAATATTAATATTTCAACATTTGAACTCCTTCCTTTTAAAAAGTGTAAGGCACCTGTGTATTTGTCTTTGGTATGGTAGTATACATTGTATGCCTAGTAAGTTTTTGAGGGTTCAACGTGGTATTTTTAATATTAGCTTGGCTTGGTTTACCTATCTTAACATTTTAAACAATACTAAAACGTATCAAGTAAAATAAAATAAAACAACAAGTAAAAGAAAAACGTTTTGATTAAACTATATCAGAAAGTAGTAAGTACCATCCAGATTGTTTAATCCATTGTGGTAGCCCTTGTTTATAAAAAGGTTGGAGACCCCTGACCTACAGTATAGACATAGGGGCTGTTTCTCAAACAGGGCTTAAGTCTAGTTCAAGACTAAAATGCCTGTTTGAGTTTTAGTTCTTAACTAAAAGTAGCTTGCACTAACATATCTTTAAATACATCAGTCACATTGTTTTGTCTCAAGATGCACACCTGTAATACTTTTGTAAGGTATGCTTGTAAAAACTACATAAACATCCTAATATAACTAAGGCCTTGTCCTGGCTTAATCTAAACCCTGTCCTGAAAACCACATCATACTGCATCTTGACAACTTAGTATTAAGGTAGATCACTTGTTGGTCAGTCCCCTTTTCTATATTTTAGATCTGTATAATTCTCAGATTAACACAGTGGCTATCAACTAATAATATTAACCTATAAGATTAGCAAATCCAGTTTATGTTTACATTTATGTTAACACACACATTTATCTTATTTTCTGGTTAAAAGTTTATTTTGTCAAAAAAATCCTTGGCTAAGGTTTCTATGTGAGCATAGAAATGCAAACAGTAAAATGATGTGTTTGTAGTGGAAATGTGTACGTGTATTTGCACAGTGAATAATGAATCAGGAAGTCTTCATTGTAAAAATATCTCCATTCCCAAATGAAAATTTTCTAGTCCCATATATGACGCACAGGGAATTCAATGGAATAGTGGATTGCAATAAGGTTAGTAGTATACAACCTATAGTTAAATAATATTTTTTTAATCATACCCTTACTGGGGGCTGAGCCCCCCTAAAATGAGAATCCTAGAATCGCCCCTGTTGACAGCCATAATCACCATTTACTTTCAATTTATGTTACATACAGTAGCAGATTGAATGTTTTATGATAACAAAAACTTGCAATTGTCATGTGGTTTTTGAAAAACATGAGGGTAGGGAAATACCAGAACGTTCACTTACTGTAAATGATACTGCATGTTTGTATGAGGAAAATACCAAAGTGGTTGTTTACTGTACTGTAAATCTTACCTCGGAAATCTTTCTGGACAGTCTTGGTCACTATTTGGCAGATTTAATCTTCTCCTATTAACAATTCGTGTTCCTTAACGGAAGCATAATGACGCTGTTGTTGTTTGTTTTTGTTTTTTTGAAAAACATGAGGGTAGGGAAATATCACAATGCTCACTTACTGTAAGTGATACTGCATGTTTGTATGAGGAAAATACCAAAGCGGTTATTTACTGTAAATATTACCTTGGAAATCTTCCTTGGCCTTGGTCACCATTTGGAAGATTGAATCTTCTCAACAATTTGTATTCCTTAATGGAAGGACAGTGACGCTGTTTCTGAGGGTAGAGAAATACCACAATGTTTACAAGTGCTGTTAAAAGCAGCATGAAAAATCTTAAAAATATACGTTGATTTGACAAAAAATGCTGCATATTTAGACAGCAGGGATAAAACAATGATTCTAGAATTACAAAAATACAACTAGATATGCAATTCCCAAGGAATTACCAGTGCATGAAAATGCAAAAAGCTGATTGATAGAAATGTAAAAGAAATTTAGTCTAGTAGTTTACCTGGCTGTTGACATGTTTTAGTGTGAAGCTAGCATGATTTAAAAAAGTTATCATGATGAAATATGATGCTAGCATGATTAGCATGATTCAGCATAACGTTAGCATGATGCTAGCATGATTAGCATGAAGCTAGCATGATTAGCATGAAGCTAGCATGATGTTAGCATGATTAGCATGAAGCTAGCATGATTTTAGCATGATTAGCATGAAGTTAGCATGATGCTAGCATGATTAGCATGAAGTTAGCATGATGTTAGCATGATTAGCATGAAGCTAGCATGATGCTAACATGATTAGCATAATGCTAGCATGATTAGCATGATGCTAGCATGAAGCTAGCACGATGCTAGCATGATTAGCATAAAGCTAGCACGATGCTAGCATGATTAGCATGAAGCTAGCACGATGCTAGCATGATTAGCATGAAGCTAGCACGATGCTAGCATGATTAGCATGAAGCAAGCACGATGCTAGCATGATTAGCATGAAGCTAGCACGATGCTAGCATGATTAGCATGAAGCTAGCATGATTAGCATGAAGCTAGCACGATGCTAGCATGATTAGCATGAAGCTAGCATGTTGCTAGCATGATTAGCATGAAGCTAGCACGATGCTAGCATGATTAGCATGAAGCTAGTATAATGTTATCATGATAAACACGAAGCTAGCATGATTAGCATGAAGCTAACATGATGCTAGCATGATTACCATGAAGCTAGCATGAAGCTAGCATGATGCTAGCATGATTAGCATGAAGCTAGCATGATGCTAGCATGATTACCATGAAGCTAGCATGAAGCTAGCATGATTAGCATGACGTTAGCATGATGCTAGCATGATTAGCATGAAGCTAGCATGAAGCTAGCATGATGCTAGCATGATTAGCATGAAGCTAGCATGATGCTAGCATGATTAACATGAAGTTAGCATGAAGCTAGCATGATGCTATCATGATTAGCATGAAGCTAGCATGATGCTAACATGATTAGCATGAAGTTAGCATGATGTTAGCATGATTAGCATGAAGCTAGCATGATGTTAGCATGATTAGCATGAAGCTAGCACGATGCTAGCATGATTAGCATGAAGCTAGCACGATGCTAGCATGATTAGCATGAAGCTAGCACGATGTTAGCATGATTAGCATGAAGCTAGCACGATGCTAGCATGATTAGCATGAAGCTAGCACGATGCTAGTATGATTAGCATGAAGCTAGCATGATGTTATCATGATTAGCATAAAGCTAACATGATGTTAGTATGATTAGCATGAAGCTAGCATAATTTGCATGAAGCTAGCATGATGCTAACATGATTACCATGAAGTTAGCATGAATTTAGCATGAAATTAGCATGATCCTAGCATTATTAGCATGATGCTAGCATGATTAAGATGATGCTAGCATGATTAGCATGAAGCTAGCATGATTTAGCATGAAGCTAACAAGATTTAACATGAAGCTAGCATGATTTAACATTAAGTTAGCAAGATTTATTATAAAATTAGCATAAAGCTAGCATGAAACTAGCATGAAGCTAGCATGACTTAGCATGAAGCTAGCATGAAGCTAATATGACCCAAAGACCCGACCCCCATGTCTCTATGATGTCCGGATCCAGAGATATAAGGCTTTGTTTATTATGTTGCTAGGCTGCTCATATTTGGTTGCTAGGGGCGTGGCTTAATACCTCAATAAGGATGGTGAGAGACTGATTGGATGCCTGAGTAAAATGAGCCCACCCCCATGTCTCTGTGACACTGTGCTGCAAAGATATCCATCTGGGCATTTTATAATGGCAGTCTATGGGAGATGTTGCTAGGGTGCCCAAAATGGTTGCTAGGGGCGTGGCTTGATAGCTCAATAAGGATCCTAAGGGACTGATTGGATGCCTGAGTAAAATGAGCCCACCCCCATGTCTCTATGACACTGCGCTGCAAAGATATCCCATTCGGGACGTTTTTAGTTCCTTATATGGGCATGATTCCTGCCCCATTATAAGTCTATGGGGAAATTTGGGGACCTCTTACACCCCAGGGGTACAACTTTCACCCCATTGTGAGGTATGTTCTTACAGAGCCTGCCAGCCTCTTCAAATGTGGCAAGTCACAAGTTTCTGTGAAATTCTAGGTCTGAGCTACGACTCGTCAAAGTTTGTCTCCATGTTAAGTCAATGGGATTTTTCGGCTGCTTTTTCGCCCCTGGGGCGAAGACCGTACCCCCGATCGCTTATAAAAGTCATAGCCCACTATTCCCGAATAGTCCGCACGTTTGAGAGTTTGAATGAAGTTTCTAAGTTAAGCGGTTCGAGCCGTATTAATTGCCGAAATTTGGTTGGAAGAATAATAATAACTAGATATTAAAGTTTGAAGACAAACTTTATGTTGGCTTGAAAAAGCGTAGCCTGAACGTTTAAAACGGATTGACAGAAGTTTAGTTTAGTAGGCTATCTGGCAGTTAGTATGTTTAAGTATGAAGCTAACATGATTAGCATGAAGCTAGCATGAAGCTAACATGATTAGCATGAAGCTAGCATGATGCTAGCATGATTAGCATGAAGCTAGCATGATGCTAGCATGATTAGCATGAAGTTAGCATGATGCTAGCATGATTAGCATGAAGCTACCATGATGCTAGCATGATTAGCATGAAGCTACCATGATGCTAGCATGAAGCTAGCATGATTAGCATGAAGCTAGCATGATGCTAGCATGATTGGCATGATGCTAGCATGATTAGCATGAAGCTAGCATGATGCTAGCATGATTAGTATGTAGCTAGCATGAAGCTAGCATGATGTTAGCATGATTAGCATGAAGCTAGCATGATGCTAGCATGATTAGCATGAAGCTAGCATGATTAGCATGTAGCTAGCATGATGCTAGCATGATTAGCATGTAGCTAGCATGAAGCTAGCATGATTAGCATGAAGCTAGCATGATGTTAGCATGAAGCTAGCATGATGCTAGCATGATTAGCATGAAGCTAGCATGATGCTAGCATGATTAGCATGAAGCTAGCATGATGCTAGCATGATTAGCATGTAGCTAGCATGAAGCTAGCATGATGCTAGCATGATTAGCATGAAGCTAGCATGATGCTAGCATGATTAGCATGAAGCTAGCATGATTAGCATGAAGCTAGCATGAAGCTAGCATGATGCTAGCATGATTAGCATGAAGCTAGCATGATTAGCATGAAGCTAGCATGATGTTAGCATGATTAGCATGTAGCTAGCATGAAGCTAGCATGAAGCTAGCATGATTAGCATGAAGCTAGCATGATTAGCATGAAGCTAGCATGATGCTAGCATGATTAGCATGAAGCTAGCATGATGCTAGCATGATTAGCATGAAACTAGCATGATTCTAGCATGATTAGCATGAAGCTAGCATGATGCTAGCATGATTAGCATGAAGCTAGCATGAAACTAGCAAGATTAGCATGAAGCTAGCATGAAGCTAGCACGAGGCTTGCATGATTAACATGAAGTTAGCATGAGAATAGCATGATTAGCATGAAGCTAGCATGATTTAACGTGAAGCTAGCATGATTAGCATGATGCTAGCATGATTAGCATTAAGCTAGCACTATTTAGCGTGCAGCTAACAAGATTTAACATGAAGTTAGCATGATTTAGCATGAAGTTAGCAAGATTTATTATGAAATTAGCATAAAGCTAGCATGAAACTAGCATGAAGCTAGTATGACTTAGCATGGAGCTAGCATGAAGCTAACATGACCCAAAGACCCAACCCCCATGTCTCTAAGATGTTCAGATCCAGAGATATAAGGCTTTGTTTATTATGTTGCTAGGGTGCTCAAATTGGTTGCTAGGGGCGTGGTTTAATACCTCAGTAGGAATCCTAAGAGACTGATTGGATGCCTGAGTAAAATGAGCCCACCCCTATGTCTCTATGACACTCTGGTGTAAAGATATCCATCTGGGCTTTTTATAATGGTAGTCTATGGGAGATGTTGCTAGGGTACCCAAAATTGTTGCTAGGGGCGTGGCTAAATAGCTTTGGGGCGATCCTAAGAGACTGATTGGATGACTGAGTAAAATGAGCCCACCCCCATGTCTCTACGACACTCTAAAGTAAAGATATTCCATCTGGGACGCTTTTATTCCCTTATATGGGCATGTTTCCTGCCCCATTATAAGTCAATGGGAAATTTTGGGGGCCTCTTACACCCCAGGGGTATAGCTTACACCCCATTGTGATGTATGTTCTTACAGAGCCTGTCAGCCACCTTAAATGTGGTAAGCCACAAGTTTCTACAAGTTTCTCACTCACAGCTATGACCCGTCAAAGTTTGTCTCAATGTTAAGTCAATGGAAATTTTGGGGTGTTCGAGACCCCCGTTTAGGAATTCGGAAGGTCCCATCAGTTAGAAAAGATATAGCACACTAAAGCCCTATTCGGACGGGATTAGTTTTACAGGGGGACCTCTGAGAAAATCGTGCTTCTCAGAGGTCCTCTGTGTTTTTAATCCCGTCCGAATCGGCCATGTCTGTGTTTTTCTCTGACGACCTCCGTAAAAATTCCAGAGCAATTTACCTACTGTTTTTCGCCGAACTCAGAGGTCCTCTGAGAAATGTAATCCCGTCCGGATGCAAATGTCTGTGTTTGCCCGCAATATCTTTTGAAAACGCGGTTCATTTCGTGTTTTGGCCAACTTGATCTGCCGTAAGGTCTTACTAATGCGCGTATATTGTATTTCCTGAGTCCCATTCATTCAGATATGAATGTTTTTTCGCATTCGGCAAAATAAAATAATTAAATCAAAACGAGCTGAATATCAAACACTGTTAAGACTAAACACTGATATATCATTAACATTATAAGAAACTCCGTTCAAAGTTGTTCAACGCCGGAATGGTATTGTTAATTAATAAAGATATTAAATTGTATTAATCATTATTTCTTCATTATTTTGTGTTTGTTATAAGCAGACAGTTATATAAAACACGTAGGCTAATGTTACTTTAGTAGGATTTGTATATTTTATTTTTATTTGTTAAAATTAAATTAATAAATTACATGTTCTGTCATGATTTTACATTTAAAGCAAAATATTAAACATTACAAACACGCGTATCCAGAGCACGTGCAACTGCAACGCCCAAATGAAGAAACAGACACTCCCATCTCTGGAATAGACTGCATCATTTTAATCCCGTCCGAATCGGTACATAAAATCACAGACGTCCTGGGGGACACGCTGAAACTCAAACGTCGTTTGGAAAACTAATCCCGTCCGAATAGTGCTTAAGTCAGACCAGTCTGAAGGTCTGTGGAAAATTTGGTGCATGTAGCTTGAAAGCCCTAGGACGAGTTAGTGTCAGAAATTTTGGGGTAGAATAATAAGATATAAGTTTAATAGCAATAACAATATATTGGCTTTTTCAAAGCCAACATAATAATAATAATAATAATAAAAAGCCCAGTAAGAACAGTACAGCGCATTTTCAATGCACTGTAATAAGATGCTACTATACCTATAATTATTTAATTTTTATTTAAGATCAAAAGACATTTTTTGAGAACATACACTGGAAAACAAACAAAAGCAAAAAGTTTAAACAACTTGGTTTTGCAAGTCAATTCAACCTACTATTTAAAGTTTTGGCTTAAAAAAGTTGACATAACTTATAAATTCAAGTTGAAATTGTTTAGCTTAATTTTTTTAAGTTAAAGTAACATAAAAATATGAGTTGATTTGACAAAAATGCTGCAAATTAGAGTTATGTATATGTTCATGTACATTTTAAGGTGGAGGTTTTTATCAACGGCATCCCATCATGGTGTTCGGGTGACTGTGGTTTCACATGGAGTGAATCTAAGACACCAACAGTGACAGGAATTTCTCCTAAAAAAGGTGCAGTAAATAATTAATAACATGTACTATATACAGTAAGCTTTAACTTGTTTTTTTTCCGATAGTGTTTCATGTTGACTTGCATTTTTTTAGGTTCCAGTGGCTTATCAACTGTTCTTAACATAACTGGATCTGGATTTGATGGTGGCAATGTCACTGTAAAGACTGGTGATGTGAAATGCTCCGTCCAAGAGGTCACCAGTAAGTCAAAACTCAACAAGATGCATTCTGAAGGGTCCTTTTATTCTATGCCTGTTCGCTCTTCAGAGCATGAATTTGGTAGTGTAATAGATTAGGCATTAGGATTTTAACAGAAAGTGATTTTTGGTCATTTCAAGCATTATTAAATAAAAAATCTGAGCATGTAATTTTGTCATTTGTTTGTGTTACAGACAGCTATATAACCTGCAGAGTTGGTCCAGCAAGTGCTGGTATGCAACCAGTGTCTCTGAGTTTCTCTGCCCTGGGCAATGCCCGATACCAGAACAACATCAGTTTTAACTTTACACACCTGTTAGGAGTGACCTCCATAAACCCCACCACAGGAAGTGAAGCAGGTACAACAATAATAATCTCAGCAAAGCTGCTAGAACTGCATTTTTTTTTGTGAAATTGCCTATTGTTGTTTTTTTTAACTTACATTAAGATTTTGTACTAAAATGGTTGTCTGGCTTCACAGGTGGGGCGATTCTGACTGTGTTTGGTTATGGATTCAGTATTGATACATCAGTCACCATTGGCACTCATTCATGTAATGTTACTGAAGCAGAATTTAGCCAGCTGAGATGCATAGTTCCTGCTGTAAGTGAACAGTTGCTTTTACTTTCATATTTTTACTTTAATCATTCATAGTGAATTTATTTTTTGAGAAACACACATGTTTATGGGGCAATTATCAAATTTCTGTGGTCTTGTTTGTCACATATCAATCAGGGGTCAGCAGGTAAAAAGACTGTAACAGTGACCACAGGAGAGATAACAGCATCTTTAAGCAACTCATTCACATACAACAACACTCTGATGGCCACCATCACTGCTGTCAGCCCACACACTACAACAGTATTTGGTAAAGCTTTGTTTTATTATCACATAAATCCTTATACGTTGTTCTCACATTAAAACCTAAAATCTTTTCAAAATAAACATGTAACTTTTTCAGCCATATTTAAAATGTTCAAGAAAATTTTTAAGTAGTTGTATTAAGAATTAACCAATGCGCTGACTCCGTTAGATCCCTAAATATGCTTTGCAATACCGAATCATCTTGTTGGTTTCCTATAGCTGGTCAATTTATTAATATTACAAAAAATGTGTAGGCCCAACAATATGCAAAAATATGCACAGGATAAAGAAAAAAATATATAAAATAATTTATGTACCTAACCTCCTTATACAGTATTCACCTCCAGTAATTGCAAGTGCTCTAAACTCTAATAATTTTCTACCTTGTTTTTTTTTGTGGTAAAGGGCCACGAGTTCTCACCATCTTGGGCAGAAATTTTGAGGTGCAGGTCAATGGCAGCTCTGTTCTGATTGGTGAGACCGAATGTGAATTGTTGCAGTGGACCAATGAAAACATTACCTGCATGTTACCCACACTCGGCCCAGCTGTATATGAAATTCGTGTGAGAGTCGGGAACCAGGGCTACGCCGTAATCAGGTCTCATATCACTCACTGTAATAAATAACAGGAGAATTAAACTTCTACGGCACTTGTACTGTATGTTAGCATTTCTACAGTTTATGAAGTTTATTGTTTCTATAAAACTATGGGAGAATATTTTGCTTCATGATTTTTACATTTCTAATGACATTGTATCAAAAGTAAATACACCATTCTTTAATACACTTGACACTACTGTTGAATCTAAATCATACAGTTGAGAGTGAATAAATGGTTTTGTTTTTGCAGTGCTGGTGTTAGTAGCACCATAGAGTATGTTCTGAAGGTGACAGCCTTCTCTCCACCGCTGGGCTCCTTGTATGGAGGAACCACCATCACCATCACCGGCTCTGGATTCAGCTCAGTCCCAACAGACAACAATGTGACTCTGGGTAAGACAAGAACACAGGACCAAAAACAATGTGTCCCCCATATGGTATGTTTGAACAATTCATTTATTTTCATGGATGTTGTGACTCATGCGTTTCACACAGGAGATGCACAATGCCAAGTAACAGACGCTTCAGAACATCATTTGACGTGTGTTACAAAGCCAACAGAGAAAATATATACAGTGACAAACCAAGGTGTCCACCCCGGTAAGATCTATTTAATTTCAAACATATCAGATTAATACATCGGTCGCAGAAACACAGTAACTGTTGAGATTTGTCTCATTGAAAATGATTGAAAGTTTATTTTAAAAGTCCTTATTAATAAAGTAGCAGGGTATACAGTACCATAGCCCAGGGACGTGCACAGGATTTTTTAGGGGCAGTTGCTCTGACTAGGGCTGGGCAAAAAAAAAATCGATGTTTCGATTAATCGTTTTTTAAAACATGGTAGATTAAAAATCGATTCTCAAAGAGCAGAATCTATTTTTTTCATATTTATTTCCACAAAAATAGAACGGAGGAATGGAAGCATTTTAGATTTCGCAAGCAGGACGTGTTGTGGCTTTTAATTTCTTTTTATTAATTACCCACTTGTAAACTGCTGTTCACTGTTCTTTTTTATTAATATAGTATGTGTATTAAATCTATATTCATTGAGTTGAATCGAGTATAAAAACCTACCTGAGAACCGGAATCGGAAATTTAATCGAGAATCGGAATCGAATCGATTTGATAGCTTGTGAATCGAAATCGAATTGATCTGGAACATCTGAATCGATACCCAGCCCTAGCTCTGACCTATATAAACGGCAGACCCCCCCCTAATTTTTTTTTTTTTAAACTCACGGCCTATATGAAGGACTGAGAATAACAGGGTCTTTATTAAAATCAGCAAACATGTTTGCCTAATGCCTACCAAAAAAATTGTAGCCTAGGCTGCTTGTCTGCAAGCTATGATAGCTAGCTGCTACCTGTCTGATTATTTAGGCTTAAACGTGGCAAATTCAGCCTAGATTCATGAAGATTTTAACAGAGGTGGAAAGAGTAGCCAAAAACTTTACTCAAGTAAAAGTACAAGTAACTAAATAAATAATTACTCAAGTAGAAGTAAAAAGTATGCAATGAAAATAATACTCAAGTAGTGAGTTCCTAGTTACTCATGAAAAAATAAATCTAGATATACACGCGCAAACACACACACACACACACACGCACACACACACACACACACACACACAATACAGTGCCCTCCATAAGTATCAGAACTGTAAAGACAAGATTTTTCTGTTTGCTGTGGAGACCAGAAATTGGTAAGATAAATATCAGTATGTCAGAAGTTTAGAATGTCACATTTTATTAACCTTTGTTTATGTTTCAACACATACATGCTTTAACAACAAAGAACAACAGCATTAAATGCTGACTTATGTATGTTGTACACAAATGCACATAAGTGAATCAAACTGATCCTACACATTTTATGCTTTTCATGTGTAAACAATCAGGACAACAATCATAAAAAAAATAATGTGACAGATTCTGTACTTTTGTCTCATGTTCATCTTTTAATGTTTAGACATTTCTTGACTCCACAACAAACAGAAGAAAACTTATGAAGGGCACTTGTACAGTATGTGTAAAACTGCAACATACACAAACAGTACAGAAAAAAGAATACAAACACAGAATAGACAAGCATTTCAAATTCCAAGACGATGGACGAACAGGTCGCGTGTATGTAATGGCGGGTACATGTGTGAAGTTTTGATTTTAGTTAAAAGATTGGTAAATTCATTTCCACGTCACACAACACTGGTTATATTCTGCGTGTTTCTACATAGGTTACGAGTAAAACAGCTTCGGACGATTCCGTTTTTGCAGCGATCTGAACAATTCATTCAAACTGATTCGCGAACCAATTTAAAAAGTTTGGCCCATTCGCTTTGTAAAGAATCGACTCAAAAGACTCATTTATTTTCAACACTTTGTAAAGAATCGACTCAAGTCATTAATTTGCGAATGCGCCAGAAACACAAGATAGCAATTTAAAAATAAAATACAAATTTCGTAATTTATTAAAATACAGTAACGAAGGAACGCTGCATAGTGTAAACGAAGTAAAAGTACAATTTATTTTTTTCCACCTCGGAAGGGCAACTTAGTCGAGAAGGGCATATGGGCAGTTGCCCGGGCAACCTGAGCAACCCCCCTGTGCACGTCCCTGCCATAGCCCATCATACACACTTCTTATATGTGACCCTATCTGTGAAATCCAGTGTCATATTCTGAGATTAGGAACACCTGATTTCCTTTATTTAATAGATGTCAATGTTATATTTTAACAGAATGTAGGATGATTTCATGTAAAAAAAAAAAGTAAATCACAAGCAGGGTCACATACCTGTATGTAGTAAAATGTGTTTGCATATACGTTGCACTACATGCGTCTATACAGTACTTTAAATCATAATATACTGTATATGTGTTCAGTGTATGGTCAAGGTTATGCCTGGAGTCCCTCTGCACTTATAGTCTCAGTTGGAGACACAGTGGTTTGGCGCTGGGAAGCTCCGGCTTTTGTTTCTAATGTGGGCTACAGGGTCTTCAGTGTGTCCAGTCCCAGCAGTACTGATTATGACGGCAGTGTCTTCAACAGTGGAGACACCAAAACCACCAGAGGTACAAAAATCACCACCTATCTCACAATCTCTCTCGTAACATTTGGCGATGGTTTCCTGGACAGGGATTAGCTTAAAACAGGACTAGTCCTTAATTTAATTAAGAAATATAACTAGCTTTAACAAGCATGTCTTACTAAAAACATTACTTGTGTGCATTTTGAGGCAAAACAAAGGGCACTGATGTGTTTTAAGATATGTTAGTGCTAGTTGTTTTCAGTTTGGACAGCTCTTCAATTTATTTTAGTCTAGGACTAGTCTAATCCCTGTCCGGGAAACCGCCCCCTAATTTATTTTAGTTTTTAACTATGGTCTATCCAAAGTTCAGTATAAAGCGCTACTGATAATTATTTCCACTAGGACAATATCATTAATTTTGGTTAAAAAAAATCCTATTTACAGTAATATTTTTTAATCAACATGCAAGATAATTCACACATATAGGGGCGGTTTCCCGATTAGACTAGTCCTAGACTAACATAAAAATTAAATCTGTCCAAAATGAAAACAACTTACACTGACATATCTTAAAATACATCAGTGCCCTTTGTTTTCCTTAAAAACGCACACCAGTATTTTTTTCCTAATTGAATGAATGAATGAATAAATAATGAATGAATATTGTCGTTGAACACGTACAACGAAATTGAGTGCAATCCTTTGGGTGCATAAAAAGTTAGTAAATAAATAAATGACACATAGTACAGAGACAACTATATCTGTGGCACAATATTATTACACACACAAGAAAAGAGACGTCTCACATTCATGATCAAAATCAACACACAGTGTTGTTTAGGTACTGACCCTACCATAAGTAGTTTATAAGACCTAGTCCTGTCTTAAGTTAACGTGCATAAACAATTCTTCATTACATCTTGAGCAAAGTCTGCAGTGTTGTTTCAATTAATTCTTAGCACTTTTGCAATAGCAGTTTTGTTTTCACAACAAGAAAATTAAGCAAACCAGTATTATGAAAAGATGCATTTAACTGGGAATATACAAAGGAATCATATTTATGGAAAACAGTTTAATATATCTGCTGTGTACAGTGAAACAATGAATGTTGTGGCAATGGCAAAAAATAAACTCACTTTTAATTCATCTGCTTTGTTTAGGTGCACTCAGAACGCAACAACCAATTGTTTTGATTGTTCAGACTTTAGCTTGTAAGGAAATGTAGAGGCTGACTTCACAAAGTTTAATTGGTTTGGATTTTGGCAAAGTGTAACATTTCATGTAAACAAAACTCAAGGTGTCTATTAGTGCCATCATAATATACACCAGCTTGCCAGTTATGAATTATGCAGTGATGTGCTATACGAAACCTATAAAGCGACAATAATTGAATTAATAAAATACCATTTTCTGTAAATTGCCGCATCCAGAAAAGAAAAATAAGTGTTTGTCAGTTTGTTTGAAGATGGGGGAAATCTGACTTTTCTTTGTGTTTTTGTTTGCGTGTCTGTGTTTTACCTAAAAGGTTTTTTCGGATATCGATTCACATCTCCTGGAGTTTATTACTATAGCAGTGGTTACATTGACTCCAGTAACCAGAAGACACTACAGGGTGTAGTCACCGTCAGGCCGCTGGAGGAGAAAACGGTTGGGCTTCAGGTGTCTATAGCTGGGATAACAGCCTCTGTGAATTTAGGTACAACAGCAACATTTAATGTTAAAGCTGTAGCATGTACAGACTACGTTCTTATTTCAGTAGCGTCAACAAATTACATGGCATAAGCTTGAATAGAAGTACATTTTAAAATAATGGCTTAAAATATCACCTAAAGTGATTCACTGGCTCATGATCATATAGTGGAACCAAGTGCTATACAGCAGTGTTTCTCAACCCTGGTCCTCAAGGACCCCCTTCCAGAAAGTTTTAGATGTCTCCCAATTTAAAACACCTGAACTAACTCATCTGCCTCCTTCCAGAATGTCTCCCATACAAGCTAATAATTTAAATCAGGTGTGTTAATCAAGGAGACATCTAAAACATTCTGGAAGGGGGTCCTTGAGGACCAGGGTTGAGAAACACTGCTATACAGCACCATGTTTAATGTATATTTTAAAACCAAAAAGGGGAACCACTTTAAAACATTACATACTAATAATTCCTAAAGAAACAATAAATCTTCATTTTATTATCCACAGCTTCAGGGCAAATAAACTCATCTGATTCAGAGTGTGTGGCCACATCTGACTGTGTCCAAGATCAGCTGAAGACTTCTGATGGTCTGTACTTCAGTTTTACTTCCTGTGCCAGTCCCACTGTAGAAAAGATTACTCCTGACCACGGTACCACACATGACATCATCAACATCCTGGGATCTGGCTTCAGCAACACGGCCTGTGCAAATGAGGTGAGGTCTGGAGGTCGATATTGACATAAACTGATCACCTTAAAGGAAGTAGTTTTTTATCAGAGATTAATTTAAATATGTGACCCAGTTTGTGAAAAACTAAAGTGATTTTTTTGCATTTTTTACATAAAATCATCCTACACAATGTATAGAACTTTTTTTTTACTATAACCTAATCTTTATTATTGATTAAGGTCATGTAAAAGACTGAAATTAAAGTGAAATCAGGGCTGACTAAGAATGTTTTTTACAGCATGATTAATGATGATTACGAATGTGACAGAAAAACAGCAGTGTCTGACGTTTTAATTGTTTAATATTATTTAAATGCTTTAAAATAAAATAAAAATGTTCAGACAGTCTTTTTTTAACAATTTTGCTTTTCATTTGGCAACCAAAGGTCAAAGTTGGAGGTCATCCGTGTCAAACCATCACCAGCACCTCTAATGAGATAAACTGCAGACTCAGTCCTGACTCAGGTGCTCCATTGGGCATCCCCCTACCCGTAACCGTCCAGGTCAACAACCTGGGTACAGCCATCATGACAATGCCAAAAGAGTACGACCGCAGATTTGTGGTTTTACCTGTGGTTAATTCTGTCGCTCCCTCTGTGGGCAGTACGACCGGTCAAACACGTCTCTTCATCTCAGGTTCTGGTTTCTTGAACGCATCTGTTACGGTAGCAAACGCTCCATGTGACGTGGTTTTCATGAACTACTCTTATGTGGTTTGTGACACCTCGCCGTCTCAGACTCGCAGAGGAAACGTCACTGTTTACGTTAACAGCATCTCTTCCTCTTGCAGTTCTGATTGCATGTTTCAATATTCTTCATCTATTGCACCAGTTGTCTCCAGTGTGTCACCTGACTCTGTTTCTGGAAACTCTACTACTGTTTTAATCACTGGCAGTGGCTTTGGGAACAATACAGCTGATCTGAGAGTATCTGCAGATGATATTACACTACAAGTCACAGGGGTTACAGATAACAACATCACACTTTTAGTTGGTGCCCTGCCAGCTGGCACACATACCCTACAGGTAGTTGTCTTGCGCAAAGGTCTCGCCACAGGAATCGTCACTCTGACCAGCACACCGCAGTCCACCATCAAACCAACATCAGGAAGCATTGCTGGAGGAACTCCACTGTTGATTGAAGGAAATGGCTTTGTGGAAGGAAACACCACTGTGATGCTTGATGGTTACCTACCCTGCTCGATTTTGGAAGTAAACCCAGACACGGTGAAATGTTTGACACCTCCTCATGCAGTGGGACAGGTGCAGGTGGATATCCGGGTGTTTAATGTTCAGTACCCACGTCAACGTTTCAACTACTCCACTGAACAAACTCCAGATATCACCTCAGTGACTCCTGTAACAGGTAAGATTTGATTTTCCTGAGCAATCAGACTTATGATTTTTACGGAGAAGATAACAGAATAAAAAGTAAAATCTTGGCAGGCAACAAAATCTCATTCAGAAACACAGGACACAATTCACCCTAAAATTCTGACCTTATAGCCACTCTATTGTTGTTAATGGTCACACAGGTCATGTGGGAACAGAGATCACTGTGTCCGGTTCAGGGTTTGGCACAGATGCAGCGCTCATCTCAGTGGAGATTGATGGAGTGGATTGTAATGTGACATCCATCACAGACACACAGTTGCTGTGCACTGTTGGGGAACATGCAGGAGGAACGTTTCCGGTTAAGTTATACCATCAGATCAAAGGTCATGCCTTGACACAGTCTGTCTTCAGCTATGAACTGCAACTGACAGCAGTCACACCAAATGAAGGTAATCACTTTCTCTGCTACTGTATTAAATCTCATTTACAGTGTAATTTATCAAATTTTGCATACTGTAAATTCAGGACATTAAAACAGGAAGTAAAATGAAAATAATCTAAACAAATCAAAATAGTGAAAAAAATTATTATTCAGAATTAATCCTGTTAATAATGCTGTAAATTGTTGGGCCTACATTATACAGTTTATGTAGAGAAATCAATCTACTTTAAAAATTACTTTTATTGGTAACTCCTAAAAAGTGAGAAAATGTAAGTTGAAAAAAATCTATTTTTAGTTTTTAGCAGTTGAAGTATATTTGATTTATTTAATTCAAGTATAAGACTATACACCAAGAAAACACCAAGAAAACACTACAGTTATGCACTTTATTCTGTATTACTTTAGGAAGCTATGCTGGAGGAGCTGTTGTTGCCATTCAAGGTTCTGGATTCGACCCAAACTCCACCAGAGTCCTCATTTGTAACAGAGAGTGTAACGTAAACGTGCAGACATCCACATCTACCCAACTGTACTGTGAAGTCCCGTACAACAATGGTATTCATTACTTTCCCATCAAACACTGTAGATTGTATATGTGCCATAAAATAAATATGTACTATGATTTTATGTAAAAGTAAATCATTTGGAGTAAACATCTGACAGCTTTGATGCAGATCTCTTACAAATTAAAAAGATCTGTCTGCATATCTGTAGATACAGTACCGTCAGGGCCGCCTTAACCTAATGTGAGGCCCTGGGGCTGAGAGGTTTTGGAGGCCCCCCATACCCTCAATTTATAGTCTCATTTTGAAAAAAAAAGTGTAATATCTATGTAATTATGTAACAAAATGTAGTTTTCCCTCTTTGACCCAGAAAACACCATATTATCATAATAACATATCACTGAGCCCACTTGAGCATAAACACAAGACACTTTATTTAACAACCACAAACAGCAACTTGTGGTGAAAATAAAACCAAAATGTGTTAGAGAATATATGTTTATAAGCTTTATGTTTATATAGTTTTTGGAATATACAAATTTGCAGAAAATTGCCACTCACTAACTAAATGCTCACCACAGTTGTAAAAATATAAGAAGTTAGAGTTAGTTTTTAAGTGAAAATGCATTAATGTTAACAAAAGATACGTCTTTATAGACAGAATCTTGTTTTTTAATCAGTTATTTATTTTGTAGGCTATTGAAGATATAGTATGCATTGTATTTAGTATTTATGCATACTACGCATGTAAAACGAACACGTATGAATATGCACAAAACAGACAGGGAACATACCTGTATATAAGATCTTTAGATAAGGAGATTATAAATATGAATGGTGCGATCAGGGGATGATCATTTGAGATGGTCTTGTCACGCTTTGAGTTGCACATTTACCGTTGCGTCGTCTTTCTAAACCAGATGTGTGTACTGTGAGCTTACATCGCGTCAAGCTACAGCGCTCCAGCTGCGCACGCGTCACTGATATAAACGCGAGTAAATTTAAACTTTATAACAACGAACAGAATTAATGTTCGGGAACCCCTTTTTTATTTGGCGGCACAGTTTCTTGCGCACGGTTGGAGAGACTTCTGCATGCCAGAGACGCAGCTGTACGAGCACAGAGAGAGTGAGCGCGCGCGCGAAAGAGAGAGAGAGACCTGCACCTCAGTGCTTATTATGAAATTTCGGAAATCACTCTTTCATTTGTTGGTGGATTATTTCCCGTTTCTCTGTCACACTCACTCTTACATGCAGGAATGCCAAGTTGACAACGCGCACTTAATTACATTACACGGAATAGAAAAATCTGTTATGTCTGATAGTTTATTTCACAGTAAGTTACCACAGACCAATCAGCAGCCATGTAACGTGCAGTTAGAGTGATTGACAGACAACCTGACAAGTTAAAAAACAAAATGAACGTGAACTTGGGAGGCCCCTGAACTTGGGAGGCCCCTGGGCTTCAGCCCAGGTAAGCCTGTGCATTAAGGCGGCCTTGAGTACCGTACATGTTGTTTCTCTTGCAGGAAATGAAACAGATCGGGTCTGTGAGGTTGTAGTGATGAATGGAAATAACAGAGTCAACCTCACAATCGGCTACACATACAGATCCTCTTTAACCCCTGTTATCAGTGCTGTCACACCACGCAGAGGGGGAACAGCCGGAGGCACCAGACTCACCATCACTGGATCAGGCTTCAGGTGCAAACACACCTAATTTATCTGTCTATACAAAGCAAAGACAAGTTACTTCTAAGAAAGATCTTTGATTTTATGTTAAGCAATTACAGATCATTTCAAGTGTTTCTTAAGTATTAGTTCTGCTCATATTTTGAATGAGTTAATTTTAAACTTCTCTTTCTTTCTTTGCCTCACCTGTAGTGCAAATTCCAGTGAAGTTGCTGTGACTATTGCGGGATCTGTCTGTGATGTTGAGTCAGCCAATGGGATGCAGATTATCTGTGTGACTAATGCTCAACCAAAATCCCAAGAAACTAAAGTGCGAGTCCTGATAGGAAACAGAGGAATCGCCAGAATGGTAACAAAATATTGAATAACAAAGAGTTGGTCCATCCTAAATAAACAGAACTACTAGCCAAGCTAGATCTTGACACCACTAAAAGCAACTAACTACATTCAAATATGCAAGCTTGCAAACGCATTACAAATCTATTACCTTGTAGAGTTATAACTAGAGATGCACCGATACATCAGCCAATATTCGGGATTGGTTGATAAAAGCAATTTTAACACTATCGCCAATAGTTTGAAAACAGACGATAGTCATGGCCAGTATTGGGGAATGGTACTTTTAAAAGTAATGCATTACAATACTGTATTAAGTTACTCCCCAAAAAGTAACTAATTGCGTTACTTAGTTACTTATCATGGAAAGTAATGCTTGCTTTACTTATGCATTACTTTTTCTTATTTGGCTGAGGCTTGATCTCGTTCAGGTCTTGCACTTGTTTTCTATGACTCAGAAGTTCTGCATTAAGAAATTGCACATTTCCATCGCAAAAATATCAAGCTCTGGCCTGCCATCTCCGTTTTGAACTCAAAACTGTTCACACTCAGGCGCACACACATATAGTGCATAATTCTTTGTGACGTTCAGTTTATTTGGTAAATGTGTTTTTTTTATCAAATTAATTAAACAAAAAAAGTAACTTGCATTACTTTTTTTAAAAAGTAACTGAAATATTAATGTGTACATTTATAAAGTAATGCGTTACTTTACTTGTTACTTTAGAAAAGTAATATTATTAGCTAATGCACGTTACTTGTAATGCATTACCCCCAACACTGGTCATGGCCGATATATCCTGTCAATCAAAAGAAAACAGGAAAATGCAATTAATGTGAGCTCTGTGTATAGAAAATGTAAAGAAACATTACTAGTTTAATGTACAATGTTAATGGTCATTGTATGACTGAAAATAGTATCTTCAGAATTTAGTTAATGCAAGTTAATATAACCACCGATCGACATCAGTCTGAGTAATCAGTGCATCTCTAGTTACAACTAGATGTTTCTTTTGTTTTTCAGGATCATGCTGATTTCTTTTACATTGACGTATGGTCATCTCCTTATACATGGGGTGGTCTCTCTCCTCCTGAGAAAGGCACATTTGCTGTAATCACACCTGGTCAGACCATCCTGTTGGACACCAGCACCCCTGTCCTAAAAATGCTCCTCATCCAAGGTATGTCCATTTAAATAAATATAACCTTTATAAATATGTGTCATGAAAATGTATAATTTACAGTCCAAATAAGAGTACAAAATAATAAGAGGCACTAGAATAATGTATTATTCTATTATTTACTCGTTACATCAGAAAAGTAAAATTATTACATAATGCATGTTACTTGTAATGCGTTACCCCCAACACTGTTTATAATATACTTCAACGTTTGATTAATTCTGCATAATGCATATTCGACTCATAGATTTGCATTATTTAAAGTTTAGATACTCTTTTCAAATTTTTTGAGGTCAATCTCGGTCACAGCTTCAAAGCTGAAACTTATCAGAGATCCAGCATCACTGAAACACACTAGCTTTGCTGTCATTAGTATAAAACATGTTATCCCTCAAACCCCACGGAGCCCCCATAACAAATCCCAATTTAACCACTTTTTACCACACCCAAGTAATAATCCTAGACTAGCTCACCAATACAGTACTATTTACCATAATGCTTGTGAATGTTTTATCTCCTTTAAGGTGGACGGCTGATTTTTGATGAGGCAGATATTGAGCTACAGGCAGAAAACATTCTGATCACAGATGGTGGAGCTTTACAGATCGGGACAGAGCAGCAGCCCTTCCAGCATAAGGCCATCATTACACTGCATGGACACCTGAGGTCTAAAGAACTTCCTGTCTATGGTGCCAAGACCCTGGGTGTCAGAGAAGGAGTGCTGGACCTGCATGGTATGCTTGTACAGTAGAGTACTTCGGTTTTATCTGAATATAACCCCAATTTAAAAAAAAATACTTTCAAAATGTCTTAGTATTGTTCTTAGTATTTATTCATTGTATGTCACCTACTGTCTGCTTTAATAATGACAGCATGTACATGGGCTGACATGAACACATATAGAAATGAGCCATATAACAAAGTCAAAATGGCCCTTAGGTTGACATCACAAGTTTTTTTGATCTAGACACCATAGCGCGTAACCAGTGATGCTTTGTTTAAAGGTGAAATTAAAATCTGTTTCTCCAGGAATTCCAGTACCTGTACCGTGGACTCGTCTTTCCCAGACTGCACAGAATGGCTCCAGTACTCTCACACTGATGGATGCTGTCACCTGGAAAACTGGAGATGAAATTGTCATTGCTTCAACAGGGGACAGGTACAGTATAGATGCACACTGCTAAAGCTGGAGTGAAACTCAGTTAACAAAACCACATATTTTTGACCAACGATTACACATGACTTATACTCATAAAGATCAACTCAAACTATAAAGTTTGTTTCTTGAGCTCAGGAGCTATAGCTCATGTATTAAGGTTGGCAAGTTCCTCACAAATCTCTGTACAGAGCCCCTCCCAATGAGAGGGCTGTTCTTATTGGAAAGTGAGGCTTCTTTTACTATAGCATCACTTTGATCGCTCCACATTTCTAGATTCTTATTCATTATAACAGCAAAAATACCATTCCTTTGATAAAACTGGTGTATTTTATAAAATCAAATTATGTGACCTGAAAATGCTTATGAATTAAACCAAATTGAATCGTGTGTTCTTAAAAATCTACAGACATAGCCAGAGAGAGAATGAGTTGAGGAGAATTTCTTCAGTTTCGGCTGATGGCAGGACCCTCACACTGACCGAACCCCTGACCTATACTCATCTGGGTGTTTCTGTCACTCTGCCTGATGGGACTGTTTTTGAAGCAAGAGCAGAGGTGGGACTTCTTACCAGAAACATTGTTGTCCGTGGATCCAACAACCAGGAGTGGAATGATTTGATACCAGCTTGCCCTGCTGGATTTGACACAGGTCTGGTTGTTTCTTTGTTAATAAGTAATTATTGTTTGAAACATTTACAAAACATTAATTTATTCATATATTCATATTTTCTTACAGGGGAATTTGCGGTGCAGACATGTTTCCAGGGGAGATTTGGTGAGGAAGTTGGAAGTGATGAGTTTGGTGGTTGCATCATGTTCCACGCACCACAACCAAACCAAAACCTGGCAATTGGCAGAATTGAATATGTTGAGGTAAGAGTTTGATGAATGAGTGTACACAAAAACAAATGATTAACTTTGTTTGGAAACATAAGGAGATTCAAATACAAAACCTTTTAATTACATTCCATCAAGGTATTATTTTGTTATTGCCCA
This sequence comes from Misgurnus mizolepis, assembly GCA_025389145.1. NCBI lineage: Eukaryota > Metazoa > Chordata > Actinopteri > Cypriniformes > Cobitidae > Misgurnus > Misgurnus mizolepis. The sequence goes on along the minus strand of JAIFKI010000011.1, from coordinate 14,591,791 downwards.
CCTTTCTTTAGGTTTATCATGCTGGACAAGCATTCCGTCTGGGCCGCTACCCGATCCACTGGCATCTAATGGGTGATGTTCAAAATAAGTCGTACATGCGAGGGTGTGCCATACATCAATCTTACAACCGTGCTGTGGCCATCCGCAACACCCACAACTTGCTGGTGGAGCATAATGTCATCTACGATATTAAAGGTGCCGCATTCTTTATTGAAGATGGCATTGAGACCGGAAACATCTTGCAGTACAATTTGGCCGTATTTGTAAGACAGAGCACAAGTTTGCTAAATGATGATGTAACTCCGGCTGCATACTGGCTCACCAACCCTAACAACATCATTAGACATAATGCTGTGGTTGGTGGGACACACTTTGGTTTTTGGTACCCCATGCCCTATCGTCCTGATGGTCCATCTTATGATGCCAACATCTGTCCGAATAGGGTTCCACTTGGAGAGTTCTTCAACAATACAGTGCATTCACAGGGCTGGTATGGATTGTGGATCTTCCAAGAGTATTTTCCTATGCAGAATAATCCATGCTCTTCCAGTACACCAGCACCAGCAGTCTTCCGCCGCCTGACCTCCTGGAACAATGAGAAAGGTGCTGAGTGGGTGAATGTTGGAGCTGTGCAGTTCAGTGAGTTTCTCATGGTCAATAATGAAAAAGCAGGAGTGGAGACCAAGAGAATCACATGGGACTATGTCAGTGGATGGGGGCTGGAAGGAGGTGCAGCCGTGGTCAACAGCACAATTGTGGGACATGTGGATGAGCTGGGACTGGGAAATGATTACTGCACCACACATGGTATTGTTCTGCCTCTGGATGATGGTATGAGTGTCATCAACACCAAGTTTGTGTACTTCAACCGGTCCACATGCACAGCTGTTGGGGTGGCAGAAATCATTGGAACCTGCACATCCCACTGTGGAGGCTGGAGCGCAAAATTTAGTGGGATCCGATTCTATCAGTCACCCAATAAGGCCAGGTTCAGATGGGAGCACGAGGTGGTGCTGGTAGATACCGATGGATCCCTGACAGGTACAGTTCTCTAGATATTATTTCAAACTGGGAGACACCAACTTCAGGTCTAATACTACTGCTAATAAGCCAGATGTGTTTATTGATTATTGAGATCTCTAAAATGTGTACTAGTTGGTGTTACTCCAGAGAAATGATGGGGAGTAAGGAATTTAGAGACTGGAATGTGTGTCTGTCTTTCTGTGTCTATCTTGGTCATTACGTCACTTTCACTTCACAGATTAAACTAGACAAGCTTCTGAGTAACATTATCTTGTTATTTTAATAAAGGCAAAGTTAACTCTAAGGTGGTGCCAATGAGTAACCTGCTCGACCCAACTCACTGCTCTCAAGTATCAGATTGGAGTGTTGGTGTTCCTGGAGCAGTTTGTGACAACACCATTAACTTCCATCGGCTGGTTTTCTACAGTCCCTCACCAGATTCACTTCGGTATAACAAAGTGAATCTCACCAACTCCTTTGGTAGGTTGAAATTCAACTTTTGGGATTATTGAGATATAAAGATTTGTCTGCATTTGTCAAATATCTTACTTAATTTACTCTGCCTTCATGTAATTTGTAATGATTTACACTAAATCTCCCTTTAGGGTCATGTGTGTTACCTTTCCTTTATACGCTTGTGACACAATCAAATGGCTGGATGGCATTGGTGCCTTCAAACCAAACCTACAACTGGTACTTTCAGTATGGATATCAAGTCACCAGAATCTCATATAGTGGAATGATCTACGGCTTTAAGGTAAAGTGTGTGCAACTATCATTATTTACTCATCATCATATTGATCCAAACCCATATGCTGTTATTTATTGTGTAAAATATTTAAGCAGCTGTTAACCAGTTCATTGTGACCAAGGCTGTCAAGATCCAAAAAGTATATACTGTATATATATATATATATATATATATATATATATATATATATTAGGGCCGGGACTCGATTAAAAAAATTAATCTAATTAATTAGAGGCTTTGTAATTAATTAATCTAAATTAATCGCATTTTAATCTCATATAAATATTTGACCTGAGAACATTAAGAAGTATTTTTACATGGATTTTTATGAATAATGACTGAATACATAAGCTTAACAAAATATTGTTTATTTTTGTTCAACCATGTCGTTGTACCCGGAGTCGGGCTAATGTCCACGCTAGCTGCTGTATGTTTTGCATTGAGATTATACTTGAGGCTCGATGTGCTGCGGTGATATGTGAATTCCTTGTTCCATATCTTACACACAACCATGCTCTTATCGACGCTTACCAGTGATGCGCGGGTCAATGTATAAACAACCCGCCCGCAACTCGGACCGCAACGAAAAAAATATATATATTATACCCGACCCGCTTCCTGGCCCGCATTTCTTAAAGTAGTTTGTTTAATATTGCAGGGTTCGGGACTTCTCAGGTTTTGACTGTCTGTGTTCTGGTACCTATGTGCGCGGATGCCCCACCTCGCGTATAAAAACAACAAAACATAATATACTATACTATATAGCCTATATTAAAATTAAAATATATAAAAATGTGCATAATATATTTTTTAAGTTGCACATCGTTTATAGGTTTCTTAAGTGGGATTCGGATGTGAAAAGCGCTGCATAATGTACGCGCCTTTAGTGTTACCATTGAAACTTAACTAAATTAAAAAAAATAAGAGGTGATATATAGCTTTAGCCTACATAAATGCTTATTGCTTTAATGTTGCGAGTTCCTCTTCAGCTTTTCTTGCTGTTATGTTTATAATAGTTCATTGTTCAGAGTTCATATTGATGATCTTATAGTCAATTTAAAAATGTTCTTACAAACTGACTCTATTCGTTTAACTTTTTTCCTTTACCTGCCGTCGCTGTTCTCTGTGCGTGTCCTCCGTCAAAGTAGCCTATTAAAATTAATATGAAGTTGATTTTTAAAAGTCTTAAGCACACCGCAAATCAAACGTGCTGCCACAGTATGCTCTAAATGCGCGTGTAAATTTAACTTCTGGGCACTGCCAGGCTGATTTTTTGAAAAGTAAGTGATATAGGCTACTCACTGCATGTTTTGGCATTCGGTAGCATATGCATCAATGAGATGCACGGTGTTGCTTTTAATGTTCTTTTTAATTTATATTCACAAAACCTAACAACAAAACATTGTTTATAATTACGAGACAAATTATTTGAAACGAAATTCGTTTTAAAGTAGCAAACAAAACTTAAATTAAACTCGTAATAAACTAATTAAATTGAAACAAAACAACATTACAACAATATTTAAACCCAACAATACTCAAACATTAACATATAACAGACATTAGGATACATGTTAAAATAATCTGTAGTTTGTTGGTAGATGTTTATTGGGCAAAACCTCCGTTGCAAACCTCCATTTACCAGAATAAATCATTTTTACTTTGAAATTGATGCGTTGTCACGTTAAAATCAGCTGTTCGTTTAGGTTCCGTCTACTTTTATTTACACTGCATCACAACCCCGGAGTTCTCGAACTAAAACAGGGTCTGCAGCATTTACGAATGACTCTATTAATAAGTGCGATTAAAATGCGTTAAAATGTTTAACGCGTTATTTTTTGTGTAATTAATTAATCTTAATTAACGCGTTAAAGTCCCGGCCCTAATATATATATATATAGCATTAGCAATAAAAACCTTGGATAGGCTTAAGAACATGCATAGCATATGGATTTAGATGACTTGGAGGATGCGGAACAGACAGATACGTTTTTATTTTCATTTTTTTTTTTAAGTAAACTATTGCTTTGTTTTATTTGTTTCTATAAATTTTTTATATATTTTTGCAATTTTTCTAGTTGGTTTCATTAGTCTAATTCTGTACCTCTTTCATTCCTTGACAGCCAGAGGATTATATCATTATGAATCACAACTTTACTCAAACACCTGACTCGTTCCACATTATGGATGACCGAAATGGTTCCTCCCAGCCACTGGACCCTGCTGTGAACGTAAATGGCGACTGGTACTTTAACGAGTCTTCAAACAGCCTATATTACATGGGTAAAAATACTCATCCTTTCATATAAAACATTTGCCAAAGTAATCTCAAGTCCTCCAAAATGTCAACTCTATGCTGCAGGTCTATAGGAAATTAAACATTTGTTATATTTTTACAACAGTGTCTGGAAGAGATCAGGCAGCTAGCCGGAGGAGGAGGAACAGTGTGGACCGGTCGCTTAAAGACAGATTTATAGACTTCTATGTGTATCAGTGTTACTATTCAAAGTGCATCACACCAACAAGTGGACCTCCAATTCCTTCACCATCAGATAATTATACCGGATCTGAATACTTCAAGTAAGTTACAAGTGCCCTTGCTCAGCATTTTTTGTAATATCACTACATTATCAGCGGACTTTGACTTTGTTTATCAAATATATACAGCAGTGGATGTACTCCCTGGTCAAACACATCTTTCTGGAGATCAAGCCCTGAAAACAATTTTGCTGTACCACAAACAGACTCTGATGTGGTGATTCCATTAGGTAAGCAACTCTACAAATCCTGTGCAACATCAGTGGTCTGATGAAAAGGTCTGTTTAAGTAAAATGCTTAAAATCTAAAATGAAAAATTAACTTCACAAGAAACATTTACATTTTAAATTACACAGTTATTCATCCAATGTGAATTTTAAAGTCAAGGTTTTTTATTGCAAGTAGGGCTGCATGATAAATCGCACAATATATACATAATACATATAATATACTTGCAAATGAAGATAACAGCTTCAAAAGTTTGACAACACACGCACTGCAAATCTGCACAACACAACTAAATACAAAACAGCACATATGACAATAAAAGTGTTTCAAGGGGACAAAATAAAGTGATGCACTTTGCTGTGACTGCTTGTTTTTCACTGACTAAATTATTTGCTGAAATGTATAAACCATAGAAAAAAAATTATTAATCACTTGAATGTCTTAAGGAGACATGAATATGTAAGGTTTAAATAAATCAAATCTTTGTTTGTATTTAGTTTAGTTGTTTTGAGGATTTGCAGTGCATCTTTATTGTCTTGCGTTTTTTTCCCCATACACTCTTAAGAAAAATGGTTCTATATAGTACTAAATAAGGGTTCTTCAACTTGTTACAATAGCAGCACCCTTTTTGGTACTATATAGAACCCTTTTTTAGATGGTTCTATATAGAACCTTTACCATCATTTCAGAACCTTTGAAGAACCATTTTTTTAAAGAGTGTATACAAGTGTTTTCTTTCATTGCTGTGTAATGACCCTGTTGGCAACCATATCTCATAGCTTTCAGGTTTATTCACTAATATAGTATGATACTGCATATAATATGAACTGCATAATAATTACATATGATCGTAAAGTTGTCACAGATGCAAAAATGGCCCACTTTGTTTTAAAGGGAAGTGTGTGGTGGTGGACATTGAAATTCCTTCCCTGAACAAGCTGACAATATTTGGAGTTCTGATGATTCCAGACACAAATAATGGCACGGCAAACATAAGTGGTTCTCAATATAACAATGTTGTTTTGAATGCCACATACATCTCCATTCAGGTAAAAATATAAAGTATAGACCAAATTGCATCCTACCATTTATTTCAACTGGACATATTCCGAGTGATAAATTAACTTACTGAAACATTATACTTTAAACAAATGACAAAAAAGTTCAGTAACACTGCATAAAATACACTTAATAAATATTTAAGATACATTTTCAAGTGGAAAATATCTAATCCAGTGTTGCTTCTTTGGTAATTAAATATTGTTTTAAAGATTTTAGATATTTTTATTGGAAAGTAAATAAAGGCACTGATTTTACTTTTGGTTACACTTTCTTTGATAGTCTACTTTAGACATTTTAGTAACTATAAGTAACTACATGTCAGAGAGTATCAGCTGGGGGTTCATCACAATAAAGTATTAGCAGATCTTAAGCAGACAATCTATCAATACTTTATTGACTGGTAGTTGCTGAAGTTATTTACAGTCAGAAAAATATCTAAAGTGGACTATCGAAATAAACTGTTACCTTACTTTTAATCCAGAGTGGCCGTCTGATTGCTGGATATCCTGATCAACCCTTCAGAGGTGAACTACAGATCATACTGAGAGGAAACCATCTCACACCAGACTGGTTGTTGCCTGAAGTAAACCAAGGGTCTAAAGTGCTGGGTAAGGGCGCTATATAAAAGGGTCTTCATCATGGAGAAATTAGTGAAGAGAGTTGCGGTCTTATAAATGCTGATGTTTATAGAAACACTGTTGTTTTTCAGGTGTGTTTGGATCTCTTGATCTTTATGGCATGCCACACAATGTGTCTCACACTAAACTGGCCAACACAGTCCAGGCTGGAAACAACACTCTTTCTCTGGAGGAAACTGTTGACTGGAAGGTAAGACGTTCATCAAACATGACAAAACAGCACTTAAGAGAGCTTAAGACAACCTAAGCTATAATTTAATGTAGTCGTTGTCATGAACAACTGATTTTAATAGCACCTCATATACCTTTAAATCAACATGCTTTCAATATTTGCCTCACTTCAAATGTGTTTTCCTCTTTGTTTGCATAAAACAATACAAGCTTTGTGTTGACATTTTTTTACCTTCAGGTTGGAGATCAGATTCTGCTGTCCACCACCAGTTATGACCCATGGCAGACAGAAATCCGCACCATAAGTGCAGTTTCAGATGATGGCCGCACACTGATCCTGGACCGGCCTGTATCATACACACACATCGGTTAGTACTTAGCACTGAAACTTTTTCAGCCTAGGATATGTCTTAGACATTAATCCGGTGTATATAAATCAGGTGTATGCTTTAGTGTAAAAATGAAGAGAGTTTTGCGTTTTATTCTTTTATTCTCCAATATGGCTGTGGTTATATAGGAAAAAGGTACAACGTTCCAGGATCTTCTAGAAGCTATCAGCTTGCAGGGGATGTGGGTCTGCTGACCAGAAACATCAAGATCATTGGACAGGAGTATCCAGCCATGAACACACAGTCTTATGGAGCAAGAGTACTGGTGGGCACCTTAACAAGAGGAAATACATACAGAGGTATAAAACAACTTACACTATACTGACAAAATACTCACAATGGGGGGGGGGTCTAAGATTCTTTAAAACTTTTTATTTTTTTATTTTTTTTATGTTATCCACATGCTTCATATATACATTTTTAAATAAACATCATGTTTGTAAATCATAAGAAACTAAAACTTAAGCTCACCTGTGATATTATGTTACAGGAAAAGCTCAGATCAGAAACGTTGAGTTCTACCACACAGGACAGGAGGGATGGACCGACCCATCAGATCCACGTTACTCTCTGGCGTTTCTTAACCTGGGAAATGTGAGAAAACAAAATCTAAATTCTTACACCTGATTTTTTGTCTGTACACCAAATACATTGTTATGCATTGCAGTACTTCACTAAAATCACATGGTTATAACTGTTATATAGGTGGCTAATGAGTCCTACATAAAGGGATGTGCTTTCCATGATGGCTTTGCTCCTGCTATTGGGGTGTTTGGAACAGATGGACTGAATATTGATGACAACGTGATCTATCACACTGTTGGAGAAGGTGTCTATGCAGTGGCAGCTAAACAATACAGTGTTCAGTGCAAATTGAAATGCAATTGGAGTACGCTGACATTGGAGTACGCTGAAATCACTTATTAATTTTCTGTTCTGCAATTTTCATTCTTTAGGAATTAGAATATGGGGTGATAACAGTGCTGTCAGGAGAAATTTGGTTACTATGACACTGTGGCCAGGATCCTACAATGGTGCAATGGAGACTTTAAACACTGAATGGAATGCAGCTATTGAGGTACAGTTTTCAAATAAATAAGAATACTGTGCATACCATAGTACAGAAATTGAAATTATAACCTTTTGGTACATTCACAAAAAAACTGTATTTACTCCCCCACTCCACAAAAAAAGCAATATCACAGTATGTTTTTTATATAACTTGTTAGTGATTAAAGAGAGAAATTAAGAGTTAAAGAAATATGTTAACTACATGAATAACAATTACTGTTTATATTTCAGGTTAGTGAAGCAACCAATGTGATGCTTCAAGGGAATATTGTTGCTGGTTATGAACGAGTGGGATTCAGAATTGATGGAGAACCTTGCCCAGGTACATAAGACTGTAGTGTATTTGTTTCACAGATTTAAGTTATGGGTGGTTTTGATAAAGATGTAGTCATAGTTGTTACAGGTACTGTAATAATGAGGTTGTGTTTGTTAACATTAGTAAATGCATAAGTTTACATTAACAGTAAGCAATACTTCAACATAAAAGCTTCTCCTTAATCAACTGCTGTTTTATTTTTATATCAAAAGGTTCAGGTTCAGTGGCTCAATGGAGTGAGAATGAAGCACATGGTGGTCTGTATGGAGTCTACATGAATAAAGACGGACTTGCTGGTTGCTCTCAAATCCAGGGTTTCACCGTCTGGAAGAGTTTTGATTTTGGCATTTACGTACAAGTATGACAAACATCCTAAAGCATATCAACATTAAAGTGTGTATATAGTGTTGTATACAGCAGAACGTATTTGCTGAATTGCCATGTATACAGATGCAGTGCATCTCATTAGCATTAGCTGTTTGAAGAAGTTTTGTCCTGTTTGACCTTCAGGTATCTATGAATGTGTACATCTCTAATGTGACCCTGGTTGATAATGGAATGGGAGTCATGCCTATAATCTACCGTCCTACATCTATCAGCCATGAATACACAGATAAAACCATCCGTGTACAGGTGAGGATCCACAGACTGCTTCAGTCAAACATTATGTAAGGGATAATGTAGAGGCAGCCGGTAGTTATTGGGAAATAAGCCCCGACAGTGTGATCAGGACCCGACGCGAAGCGGAGGGTCTTGTATCACACTGAAGGGGCTTATTTCCCAATAACTACCGGCTGCCTCTACATTATCCCGCTTATTACACGGCTACTTGCCACATAAGAAAAAAAACTGGACATGAATATGAATTTGAAACATTTTATTGGCATATTTGTTTTAAATTAACATTTTTATCCTTCCGCGAAACTTTGCACAGATGCATAAAATTATCGTAATACCTTATTAAGATCCTCTACTTCATACTTGTCTCCATTTTTTCTCTTTTAGCCAGTCTTTGAGAAGTTTTAATGTTCATTCTGTATTTTTTTGTGTGTTGGCTTTGTAGCTGTCATGCTCTATTTTGTCAAGTTCAGTCTCAGTAAGCTCTCTGTGTCTTGTCGTGGTTGTCGAGTGTTTGTCACAAGATGGCGCCAAACAGACAGTAATCTTTATTGATCTTTATTGGCGCGGAGCGATTTTACTCGTGCAAGTAGTCCGGCTATGCGTTATTATTTTGGAGCGGTTATTATTTGAAAAGAACGAACCTGCAAATGTCTCAACTGACCAATCAGAATCAAGCATTCCAGAGAGCCGTGTAATAAAAGATGTTAACAAAAATATTATCGCATCATATTATAGCAATCACATTTACATTGGTCACATTTCATAGTGGCAAAGTAAACTAGATAGTTCTGAATATAGCTTGCACACACGCCTGAATAAACTTTCTTCTTTATTCAGGATGCCCTGATTGTGGGCAGTAGCCCTGATTTTAACTGTTTGGACACACTGGCAACAACTGAGACCTACGTCACACTCAGTGAAAGCCACAGGGCTCCACGACCCCCTAAAGGTACAGAACAATAGAGATGATTAATAAAACAAAAACAATACAATCATTTGACAATACTTGACTTTTCAATATTATTTTCAACTGAATTAATTTCTGCTTTTGGTTCATTCAAAGAAAACTGGGGAACATTTAAGATAACATTTTATCTGTACAAGTATTCCTAAAATCAACACTGCATTAGAAAAGTTTACTGGTAAAAGTGTTATTGTACAAATTACCATGCGAGGTAGTAGTTGCATTTTCTGTATTGATGTTTTAATTGTATGGAATAACTGATGTATTTTTTGGTACAACAGGTGGCAGGTCTGGAGTTTGCTGGCCGACGTTTGAATCTGACCACAACCAAGCACCAATGGCATCTCATACTGGAATCACGAGCTACAACGCCATAGCCGGTCTAATGACAGTCTCTGGTGAGACACATCTCCAATTACACATATAAAATTGGTACAAGCTGCAAAAATTGACAATCATCATGTTCCTGTCCCTAGATACAACATTTGTTGGGTTCAGGAATGTGTGCTCCACTGAAAGAAATTACATGTTCATGACCAACCCAGGAAATGAGGACCTACAACATCCAATCAGTGTTGAGAGGATCTCTAAGATAGACAGCACTGAAGAATCTCTAGCATTCATTCATAATCCTGATCTCAGGTAAACTGAAGGCTTACTGTGAATCAATTACCGCTTTAACATCATCCAGTAATTGCAGGCATTCCAAACAGAACAATATAAAGTAAAGATGACTGATAAATTTATACTTCTTACCTTCGTACATCTTGCTTTGCTCTTACTGTAGTAAAGTGAACCCATCCGACTGTGTGGACATGGACTGTGATGCTAAGAAGAAGACTCTGTTGAAGGATCTGGATGGAAGTTTCTTGGGTGCAGTAGGAGCAGTGGTGCCGTATTCAGAGTACGAGTGGAACGGAGACCCGCGGCATGGATTGGGTGATTACCGCATCCCTAAAGTCATGCTCACTGCTCTCAACGGCAGCCGCATACCTGTCAATCAAATAGCTCCTAATAAAGGTAAACATTATTTACATTGATGTAAGAGAGACATATTTGATCACTCTTGCAACAAACATCTCTGTCTATGATGTTTGTGTTTTACCTGTACAGGTGTGATCAGAGACTCTTGTACATACATGAACACCTGGCAGAGCTACAAGTGCTTTGGACTCAATTATCAGATGCTGGTTATTGAAAGTCTGGACGCAGACACAGAAACAAGACGTCTTTCACCTGTAGCCATCCTGGGGGACGCATATGTAGATTTACTGAATGGTATATTAACTTACATCTCTTCCTCATTATTTTAAAATATAGTAAAATAACTACTCTGATTGTCACTGTAAATGTTACAGTATATTTTACTTCATAAAGCTCACTGTGGACGTCTTATTTCTCTCATCTCAGGCCCACAAGACCACAGCTGGTGTACAGGTTATGCCTGTAGGAAGAGAGTCTCTCTGTTTCATAGCATTGTGGCCACCAATAAATCCTTTGATATCTATTTCACCAGCACAACACCACAGAAGCTGAGACTCATGATGCTAAACGCTAAAACTTCAGAGGTTTGTCAATTAGATAGACACTACAATAAACACAAAGCATCTAGAGCAGAGGTCCCCAACTACCGGGTCGCGACCCAGTACCAGGCTGTGGACAACTTGCTACCAGGTTGCAAGAACGTCCAGGAAAAATGTGTATAATAGCTACACAATAGCTTTTTTTGAGTGTTTTGCCCTTTAAGAGCCATTCCACACAGTCCTGTGTCATAGCATACAGTATAAGCCGCAGTCTGGATGCCTCCATGGAATGAAAGTAAAATATTTGCCAAAATATGATTCTACACTTCTACTAAAATAAAGCATTTATTAATTTTACTAATGGATGGTTCTTTGATCTTCACTTCCGTTTAAAACTTTCAAAAAGTAGGATTTTTTAGCACTAAAACAGCCACTAAAAATAAGCGACGGAGCAGGTATGTGCAACACGCCAGTCTCACTTGCACAGCACACCCCAGTCCACCAAAAAAATACACGCAGAAACCGGTCCGTGGTGTAAAAAAGGTTGGGGACCCTTGATCTAAAGGACAGCTTTCCTTTATCTTATGTTCTAAGACGTTTTTAAAAGTTATCCAAATATTATTGTGAATGTTCTAAAAGTTCAAAACATCTATGGCATCATCCTTGTAGACAACTGAACATTTATTTCCATATGGATTTGTTTAGTATATTTGTGCATTAACCTGCACTTCTTTTCTTTACAGGCTGTTAGGGTGGCTATATTTTACTCAAATCCTCAGCGGTTAGACGTGTATGTAAACAACAATTTTGTTGGTCCAACTAACGCTCAGTGGAATGAAGGTCACACCGATTACACACCGCTTGAGCCGACATATCCAGGTACAGTACAGTAAAGGAGATTAATACAGCTCCTCCACAGGCTTGGAAGTAGTGTTGCAAAATCAGGAATTTTGGAAATTTTCCATGTGAATTAATAGGAATTGTGGCACAGGGATGAGATGAGTTAGATGTCAAGGAAGCTAATGTTTGAATCTGATACAGTTTGTGTAAAATTACCCAAAATTTACTAATAGTTTCCTTTAATTCCTTAAGTTTCCAACTTGGAATATTAAAAAAAAATCTCAAGCATTGCAACCCTACTTGAAAGAGATTTTCATTTAATTTATGGTAAAAATAAAAAGGTAAAATGAAATATAACATTTAAGATTCTACATGGTTTATAAGTAAATAGTAAAACATTACAAATTCTGACACTGGCATACTACTATTACATCTTTGTATAAATTACATTTCCTTGCTACCATTAATACACAATATATGCTATTTAAATCGTACTGAGATCTTATTGGGAAAAGTTTGGAACAAATTAGTTGAGTTCATAACTGCCCAAAAATAAGATTTTTTTTACTAATGTGTATTATTCAATTCAATTATTAAATTAATTGGGACATGGAAATCTGAATTTTTCCATGTTTAATTGCTATAATTTGGTCCCTAGTGCTCCTATCAACCTAGAAAATGTGAAAAAAAAATCAACCCAGTAACTTAGTTTTGGTAAACCATTCTCTGCAAGCATGTGATAAAATAGGTCATTGATATTTGGCTCCCCTTGTGATGTCAGAAGGGGCTAATGCCGCCCCTTAATCTGCACTATTCAACCACAGCACTGTCATTTAAGTCAAAGATCAGCTAATTTACATTTAAAAGGACACCCAAAACAGCACATTTTTGCATACACCTACAAAGTGGCAATTTTAACATGCTATAATAAATAGCTAGAACTTCACATACATACTCTGGGCACATCAAAGATTTATTTGACATCTTAAAGCCCCTTTAAACAAATTCTTCCTGAACAAAGCACCAGCGTTTTTCATTCAATCCTATCTGATTACTCTCTTCATTCTTTAGGTCAATATTTTCCAAGTTTAAACTCCGATCACGGTTCCAACTTCTTTGACTCAGACTACAATATGTTGTACATACTTCTTCGTGGCTCACAACCGGTCCAGATCCGCACTTCCCCGCTTCTTTTCGTGTCCTTCAACCTCCCGGCCATGACTGAGGCAGAGTTCTTTGGACCTAATCTGGTCAGAAATCTGGCTGCATTCCTCAAAGTACCACCGAATATGATTCGAATCACCAAGATCATCCGCGAGGGAACCAGTGCACGAAGACGGCGTGCGACCGGACTGACGGTTGAGATTCAGATCAGTCAGCCACCCATCCAGAGCATCAGCACCAACAACACAAACAACATCGACAACACCACCAGCACCAACAGCACCACTGGTAAGGCCAAACAATGTCAATTATGCATCAATTTAAATGCAAGATTACTTTACAATGCCTAAAATACCATTTTGAACCTCTGTAAAGACGACCAGCAGTTTTCGGTTCTGAAGAACATTGCTAATGAACTGGGCCGTGCTGCTGTATCAGGCAATCTGAGTCAATCCATCGGCTTCAATGTGTCTTCTCTGAACATGATCACCCCTCCACCCCCTTCCAGTGACCCATCCTGGAGTCAAGTAAGATATTATTTGATACAGTATTTTATAATAATGCAAGGCAGCAGTGGGAATTTACTCATTCAAAAAGAACTGACACAAGTAGCTATTAAAAACTCATTACATTGAATTTGGTTTTGATTGCAGAATGATTATTATATTATATATTACAACAAGTTCAAACTTAACCTATACTGTGTCCAAGAAATGTAATATGAAGCACAAAAGGGCTACATGATGCACCCTATAGATTAGTATACTGTCATTAATTGTTTATATATAGTAATAATAAAACAAACCACGCTGTTTTATTTATTTTACCTGTAATTGTCTGTAAGGTGGCCACTCAGGAGGTGACCCGTGAAGACCCACAGGTGGTGTCAGTCAGCACAGTGTCTTCACTGATAATTGTGGTCCAACCGGTGGCTGCGTTGTATCCTGGACCCCTCAGCGTTCAGCCCAGCATCATGGCTGTGGATGCAGAGGTCAGAACAGGACTTTTGTTAAGCACCAATCATACTTTACCATGTTGTTATGAATGAGCTGTGCACATAATAGACTTCAATGATATGAAGCGTTTGTAATGAATGTTTGACCGAGCCACAGTAACCATCATAAATTCATGATCAATTAGGAAACTGCATCTTGTATTAATCTCACAATATTTTCTGGTGTGTGCCATGTTTCTTTTCAGGGTAACTGTGTGTCTGTGGGTGTGACGAGTCTCACAATCTCAGCTGTACTTAAAGATGCTAATGGAAATCCAGCAGAGGGACTTTCTGGAAACACCACCATCCTGTTCAGTGGCTGCTGGGCCAATTACACAGACCTCAGCATCTTAAACACTGGTGAGTCAAATCATTTCATTTGAAAAAAAATAAGCATTTTAGTTTGCATGTCTTTTGATTTTATTCATCACTTAAAACTAATTAAGTTTTATTTGGATAATCATCTGTTCAAATAAACTTAAACTATGCATAATGTTGCAGTTCCTAAAAACGCTACCGGCCAACTGTTGCATAACTTTATTTACTATTTACTACTACTAAGCTAATTCTTTCTTGCATGTATCAAGTGTTAATTTTGGATCCTGAAAGTTTTAAAACCTGTGAGATTTCTGGGTAACTAAGTTGTCATCTTCCTTTCTCTCTCTTTATTTCCTACAGGTGTAAACTTGACATTATCATTCACTTTAAGTAAATGGAATGCAGGTTCGAGATCATTTACTGTCAGAGCGGTTAACTCTACAAGTCTCCCAGTTCCACCGAACACAACTTCCACAACTTCCACAACTCCCACAACTGCCACAACTCCCACAACTCTTACTATTAATGTTGCCGCCACAAGCTCCAGTCCATTTATCTCCTCACCATCTGTGTGTCTGCTTGTGCTGTTAACTGGTCTACTCCTCCTGTTCAGAAAAACTTAGAATATGAAATCAACAATACGCCTTCTCTAAAATTCATAATTATTATTACACATATATCTCTGTTATTTTCTCTATATCATGTATACAATCATTTATTTAATAATCATGATTTCTAAGCTATTTCTGAGAGCTTAGACCAGCATTTTCTAATGATTACTGTCAAACAGAAAATAATTTTTTGTCAAAAGAAAATTGAATATATTTTAACTTAAATATTTGAATAGATATTCATATTTCTTTACAATCAACTATGAATATGTATATGCTTCCTTATATCCCCAATAAAAATTTGCAGCATGCTTGTGGAGTTTGTTATTTATCAGCAAGATAAAAAGTGAAAATCAGTCAGGTGCTGTTATAATAATCCGCCACTAGAGGGCGCTAAGGTTCAATTCTCACACTACACCTGAGGGGTTATGAACCTGTCACTTATTCACCATAAAGTAAAAAGAATTATATCACAAATTTGCGAATATCAAAACACAATATTTAAAAAGTATTTTTCATCTCAAAATTATTTTTTCATAGTCTAGATAGGGTACCTGTTTCAAAATCGATGCATGTTTGCTCTAAATAATTTAATATGAACAAACATTTATGAATAGTTGAATGAATGAAATAGGCTACGAACGACTTCATGTGCCTTCCTGAAGCTTCCAGAGCAAGACAGATAAAAAATGAAATAAAAATCGTCATACAAAATACACAACTGTAAACAAACATTTCACAACAGATAAGATTTGGCAAGCGACATACACAAATGTGATATATTCAACGATTATGTGCCTAAGCACGTGATCCGTTATTTCAAAGCAGATCCACATGCCAACGGAAAAAGCATAGGCAAGAGAGAGAAGTTGAAAAGGAGTTTGATGTCTTTCAAGTCTTGTAGTGGTTTTAGTGAGTGAGAGCTTATAATGTCCTGCGTGTACATAAGCGCGCGTCTGTTCTTCAGGGTGAGCTGAATTCAGTCTGCGCGCTCCTCACATCACGCACCTCTACACGCATGTGAGCGCTCGATCTTTTCCTCTCGTGCACTGACAAGATGCGTGCTCGCGGAGTGTCTTTGTTATTTCTGACCTTTAGCTTTCTTTTGCATTTTCTGTGCGTACATACAATGACACCTCTGTTTCCGACCGCATCCAAAGGCACCAAAGTTGGCAAGTCTGCGCCAGCCGATGGTCAGAGAAGATCAAAATACAGCAGAAGTGTATTGTCAGCATCACCGTTTTTTGGGAACGCACAACCACGGCGGACGAACAGAGATTCAGTTGAACCTCACGACTATATGATCTCCATCTATAAAACTTTCTCTGCGGCTGAGAAACTGGGACTCAATGCAAGTTTTTTCCGCTCATCAAAAGCGGCCAACACTATAACGAGTTTTGTGGACGAGGGTCAAGGTTAGTTGTTTCATTTCTTTTATTAATGCATCTGAATTTTATTATTGATGTTGTTTTTTCCTTTTCAAAGCATTTTGGTCTGAATTATATTTTATTTTTTCGCCGAGTGTGAGAATAAATTACAGGTGCGTTTGGGAAGATCACGCCAAAAGAGTAAAGCTCCCATGGGACCCAGCTTATTATCATTATTTGTTTTATATTTAAAATCATCCTACATAATGTAAAAAAAACATTCTGTGAAAATAACCTTTATATCTTTAATATTGACTGTCTAAGTCATGTCAAAGATTGAAATTATGGTGAAATTAAATAAAGCTTTCATGTTTCTCATAAGATTAAGAGACTTCAGTCTGGACAGGGTCACATTTAGTATTACAGTAGATCATTTATGGCAACAACAAAGGCAAGGAAGAAAATTCTGAGTTGTTTCAACTCATGGCTGGGTGGAAAAATAGTCAGACCCAAGTGTTAAGTTAAATTAACCTCAAAATTCCCTTTAATCCAACCAGGGTTAAAACAACCCAGCATTTTTTTACAGTGTACATGTGTGACCCTGGTCATCAAAACCAGTCATAAGGGTCAGTTTTTTTTACATTGACATACATAATCTTAAAGCTGAATAAATAAGCTATCCATTGATGTATGGTTTGGATGGATAGGACAATATTTGACCCGAAATTTGAAAATCTGAGGGTACAAAAAATCTAAATATTGAGAAAATCGCCTTTCAATTTGTCCAAATGAAGTCCTTAACAACACATTACTAATAATAAATGCATTACCTTTACTTACTATCCTAATGATTTTTGGCATAAAAATGACAATTTTGAATCATGCAATTTATTTTTAGTTATTGCAACAAATAAACCCATCCACTTATGACTGGTTTTGTGGTCCAGGGTGACATATAATGTTGCGGAGCCAATTATTTTAATTCTGTTGTTTGATGATTTAGTTGCAGTGGCGGCCGGTGACTTCTTTTTTCAAGAGCGCTCGATGCAAAGTTCATCACAACATGTACAGTATGTAGCCCGTCATGTGTGTGGTTCGTCATTTCAAAATATGTGTTCGACGCGTCGAGTGAACCTATGAGCATCATGTGTTTTGTCAAAATAAGTGCCTGATGCAGATGCGTGTACTTAAAGACGCTTGCGTTTGCCAGATACTCGCATAATCTCATGCATAATAATCAGAGTTAACTGTTAAGGGAGTGTCTTGCATCTATTTTGTGAACGTCTCTTTTATCATAAACGGTTTTGACGCGTGTGCAGCAGGTACTTATTTTGACAAAACACATGATGCACATGGTTCACATGACGCAACAAACACATATTTTGAAAACACAAGCAACACACGACACTCCAAACACTTCTTTTGAATTTGCGCCCCACGGAAAAGCAGTCACCAGCCGCCACTGTTTAGTTGTTTATATTTAGTTTACACAAAAATCTTATCTAACTTCAATTCGATTCAACTTACCTTTATTTATACAGTGCTTTATGCAATTCATATTGTTTCAAAGCCTCTTCACAAAAATTTATATTGCTTATGAAAGTCCCTTTAAAGTCATCAAAGTTATTTTTTACTTTAGTTTCAATCTTACAATTCATTTCTAACTCATTCCACAATACATTTTTAATAGAAAAGGCCCAGATAAAAGCAACAATATGAGCTATTTAAATTTTGAATGCCTCTTTAAACTGACACTGTTACTAAACAGCCATAAACACTTGTGCTCTTTGTTTCAGACGACCTCTTGAACTCTCCACTGTGGAGACAGAAGTACTTATTTGATGTATCAACGCTTTCTGAAAACGTGGAGCTTCTGGGTGCTGAACTGAGGATATACACAAAGATCTCTGGACATTTCCGAGCGTCCGAGACGGGACCGGTTGAAATACAGCTTCTCTCCTGTCAATCACAGGCAGTCCTTGATTCCAAAAGTTTGGATCTGGAGAACGTACATAAACCAAAATGGGAGGTATTTGATATATGGGAGATTTTTAAGGAACGTCATCAGCACTTTGAGGGGAGTCGCATTTGTTTGGAGCTCAAGGCCACGCTAGACAGTCCTGAGAGAGAAATAGACTTGCAATATCTTGGCTTTCACAGGTACGGCCGTCCTCAATTAAAAAAAGCCATACTGGTCGTTTTCACCAGGTCAAAAAAGAGACAGAGCCTTTTTTACGAGAAGAGGGGTCCTCTGGAAACTGAAAAAGGGCCTAATTTAAAGAACAGGCGGAGAAGGAGGACCACGTTACCTAACCGGCACGGTAAAAGGCACGGTAAAAAGTCCAAATCTAGGTGCAGCAAGAAGCCCCTGCATGTAAATTTCCGAGACCTGGGTTGGGACGACTGGGTCATCGCACCTTTAGATTACGAAGCGTACCACTGCGAGGGCATGTGTGACTTTCCCCTTCGCTCGCACCTGGAGCCGACCAATCACGCCATCATTCAAACTCTGATGAACTCTATGAACCCCAGCAACATGCCCCCTAGTTGCTGTGTCCCTTCAAAACTCAGTCCAATCAGTATCTTGTACATTGATTCAGGTAATAACGTCGTATACAAGCAGTATGAGGACATGGTGGTGGAGTCCTGTGGCTGCAGGTGATTGTGCTACAGACTCTATAGTTCATTCATGTGTGTAACTCAAGAGCATGAGAAGCTGCAATATCTTTTTGTGTTGATGTTTTGGATCTATATTGTTCAAAATCAGAAAACTACTGGAAAAAATTAAATATACACGAGTCAGCGAATCTCTAACAAATACTGCAGTGATACTGGACTGTGATATTGCATTACATGCACTATAATAGAGGGGGCAAAGGAAAAGGTCCGATGTTTTACTGATCATTGTACTGTCTGTACTTACAAACATACTCTATTATTATTATTTTGTAATGGAAACCCACAATGGACAATTTCAAACTTCAAATAGTTTTTTACAAGACAATATCAGACCTAAACATCTCTGAAGAGCTGCTTTTGTGGATTTATATGTAAATAAGTTTTTTTATATTGTACAGTTACTAAATTAAATGTGTTTTGTTTCATTAAGTTATTTTATCATTTATTTCTGTAATAACTTTATATTTTAATCTAATAAGCTATTTACTGTAGTTACTGTACTGTATCTACCTCATTGTTCAATTTTTCCTTTAATAGACAGACATCATTAAAAGGTTTGTAAATATTTTATAAAATCTTTGAACCAATTTGTGCATTACTCAAATAAATTGCCATAAAAATAAACAGTTTTGAGGTCATTTAATTATATTAATAAAAACCTGTTCCACTACTTGACAAAAGTTTGAAAACACTTTTAAAATATGGGATAACACACATTTAACTGTGGGAACTATGACTAAAAGCATCTAAAATAAATCAAAACTCTGTTACATTTTATCATCTGGAGTATAAAATTTGCAAAATTTGACTTGTGGCATTCCAGCAACTTCTTGAGGTTTTTCCCTGAGATGTATTTTAAACATTATTGAAGGATTTTACATCTATTCTGAACTATTGTTGGCTGCTTTTTCTTTAATATTTACTCTTAGTCAGAGGTCTTTAAAGGAAAACGACACAGTTTTTCAATATTTTACTATGTTCTTACCTCAGCTTAGACAAATTAATACATACCTATCTTTTTTTTTAATGCGTGCACTTAATCTTTGTACAGCGTGTGGTGAATGTGTTAACATTTAGTCTAGCACATTTATTCCTTGGGATCCAAACAGGGATGAATTTAGAAGCCACCAAACACTTTCATATTTTCTCTATTTAAAGACTGTTACATGAGTAGTTACACAAGTAAGTATGGTGGCACAAAATAAAACGAGGCAATATTAAGCGGATAAAAAATGAGAACTATATATTGTATGGCGGAAGAGCACTTCGTCCTCGGCACGCAGTAACATCATCACTCCCCTTCTCACTGAGTTTGAGCGAAGATGTTTCTGTGCCCGAGGTCGAAGTGCTCTTCAACCATACAATATTTTTCTCATGTTGTATCTGTTTAAAAAAATCGCATAAAAAAATCACCACGCTAACACATTCACATATTTGCATGCGCTGTGCAAAGATGAAGAGCATGCATTGATAAAAGAAGGTATGTATTAATTTGTCTAAGTTGATGTAAGACCATAGTAAAATATTAAAAAACTGTGTTGTTTTTCTTTAACCTTTTTCAAGCCAAGGACCCTTTTAAGGAGAGAGAGGAGTAGGGGACCCCAGAACATAAATAAATAATAAATCCAGTGTTAATTTGATATATTAAACACAACTCTTGTTATGATGGTTAATAATAATTGCTAATTTTACTGAATAGATTTTTAGCATGGAAACATTCTGCTAAAACATTTTGCATTCGAACAATATTTGGATGACCTCAAATAATACCACCATAACCACGGACCCCCAAGGGTCCCGGACCCCCTGTTGAAGACACATGGTCTACGTTGTCTATTTAAAATATTTAATACAATTTAAATTTTCTATGAAAGAAATTAATGTTTGGCAAAATTATATTTTGTCTAGCATTTAAACGCACTTTCATATTAAAGGATCTTTAATATCATGGGGAAACATTTCATCCAAGGGATTCCAAACTTTTAACCAGAAAGAAACAAATACGCTAAAAAAAGGTACAAAAGTTGTTACTGGGACAGTACCTTTAAGGTCCTAATATGTACCATTTTAGTACAGATATGAAGAGTTTGGTTCCAAAACGTGATAAACGTCATTTAAAAAAAATAGTTACCGCCAAAATCATTATTGTATCAGGTAAGTATTAAAAAGTAAATTCTTAATTTTACGCAAAATCCAATATCCGCCAAGTTATTCTGTCATCTTTTCTCCCTTTTCCCAAAACGCGATAAACGCCAGTCCTCCTTCTCTGCAGAATGAAAAAAAATCCACTCAACAAATCACAGCGCACCATTCCACGCATTGTAAACAATAATGGCGGTGCGTTGAATACACACAGAGTTTCGTTTTCCTCATCTACTTTGTACTTCGTGATCAACAAACAAACAAAAACAAAATAATACTTTTGATGGCATTGATAAACCTGTGGTGGTTTTCTTTGGCAGGGAAGAAATGTAAGCCATAAAAATCGAATAATTTACACGAGAGACACTCCGATGAAGGAAAAATGTTGTCTGTTGCTTGTTCTCCCGACAGCATCAAGCTTTTCTCATGCTAACACATTGACCCTCAGGGGATCTTATGAAAAACTTTCCATTATTTTACTCAAAGTCAATGATAATCAAGCAGGACCAAAACATTTTACAGCTTTTTACGTCCCACAGATGACAGCAGCAACGAAGTAAGTGTTTTGATTAATACCATTAATGTTTTTTTTTAATCAGTGTTTACCACTAATCAACTAAATGAATATAACATGGCAAAGATGAATGCACATTTATATATTGAATCAATAGATTTATAGCATTTTGAAAAAAAAAAACTTGTCATGGATTTATTGCATTTTGAAAAAAAATAATCAGTTTTTATAATAAATCTTTCAAAATCAAATTATGGATTAGAATTTTTTATGTGATTATAAACAAAAGATGCTATGTGAAAGTTTGTAACAGAAAAAAGTGGTTTTTATCTTGTCACTTTCTTGGTATAGAAAATATGTTTTTTACGGAAATTAGTCCAAATGGATTTATTGCGTTTTGGAACCAAACTCTAGTTCTTTACAGTGTAGGCTTTGAAAACACAAACATTAAAATAAAAAAAATAAAAACTCAAGATAACTGAATATTTTATTTACCCTCTATACTGTATGTATGAATGGAAGATAACTAACAGTACTTTCAGGAGTGCGGCTGCCTTACAAGACTTTCAGGTCTGGGTTACACAGCAAGAACCATAACTGACACACGGGAAGGGAGAGTAATTCAAAACTGCGTCTTCTCAAGAAAAATACTCCACACCTTGCTCTCATTTATGCCAACTGGAGATCAACAAAGACCCGAGTAATCTGTGTACCTTCCTGTAAAGAGTTACAGAGAGATAATTGCGGTGTTTAGTAAAAGGTGAAAAGGGGGTCAACAGACACTGTGCACAGTCTTCCCTGGGTGGGCTGTGAGTCACAGTGTGTGAACAGAGTAAGACACACACACACACACGGACACATCCGCAAACTATTCTATTGGTTAACAGTGAACAGATGACCCCAGCATCCAACGCAGCATTGATTTCTTGTCTGGGAAAAGACAATGACTACCGAGGACGGAAACTTCAGATTAGGGTGTCCCAAAGGTCAAAGGTCGAGCGCCCTTTGTCTTTTGTCTCTGTGCGCGTTTAACGCGTCCAGTAAAGAAAGAGGAAGCAATCAAAGCTGCACAACAAGTTAAAGGAATGTGCGTGATGCTATTACACCAGCTTTCTGTTTCTGTTGCCTTTGCCCGGTCTATAAAAGGCAATGAGATATAAGCAATGCAATACAGCTGGGGAAGAACAATGGAGTGGAATGCTGTGCATCTCTAAAGGACATCTGTGGATGGATAGCTCAGTGGTAAAGCATTGCTGTTAGTGGTGCCACAAGTCATGGGTTCGAACCCAGGGAACACGCAAATGATGTTATCTCAAAAGAAATCACTTTAAAAATGATGCGTGCCTCTGAATGTGTTTTTGCAAACTCATGCAATGCCTTTTTTCTGTGGAACAGGAAAGCTTGAAAGCCTTTATTCGCTACATGCTTTTGTTGGTTAGGGTTTAGTAAAACATCTTGGTCTGTGATCCAAGGTTTTACGAGTTTGAGGGCGAGTAAATGATTAACCCGTGCTCGAATTTAAACAGATGTTTTAACAGCAGTGCTTATCTATCTGAAGGATAAGAATTAGACTGTTAACATAAGAGGCAATGCAAATGTGCAAAATTGACTAAAAGCACAAAAATTAATACAGAAATGTAGATGTGAGTGAGACACATGCACAAATAAAAAACCAAAGATACACAAGACTTTCAGTATTTTTAACTGATCATTGATCCATAAAATAAGTCAGCAGTCATTTCTGGATAGTGACGTTCTCTATTGCTAAGGTGGACATTGTAAGATCAAGTCTAATTATTTGACAGAAGAAATTATCGGACTGATCGGATTCTGATACGCTTACAAAAAACTTTGCATTTGGTGTGCATGTTATTTATTAACTCAGTAGGTTTATCTTAATCAGTGACACTGGTGCTGCTGTCACCGCCTTCTTTGACAAGACTTTCTTTGCTCTCGTTTAATTCTTTGTCTTGTGTGTCTGGGAAGATGTCATCTTGTGCCAAAGGCTTAAATCCAGGTGACATACGAGTTAAGCAAACGGATGGTGGGCTGAGAAGTCATCTGTGACGTGAACATGTCTGAAGTGAACTTCAGAAAGGAAAGTGGAACGGTGAGTTTAAATGGTCAGGCAACAGTAAACGAATAGCAGGCTACAGGTTAATCTGCTCTACTTAGCCTCTGTACACAAACTACTGGTGAGAGATTAACTGTTAACCCAACACTCATTCATCAGTCTTGTTAGCAGAACGTCAGATAATCCTGTACTGCTCACACAGTGACTGATACTGCATCTGATGTTTACAATCTCTTAAAAAGTTAACCTGGTCTCTTCTGCAACATCTCACAATTATTACATAAAGTGCAACTATTATTTTTATGAACGTAGTATTTATGAGCTACTTTGAATGAATGTGAGCTATATCTAGTTTGACTTAAAGGGGACATTTCACAAGACTTTTTTTAAGATGTCAAATAAATCTTTGGTGTCCCAGAGTATGTATGTGAAGTTATAGGTCAAAATACCACATAGATAATGTATTATAGCATGTTAAAATTGACACTTTGTAGATGTGAGAGAAAATTTGCCTTTTTTTGTGTGTGTCCTTTAAAATGCAAATGAGCTGATCTCTGCACTAAATGGCAGTGCCGTGGTTGGATAGTGCATATTAAGGGGCTGGATTATCCCCTTCTGACATCACAAGGGGAGCTAAATTTTAATGACCTATTTTTTCCACATGCTTGCAGAGAATGGTTTACCAAAACTAAGTTACTGGGTTATTTTTTTTTACATTTTACTAGATTGATAGATGCACTGGGAACCCAATTATAGCAGTTAAACATGGAAAAAGTGAGATTTTCATGATATGTATCCTTTAAGTCAAAGTAAGCATTTACAGTCAGCAACTACACTGTGGAAGAAAAAATTGTCCCTAGCTGTCACTGGGG
The DNA here is from genome assembly GCA_025389145.1 of Misgurnus mizolepis. Taxonomy (NCBI): domain Eukaryota; kingdom Metazoa; phylum Chordata; class Actinopteri; order Cypriniformes; family Cobitidae; genus Misgurnus; species Misgurnus mizolepis. Next base: position 14,566,921 of record JAIFKI010000011.1, on the reverse strand, counting down.
TGGTGCCCTTTCAAGAAGTATACCTTTGTAACTAGAGTTCATATTAGTACCTCAAAAGATACATATTGGTACCAAATATACATATCTGTACTTAAAGGTGCAGTGTGTAAATTTTAGTGGCATCTAGTGGTAAGGTTTCAAATTGAACCCAACGGCTCAGTTCACGGCTCATCCCTCGCTTTTGAAACACATACTGTAGAGAAGCTATGCTAGCCGCCATAGGACAAACACTTAATCATACGCACAACCGGCGCAACATCATAGAATGTCTCTGAACAGGTTCACGCCCACTTTTGGGGGAAAATAAACTAGCCCTCCCATTGACTTCCATACAAAATAGCGCAATAAAGCAACGTTCGTACACACCCGGCAGGCGTAAATAACTTAAGAAATCACTCAGATTAAACATGTTGAGTATTTATCTGTCCACCCTGCCTGCCATAGAGCGCGAAAGATACATTAAAACATTTAATTTGGTCAATATAAAAACATGTCTCTTTCATTCTAATAGCGTCAAATTTGTTTGACAATGCTTCCCATTGGCCAGAGGTGTCTTACCCGGACATTTAATCGTACCTCATCGAGTCAACAGGGAAGACAGTGAATGATTTTATTTCGTATTTGAAAGTTACTTCGTATTTATATATTATGTCTTTATATTTAGTGTACTGAGTGCACTTTTACGTCCAGCCATACAACTAACTGGCTTAACGATATTTCCAGCAATCACTGGATAGCGTTACACAAATTTGACGCTGGGAGAATGAAAGGGACATGTTTTTATATTGACCAAATTAAATGTGTAAATGTATCTTTCGCGCTCTATGGCAGGCAGGGTGGACAGATAATTACTCAACATGTTTAATCTGAGTGATTTCTTAAGTTATTTATGCCTGCCGGCTGTGTAAAAACGTTGCTTTGTTCCGCTATTTTGTATGGAAGTCAATGGGAAGTCTTGTCTGTTTTCCCCCAAAAAGGGGCGGTGACGCAATTTACAGTCAAGTTCCCGGATGCGCCGGTAGTCCGTTCTGGTAAACAAAGTTTACACAAAATGGCGGCACAAAATGGTAACTTCCGTGGAAGGGGACCCTCGGTGAATATAGATAAAAACGGCTAATTTTGAGGTAATAAAAACATAATGATTCATTATGAAAGGTCTTTATACACCACATATAATATAGTTAAGTATGTTATATAGCATTTTGGTCAAGGGATTCTTCTAAAAGTTACACACTGCACCTTTAAATTGTAAATATTAGGACCTTTTTAAAGTGTACTGTCCCAGTTAAGCTTGCATGTTCGACCATTTTTTTCTGACAGTGTAACAAAAGCTACAAAGTATTCCTGCAGCTTAACTGGATGAGCATTAGGTTAGCACTGAAAGGTCATGGGTTCGATTTCCAGGGAACACAATGAAATGTATACCTTAAATGCCAGTCACTTTGGATAAAAGCACCTGTCAAATGTATAAATAGAGTGCTCATTGAGAGTCATCCGCAACATCTTAGCATCGTGACGGACAGTTTTGCACCACCAAATTTACCATCATGCAGGTGATTTTATCCAAAGCGACTTACAGTGCATTTAAGCTATACATATTTTTATTATTATTATGTGTTTCATGGGGATCGAACCAACATCCTTTCTGTTGCTAAAATCTACTTCCTCTTGTAATACAATTGAATGGTGCTAGTGGCACAAAAATTCATGCATCAAGCATGTGTACAATAATTATGTCCAAGTAGCATGGATTCAATCGTGGCTTTTTAAATAAACTATTAAACTCTCCTCCGGTATTGCGATGACTAAAAGCCATAGCTGTTAGCTGATCTTTTTTATCTCTTCAAAGCTATTTCAAATAGACAGCGGTGGTATCCTCACAGAGTTTCTGCGGGTCACCACCGACCCAACGGCTTTGCACCATCTATAAGAGGATAAAGCAAAGTGAAGATGTCCAGATGTTTAAAATGGGCAGCGCTGGAAAACATGTGGCTTTGGTTGAGGCGGCTGCATCGTTTTGCATGCTGGGTTTAGTTATACGTGGATTAGGCTACTTAGAAGAGGATTCAGAGTCACCGGCGGACAGGTCTGACCCCAGCGCTCGTGTGTTTTGACTGAATGATAATCAGACCTCTGGACTTCTTTTACACACAAGAAGCCGAGCTGATATGACAGGGGCTGTAGTATTTCTTTACAGTCTTTCTGTGCAGAAAATGCGAAACAGATGAGCGGAGTCTACAGTGAAGCCTTTTCTCCCCCTTAATTAAAAGTGCCTGTCGAGGACGTTTGGAGCGAGTTATGCCCCCGTATCAGTGTGCCATTTGCACATCAAAAGGAAATGACACTGGACGCAGGGTTAGCCATTAGCAGAGGAGTTTTATGCAAAGATCACAGGCTTTCGTTTAACGGTAATGACCTACAGATTGTCTCGCTCTAAACGTCCATTCCCTTGTCAAAACAAAGCCCGATTACAATCTCAGGTAAATCAGTGGGTTAACCAACTCAAAGTCTTTTCATCCCATAATAAGCAAACACCGCAGAGGGGGGTCTGTTTGTAATGTCATGCTTGGTGAGCATAGTTACGAAGCTTTGTAATGGCAATTTTGAGTATCTGCCGAACGGTGACTCCATGAACTCTTAACAGTATTCATAACAGTACAGGTCATGCGAGTAGGTTTCCATCTGGACCTGGTCAAGATTCATATTCCTCAACACAAATGTTACTTTAGACACTAAATAAAAAGAGTTAAGACATGACTTTTATTGAGTAAGACGGAGCATGACAGTAAATATAAGGATCAGTGAATCAATGGTTAAGGTTTGAATGGAATACAGACTTATTGAACACTATGCCGTATAGTTACCTACTACAAAGAGTAGTATGCTATTATTGATCACATGACCTCATAACATTGCATGGGAGTTAAGGCTAGTTGTCATATTGTAGTGTAAAAAGTGAAAGCTGCTCTACTTAAAAAAAACTTACTTTAATTGTTAAAATATAAATAGGGCTGTCAAAAGATTAATCGTGATTAATCACATCTAAAATAAAAGTTTGTGTTTACATAACATATGTGTGTGTAGTGTGTATAATTAATATTTATACATAAAAACACACACAGTCATGTATATATTTAAGAAAAATTGGTTATATTTATATATAAAATATTTATATTTCTATATAATATAAATTATATAAATGTTTATACAGTATATAAATGCAAATATTTCTTAAATAAACACATGAATGTGTGTGTATTTATATATACATAATAATTATACACATTACACACACATATGTTATGTAAACACAAACTTTTATTTTAGATGTGATTAATCACGATTAATCTTTTGACAGCCCTAAATATAAAATAAGTTTTATAAACTTAAATTGTCTCACTGTAGGTCTTAAAGGACAAGTTCGGTATTTTAGACTTAAAGCCCTGTTTTCAGATTGTTTATGGTGAAATAGAATGGTTTTGACTGACATTTTCGGCTGCCCTGAGAATTTTTGCGTGTTTGTGTTTCAGCTCAGACCTCTACAATGGTGCACTGGAACAATCCTTCCTAAAATGCATTATACTTTCGTTTACAAAGACGTGAAACTCACCGAGTGGTCAGGGGTGTTCACTGGTATGCTCACACAAAAATCGCTCCAAAAGACGCATTCCAACAGGTTTTATCGTAGTTTTTACCAACTCCATTGACATGTATTAGATGTGCTGTGAGGTACGGTATTACTCCGCGCCGGGAACTTTGTTTCTATTCTTGCAATTGGCAAAGGCGGATTAGCGCCACCACCTGGGCTGGAGTGTTTATTTTTCAAGCTCTAAGCGGAAGAATATACGGGTGTGAGGCGTTTGGGAAAATAGGTCCACAAGTTAACAACGAATGCTAAAACAGCTGTTGGAAAGCATCTTTTGCGGCGATTTTTGTGTGAGCATATCAGTGAACACCCCGACCACTCGGTGAGTTTCACGTCTTTGTAAACGAAAGTTTAATGCATTTTAGGAAGGATTGTTCCAGTGCACCTATAAACCCATTGTAGAGGTCTGAGCTTAAACACAAACACGCGAAAATTCTCAGGACAGCCGCAAATGTCGAAATTTCAGTCAAAACCATTCTATTTCACCATAAACAATCTGAAAACAGGGCTTTAAGTCTAAAATACCGAACTTGTCCTTTAAGTCCAATTTATAGTCGTACGTAAAGGTACATTCACAGTATAAACGACTTTGTCGCTCGTCTCTTTCAAAAGAGGCATTTCAATATCTGGTTGTCATAAATAAATGAGTAACCTCCACTCCAGTAACTGACTAGAAGGATGACGTAAACTCCACTGCTTCATTGTCATTGCTAGTCGCTCCCGAATGTCGCTCATAATTTGCATAAAGTTAAACATTTCTCAACTTTGTCCCATGACTGGACATGCCCCATCCAGCCGTCAACGGTAATTGTCGCTAGTGTTGCCGGATACCGCCGAGCTTCCACTGATATCAGTGAGATCACGTCGCTCTGCTACTGCTAGTCGCTTACAATGTGAATGTTCCATTGGGGCCATGCCGTAGCTAAGCCATAGGTTACCTCGCCAAATTTTTAGACTGCAAGCACTGTGATTGGTCCACTAGAACCCCTCCCATCAGGTAAAAAAACTGCGTCATAGGTATTTCCGTTTGCAACGGTTGAACAAAGATGGACCAAGTTGAGGAGTGATCTAACTCAAACTGCAACAAAAGTCGCTGTTTATTTATTTCCATCACTGCTGGTCTTCTCAAAACATAGACAACAAGTTGGTATTTCTTCTTTGTTTGTGGGTTGCTTCTTCATTAACGGTCGCGCTGCTACTGTGGTTACACTAGTGGAAACTGCCTACCAGCGGTCTGTGTGTTTGCACGTCGAAGTGAACGACGACGCAAAAGTATAAATGAAAACCGACACGGAACGTATAGTGGCTACGCTGTAGGACCTACACACAACTACACTTAAAAAAAAGAAATTTTACGTTTGTCAATTTTACTAAATTCTTAATTTTTTCATGTTGTGAAACTTAAAAAAATCTATTTAACAAAGTGAACTTAATTAAATCTAGTTAATTCAACAAAAAATGTGTCTTGTCAGCTTTACTTAAAAATTATTTGTTCAGCCAACATAACATTGTTGCATAAAAGTAACAGATTAATAAAACCAATACAGACTTGCACCTCATTGGCTGAGGATTTTGCCGTGTATTATGCGTAATTGTTGTTCTGGCACCCTCTTGCAGAAGTGTAGCACCATTAGATAGGTACGTGGGTTATAAGTGGCCAAATATGAGTCAGTGAACTTGTTCTTATACATTTTAGAACAAAACAAACAAACGGTTTGGAATGTTACATTGCATTTCAAATATGTTTGTGATATGTTTGATAAACTGTTATAAAAAAAGAAGTGGACTTAAATTTTAATTAAAAGGGTTGGCGTTTTTAATGTGGCATTATTCAAATTTTGTGTCATCATTGATTAATTTTTTCATGTACATTTAACTCAATTTTTATTTGTTGACTCAACTAAGGTTTGTTAAGCTTACTTAAACTTCTTTTGTAAAATAAACTAAATGATTGTTTGTTGAGATTACTTAAACAAATTGTGTGGAACCTGTTGACATAATATTTTTAATTAAACCCAACATTTAATTTTTTACGTGTATAACGATCAGGCTGGTTGATCCAACTTGTACCTTTAACAGTGTGATAAAAGTTAAATCCCAAATATAAAAATATGGCCTAACTATTGGCTGTGGGTAAAAGTTAGGCCATATTTTTATATTTGGGATTTAACTTTTACTTTATGATCAATATATAACTAAAAGTCAAAATGCATTTGTAAAAAGCCATCATGGCAACAAAAAGTCAAGCAGTTTGCATTTTGGGATACATTTGCGTAACACTTTACAATAAAGTTGTATTTGTTAACATACTGCGTTAGCTAACACGTACTAACAATGAACAATACAGTACTTCTAAAGCATTTTACTTTATGATCATTTCAACATCTACTAATACATAGGCCTACTTCTTAAAGCGTAACTAAACCCCTGGTCAGAGCCTGACTCCACCCACAGCCAATATTTGAAAAACCCAAGAAAAGTGGGCAGATCCCAACGGAGATAGAGGGGACGAACTAAGCTCGTACCAAGTGTGTGGTTAGATCGTAACAAGGGCGTGGTGAGCTTGAACCTGCTTACGTCACGAGTCATTTTTTGGACCCAACATCCAATAGGAAAATTAAACTGCAGTAGCCACCGTTCAACCTGAAGAGGGCAGCACTCAGACGTTTTTACACCATATATTGTAGTATTAAAACACTTTATATCCAAATGTCAAAAAACTGACTAAAATCAATGAACAGCACTAATAAAGCATCATTCTTACAGATCATTAACCAAAAAAAGTTGGTTTAGGGTTTAGTTACTCTTTAACGTTAGTTGATGCACAATGAACTAACAAACTGGCATTAATATTAGCCTAACACTTGCTGAAAAACTAAACGTTCATTGTTAGGTTATGCTAGCTAAGGCATTTACTATCGTAAAGTGTTAACGTTTGCATATCATGTAGTTTAGGTCCATAATTCTAATTTAAAGGCCTAAATGTTTGTGAATACAATATTTTTATCATATATGCCTCAGGAAAAGATATGTTTGCTTATATTGTTAGTGACCCGCTTTGTATATTTTGTAAAGGTTTGCTCCATTTGCTATTAGACCGACCTTAAGTAAAGGTTTGCTTTTTGTTAAAATAGAAAGTTGGAGAAAAACAGTTTAGGACTAAAGTTTTTGTTAACGTGGATCATAAAGACAAAAATCTCAAGAGAAACAGATGACTATTGCTACCATAGCATACTACTGTATAAACTCATGTAAAAAAGCGTGAAATTCTGATTACCATTTAAGGCCATTTTAATTATGGCATCCTTTGATCACTATACCAACCTTCAAAACGTTAGCAAGAATTATGTAACACAAAGGTGTAAAGGAACTTTAAAACCAATAAAAATCAGCAAAGTGTTCATTGATTGTGAAATCCTCGGTCCTCTGGGGGAAACTCAAAACCTGTCCAGTTCTGCTGAGCCGGTCTAGTGTCTGGATCCAAGAGAAGGAGGAAATCTGCTATGACATGATCAGGCTGGAAAGGGAAGTATTTTTGCACTGAATTAAATAGAGGGAGGGATTTTAAGAATGCACATACAGATAAGTTCATTCCAGCACAGACACACACAAAGACAACCTCAGACTAATTCTGAGGATAACAAACTTTGTCAGCTATTTTCCCTCAGGTGTGGATGTTAGATTTTATGGAGCAATTATTCAAACAGAACCACAATCATACAATAAAGGCCTTTTAGTAAAATAAATCACGTGTTACCTTTCAACATAATGGGCTGCAGCCCCCACTAATAGGCTATAGGTTGGCTATCTTCATCTATATCTTATCTTTAAAAATGCAATGATCAAAATAAGGAGCAGATTTCACAAATCTCAACGACGATCTTGAAAGGTCAAGAGCAGATGAAAAGCATGCTTTCAATTACAGCTCGCAAACCACCTCCAGGACAACATTAGTATAAGTGGATATGAAGAAAAAATACCTAAATATCTTGAACCCTGGATAAAACATCTAAGCAAAGAAAATAATCTTGTTTTAAAAGGATAAAATGTGTGGGACACTTTGTATACCACCCTCTGTTTGAGATCACGTACTGCTTGTATGACCACATGAGATGCAATTGTTTAATGTAGGCTATACTGTCCTCCACCTAGGGGAGAAACTAACAATGTAACTTTTAAGTAAAAAAAAAATATATATATATATATATAAGCACATAAAATTCGTACTCAGATTGAACAAAGACAATAATTTATAAGTTGAGCTCTTAAACTGGGATTTTATCTTTCAAACAGTGATGGCGATGCAGAGGTTAGTTAGGGCCGGTGAGTTTAGGGCTGTTTCTCAATATGTGTTCTTCAGCGATCTTGCGTCCTTCTGTTCTCGCTCTACATTAGCATTAACCGTCAAAGTTCAATTCCAATTCTCAAGAAGGCAAGTACAGAGGATGCATGAAAATACCCAGATGTGTTCTTGATATCGAGGATGCATTGAGTGCAGACTTGCGCCCTGAAATCGCTTTACACCCCAGAAGTTATTGCGGCAAAACAATGGCGAAAGAAAGAAGTGCTAAGCACAACTTTAAGTTGTAAACATTTTAATAAATTTGATATTTAAATATATGTTTTATTGGCATAGAACAACTAATCTTAATTGAGTTTCTTATTTTAGATTATATTATTATTTCTTGACAAGGTATCTGAAATATTTACGTATGTGCCATTACAAAATGACATAATAAAAAAATAAAATAATAATGTATATAATAATGCAGATAATGGTATGTTTGTCACTTTATGAATGTTGCGATTTTGAATCTGGGGAGGTCAGGTGACCAACAGGAAGATCGCACACATTTCAATTCTCACAAGTGCGTTCTGTCTTCTCGCGACCTGAGTTCGTTTTTCCAAGGTCGCAAGATCTATCTCCACAAAAACGCAAGTCTGTTCTTTGCGTTCTTTTGAGAAACAGCCTAGATCTAACTTGCCACAGCACACCTGCCTGGAAGTTTCTCATATACTTATTACAACGTTAATTGGCTGCTTCATGTGTGTTTATTAGGGTTGAAAATAAACTCAGATGGACAACGGGCCTACAGGACCGAGTGGCAACCCTGCCTGGATTAAAGGAATAAAAATGAAAATTCTGTCATCATTTACTCACCCTCATGATGTTACAAACCTGTATAAATGTCTTTGTTCTGATGTTTTGAGAAATGTTTGTAACCAAACCATTCGTGGACCCCATTCACTTCCATAATAGGAAAAAAGAATATTATGAAAGTAAATGGGGTCCACGTTTGGTTATAATCATTCCTCAAAATATCTTTGTGTTCATCAGAACAAAGACATTTATACAGGTTTGTAACAACATGAGAGTGAGTAAATGAAGACAAAATTTTATTTTTTGCGTGAACTATCCCTTTAAAGCAACATTTTACTTAAAGGCAGGGTGCATGATCTCTGAAAGCCAATGTTGACATTTGAAATCACCGTAACAAACACGCCCCTATCCCAATAGAATCTGGACCTTTTTTTGATATAGTCGCCCCACACATACGCAACCCAAGCAAAGATGTTGTGTAGTAGACACACACCTTACTGCTGATTGGCTACAAGTGTGTTTAGGTAGATGGCCTGACTCCCTTTTCCAAAGTGTTTATCAGAAATCGTGCATTCTGCCTTTAAAGGTCCAGTGTTTAGATTTTTAGCACCATTTAGCAGTGAGATTGTGAATTGCAAACAACGGTTCAGTCCACAGCTCACCCCTCCCTAGCTACACTAGCTGCCGCAGGACAATCACGAAATTGTCTGAGACAACATAGTGACAAAACGCGCTCTATAAAACAGTTGGTCTGTTTAGGGCGACTGTTAAAACATAGTGAAGTGTATCTAGATAAAAAAGCTTATTCAAAGGTAATAAAAATAATACAGTTCATTTTGGTCTTTACACACCACTGATAATATAGTTTTGTATAATATATTGCATTTCTGTCAAAAACGATTTCTAATAGTTACACAATGAAGCTTTAAGAAAATTAGAGAGTCTTTTTTACTGCATATCACAGCCAAATAATGGTAGTGGCCAAATATCTCTACTGTCCACATCAATGAAACACTTTATTGTCTAGCAAGTTTTCACACAAAAAAAACTTTTCTTAGTTATAGGAACATGATTAATGGCAACAAATAATAAGAGACGATAAAAATAATAACAAAAAAGAAAAATATGCAAACCATCACATAAACATTTACACAACCGACAAAATATACAGAAAGTGTGCTAAGTACAAAAAGATTATGCATGTGTGCTTAATTAATGTAAATTAGAATTAGTAATTATTACATTTAATGTTTAAAAAAGTATTGTGTCATTTCTTTGCCATCACTAAATGCAAAGTAATAACTATAATGGCTACATCTGTTGCTACCACCTAATCTCACACAGGGGTCCCTACTGATCCCCACTGTCCCCTATAATGTTTAGATCCAAAAATACTCACCCAACAACTGTCCGCTTTCAGCGTCACATCATTGTTGGCAGTGAATCATTGTCTCTTTGTGCTGACCATCAGCAACATTCCTAAACATGAAAAATAGCTTACAAAATGATTGACAACATAAACTTCAATGGCAATGTCAAACACATTAAACGAATATGCACACGCAAGTCACATGTGCACGCACACACATACACCGGCCAGCCAGAGCAAAGACAGAAGCTATTAGCATGCTAGACTGACCACAAGCTCCAGACTCACCCAACTAACCTCTAGGTGTTGATTGCTCGGGGGACCTGATCCTGGATCAGCGGGACCATTCCCATGAAGATTTAAGTATACACTTGAAAGCTGCTCCAACAGGTCGCTTGTAAAGGGTCAGGGGGTCAATTGCCTGGTTGTCCTTAATGGTAGCAAAAAAAAACCTCGGTGGGTTTAAATGGCCGCAGTGAGTTTTGTGGCCCGCGACTGGAGGAATGCAAAGAATTCAAGGGGTTAAAGTGGTGCCATGGGGTGGCAGACACCGACACGGGGCTCTGGAAGTTGGATACAATGTCACCCCCCCTCACCATCACTCAACATTAGTCACTACTCTTTCAACACCTTGTTGTCGCCGTGGGTATTAGCCATTGTTAGTTTATGGAGAAGAAAAAGGCTTGATGAGGATTGAAGCAGTGATCCTTTTGAGTCCAAAGCTGAGGCTTTGAAATCATAAAATCAATGAAATGTAGCAAATTATTTGTGTATATTGGAATAAAGGATTTGGAAAGGAGGACTGGAAGGTCCCTCAAACTTGGGTCACCTGTAAAGCTCCTGCATGATATGTCAGAGAGCTGCACGCAAGGCGGTGGTGCCAAAAAAGTAGTTCAATGTGACTCCACTAAAGACAACATGGACTAATTCAAAACTAAAGTGAATGACTTCAAATTTCTATATGTGAAATAAAGAATGGATCTATTTTGGGTTAAGGAGACCCGTGTAAAAAACAAGCACTTTGGAAGATTACCTAATGTTTTTCTCGACGCTGTTATTCAAGTGCTTCTTAAAGCTGTTGCAACTGTGAAAACATATGGCATCATCATGCACCGAAGGCCACATATTATAATTATTTTCCAAAGAAAATGACAAAAATCATTTGAAGGTGCTGTCATCGAGTGCAAGCAATCGTACATCAAAAACCTGGAAAGCAAAATAAGTCGTCATGCAATTCATAAGTGTTTTCAACCCTAACATGAAAGATCTCTTAACGTTCTTCATCAGACATCACAATCTTCTTCTGCACTTCACGGCCCGAGCGTTCACCTGGCCGCCCATCGCTGCCAACGTGTTATTTCCTCCATGAGTTTAAACTCATGATCTAACAACGGCCTTTGGTCCAAAGTCAACACGGAGCGGGACTTGTCAATCATTCGATCCACTTCATTGGCATCAAGTCTTGATTGGGTACAATTAGTTCTCAGAAACAAATGACATCAATCTGCCCTGGATTTCCATAGAGGAAGGCTGATTATTTGCTTTAACCTGGAACCCTGATTTCATTTTCACCCCTCCGAGTCCCCCGGGGCTTAACAAACAGTGGAAAACATGTTCGACTGACATAAGATCCTCTGGACTTAGCCGAGAGACGTTTTCAAAAGCAATTTGGCCGAGCGCAAAGGGAGTCCAACCGCACAACAATTTTGGCACGGCTCACGCGCCACCTCGAGATTTATTTCAGTTTATCTACGGGCCGTGTAACACAGAGGCAGCGATTTCGGTTTCCTGTCTTATAGCTTTACATCACACACACTGCGGTTCAAACCGGCACAGGACAAGCTGTTATTGGCTCGGTGGACGGATATAAAGAACAGATGATTCGTTCATTTTAATTAACAGTACAAACAGTAACATAAAACTTATGTGCAAAATTGTCAATTATCGTAAGTAAAGCTTTAACAAAAATAGAGAAAAAGTCCAGTTTAAATCCTACCAGCGTCCAGGCAAACACTCAGAAGTTTAATGTTTATGTTTAGGGAATTACTAATGAACCATGGTCCATTAACTACGTGGATTTATTTTTCAACCATTCAGTGTTATGAAAAGGCTGGCATCTTTAAAACTCATGCTGTGAAACTCTAATTTAACAATATTGACTTTTTGACTGTGTTCAAGAGAAAACTAAGTTATAGTGGAGAAAATACCGGGGTAAATGTGAGTAAATACAAACACATGAAACATTCACACCGTACTCTGAAAACATGAATCTACTGGCCAGAGCTCTTTGCATGCACAAACATTATGCTTAATTATTAACAGTAGCTGTTATATACATAGCTGATGTACATTTAAAGTCCATCTTATGTACATTTACAGTACGTGTATTCTTTAGCTGAATTTTTTTAGATGCACTGAATTTTCAGCAACCAAAACTATTCAGCATAAAATAAAAAAAAGCTTTTTCAGTGTTTAGCCGAAAAGTGAAAAGACTGATTTTTTTCCAAACAATAATGTTTTTAAAGAAGAGGTCAAATAGCAACCAGTGTGTAAGAGGCGGGCATGCTTTATAAATGCAGCAGACAGTGTGGAAATGTCAGAGAAAGATGCCGTTTCAGCTGAATAATTTCAGTTGCCAAACATTCTGTGCATCCCTACTTTTTTATTTAACATTTTGTATAAAAACAATAATGCATTCAAGTTATACAACTAATTACCATGCTTGTTCCTGTGATTTGAAATTCCAACCTTTGCGCTGATTTATACATAAGGGTGATTCTCACGAAATCCAGACTTAGATTGTGTCCAGCATCAAAAAAATTTAAAGCCCTTGAAGCCAATTTTTTTGTTTTTTTTGTTTTGCACGTATAAGATTAAGGTCTGAAGTTACTATAACCATTATTTTTAGAGGATTTAAAAAATATTTCCTATAGAATTATTTACATTTTTTTAGATTATCATTATTAAAAATGATCATTAACGCAACATGATATTACATTAAATATATGTATTCACTAACTCATGTTTCGGTAATGAGAACTAAAAAGTTGTCTAGCTACTATGACAAACAAAATTTCAACTTTTATCTGGAGAGAAAAAATAAGAACTGCTTGCCTGGTAGCCATCTTGAGTGTCACAGTCAATTATGTCCTTTACAACAATTTTTTTAAAAATGTTAGTTCCTTGAGGGCTTAAACAATGATTGAAAATTGTTGCGGAGGATGAGAAAATTGGTCTTGGACACATTTATATTCCTTATTATTGTCTCTACATTTACCAATAATCACCAAAAACCACATGTTTCTTTACTGTCAATGTTTATAGTATAAAATGCACTGAAGCTTTTTTTTTATAAATATTTCCATGTCAAAGAACCCAAATCTAGTCATGGACAAGTTGCGGTAATGAAAATGTTCCCCTTAAATGTGGAAAAAACAACAAAATTGGTTAAGATGATGTCATTTGAAATCACGTGCAAAATAGTACATGAAGAGATGTTTGTAGCTGTTCTTATTTTGATACTCTTACTTTGCATTTACTTTTTTAATCAAAATGTTTAATGATACCTCATAAGTCTAATTTCGTGAGAATCAAAATGCGAACATCAAGTTTCTTTTGTAGCCTGATGTGAAAAAGAAAGGGTGCAGAATAGCAGTAGGTTGTGTTTGCATAACGTCGCACTATAAATGCACATACTGTATACAGTTGATTATATATTAAAAGTTCACTGATATTGCAACAAATCTTCAGCCACTACAAGATCGGGACGAGCAGATCAAAATGCATTTGAATGCATTTACACTTGCTTTATTCACGTGTACAACATCCAGATGGTTGTACATTTAAATTCCAAATGAAAATCTGGCAAACAAGTAAATAAAAACTGAGTGCAACGATTCAGTGAAAATTCGACATCACTTCTGTCCTGAAAACTCTGAGACCGCAAGCTGGATGCTGTCATTTGGTGATGATGCTCAGATTAGAGCAAGAATTACTATATGAGAGTCTGTGTGTGGATCCAGTGACCCAGAGTAACCTGCAGCTGTGTTCTGAAGACAGGAGCAGAGTTTGATCAGAGCTGATGATCTGAAGCCCAGCTGTAAAAGTCTTAATGAGCCTCAGAAGCAGCGCTACAGCAACATGTAAGTCATCTAATGAGCCAAAACTAATCTCTGCTCCTCCCATAATGCCACACAAAATCAACTACTTCATGTTGTTACTTATCAGTGACTTCAATGAAATGACTTTGAGGCTAATAATAATAAAATATATAGCTTCATATTTTTTTATAAATTATTTTACATTGATTTCAATCATGGCCTTACTTGGTCAATTTAATTAAAGATATTAAGATTAAATTTTTACAGAAGTTCTTTACATTATGTAGGATGATTTAATGTAGCCTAGTAAATCACATAAAAATGACTTTAGCTGTGGGTTTTCACAAGCAAGTATTGTTTTTTATGTAAAACGTGTTTGTAAAAACTGCTTCAATGATAATAGTCCTGGCCTAATCTAAAACCTGTCCGGGTCCGGCCCTAAAAGTTTAGTGTTTGTCTATTTCGTACCACCTCATATTTTTGATGGTGGAGGAGGAGGAGCATTAAAAGCAAATATTGTACAAATTTCCACCCCGAACATCAGTTTTGGCCTTTCACTCCTGTTTTTATTTACAAGCAAACTCATACACTGCCTGCAAATTAAATACAAATACAACACTAGGGCCAAAACTGTTCTACACCTGCACCACTGACACCAGCATTCCTCCTCCTCCCCCTTGTGGCAGCCAGGCTCCAATGTAGACAAGTGATCTCAACTATGTTTAATTCTGTGCATTAATAAAGTCCTGTTTACATTTAGTCAGCACTGAATCTGATAGCACATGAAAGTCCCACATGGTTATAATGGGAATCTTAATCCTACTGAAACTATAATGGCATTTAAACAGATGTCACGACATGTACAATTAAACTGGGCAAACTGGTTGAAATTATCAAGCCTTTCATCATAACACTAAAGCTTTATGATAAATCATTCATGGAGGAAATTAAAAAAAAAAATCTGACACAATATACATTTTCAGTATCGTAAGAGAAATCAAAGGTCATGTTTACAATCTCTTGTACTGTCCATGCATAGGGAAACATCACCTCCAAAACTCTTCGATTTCCCACGTGTCACAACACTGACTGACAATGCAACATTTACATCACACATTGATATAACTTACCATAAACATTGCGCTGAAGGGAATATAATTTTATACACAAATCAAATCCACAATTATTGAATTTATATATTTAGTTTGTATACAAACTTTACCAGCGTGATAATCTAACATGTATGATAATGTGATAACGCTTGAATCAATAACACGTATGCTAATGGCGCCACCTTGCGACTTTACAACTACACTTAAACATCTTTGACTTAAATGTTGAGACATTTCAGTGTTTACAAATTGTTAACTTTCAATAACAGGATGGATAAAGATTCACAAACAATAAACCTAAGTGTCAATTCTCTTGTTAAAGCTGTATATGCTGTTTTAATCTGATTAATATTATGTAACTGATATTTGTATCATGTATCTCTCGAAAACTTTTGTGTTATGTAAACTGCTGAATTTATTAGATCATAACCTTTGCAAAGGTTGGAGTCAGACTAGAGTGTGAAAGTTAAAAACATGATCTTAATCTAGATTATATGTTAGCAGTGCTATTGTTTCAGAAAGTCTTGTTTTTATTTATTTATTTACCACATCATGCTACATACATAAACTATGAAAAACTATATTAGACTCACCGATCGGTGTGTTTCTAAATTGTGGAATCATAAGCAAATTATCGTAACGTTGTTCTTCTCACATCTGACGTCGTTTCAGTTTAGTTTGTTGTGAAAACCGCACAGTTTTTCGTTTTCATTTTTATCCGGTAGGGGGCAGTACAATACTAATTTATACTAGAGTGCGTGCGCGGGTGCGTGTGTGTGTTTGTTCACCTGAGTGGAACGTGTGTGAGGACACTTCAAGGGTGCATAGCAAAGGTTTTTGTGTAAGGCTTTTTTACTGTGTGAATGCTGTACTGACTACCCCATAATCATAACCCCCCATACAGTAATAATCTCCTGCATCCTCAGGCTGAACTCTTTCTATTTTCATTGTAAATGTATATCCAGAGTTAGTTCCACTGAATCGACTTGGTACTCCAGATGCAAGATAACTGGATGTGTAGATCAGGAGTTTAGGAGCTTTTCCAGGTTTCACCACATACCAACTTAAGTCATAATGAATTCCACCTGATGTAATGCAGTTAATAGAGGTTGAACCACCTGCTTTAACCGGCAGAAACTCAGGAGACTGAACCTCTTGATGGGACACTGAGAGAGGATTTTGAACCAGTGGCGTGTTTACCATTTTGGGGGCCCTAAGCAAAGTCCAAGAACCGGGGCCCCCCATGCCCCAGCATTGCCCAAGGTTTTTTATTTGAATTGCACAACCATAATATTCAGTATATATGATACATGATTCTGACTGATCTAACAAACTGAACTAACAAACACAAGCAAACAACAATGTAAGTTGGTTATTGCTTGAATTTATGGATTGGAATCACATAACTCTCATGTTTATATTGCAAAAACAAACTTACTGTGAGATACAACAAGCATATATGAGATTTTAATGACAATGATGAGATACAGAATATGATTTATGTATTTTCGATGTGATTTAAACCCCTGCGTGTCTTTATCACGTTTATCTCTACGAACGTGAAACAAAAGATGCATGTCACTGATCAAACCAAACCACCAATCACAGGTGTGAAGCCCAAAGTCTTTAAAGTAAACTTGACCATTGAGTGAATGTTGTGCAGTTACGAGAGCATAGAGAGAGTCGAGCAAGCGCTCATTCCAGCACTTGTGTGGCTGGATTTGTGCACGCTAAGCAGAGGTGCGCTTTCCCGTAGAGTTTTGCTCATGAAGTAGCCTATATGTGCCCTCGCAAGGATGTGCGCAATATTTTACTGCGTACATACTCGCAAATCTCTCGCTTGCGCGTGCTTTATCCGTACCTTAGATTTGGGTCTGAATAAACATAACATACTTTCGCACACCTTGTGGCTAGTAGGGGCCCCCAAGCCCGCGGGGCCCCATGCAATTGCGTGGTTTGCGTGGTGGGTAAACACGCCACTGTTTTGAACAAGGCATTAACACATGTAACAAGTGTTACATTTAAAGACTAATGATGAGACTTTTACACACTTTATAAAACACTTGTAGTCCAATAATCCTAAACAAAACAGCTTTAACAAAAAACAAAGCTTTACAATAATAAACAACACATATTCTGATAATGAAGAAGACAAAATTTTAACCTTGTGCAAGCAGACCCAGTGTGCCCAGAATAGCTAAAAGAAACATTATTGTTTTTGTGTGACCCTGACTGAATGCAAGCTGATCTTTCGTGAACTTTTGTATAGCAGTGAATATGCAAAACACTTTCAACTCATCAGATGACTGTCAAAGACAAATTCAAAGATGCATACTGGAATTAAACTTAATGTTATAAATCAAATTGCTAGATTTTTTGTTGGTGCATTGAATTTATTCTGGAGATTTTTGTAAAGTCAATAAATGAGGAGAAATTATTGTTGTGGACTTTTAGCAGAGGACCCAAACGTTGTAGGTAAGTGCAGAATAAAATAAATAAACAAATGTATAAGCAGAATAAGTAGCATTTTCAGGACATTATATTTTTTTACTTTTTACTGTGAAGCTCTTGCTAAGAGAAATATTAGTTGTAGTAATTTGTACAGTGTGTGTGGTTAAGCCTATAGAACATTTTCTCATAAAATATGAATATAAATACAAATTATTTGGCTGTATCATACATTAATATTTATTATTAATAAATAAACATAACAAATTGTGTTAATCATAATGATATTGTATTTATTGCTAATGTTTAGTGTTAGTGTTTGCATGTAGGAGGTTTTTGTACAGGCACTGAATGGGTTTGTATCACTGTGGTACACTTTTGGTGGCGGCACAAGACTCTCAGTTGGAAGTAAGTAAATCTCTTTTATTTCCAGACATTGAAAGCATAGAAAAAGTAACTTTATTCACAATATGGTAAAAGTTTAATAGATTTCAATTTAACTGGTTAATATTTTGTTTTATGGTGCTTAAATGTGTTTGTTTACTTTGTAATGAAACAGAAATGTATCTATATAAAATTATCATTAGGATAAAGTTTAATTTAAAATATATTTAAAATCAGAAAGTACTTTAAAAAAATTTATTTAGAAGTAAACACAGAAAATATAAAAAATGAATAGCAGATTTTAATTCTGACTGTATGTGTTTTATTAAATGATAACAAATTTAGTTAATCTCACATAAGTCATAAAGTTAAGATCTTATTTTTGAATTACATTTATAAACTTTTATTGAACAATTATGACTGTATCGAAATGTATTTTATACTGTTGATATAAATGTAATGTAATCTAAAATCATGTATATCAATTACTAAAAGTAATATTTTAAATATCTTAATGGTAACACTTTACACAAGGTTTGTATCAGTAAACATTAGTAAACGCATTAACTAACATGAACAAACAATGAACAATATAGTTGAATAATATTCAACATGTACTAATTCTTGTTAGTTATTGTTAATGTTACATAATGTCAATATAGTTATTCATTTCATGGTGCGTTAACTTATGTTAACAGCTACAACATTTGATTTAAAAATGTATTAGTAAATGCTGAAATAACATAAACTAAGATTAATAAATTCTGTAGATGTAGACTATTGTTCATTGATAGGCATGTTAGCTATTGCTATTGCACAAATTGTAAGTGCAACTTATTGTAAAGTGTGTTTTTTTACATTTAATTGTAAATATTGTCTACTGAACATGTCTAAATGTGTTTAAAATAAAAATTCAGTTTTAATGGGCTGCTGCATGAAGATATGCTTGATTAACTAAGAATCTTTTAAAGGGAAGTGAAAACACAAAATGTTTTAAACAAATGTTTAAGAAACTTCTTGTATTCACCCCCCCCCCTCTCTTTCTCTCTCTCTCTCTCTCTCTCTCTCTCTCTCTCTCTCTCTCTCTCTCTCTCTCTCTCTCTCTCTCTCTCAGATAACGCTCTGCCTACTCTAACGGTCCTGCCTCCCTCCAGAGATGAGTTGAAACAGGGTAAAGCTACAGTCATGTGTGTTGGCAGTAAGGGTTATCCCTCTGACTGGAAGCTGAACTGGAAGGTTGATGGTAGCAGCAGGAGCTCTGGTGTGAATCTGAGTCCCAGTCTACTGCTGAAGGATGGACTGTACAGCTGGAGCAGCAGTCTGAGTCTCACTGACAGTGAATGGAGATCAGCAAAAACCATCAGCTGTGAGGCCACACAGAGCTCACAGAGTCCAGTCATCAAAAGCATTGACACACAACAGTGTGATGCATAATGATAACACGCACACACGCACGCACATACACACACATGATTTATACTATACTAAATCTTATAAAAAAAATTTTTCACTGTTTGCTGAGGTTCCGTTGCTTTATTACTGTAGCCTATTGTAGTGCATATGACAGCAGACTTTATTAATTTGCTCATTTCTATATTTTGGTTACAAAATAAAATAATTTTGGCTCAGATCATTGTTATTAATTTTTTGTGTTTTCAGAAAATATCAGATGCTATAAACAATATTTTTAAACTCCTGGTATGTTTTAGAATTGTAACATTTTAGTTGTAACAAACATCTATAAGACTATCATCAGTGTGAATTGTAGTATTCTCTGTTGGGATTAAGCATGACAGATCTTTAAGAGCTCTAAAAAAAATCTAATGACCTGTAGCAAAATGTTTATATAAACGTACATTTCTTACATTAAAATATATTTACTATTTGCTAATATATAAATAAGTGTGGCTAAAAACTTTTAAAAAAGACAATAGAGGTAAAGGTATTTATTTTCTCAGAGAGGGGTATTACTAAGTACTGTATATGAATTATAATTGTAATGTAAAATAGTTTTTATACTGTAAACTGACAAGTGAATAATACATCCACAAGACAAGTTTATTTAAGAACAATGATCTTTCTCAACAGTCTAATGTTGTGAACATCTGTCTGTGCTGTCTGACTGAGGAAGGTTTTTGTATGAGTCTATTTCACTGTGTGATCCCGCTGCTCAAGGGCGTAGGTTTGCTCCTGGCATTGGTGGGGACATAAATAAAATGGTCGCATTGCAAAAACTGTTTATCACTGTTTACTTGACATAACCAACAGACAACTCAGTATGCACGTTACTCAGTGACATCTGACTCGCCACCCCCGGTGCCATCCCAAATTTAATGTACTATAATAAACAATTCGTTATGTCCTAGAGCCTAATAAACAGTAACTGTTAAAGTCTTTGTCAAAAAAATCACTTTGTAACATATATCAAGAAAATCACTTTGTAACATATATGAATCCATATTTACTTTATAACATTGAAGAATATGCAATTAATATTTAATTCTTAATTTAATTTTGCCAAAAAAATCCCAGTGTTGAAGTAGGTATGTATATCATGCTGTTTCCTGAACAACGTTTATTAACGTTTCTGTAGTTCACATTAAATCTTCTTTTCATTAACAGACAGTTAATCAGGGTGAAAAAAATAATTTTAAGTTTAAAATGCAACCTTACATTATGTCTACATCTGTGCAAGTAATGACCACAGTGCAGTAATGTAAAGTATTCAGCAATCATGACATGAATTCATGTTTTTACCATGTTGGGGTTATTTTCTTTCATGGATTAGGGACCCCCTAAAACACCTTACAACCCCATTTATAAAAGGTTGACACAAGTTTGCAACTCCTCAGGTTAACATGGGATTGTCGTGTATTGGTGAAAAGACTGTCCTTGAATCATTATGTGACACAACTTGTTCCGTATTTTGTGCATGAAACAGTTACAGTGGGTATAATAAAACTTTCTTCATCACTTACCTGTAGCCCGAATAATCACGCGCGTCTTGTTGAGTGAACTTTGGCGCGTTGTACAAAGTGAAACCATCCTATCACACGTAGCGAGTAAAGACATAAAGGCTGCGTCCGAAACCGCATACTGTATAGTAGGTACTGAATTAGATGAAGTACCTACTTACTTGGCGTTAAAACAGTAGGTACTGTATAGTATGAATCCGGGTAGTATGAATGAGATTCGGACGTACTACATCCGCCATGTTGCTACATCACGTGACATACGTCGTCATCACGTCATGTCATTTCAGCGCGAAAACAGCCGCGTGCCTCTTCTTCTTCGTTGGATAACTCCTCGTCCGGGGCATCATGGGATAGTGAAGCGTCCATCGTATGCACACTGCAAAATCTAACCGGAAGTAGTAGGTCATCCGGGTACTTTTCGCATACTGTTTTTCGAATACTATGTATTCGGACATACTACTCGCCTCGCCTACTGCTTTTCGCGTACTATATAGTATGTAGTAGGCGGTTTCGGACGCAGCAATAAAGTGATGTGAGTGAGAGTGGCGGGACTCAAGAAATGCTAATCCAATCATATTAGCGATGTGAGTTACGGAGGCGGGCATTGCAGAGAACGAAAGCTGTTAACTGTTTGTGTACCACATGGAGCGTTATTTTTACAGAACGGGATTGCAAAAGATTTCTAATCTCATTTAAATGATTCCTGAAAAAAATATAATAAGTAAAAAATAGAAAACACAAGAATAAGACGGACATCAGTGGTTATATATAAATACAGATTAATTTTGGTCGAAATTATTGCTAGGGACAATTCAGTCTTCCCTGAATATTGGTAAGGACATGTCCCTAGCGTCCCACCCTAAATCTACGCCCATGCCGCTGCTAACCCCCATACAGTAATAATCTCCTGCATCCTCAGGCTGAACTCTACGTATGTTCAGTGTATATATGAGTTCAGATCGACTTCCACTGAACCGATCTGGTACTCCAGATTGAAGTCGATTTGCTTTGTAGATGAGGAGTTTAGGAGCTTCTCCAGGTTTCTGTAGATACCAGCTCATGTAATCATCAACTCCACTGGTCCCAGTACAACTAATAGAGGCAGAATCTCCAACTTTAACTGACAGAGATTCAGGAGACTGAACCTCCTGATGAGAAACTGAGAAAAGATTGGCATGTGCTATTTAATAATAACAATAATATTTAAAAGCAGAAATAAGAATTCTAAAGCTAAGAAAATTAATGGGAATTGAAATTCTTATTAAACAATATAAAAATGAATAAATAATAACCTTGAGCAAGCAGACCCAGAGTTCCAAGCATCAGAATAAGAGACATTGTTTTTTGTCGGTTCTTGCACGGCTGAATACACACAGATCACAAGTGAAGTTTTAAGAGCAGTGATATGCAAAACTCTCTAGAAGTTTCCCCTGAATACAAAACATATTTAGTTACATCCTGGAATTTTACCCAAAACACTAAAACAATAAATGCTAACCAGATTGTGTAACAGTATATTTAGGTAAACTCTCTCTCTCTCTCTCTCTCTCTCTCTCTCTCTCAAAAACCATCAGCTGTGAGGCCACACAGAGCTCCCAGAGTCCAGTCATACAAACCATTGACACACAACAGTGTGATGCATAATGATCACACACAGAATAATATACAGAATAAATAAAATCTTATTATATGCAGAGTTGCTTTTTATTGTAGTTCATGACAGCAGACTTTATTAATTTGCTGATATTTTGGCTGCAAAAATAAATGCATTTTGGCTCAAATCAGTGTTATCGTTTTTACTGTGTTTTCATAAAATATCAGAAGCTTTAAACTATATTTTGATGTAATATACACAATATATACAGTGCTTCGGGAAAGTATTCAGCTCTTCACTTTTTGTTATGTTACAGCCTCCAAAATTGATTAAATTCTTTATTTTCCTCATTTCTACAAACAATACCTCATAATTACAATGTTAAAGAAGTTTGCTTAAAATCTTTGCAAATTTATATATATATAAAAAACTAAGAAATAAAATGTACATGTACATAAGTATTCACAGCCTTTAGACAATACATTGTTGAAGCACCTTTGGCACCAGTTACAACTTTAAGTATTTTGGAGTATGATGCTACAAGGTTGCTACACCTCTTTTTGGTCAGTTTTTCCCAATCTTCTTTGTAGGACCAATCAAGGTCCATCAGGTTGGATAGGGAGCGTTGTTGTACAGCCATTTTCAGATTGGGTTCAATGGGGTTCAAGTCTGGACTCTTTTTTGTTATTTCTGCTGTGTGTTAATTTTAAGTGCCAGTGAAAAGGCTGTGAAAACATTGTTTAAAACACAAAGATTTTAAATAAACTTCTTTCAAGTTGTCATTATGGGCTATTGTTTGTAGAATTTTGAGGAAAAAAAGTTTTTTCTGTTGCAATGTATATATCAACTTTAATTGTAGTCTTGAATTGTAGTAAATACTTTTAGATGTTTGTTTATACAGTTTTCTTTTCAAGAGCTCTAAAAATCTGTTTGAACAAACATAAAGCTCTTACATTATAATATATAAACTATTTGCTATAAGTAAGGGCACCTGAACACCTTAATTAAATTACTGTAAGGTTTTAAAACTAAAATAAAGATATAATGTAATATGTGTAGATTATTGTTATCACTGTAAACTGACAAGTAGATACATCCATGACACATATATTTAAGCACAAATTATCTGTCTCAACAGTCTATGTTGTGAACTTCTGTTGTCTGTGCGGTCTGACTGAGGGAGGTTTTTGTATGACTCTATTTCACTGTGTGCACCTGTATGGCGGATAATAAGCCCCCATACAGTAATAATCTCCTGCATCCTCAGGCTGAACTGCACGTATGTTCAGTGTAAAAAGGAGTCCAGAGTAAGTTCCACTGAACCGATCTGGTACTCCAGATTCAAGATTACTTGCTTCATAAATGAGGAGTTTAGGAGCTTCTCCAGGTTTTAGTAGATACCAGCTCATGTCAGAACCAACTCCATCGGTCCCAGTACAACTAATAGAGGCAGAATCTCCAACTTTAACAGACAGAGATTCAGGAGACTGAACCTCTTGATGAGAAACTGAGAAAAGATTTGAGTAAAAATATTAATGAAGTTTGCTTGTGCTATTTAATAAGTAACAATAATATTTAAAAGCAGAAATGAGAATTCTAAAGCTAAGATTAAAACTGCAAGCAGTGATGGAAGGGCCCTCGCACACATGACACCGCCACGCCGTGGCATAAGAATGAAAGGGAACGGTAGTAAATAGGCATTTAAGCATGTAAACATAGGTGAACCATTTAAAAGTGTAGTATAATGTGCCACATTTCCTGTTGCTAATTACAAATGACAGCGAGGTAGCATCGTGTAAGATAGCATGAGAGAGAGAGAGAGAGAGAGTGAGCGAGTGTGTGTGAGTTTGAGTGACTACATGTAAATATTGGCATGTAGATGTGTTCAGTCCAGGACTCTTATCAATCATGTGAAGTTTGGGACAAATCCGACATTGCGTTATCATTGTAAACATGTTACTTCCTGTTACCAGCTGGTGGCGCTATGACCATAACTGACTATTGGCATCATAGTGACAAAGTAACGGGTTTCTGTAACTCCACTACTTTTAGCAGTAACGAGCATGTAACGAAGTATTTTTTTATCAAATAACGCAATTATATTTACTGAAATTTAAATGAGTTCGTTACTCGCGTTACTCTATTTTGTAAAAAATAGACAAGACATATCTGATGTCGCAGGACCGTAATTGGCGGCGCAATGATTCATTACACTTCATCATAGCTGACAGTGCATATAGAATGAACATGAAAAATCTAAACGGGACAACATACCTTTGTTTAAAAATTGTGCGCAAGTCATAATCCATCCGGTCTCATTATCTTATCATTATCCGGTAAATTATCTTCACCAAGCAATCGCAGTATGACATCAACTTGCATTTGTAGTCCACAAAGGTAATAAATCTAAGAAATGTTCATATATTCTTAGATGTTTACATCGGCTTCATGGAAGAGAACGATCCGCGATTGTTGTTTCCACTAAAATATTCACACTGCGCTGTACACCCGTGGTAAAACGCCATAGTATGTGTGAGCTTGCTTTTAGTTTTAGTTTCAGTCTCTCCGTATCCGAACAAACAATCCACTCGCTCTGTGTCTGTCTGACAAAACAATCCACTCGCTCTGTGTCCGTCCGACAAAACAATCCACGTAGCCTACTCCGTTTTCTGATTAAATATCTTCCTTTAATCCTGTGTATCATTTAAATCCAACAGAAATCAAACAATATATGACCAAAGAGCGCAGTCCCTGCGGCAAGCTTCACAAGCTGTGTTCCAATTCAAGTGCTGCACCCTACTAAGCATGCAATAAAAGGTGAGCACTTGCCCATTCAAGGCGCTCAGAAGTTCGCGAAGAGAACTGAAATGAGACGGTCTAACCTTCGGAGGACCCATAATTTGCCTCAACTGGTGCACGCGCATCGCGCCTGTTAGCAGGACACAGCGGAGACGTTTCTAACTTATTAAAATAAATATGAAATCAGAAAAATTATAATTTATTTTAGAAAATATGACATGTTGACACAATTGTCTCCAAGTTTTTTAAGACACTACACAATTTTAACACATTATATATTTTTGTAAACATGCAGAATATTTGTCTAAATGGTCTAAATGATATACATAAATAAACTAAGTTTACATATTAAGATAATTTCTAACAAAAATATTCAAAGGATGAATCTAAAGCAAAATAGGCTCCTACAGTATGTGATATATTAGAGTCTTACGTGTAAAATAGCCCATCCATATCATTTTACTGTTTGACTGTTCAGTACTGTTCATATTTACATTTAAAAAGCAGACATACAAGTAACTAATTACTTTTGATATACAGTAACTGGTAGAGTAATTCAGTTACTTTTAAAAGAAGTAACTAGTAACTGTAACTAATTACTAATTTTCAGTAACTTGCCCAACACTATTGACATGTAGATGTGTTCAGTCCAGGACTCTTATTAATCATGTGAAGTTAGGGAAAGATCAGACATTGCATAATCAGTGTAAACATGTCACTTCCTGTTGCCAGCTGGTGGCGCTATAACCATAAGTGACTATTGACATGTAGATGTGTTCAGTCCAGGACTCTTATTAATCATGTTAAGTTTGGGACAGATCAGACATTGCATAATCATTGTAAACATGTAACTTCCTGTTGCCAGCTGGTGGCGCTATAACCATAAGTGACTATTGACATGTAGATGTGTTCAGTCCAGGACTCTTATTAATCATGTGAAGTTAGGAAAAGATCGGACATTGCATAATCAGTGTAAACATGTCACTTCCTGTTGCCAGCTGGTGGCGCTATGACCATAAGTGACTATTGACATGTAGATGTGTTCAGTCCAGGACTCTTATTAATCATGTGAAGTTCGGGACAGATCAGACATTGCATAATCATTGTAAACATGTCACTTCCTGTTGCCAGCTGGTGGCGCTATAACCATAAGTGACTATTGACATGTAGATGTGTTCAGTCCAGGACTCTTATTAATCATGTGAAGTTAGGAAAAGATCGGACATTGCATAATCATTGTAAACATGTAACTTCCTGTTGCCAGCTGGTGGCGCTATAACCATAAGTGACTATTGACATGTAGATGTGTTCAGTCCAGGACTCTTATTAATCATGTGAAGTTAGGAAAAGATCGGACATTGCATAATCAGTGTAAACATGTCACTTCCTGTTGCCAGCTGGTGGCGCTATGACCATAAGTGACTATTGACATGTAGATGTGTTCAGTCCAGGACTCTTATTAATCATGTTAAGTTTGGGACAGATCAGACATTGCATAATCATTGTAAACATGTAACTTCCTGTTGCCAGCTGGTGGCGCTATAACCATAAGTGACTATTGACATGTAGATGTGTTCAGTCCAGGACTCTTATTAATCATGTGAAGTTAGGAAAAGATCGGACATTGCATAATCAGTGTAAACATGTCACTTCCTGTTGCCAGCTGGTGGCGCTATGACCATAAGTGACTATTGACATGTAGATGTGTTCAGTCCAGGACTCTTATTAATCATGTGAAGTTCGGGACAGATCAGACATTGCATAATCATTGTAAACATGTCACTTCCTGTTGCCAGCTGGTGGCGCTATAACCATAAGTGACTATTGACATGTAGATGTGTTCAGTCCAGGACTCTTATTAATCATGTAAAGTTAGGGAAAGATCGGACATTGCATAATCAGTGTAAACATGTCACTTCCTGTTGCCAGCTGGTGGCGCTATGACCATAAGTGACTATTGACATGTAGATGTGTTCAGTCCAGGACTCTTATTAATCATGTGAAGTTCGGGACAGATCAGACATTGCATAATCATTGTAAACATGTCACTTCCTGTTGCCAGCTGGTGGCGCTATGACCATAAGTGACTATTGACATGTAGATGTGTTCAGTCCAGGACTCTTATTAATCATGTGAAGTTCGGGACCGATCAGACATTGCATAATCATTGTAAACATGTCACTTCCTGTTGCCAGCTGGTGGCGCTATAACAATAAGTGACTATTGACATGTAGATGTGTTCAGTCCACGACTCTTATTAATCATGTAAAGTTAGGGAAAGATCGGACATTGCATAATCAGTGTAAACATGTCACTTCCTGTTGCCAGCTGGTGGCGCTATGACCATAAGTGACTATTGACATGTAGATGTGTTCAGGTTAGGACTCTTATTAATCATGTGAAGTTTGGGACAGATCGGACACTGTATGCCTGAGTTCCAGCAACCTGTTTCATAGCGAAACATCAAACTTTGGCTGTCCGAAACAGACACAAATTTTAATATAGAATCAAATCCTTTGCAATTTAGCATCACAAAGACCTTAAGATGACAATCACCAAATATGAAGATGATCCGACTAAAACTGTAGGAGGAGTTAGTTAAAGTATGACTGCTGGAAATGAGAAAAACTGAGCCAAAATCTGAGAAATAATTCAAAATAGCTGACTTCCTGTTTGGTGTAGGGCGTTGCTCCAAGAGACTTTTTTGTAGGGCTTGTAATAATACATGAGCATACCGAAATTCGTACATGTAAGTTAAACACAGTCCAAGGGCTGCTTCATTCAATATTTGAAAGTGGCGCTAAAACATGTTCCTTCAGGTTGCCAGCTGGTGGCGCTATGGCTATAAATGAAAATTGTTATGTAGATGTGTTCAGGTCAGGACTCTTAGCAATCATGTGAAATTTGGGACAGATCGGACATTGTATGCATGAGTTCCAGCAACTTCCTGTTTCATTGGAAAACATCAAACTTTGTCGGGCCAGAACCGACACAAATTTTTATGTAGAGTCAAATCCTTCGCAATTTAGCATCACAAAGGCCTTAAGATGAGAATCACCAAATATGAAGATGATCCGACGAAAACTGTAGGAGGAGTTAGTTAAAGTATGACGCCTGGAAATGACAAAAACTGCGCCCAAATCACAAAAATAACTCTGAATAGCTGACTTCCTGTTTGATTTACGGCTTCACTCCAAGAGACTTTTTTGTAGGTCTTGTCATGCTACAGAAGGGTACCGAATTTCGTAATTGTACGTCAAACACAGTCCGAGGGCTGCTTCGTTGAAAATTTGTAGGTGGCGCTATAGAGCCATTTTCCCACGCCTAATTCCAAAGCCTACACCACATGTAAATTTTCATCACTCTTGACATCTCTGCAAAATTTCATGAGTTTTCGAGTATGTTTAGGCCCTCTAAAGTCCCGCTGAAGTCGGAGAAGAAAAAGAAAAAAAATAATAATAATAATAACTCCTTGAAGAACAATAGGGTCCTCACACCCCGGTGTGCTCGGGCCCTAAAAATGAATGGGAATTGTATTTCTTATTAAAATAATATAAAATGAATAAATAATAACCTTGAGCAAGCAGACCCAGAGTTCCAAGCATCAGAATAAGAGACATTGTTTTTTTGTCGGTTCTTGCACGGCTGAATACACACAGATCACAAGTGAAGTTTTAAGAGCAGTGATATGCAAAACTCTCTAGAAGTTTCCCCTACAAAACATATTTAGTTACATCCTGGAATTTTACCCACAACACTAAAACAATAAATGCTAACCAGATTGTGTAACAGCATATTTGGGTCAATATTTAAAATAATTATACATGTATAATTATGCAGATGTATACCTTTTTCATCACAACCAAGAACACTCCAAAATTGCTGGGTTTTTTATCCATAATTGGTAATTATTGGACAGAATACGCTGCTGGGTTAAAATTTACCCAACATTGGGTCCTTTTTAACCCAACATTGGGTCATTTTTAACCCAGCATGTGTTCTTCAATATTTACCCATTATTGGTCAAAAATACCCCAGAAATTTTTAGAGTGAAAAGAAATAATATTTTTGACTGATAAAATATATTTTAATATTGCATTCAGGTCTGCTTCATTAACTTCATTAATATATGAAGGGGAAGTAAAAAACACTGACTGGCAGAAGTGACTTTCTGGAAAGAACTGAGGCTTGCTCTCATGTAACAGAAAATATTTAGATTTACTGCAAATTTATCCTATATAATGACATTAGATATCATATGATGATTAGATTATGTGAGGCCAGATGAAGTGTTTTATGTTTGTGTGTCTCATACACAACGTGTGTTGTTGTGATTGTGCATATTTTTGTTCTCCTTTCAACACCTGCAGTCTCCATTCATAATTTTCATAATTTTCTCAGTCTGACTAAAGGAGGTTTTTGTATGGCATTTTTTCACTGTGTGAACACCCAGTTGTCACTGATCTTATGAACACTAAGACAGTAATACACTCCTGCATCTTCAAGCTGGACATTATTGTTGTTTAGAGTAAAATCAAGTCCATTTCCTCCAGAATGAAAACTGCCTCCACCACTCATTCTGGATGGAGTACTTGATTGCTTCATTGTTGTGTAATATATCAGGAGTTTAGGAGGATCCTCTGCCTTCTGAAGGTACCAGGAGATGTAGTACTCTCCTTTAGATGCTGACCCCGTTGGATTTCTATAAACTACAGTGTTGACCTTACAGTCAATAGAGATGCTCTGACCAATCTGAGCAGTTTTAACTTCAGGCTGAGTCACTATAACCTGACCCAAAACACCTGTTTGAAAAGAGAAACTCTGCTAAATTAACATTATTGCCATTATTATTTACCATTATTGCTTTTTTATTTCCTATTTTGTGTTATCAAATATTAAATAAAAATAGCCTAGTGAAAAATATTTACCTTGGATGAAGCAAAGTGCCCATATAAAGAGAATCATATTTGCTTCAGGTTGTGTATTAGTGTGAGCAGTTGTTGTGTTAAAAGTCTTCACAGGTCTATAAACACTAGCAGAGCACTGAAGCATGAGCTGTCAATGCAAAGCATCATTATAGAGGAAAACCCCTCTGTTACCAGGAGTTTATTTTAAAGCTCCACTGTGTAAGATCTACTCCCATCTAGCGGTGAAAGTCTATATGACAACCAACTGAATATTACTTTCCAGCCCCCCCCCCATTCGGAATGCGTTTTAACTCGTACGGTGGCCCGGCCGTGTCATGCCAAGGTTAAAGGTGCAATTTGTAAGATATTTGCAGTAAAATGTCCAAAAACCACTAGGCCAGTGTTATATATTTTGTCCAGCTGATTACTATCAATATCTGTAATGTTTTCAACTACTTGTAAATCATGAGAAAATTTCCATTCAAAACATTGACAGGGGGCAGTGCAGTCTCCTGTCAATGACGTTAATATCCATGTGACCCTTTGTCACCGCCTTTACTGACGTAAACCACATGACAACAGTGGTCGAGCTCGAACAAATAAAATGGCGGCCAAGGAATCAGCTGGAGCACAAATTTAGTGAAAATAAACGTATATTTTCGCTTTTTAAGCATTTTAATTGCATTTCTAGCGAGAAATTAGTATTGTAGTTTTCAAATATGTGATTAGTTATCACAAAGGCACTCTCTGTTTATATTTCAAACACGCTGCCTTTGAAGTGCGTCGGAAAGCCTTTCTCTGAGCGGCCTTCAGGCCTCCGAGGCCGAAGTCATTTCCTCAAGAGGCAGCGAGGCAACAAGTCCTCACTGCCTTGAGTTTTCGGACGCAGCGAGCCAGTGTTGTGGACAAATGCGGAACTATGCGATAGCGCCTGTCGGGCTACGCGCTTGCTTATGAACTTATGGATATCTCTGTACCGTCTGCCGCTGGTTGTGTCAGCTCCTGTAAGCGTACGGGCCAACCAAACGACCCAAGAAGAGTTTGGAACAAAACAAGGGAGGATCAATTTGTTGCATTATCTGGATGGAGAGAGCTTCACGACAACATTTAACTAGACCGAGATTCTGATCCTGCTTGTGTTTTACGCGATGGGTGAGTTGTTTTGATTCGTAACTCTTCAAAAAACGTATGCTATTATATTGATCACAACATTAGTGTGTAGATTGTAATCAGCGCGTCTTCCCGCGGACGATATGCACATCAAAGGTATTGTACAGCAATATAAATGGTCATTTTAAGACACTTCACAATAAGATTTGTACTGTCAATACATTATGTCAAAAATCATTGTAGATTGTAAGTTGAAAACTTAATTCTGTGCTGTGTTTACCATCGAATTTGGACTAATACTGTAATATCAATATGACTAACAATTTCGTTTTGAACATCACATATAAACTTACATAATGAAATAAACGATGTCATCAAACGCAACATTTATAAGACTTGATTACCTTACGTGATTTCTCGTTCGCGTCTGATTGATGGCCATCAGTGGTTGAGTTAAAGACTACAAATCCCATAATTCCACGCTGCTTCAGAGCGTCAGTAAACAACATCATTGTTATTGTTTGATCTGGCGCCATCTAGCGGCGAAAATTTTACAAACGGCATCTTTAACATGGCTTCCAGTAGCTACAAAGAAAATGCAATGAAAAAAAATGAACAATTTGCAATGTCCTTTGCCTGTGATCCATCAAAGCACACAGATTTATGTTTAACATGGAAAAAGTCTGATTGTCATGATACGTCCGCTTAAAATCACATACAAAAAGCAACCATAAACGTATCTTAGACACTCCTTTTTCATCGACGCGAGGAAAAATATCACAGGGGCTGTTAAACTTGGTATTAAGATGTGTTTTCGTCGATCAGATCACAAGTGGACGAGAGAGACACATTACGTTTACACTTGGTGTTTAAATCCGTCTCTTTTTGTCCATTTTCGACCGCTTCTCTCTCATCTGTGGACAAGTCCCTCTCCGGGAGTAATGATGGGTTTAAATGGACGCGAACGAATATTATGTCAGAGTCCAATGCTTATGTTTTAAGTAAACATGTTACATGTCCGTGTATATGTAAGAGCTTTCTCTGATATTGGTGAAATAAGATCACTCAACTTTCACACGCTTGTAAAATGAAACGAAAGACGCGCAGATCAGCGGCGTTTTATCAATGAAAGGCTAAAAATAGGACTGTCACCGTGTGTTTGTGCTAGAGGTCAGAAAAGATGAAAAACATTTATCTCAGTACCTCAGATTACATAAATGGGCGGAGAGACGGCGTGTGGCTGTTCGAACACATTAAACCACATGCATGTTTACACTAACAAGTGTTATGCATAATCATGCTAAAGTTAGCCAAGGAACTATAAAACTTCAAGTTTACAACATGGACTGTATAGATGTAAACGAATATGCTGAATTACCTGTGGAGAAGATATAAAGTGCAACTTCAGTGTCCCTTGAGCCCCATCTTGGAAAACTAACTCCAATAGTGACTTTGGTCTTGATGTTTTTCCTGTCACGTTGTCGTTTAAAATCCCTGTTTCGCTTCCTTTGCGATTTGTTTTAATGTCCTCGAGAATATGTCTTCAACAGGCTTTCAAATCAAAGCATTAGATCGCAGGTTCATCACGGTGTGCGGTTGTTGTAAAATCCGAAGGATTTTTGCTACGCAGGTCACAGGCTGGATACGTCATCAAGCCTGGTTTATTTAAATCAACTGAGCATTACATTCGCAAGTCATAAGCATATTACATCAATTTACAATTAACTAAGAATAATCGTCAGCTTTATAATTGTTAATATTCTGAAATAAGACTGTCTTGATGACGTATACCGCCTACACATGCAACCTCTGAGGCTTCAGCTATCGGCCGGCGTGAGTGTAAAGTGAAAGCGTGAAAGGCGGAGCTTGAATTTCAGGAATGTCCCTCGTCGGCGAATGTATTTCAAAGATGGAGGCACAACATGGATTCAGCCAGAGAGCGATTCGACGGTATGCATTTTAAATACCAGATTCTACACTTATGAGAATACTTTGATTAGTGGGGTGGAAGTAATTACACATAATTGAGCACATACTTTTGAAAGAAAACATGGGTTTTTGCTTAGAATTAACTCAAAAAAGTACACAGTGGAGCTTTAAGGACAAAGGTTTCAAAACTTAAAACCAATCCACTAAGAGACAGTAACATCCTAATTTCTGTTTACTAAAAATACTCATTGACACTATAGATTTATAGAGAAATACTTGTGGTGAGCTTGAAGCAGAGGAAACAATTTTTTTTTGGTAGAAAATTATGAAAGGTGAATTTTTTTCTAGATTTGAATTTATATTTAGAGAATAATATTATTGTAATGTGCTTAATTGTTGCACTATAATTAGGAGGTTTTACTCACACTACTGTAATTGTTGTATTTTGAGTAATGTGATTTTGCAGATTAGATGTTTAAAGCCCTAAATATTTTGTTATGCAATCTAAATGTTTGAAAAGCATATCAAGTAAGAGAGATTAATGTCCAATGCAAAATTCAGTATACTGTATAATAATATTTATAATTTCAATGAAGAGTAGGCCTAAAATTTTAGATTAACAATTTTAATCTGAAAATAAAACTTTTCAGTGAACATTAAATTTAAACTTAAACATTTGCTGGTGTACAGTATAGGTAACAAAGAGCAAATTGTGTAGTTGTAGGGGTTACAGTTTTAGTGTGCAGGTTTTGTCTGGCCACTCATTGGGTTCCTATTACTGAACATAAATGTTGTATTACAGTAGTAAAGAGATGTGCAGTCTGACATTAATAAACTTTCTTTAGGCTGGACAGAACTGATGGTCAGAATGAATGAATTTGTACTGCAACTGATCCATAAGAAACAATTTTGTTTTAGAAAGTGTGTGTGCATGCGCGCATGTGTGCGTGCATGTTACACTCTAAAAACCGTTGGGTTATTTGTTTTACCCAACAGGTGGGTTAAACATATTGGGTTGTTGGGTTGGGTTATTCGTAGGTTTTATTGGGTTATTTCTATAACAACCCAGACAGATGGGTTAAAATCGGGCTCACGTCACGCATTTTGAATTTCAATGGTCGACAGGTGCCACTGCTGAGTGAATAAATAATACAAAACTTACAAATACATTTATAATCCTTTATTTCCATTTAGTCATTTGCACCTGCACTTAAGTGTATAAATACGTACATGTATAGAAGCATAAATACATACATACACACATACATATATACATACATAAATATACAAAAACATAAAAGAACAGAACAAATACTCCATCTTATCCAAGTAAAAACTGCTTAAAAGGATAGTTCACACATTTGTCATCATTTTCATCCTCTCACCTGTATAAATGTCTTTATTTTGATGACCACAAAGGAAGATATTTCAAAGAATGTTTGAAATCAAACTGATCGTGAGCCCCATTCACTTTCATAGTATTCTTTTTTCCTACTATGACAGTCAATGGGGCTCATGATCTGCTTTGTTTCAAACATTCCTCAAAATACCTTCCTTTGTGGTCATCAGAACAAAGAAATGTATACAGGTTTGTAACAACAGGAGAGGACGAAAATTATGACATAATTTTTATTTTGGGGGAACTATCCCTTTAAGCAGGTGACAGTGTGTTAAGGAAACATCATCTGGTACAAAATGTATTGTGTGTTACAGAAACTACCTAACAGTAGTGAAAGGCTTGGGAATATTAAAGCATGTGTCAACTGCTGGTCTTGCTACTGGGCCATGCCTCCCCACAAAAACAAAGACTTGTGATTAGTCAAATTCATCCCATAGCAGGACATGGGGTCTTCGTCATACCTCCTCCTCCAAATACTGAACTATGTTTGTTTTCTGACCTTAAGACAGAATTTTCACAATGTAAATAAATATGCACACATAAACAGAATTAAACAAAAACAAGTGTCATAAATGATACTTACAGGTTGAAAATTAATAAATGTTTGCTTTGGCTCTTGGTACTGTAGCAAGGCTGAACCATCTTGCTGGCCATTTTGTAGGGTTTTTAATGCAACATCTCCAAGAATGTCTACATTTAAAGAAAAGAATAATGTATTAAATCTCAAAGCAAACACATCTGGCACGCTGAATAAATACTCTACTTTGACAGTAGATGTCGCTGAAGAGCAAATTCAACCGTTACCGGGGTTACCGTAAACAGTAGTAGACGTGCAGGATTAAACAGCGCTTTATCAGGGATTATACTGAAGTAAGACGACAATAAAATGCCATCGAGTCATTTCTT
Source organism: Misgurnus mizolepis (assembly GCA_025389145.1). Lineage (NCBI taxonomy): Eukaryota > Metazoa > Chordata > Actinopteri > Cypriniformes > Cobitidae > Misgurnus > Misgurnus mizolepis. The sequence goes on along the minus strand of JAIFKI010000011.1, from coordinate 14,531,142 downwards.
AAGACATTTCCATTCAGAAGCACATGTATATTACAGCTCTGTGTCTATAACACAGACCGGCTAAAAAAATATTTGGAGCAAAAAACAGCCGGCTGCATCCCTTAAAAGATAAAAAACGGTTTTTACTACACTTTAAACCAAAAACATTGTCTGTTACAGAAACCATGGTTAAAGCAATATGGCAATCAATATGCCATGAAACTAACGTTATAACGTTACTACTAAAAAAAGACATGATTCATTTTCGTAAGGGATGTTGGTGCTGTTTAGTATTAAAATAATTTGCGATGTTTTTCTACCTTTATGATGGCTTAAAAACGCGTGTTGGCATCGGTAACAGTTAATTAATGGAACAGGTGTAACGGACAAAAACTAGACAACAGCGTTTTTGTACAAGTATTTGTAGAAAACGTGTCTGATAGTTTACTGTGTGATAGAGCTTAAAGACACTTTGTAGCAAAATAAAACATTACACAGAGATATATATTTTAAAACGTACCTCTCGTGTCTGTCCGCACTCAGCAGTGGCACCTGTCGACCATTGAAATTCAAAATGCGTGACGTGAGCCCGATTTTAACCCATCTGTCTGGGTTGTTATAGAAATAACCCAATAAAACCTACGAATAACCCAACCCAACAACCCAATATGTTTAACCCACCTGTTGAGTAAAACAAATAACCCAACGGTTTTTACGTTATAACGTTAGTTTCATGGCGTATTGATTGCCATATTGCTTTAACCATGGTTTCTGTAACAGACAATGTTTTTGGTTTAAAGTGTAGTAAAAACCGTTTTTTATCTTTTAAGGGATGCAACCGGCTGTTTTTTGCTCCAAATATTTTTTTAGCCGGTCTGTGTTATAGACACAGAGCTGTAATATAAATGTGCTTCTGAATGGAAATGTCTTAAGAAATGACTCGATGGCATTTTATTGTCGTCTTACTTCAGTATAATCCCTGATAAAGCGCTGTTTAATCCTGCACGTCTACTACTGTTTACGGTAACCCCGGTAACGGTTGAATTTGCTCTTCAGCGACATCTACTGTCAAAGTAGAGTTTTTATTCAGCGTGCCAGATGTGTTTGCTTTGAGATTTAATACATTATTCTTTTCTTTAAATGTAGACATTCTTGGAGATGTTGCATTAAAAACCCTACAAAATGGCCAGCAAGATGGTTCAGCCTTCCTACAGTACCAAGAGTCAAAGCAAACATTTATTAATTTTCAACCTGTAAGTATCATTTATGACACTTGTTTTTGTTTAATTCTGTTTATGTGTGCATATTTATTTACATTGTGAAAATTCTGTCTTAAGGTCAGAAAACAAACATAGTTCAGTATTTGGAGGAGGAGGTATGACGAAGACCCCATGTCCTGCTATGGGATGAATTTGACTAATCACAAGTCTTTGTTTTTGTGGGGAGGCATGGCCCAGGAGCAAGACCAGCAGTTGACACATGCTTTAATATTCCCAAGCCTTTCACTACTGTTAGGTAGTTTCTGTAACACACAATACATTTTGTACCAGATGATGTTTCCTTAACACACTGTCACCTGCTTAAAGGGATAGTTCCCCCAAAATAAAAATTATGTCATAATTTTCGTCCTCTCCTGTTGTTACAAACCTGTATACATTTCTTTGTTCTGATGACCACAAAGGAAGGTATTTTGAGGAATGTTTGAAACAAAGCAGATCATGAGCCCCATTGACTGTCATAGTAGGAAAAAAGAATACTATGAAAGTGAATGGGGCTCACGATCAGTTTGATTTCAAACATTCTTTGAAATATCTTCCTTTGTGGTCATCAAAATAAAGACTTTTATACAGGTGAGAGGATGAAAATGATGACAAATGTGTGAACTATCCTTTTAAGCAGTTTTTACTTGGATAAGATGGAGTATTTGTTCTGTTCTTTTATGTTTTTGTATATTTATGTATGTATATATGTATGTGTGTATGCACGCCCGCCGACAGGGGGGGACAAACGGGTCTGTTGTCCCGGGCCCAGGGTGGGGGGGGCCCAGAGTGGGGGCCCAGAACTGGAACCTATGGAATAATTTATAAAAAAATAAAGAAAATATTTGATTTGAAGTTCAGTACGCTCAAAATGTCCTGTCAGACTCAGCACAAGTCCGCTGCTCAAAAAAGAAAAGAAAAGAAGAAAATATAGGCCTTATAGAGGAAAATTGAATTCCTAATTCTCCCCATTAAGAATCTGTGACCGCAGATATAGTCACTGCATCGCGTGTGTTTAGAAGTCTGTGCTGTTTGCTGTGAGGTTTTTATGAGAGAAAGCACAAACTATTTAATATTTAATATGTAAAACTTGAATTTGAAATAAAACTTACCGCGGAGAAGATAATGAATTCGCTATCGTTTCTATTGCTAAGTGACGCGACAATTATTTATTATTTCAAATCCGTTTACAAGATAAATATACATGGTGTTGTTAAACAGATGAAATTATCTTGATATAGGCTACATTCATTATGAGAAGCCTTTTCTTTTTACTGTTACACTGTAGACAGTAATATATGTAATTTATATAAAACTCTATGGCCGTGACAGCACATTGTTCATTATCTGTTGGTTCATGTTGGTCCAGTTTAATTCAGGTTTAATAAAATGTAATTATAAAATATTTTATTGTTTTATAATATTCACAGCGCACATTCTCTCAGATCGTTTTAAAACATTTTTAATTATTCTGCAAAATTCCGCATAGATTTTGCAAAAGAAATCCACAGAAATAGCAAAAAATAACTCCTTACACAGATTCCTTACACAGCTGTACTACTCTTGCAGCAGTTAAAGCAGTTCAGATTTGTTTTAAATGGCAAAATAGTTATATTTCTTTTTTTATTTACATTTTAGAGTATTTTTGTTTGTTCCAACAAGCGGTTCGCAGCCGACAGCAAGTTGACGACATGTTTGATGCATTGAACTCTCAAATCAACACTTCACTTGTCTATAATAACAACTATATAAAATATATTTTTTCAGCATATCACAATGTTAGTTTAAACGTTTATTATCAACACACATTATTTTTAAAAAGCGGAGGCAGATTGCTCTGCTGCTCGCAGCTGCAACGGGTGCAGAAATAAAAAAATGAAAAGGGCTATAGCTACAAAACGAAACGAAATAAACATGAAACGAATAAACATGCAACCTGCCTTATCTTACAACTTCGCTATGCATTAATATATGTATTATAGATTATGTCTTGGATGCTGTTTGCATAGATTATGCGCAGTATCCAAGGTTTTAATCTAGTCCTCCATTAATATTTTTTCCCGGTACGGTGAAGGTCCTTGTGTATACGCAACAGCTGCATTGTAAATGTGTGGCTGGCTGTGCTTATAGCGGACTCGTGCTATAGGTTAAAAGTCTTCCTACGTTTGTTTTGCAATCATCGTCTGTCAAAATGTTATTTTAATTAAATTGAAAAATATAAAAAGATGGAGAAGCCTAAATAAGCCCGAGGTGCGCCCGCGTATCAGCAGCTGTGACGTTAAAATTGGCCGAAACCCGACCTGAGGGGTGTAAAAAGGTCGGGTCGGGCTTGGGCTGAAATGCAGGGCTCTACTCTCAGTTGCATTCATTGAGAAAAATGTAATGCATGCTCATCATGAAAGCTCTTTACAAAATAATATCCCTCTGGGCTTTTGGTTCAAAGGCGTGCATGTTTGGAGAAATATTGATTGAGTTATATGTTTACTTCAAATTTCTAAAGAGAGGAGTAATATTTATTCAATTTTTAGTCCAAACACGTATTAGCTGAAGTTGTTTTACTGATATTTCCAATAGTCTGTTCATAATTCATACGTGATTATGATATTTTGTGTCAGTATACAGCGTCAGTACACTGAATAAAATGATTCATTGAATTTAATCCGTTTTTTTAAGGTAAGTGGTTGCAATCAATTTATTTAAGCTACATTTAAACAAAAGTTTTATATTTTATTTTACTTTACTAATCTTTTTGTTTAAATGTAACTTAAATAAATTGATTGCAACCACTTACCTTAAAAAAATTATTAAATTCAATGAATCATTTTTTTCAGTGCATTTAAAGGTGCAGTGTGTACATTTTAGAAGCATCTAGTGGTGAGGTTGCAAATTGCAACCAACGGCTCAATCCACTGCTCACCCCTCGCTTTTGAAACGCATAGAGAAGCTACAGTAAAACATGTCATCGTCAGAGACAACTTAATAAAAAAAGTTTGTCCGTTAAAGGTTTCTGTAGAAACATGGCGGCACAAAATGGCGACCTCCACGTAAGGGGACCCTCTGTGTATGTAGATAAAAACGTCTCATTCTAATGTAATAAAAACATAACGGTTCATTATAAAAAGGTCTTTATACACCCCTGATAATATAGTTTTGTATATTATTTTGCATTTCTGTCAAGAGATCCTTCTAAAAATTACGAACGGCACCTTTAACTAAATGTTTTATACAATGTATAATATGCAATATTCGTGGGTCCTGAATCTGATAACGCCAAATGTCTTGTTACCTGTAAAAAGTAAGGGGTGGGGGGCCCTCTAAGATTATCTTGTCCCGGGCCCAGGCAAGACTGTCAGCTGGCCTGTGTGTATGTATGTATTTATGCTTCTACATGTACGTATTTATACACTTAAGAGCAGGTGCAAATGACTAAATGGAAATAAAGGATTATAAATGTATTTGTAAGTTTTGTATTATTTATTTATAAAGCAAATAATAGTAATAAATATTAAATAATAATAATAATAATAATAATAATAATAATAATAATAATAATAATGGGGTTAAAACAGCATTGCAAAAAATAACCCAACAAATTGGTTATTTCATAACCCAACTAATTGGGTAAAACTTTCTACCCAATGCATTGGGTTAAAATAACCCAACAATGGGTCGGTGCTATAGTAACCCACCATTGGGTTATTTATTGGGTTATTTTTAACCCAACTGTTTTTAGTGAGTACAGTTAGTGTTAGGGTCCCCAGTGGCAGGAGATCTCATGTCTGCAGAGGTTTTCGTATGAGGCTTTTTCACTGTGTGAATACTGGACCAAGATAACCCGCCATACAGTAATAATCTCCTGCATCCTCAGGCTGAACTCTTTCTATTTTCATTGTAAATGTATATCCAGAGTTAGTTCCACAGAATCGACTTGGTACTCCAGATGCAAGATAACTGGATGTGTGGATCAGGAGTTTATAAGATTTTCCAGGTTTCACCAGATACCAGCTTAAATTATAAAAAAATTCCACCTGATGTAATGCAGTTAATTGAGGCCGAACCACCTGCTTTAACAGGCAGAAACTCAGGAGACTGAACCTCTTGATGGGACACTGAGAGTGGATTTTGAACAAGGCATTAAAAAATGTAACAAGTGTTAGATTTAAAGACTAATGATGAGACTCTTACACGCTTTATAAAACACTTGTAGTTCAACAATCTTAAACAAAACAGCTTTACCAAAATACAAAGCTTTACCCTAATAAGCTAAAAATATTCTGATAATCAAGAAGACAAAATGTTTAACCTTGTGCAAGCAGACCCAGTGTGCCCAGAATAACTAAACGAGACATTATTGTTTTCGTGTGACCCTTACAGGACTGAATGCAAGCTGATCTTTCATGAACTTTTGTATTGCATTGAATATGCAAAACACTTTCAACTCATCAGATGACTGTCAAAGACAAACTCAGATGCATACTGGAATTTAACTTAATGTAATAAATCAAATTGCTAAATTTTTTGTTGGTGATTAAATTTATTCTGGAGATTTTTGTAAAGTCCATAAATGAGAGGAAATCACTGTTGTGGACTTTTAGCAGTGGAGCCAAACGTTGTAAGTGCAGAATAAAATAAATAAACAAATGTATAAGCAGGAATAAGAAGCATTTTCAGGACATTATATTTTTTTACTTTTTACTGTGAAGCTCTTGCTAAGAGAAATATTAGTTGTAGTAATTTGTACAGTGTGTGTGGTTAAGCCTATAGAAAATTTTCTCATAAAATATTAATATAAATACAAATTATTTGGCTGTATCATACATGAATATTTATTATTTAAGAAAACATAACAAATTGTGTTAATCATAATGATATTGTATTTATTGCTAATGTTTAGTGTTAGTGTTTGCATGTAGGAGGTTTTTGTACAGGCACTGAATGGGTTTGTATCACTGTGGTGCACTTTTGGTGGCGGCACAAGACTCTCAGTTGGAAGTAAGTAAATCTCTTTTATTTCCAGACATTGAAAGCATAGAAAAAGTAACTTTATTCACAATATGGTAAAAGTTTAATAGATTTCAATTTAACTGGTTAATATTTTGTTTTATGGTGCTTAAATGTGTTTGTTTACTTTGTAACGAAACAGAAATGTATCTATATAAAATTATCATTAGGATAAAGTTTAATTTAAAATATATTTAAAATCAGAAAGTACTTTAAAAAAATGAAATTTAGAAGTAAACACAAAAATTATTAAAAAATGAATTTTATTCTGACTGTATGTGTTTTATTAAACGATAACACGTTTAGTTAATCTTACATAAGTCATAAAGATAAGCTTTTATTTTTGAATTACATTTAGAAACTTTTTTATTGAACAATTATGACTGTATCGAAATGTATTTTATACTGATGATAAATGTTATGTAATCTAAAATCATGTATTTTGAAATATCTTAATGGTAACACTTTACACAAGGTTTGTATCAGTAAACATTAGTAAACGCATTAACTAACACGAACAAACAATGAACAATATAGTTCAATAATATTCAGCATGTACTAATTCTTGTTAGTTATTTTTAATTTTACATAATATCAATATAGTTATTCAATTCATGGTGCATTAACATATGTTAACAGCTACAACATTTGATTTAAAAATGTATTAGTAAATGCTGAAATTAACATAATAAATGCTGTAGATGTAGACTATTGTTCATTGATAGGCATGTTAGGTATTGCTATTGCACAAATTGTAAGTGCAACTTATTGTAAAGTGTTTTTTTTTAACATTTAATTGTAAATATTGTCTATACTCAACATGTCTAAATGTGTTTAAAATAAAAATTCAGTTTTAATGGGCTGCTGCACTAAGATTTGCTTGATTAACTAAAAATCTATTAAAGGGAAGTGAAAACACAAAATGTTTTAAACAAACGTTTATGAAACTTCTCAGTATTCACCCCCCCCCCTCTCTCTCTCTCTCAGATAACGCACTCCCTACTCTAACAGTCCTGCCTCCCTCCAGAGATGAGTTAAATCAGGGTAAAGCTACAGTCATGTGTGTTGGCAGTAATGGTTTTCCCTCTGACTGGAAGCTGAACTGGAAGGTTGATGGTAGCAGCAGGAGCTCTGGTGTGAATCTGAGTCCCAGTGTTCTGCAGAAGGATGGACTGTACAGCTGGAGCAGCAGTCTGAGTCTCACTGACAGTGAATGGAGATCAGCAAAAACCATCAGCTGTGAGGCCACACAGAGCTCACAGAGTCCAGTCATCAAAACCATTGACACACAACAGTGTGATGCATAATGATAACACGCACACACGCACGCACATACACACACATGATTTATACTATACTAAATCTTATAAAAAAATTTTTTCACTGTTTGCTGAGGTTCTGTTGCTTTATTACTGTAGCCTATTGTAGTGCATATGACAGCAGACTTTATTAATTTGCTCATTTCTATATTTTGGTTACAAAATAAATGCATTTTGGCTCAAATCAGTGTTAATATTTTTGTGTGTTTTCAGAAAATATCTGCTATATATGCTATAAACAATATTTTTAAACACCTAGTATGTTTTAGAATTATAACATTTTAGTTGTAATATACATCTATAGCACTATATCATCAGTGTGAATTGTAGCCCTGAATTGTAGTAAATACTTTTAGATTTTCAGACGTAGGGTTGTGTTCTCTGTTGGGATTAAGCATGACAGATATTTAAGAGCTCTAAAAAAATCTAATGACCTGTAGCTAAATGTTTATATAAATGTACATTTCTTACATTCAAATATTTTTACTATTTGCTAATGTATAAATAAGTGTGCCTAAAAACTTAAAAAAGACAATAGAGGTGAAGGTATTTATTTTCTCAGAGGGGGTATTATATTGAATTATAATTGTTGATATAGTGTCAAATAATGTAAAATAGTGTAGAGTAAATGATTTATTTTTTATACTGTAAACTGACAAGTGGATAATATATCCACAAGACAAGTTTATTTAAGAACAATGATCTTTCTCAACAGTATAATGTTGTGAGCATCTGTTCTCTGTGCTGTCTGACTGAGGGAGGTTTTTGTATGACTCTATTTCACTGTGTGAACCTGTATGGTGAAGTATAATACCCCATACAGTAATAATCTCCTGCATCCTCAGGCTGAACTGCACGTATGTTTAGTGTAAAAAGGAGTCCAGAGTAAGTTCCACTGAACCGATCTGGTACTCCAGATTGAAGTCGTTTTGCGTATTGATTGCCATATTGCTTTAACCATGGTTTCTGTAACAGACAATGTTTTTGGTTTAAAGTGTAGTAAAAACCGTTTTTTATCTTTTAAGGGATGCAACCGGCTGTTTTTTGCTCCAAATATTTTTTTAGCCGGTCTGTGTTATAGACACAGAGCTGTAATATAAATGTGCTTCTGAATGGAAATGTCTTAAGAAATGACTCGATGGCATTTTATTGTCGTCTTACTTCAGTATAATCCCTGATAAAGCGCTGTTTAATCCTGCACGTCTACTACTGTTTACGGTAACCCCGGTAACGGTTGAATTTGCTCTTCAGCGACATCTACTGTCAAAGTAGAGTTTTTATTCAGCGTGCCAGATGTGTTTGCTTTGAGATTTAATACATTATTCTTTTCTTTAAATGTAGACATTCTTGGAGATGTTGCATTAAAAACCCTACAAAATGGCCAGCAAGATGGTTCAGCCTTCCTACAGTACCAAGAGTCAAAGCAAACATTTATTAATTTTCAACCTGTAAGTATCATTTATGACACTTGTTTTTGTTTAATTCTGTTTATGTGTGCATATTTATTTACATTGTGAAAATTCTGTCTTAAGGTCAGAAAACAAACATAGTTCAGTATTTGGAGGAGGAGGTATGACGAAGACCCCATGTCCTGCTATGGGATGAATTTGACTAATCACAAGTCTTTGTTTTTGTGGGGAGGCATGGCCCAGGAGCAAGACCAGCAGTTGACACATGCTTTAATATTCCCAAGCCTTTCACTACTGTTAGGTAGTTTCTGTAACACACAATACATTTTGTACCAGATGATGTTTCCTTAACACACTGTCACCTGCTTAAAGGGATAGTTCCCCCAAAATAAAAATTATGTCATAATTTTCGTCCTCTCCTGTTGTTACAAACCTGTATACATTTCTTTGTTCTGATGACCACAAAGGAAGGTATTTTGAGGAATGTTTGAAACAAAGCAGATCATGAGCCCCATTGACTGTCATAGTAGGAAAAAAGAATACTATGAAAGTGAATGGGGCTCACGATCAGTTTGATTTCAAACATTCTTTGAAATATCTTCCTTTGTGGTCATCAAAATAAAGACTTTTATACAGGTGAGAGGATGAAAATGATGACAAATGTGTGAACTATCCTTTTAAGCAGTTTTTACTTGGATAAGATGGAGTATTTGTTCTGTTCTTTTATGTTTTTGTATATTTATGTATGTATATATGTATGTGTGTATGCACGCCCGCCGACAGGGGGGGACAAACGGGTCTGTTGTCCCGGGCCCAGGGTGGGGGGGGGCCCAGAGTGGGGGCCCAGAACTGGAACCTATGGAATAATTTATAAAAAAATAAAGAAAATATTTGATTTGAAGTTCAGTACGCTCAAAATGTCCTGTCAGACTCAGCACAAGTCCGCTGCTCAAAAAAGAAAAGAAAAGAAGAAAATATAGGCCTTATAGAGGAAAATTGAATTCCTAATTCTCCCCATTAAGAATCTGTGACCGCAGATATAGTCACTGCATCGCGTGTGTTTAGAAGTCTGTGCTGTTTGCTGTGAGGTTTTTATGAGAGAAAGCACAAACTATTTAATATTTAATATGTAAAACTTGAATTTGAAATAAAACTTACCGCGGAGAAGATAATGAATTCGCTATCGTTTCTATTGCTAAGTGACGCGACAATTATTTATTATTTCAAATCCGTTTACAAGATAAATATACATGGTGTTGTTAAACAGATGAAATTATCTTGATATAGGCTACATTCATTATGAGAAGCCTTTTCTTTTTACTGTTACACTGTAGACAGTAATATATGTAATTTATATAAAACTCTATGGCCGTGACAGCACATTGTTCATTATCTGTTGGTTCATGTTGGTCCAGTTTAATTCAGGTTTAATAAAATGTAATTATAAAATATTTTATTGTTTTATAATATTCACAGCGCACATTCTCTCAGATCGTTTTAAAACATTTTTAATTATTCTGCAAAATTCCGCATAGATTTTGCAAAAGAAATCCACAGAAATAGCAAAAAATAACTCCTTACACAGATTCCTTACACAGCTGTACTACTCTTGCAGCAGTTAAAGCAGTTCAGATTTGTTTTAAATGGCAAAATAGTTATATTTCTTTTTTTATTTACATTTTAGAGTATTTTTGTTTGTTCCAACAAGCGGTTCGCAGCCGACAGCAAGTTGACGACATGTTTGATGCATTGAACTCTCAAATCAACACTTCACTTGTCTATAATAACAACTATATAAAATATATTTTTTCAGCATATCACAATGTTAGTTTAAACGTTTATTATCAACACACATTATTTTTAAAAAGCGGAGGCAGATTGCTCTGCTGCTCGCAGCTGCAACGGGTGCAGAAATAAAAAAATGAAAAGGGCTATAGCTACAAAACGAAACGAAATAAACATGAAACGAATAAACATGCAACCTGCCTTATCTTACAACTTCGCTATGCATTAATATATGTATTATAGATTATGTCTTGGATGCTGTTTGCATAGATTATGCGCAGTATCCAAGGTTTTAATCTAGTCCTCCATTAATATTTTTTCCCGGTACGGTGAAGGTCCTTGTGTATACGCAACAGCTGCATTGTAAATGTGTGGCTGGCTGTGCTTATAGCGGACTCGTGCTATAGGTTAAAAGTCTTCCTACGTTTGTTTTGCAATCATCGTCTGTCAAAATGTTATTTTAATTAAATTGAAAAATATAAAAAGATGGAGAAGCCTAAATAAGCCCGAGGTGCGCCCGCGTATCAGCAGCTGTGACGTTAAAGTTGGCCGAAACCCGACCTGAGGGGTGTAAAAAGGTCGGGTCGGGCTTGGGCTGAAATGCAGGGCTCTACTCTCAGTTGCATTCATTGAGAAAAATGTAATGCATGCTCATCATGAAAGCTCTTTACAAAATAATATCCCTCTGGGCTTTTGGTTCAAAGGCGTGCATGTTTGGAGAAATATTGATTGAGTTATATGTTTACTTCAAATTTCTAAAGAGAGGAGTAATATTTATTCAATTTTTAGTCCAAACACGGCATAATATTAGCTGAAGTTGTTTTACTGATATTTCCAATAGTCTGTTCATAATTCATACGTGATTATGATATTTTGTGTCAGTATACAGCGTCAGTACACTGAATAAAATGATTCATTGAATTTAATCCGTTTTTTTAAGGTAAGTGGTTGCAATCAATTTATTTAAGCTACATTTAAACAAAAGTTTTATATTTTATTTTACTTTACTAATCTTTTTGTTTAAATGTAACTTAAATAAATTGATTGCAACCACTTACCTTAAAAAAATTATTAAATTCAATGAATCATTTTTTTCAGTGCATTTGAAGGTGCAGTGTGTACATTTTAGAAGCATCTAGTGGTGAGGTTGCAAATTGCAACCAACGGCTCAATCCACTGCTCACCCCTCGCTTTTGAAACGCATAGAGAAGCTACAGTAAAACATGTCATCGTCAGAGACAACTTAATAAAAAAAGTTTGTCCGTTAAAGGTTTCTGTAGAAACATGGCGGCACAAAATGGCGACCTCCACGTAAGGGGACCCTCTGTGTATGTAGATAAAAACGTCTCATTCTAATGTAATAAAAACATAACGGTTCATTATAAAAAGGTCTTTATACACCCCTGATAATATAGTTTTGTATATTATTTTGCATTTCTGTCAAGAGATCCTTCTAAAAATTACGAACGGCACCTTTAACTAAATGTTTTATACAATGTATAATATGCAATATTCGTGGGTCCTGAATCTGATAACGCCAAATGTCTTGTTACCTGTAAAAAGTAAGGGGTGGGGGGCCCTCTAAGATTATCTTGTCCCGGGCCCAGGCAAGACTGTCAGCTGGCCTGTGTGTATGTATGTATTTATGCTTCTACATGTACGTATTTATACACTTAAGAGCAGGTGCAAATGACTAAATGGAAATAAAGGATTATAAATGTATTTGTAAGTTTTGTATTATTTATTTATAAAGCAAATAATAGTAATAAATATTAAATAATAATAATAATAATAATAATAATAATAATAATAATAATAATAATGAGGTTAAAACAGCATTGCAAAAAATAACCCAACAAATTGGTTATTTCATAACCCAACTAATTGGGTAAAACTTTCTACCCAATGCATTGGGTTAAAATAACCCAACAATGGGTCGGTGCTATAGTAACCCACCATTGGGTTATTTATTGGGTTATTTTTAACCCAACTGTTTTTAGTGAGTACAGTTAGTGTTAGGGTCCCCAGTGGCAGGAGATCTCATGTCTGCAGAGGTTTTCGTATGAGGCTTTTTCACTGTGTGAATACTGGACCAAGATAACCCGCCATACAGTAATAATCTCCTGCATCCTCAGGCTGAACTCTTTCTATTTTCATTGTAAATGTATATCCAGAGTTAGTTCCACAGAATCGACTTGGTACTCCAGATGCAAGATAACTGGATGTGTGGATCAGGAGTTTATAAGATTTTCCAGGTTTCACCAGATACCAGCTTAAATTATAAAAAAATTCCACCTGATGTAATGCAGTTAATTGAGGCCGAACCACCTGCTTTAACAGGCAGAAACTCAGGAGACTGAACCTCTTGATGGGACACTGAGAGTGGATTTTGAACAAGGCATTAAAAAATGTAACAAGTGTTAGATTTAAAGACTAATGATGAGACTCTTACACGCTTTATAAAACACTTGTAGTTCAACAATCTTAAACAAAACAGCTTTACCAAAATACAAAGCTTTACCCTAATAAGCTAAAAATATTCTGATAATCAAGAAGACAAAATGTTTAACCTTGTGCAAGCAGACCCAGTGTGCCCAGAATAACTAAACGAGACATTATTGTTTTCGTGTGACCCTTACAGGACTGAATGCAAGCTGATCTTTCATGAACTTTTGTATTGCATTGAATATGCAAAACACTTTCAACTCATCAGATGACTGTCAAAGACAAACTCAGATGCATACTGGAATTTAACTTAATGTAATAAATCAAATTGCTAAATTTTTTGTTGGTGATTAAATTTATTCTGGAGATTTTTGTAAAGTCCATAAATGAGAGGAAATCACTGTTGTGGACTTTTAGCAGTGGAGCCAAACGTTGTAAGTGCAGAATAAAATAAATAAACAAATGTATAAGCAGGAATAAGAAGCATTTTCAGGACATTATATTTTTTTACTTTTTACTGTGAAGCTCTTGCTAAGAGAAATATTAGTTGTAGTAATTTGTACAGTGTGTGTGGTTAAGCCTATAGAAAATTTTCTCATAAAATATTAATATAAATACAAATTATTTGGCTGTATCATACATGAATATTTATTATTTAAGAAAACATAACAAATTGTGTTAATCATAATGATATTGTATTTATTGCTAATGTTTAGTGTTAGTGTTTGCATGTAGGAGGTTTTTGTACAGGCACTGAATGGGTTTGTATCACTGTGGTGCACTTTTGGTGGCGGCACAAGACTCTCAGTTGGAAGTAAGTAAATCTCTTTTATTTCCAGACATTGAAAGCATAGAAAAAGTAACTTTATTCACAATATGGTAAAAGTTTAATAGATTTCAATTTAACTGGTTAATATTTTGTTTTATGGTGCTTAAATGTGTTTGTTTACTTTGTAACGAAACAGAAATGTATCTATATAAAATTATCATTAGGATAAAGTTTAATTTAAAATATATTTAAAATCAGAAAGTACTTTAAAAAAATGAAATTTAGAAGTAAACACAAAAAATATTAAAAAATGAATTTTATTCTGACTGTATGTGTTTTATTAAATGATAACACGTTTAGTTAATCTTACATAAGTCATAAAGATAAGCTTTTATTTTTGAATTACATTAAGAAACTTTTTTATTGAACAATTATGACTGTATCGAAATGTATTTTATACTGATGATAAATGTTATGTAATCTAAAATCATGTATTTTGAAATATCTTAATGGTAACACTTTACACAAGGTTTGTATCAGTAAACATTAGTAAACGCATTAACTAACACGAACAAACAATGAACAATATAGTTCAATAATATTCAGCATGTACTAATTCTTGTTAGTTATTTTTAATGTTACATAATATCAATATAGTTATTCAATTCATGGTGCATTAACATATGTTAACAGCTACAACATTTGATTTAAAAATGTATTAGTAAATGCTGAAATTAACATAATAAATGCTGTAGATGTAGACTATTGTTCATTGATAGGCATGTTAGGTATTGCTATTGCACAAATTGTAAGTGCAACTTATTGTAAAGTGTTTTTTTTAACATTTAATTGTAAATATTGTCTATACTCAACATGTCTAAATGTGTTTAAAATAAAAATTCAGTTTTAATGGGCTGCTGCACTAAGATTTGCTTGATTAACTAAAAATCTATTAAAGGGAAGTGAAAACACAAAATGTTTTAAACAAACGTTTATGAAACTTCTCAGTATTCACCCCCCCCCCCTCTCTCTCTCTCTCAGATAACGCACTCCCTACTCTAACAGTCCTGCCTCCCTCCAGAGATGAGTTAAATCAGGGTAAAGCTACAGTCATGTGTGTTGGCAGTAATGGTTTTCCCTCTGACTGGAAGCTGAACTGGAAGGTTGATGGTAGCAGCAGGAGCTCTGGTGTGAATCTGAGTCCCAGTGTTCTGCAGAAGGATGGACTGTACAGCTGGAGCAGCAGTCTGAGTCTCACTGACAGTGAATGGAGATCAGCAAAAACCATCAGCTGTGAGGCCACACAGAGCTCACAGAGTCCAGTCATCAAAACCATTGACACACAACAGTGTGATGCATAATGATAACACGCACACACGCACGCACATACACACACATGATTTATACTATACTAAATCTTATAAAAAAATTTTTTCACTGTTTGCTGAGGTTCTGTTGCTTTATTACTGTAGCCTATTGTAGTGCATATGACAGCAGACTTTATTAATTTGCTCATTTCTATATTTTGGTTACAAAATAAATGCATTTTGGCTCAAATCAGTGTTAATATTTTTGTGTGTTTTCAGAAAATATCTGCTATATATGCTATAAACAATATTTTTAAACACCTAGTATGTTTTAGAATTATAACATTTTAGTTGTAATATACATCTATAGCACTATATCATCAGTGTGAATTGTAGCCCTGAATTGTAGTAAATACTTTTAGATTTTCAGACGTAGGGTTGTGTTCTCTGTTGGGATTAAGCATGACAGATATTTAAGAGCTCTAAAAAAATCTAATGACCTGTAGCTAAATGTTTATATAAATGTACATTTCTTACATTCAAATATTTTTACTATTTGCTAATGTATAAATAAGTGTGCCTAAAAACTTAAAAAAGACAATAGAGGTGAAGGTATTTATTTTCTCAGAGGGGGTATTATATTGAATTATAATTGTTGATATAGTGTCAAATAATGTAAAATAGTGTAGAGTAAATGATTTATTTTTTATACTGTAAACTGACAAGTGGATAATATATCCACAAGACAAGTTTATTTAAGAACAATGATCTTTCTCAACAGTATAATGTTGTGAGCATCTGTTCTCTGTGCTGTCTGACTGAGGGAGGTTTTTGTATGACTCTATTTCACTGTGTGAACCTGTATGGTGAAGTATAATACCCCATACAGTAATAATCTCCTGCATCCTCAGGCTGAACTGCACGTATGTTTAGTGTAAAAAGGAGTCCAGAGTAAGTTCCACTGAACCGATCTGGTACTCCAGATTGAAGTCGTTTTGCGTATTGATTGCCATATTGCTTTAACCATGGTTTCTGTAACAGACAATGTTTTTGGTTTAAAGTGTAGTAAAAACCGTTTTTTATCTTTTAAGGGATGCAACCGGCTGTTTTTTGCTCCAAATATTTTTTTAGCCGGTCTGTGTTATAGACACAGAGCTGTAATATAAATGTGCTTCTGAATGGAAATGTCTTAAGAAATGACTCGATGGCATTTTATTGTCGTCTTACTTCAGTATAATCCCTGATAAAGCGCTGTTTAATCCTGCACGTCTACTACTGTTTACGGTAACCCCGGTAACGGTTGAATTTGCTCTTCAGCGACATCTACTGTCAAAGTAGAGTTTTTATTCAGCGTGCCAGATGTGTTTGCTTTGAGATTTAATACATTATTCTTTTCTTTAAATGTAGACATTCTTGGAGATGTTGCATTAAAAACCCTACAAAATGGCCAGCAAGATGGTTCAGCCTTCCTACAGTACCAAGAGTCAAAGCAAACATTTATTAATTTTCAACCTGTAAGTATCATTTATGACACTTGTTTTTGTTTAATTCTGTTTATGTGTGCATATTTATTTACATTGTGAAAATTCTGTCTTAAGGTCAGAAAACAAACATAGTTCAGTATTTGGAGGAGGAGGTATGACGAAGACCCCATGTCCTGCTATGGGATGAATTTGACTAATCACAAGTCTTTGTTTTTGTGGGGAGGCATGGCCCAGGAGCAAGACCAGCAGTTGACACATGCTTTAATATTCCCAAGCCTTTCACTACTGTTAGGTAGTTTCTGTAACACACAATACATTTTGTACCAGATGATGTTTCCTTAACACACTGTCACCTGCTTAAAGGGATAGTTCCCCCAAAATAAAAATTATGTCATAATTTTCGTCCTCTCCTGTTGTTACAAACCTGTATACATTTCTTTGTTCTGATGACCACAAAGGAAGGTATTTTGAGGAATGTTTGAAACAAAGCAGATCATGAGCCCCATTGACTGTCATAGTAGGAAAAAAGAATACTATGAAAGTGAATGGGGCTCACGATCAGTTTGATTTCAAACATTCTTTGAAATATCTTCCTTTGTGGTCATCAAAATAAAGACTTTTATACAGGTGAGAGGATGAAAATGATGACAAATGTGTGAACTATCCTTTTAAGCAGTTTTTACTTGGATAAGATGGAGTATTTGTTCTGTTCTTTTATGTTTTTGTATATTTATGTATGTATATATGTATGTGTGTATGCACGCCCGCCGACAGGGGGGGACAAACGGGTCTGTTGTCCCGGGCCCAGGGTGGGGGGGGGCCCAGAGTGGGGGCCCAGAACTGGAACCTATGGAATAATTTATAAAAAAATAAAGAAAATATTTGATTTGAAGTTCAGTACGCTCAAAATGTCCTGTCAGACTCAGCACAAGTCCGCTGCTCAAAAAAGAAAAGAAAAGAAGAAAATATAGGCCTTATAGAGGAAAATTGAATTCCTAATTCTCCCCATTAAGAATCTGTGACCGCAGATATAGTCACTGCATCGCGTGTGTTTAGAAGTCTGTGCTGTTTGCTGTGAGGTTTTTATGAGAGAAAGCACAAACTATTTAATATTTAATATGTAAAACTTGAATTTGAAATAAAACTTACCGCGGAGAAGATAATGAATTCGCTATCGTCTCTATTGCTAAGTGACGCGACAATTATTTATTATTTCAAATCCGTTTACAAGATAAATATACATGGTGTTGTTAAACAGATGAAATTATCTTGATATAGGCTACATTCATTATGAGAAGCCTTTTCTTTTTACTGTTACACTGTAGACAGTAATATATGTAATTTATATAAAACTCTATGGCCGTGACAGCACATTGTTCATTATCTGTTGGTTCATGTTGGTCCAGTTTAATTCAGGTTTAATAAAATGTAATTATAAAATATTTTATTGTTTTATAATATTCACAGCGCACATTCTCTCAGATCGTTTTAAAACATTTTTAATTATTCTGCAAAATTCCGCATAGATTTTGCAAAAGAAATCCACAGAAATAGCAAAAAATAACTCCTTACACAGATTCCTTACACAGCTGTACTACTCTTGCAGCAGTTAAAGCAGTTCAGATTTGTTTTAAATGGCAAAATAGTTATATTTCTTTTTTTATTTACATTTTAGAGTATTTTTGTTTGTTCCAACAAGCGGTTCGCAGCCGACAGCAAGTTGACGACATGTTTGATGCATTGAACTCTCAAATCAACACTTCACTTGTCTATAATAACAACTATATAAAATATATTTTTTCAGCATATCACAATGTTAGTTTAAACGTTTATTATCAACACACATTATTTTTAAAAAGCGGAGGCAGATTGCTCTGCTGCTCGCAGCTGCAACGGGTGCAGAAATAAAAAAATGAAAAGGGCTATAGCTACAAAACGAAACGAAATAAACATGAAACGAATAAACATGCAACCTGCCTTATCTTACAACTTCGCTATGCATTAATATATGTATTATAGATTATGTCTTGGATGCTGTTTGCATAGATTATGCGCAGTATCCAAGGTTTTAATCTAGTCCTCCATTAATATTTTTTCCCGGTACGGTGAAGGTCCTTGTGTATACGCAACAGCTGCATTGTAAATGTGTGGCTGGCTGTGCTTATAGCGGACTCGTGCTATAGGTTAAAAGTCTTCCTACGTTTGTTTTGCAATCATCGTCTGTCAAAATGTTATTTTAATTAAATTGAAAAATATAAAAAGATGGAGAAGCCTAAATAAGCCCGAGGTGCGCCCGCGTATCAGCAGCTGTGACGTTAAAGTTGGCCGAAACCCGACCTGAGGGGTGTAAAAAGGTCGGGTCGGGCTTGGGCTGAAATGCAGGGCTCTACTCTCAGTTGCATTCATTGAGAAAAATGTAATGCATGCTCATCATGAAAGCTCTTTACAAAATAATATCCCTCTGGGCTTTTGGTTCAAAGGCGTGCATGTTTGGAGAAATATTGATTGAGTTATATGTTTACTTCAAATTTCTAAAGAGAGGAGTAATATTTATTCAATTTTTAGTCCAAACACGGCATAATATTAGCTGAAGTTGTTTTACTGATATTTCCAATAGTCTGTTCATAATTCATACGTGATTATGATATTTTGTGTCAGTATACAGCGTCAGTACACTGAATAAAATGATTCATTGAATTTAATCCGTTTTTTTAAGGTAAGTGGTTGCAATCAATTTATTTAAGCTACATTTAAACAAAAGTTTTATATTTTATTTTACTTTACTAATCTTTTTGTTTAAATGTAACTTAAATAAATTGATTGCAACCACTTACCTTAAAAAAATTATTAAATTCAATGAATCATTTTTTTCAGTGCATTTAAAGGTGCAGTGTGTACATTTTAGAAGCATCTAGTGGTGAGGTTGCAAATTGCAACCAACGGCTCAATCCACTGCTCACCCCTCGCTTTTGAAACGCATAGAGAAGCTACAGTAAAACATGTCATCGTCAGAGACAACTTAATAAAAAAAGTTTGTCCGTTAAAGGTTTCTGTAGAAACATGGCGGCACAAAATGGCGACCTCCACGTAAGGGGACCCTCTGTGTATGTAGATAAAAACGTCTCATTCTAATGTAATAAAAACATAACGGTTCATTATAAAAAGGTCTTTATACACCCCTGATAATATAGTTTTGTATATTATTTTGCATTTCTGTCAAGAGATCCTTCTAAAAATTACGAACGGCACCTTTAACTAAATGTTTTATACAATGTATAATATGCAATATTCGTGGGTCCTGAATCTGATAACGCCAAATGTCTTGTTACCTGTAAAAAGTAAGGGGTGGGGGGCCCTCTAAGATTATCTTGTCCCGGGCCCAGGCAAGACTGTCAGCTGGCCTGTGTGTATGTATGTATTTATGCTTCTACATGTACGTATTTATACACTTAAGAGCAGGTGCAAATGACTAAATGGAAATAAAGGATTATAAATGTATTTGTAAGTTTTGTATTATTTATTTATAAAGCAAATAATAGTAATAAATATTAAATAATAATAATAATAATAATAATAATAATAATAATAATAATAATAATGGGGTTAAAACAGCATTGCAAAAAATAACCCAACAAATTGGTTATTTCATAACCCAACTAATTGGGTAAAACTTTCTACCCAATGCATTGGGTTAAAATAACCCAACAATGGGTCGGTGCTATAGTAACCCACCATTGGGTTATTTATTGGGTTATTTTTAACCCAACTGTTTTTAGTGAGTACAGTTAGTGTTAGGGTCCCCAGTGGCAGGAGATCTCATGTCTGCAGAGGTTTTCGTATGAGGCTTTTTCACTGTGTGAATACTGGACCAAGATAACCCGCCATACAGTAATAATCTCCTGCATCCTCAGGCTGAACTCTTTCTATTTTCATTGTAAATGTATATCCAGAGTTAGTTCCACAGAATCGACTTGGTACTCCAGATGCAAGATAACTGGATGTGTGGATCAGGAGTTTATAAGATTTTCCAGGTTTCACCAGATACCAGCTTAAATTATAAAAAAATTCCACCTGATGTAATGCAGTTAATTGAGGCCGAACCACCTGCTTTAACAGGCAGAAACTCAGGAGACTGAACCTCTTGATGGGACACTGAGAGTGGATTTTGAACAAGGCATTAAAAAATGTAACAAGTGTTAGATTTAAAGACTAATGATGAGACTCTTACACGCTTTATAAAACACTTGTAGTTCAACAATCTTAAACAAAACAGCTTTACCAAAATACAAAGCTTTACCCTAATAAGCTAAAAATATTCTGATAATCAAGAAGACAAAATGTTTAACCTTGTGCAAGCAGACCCAGTGTGCCCAGAATAACTAAACGAGACATTATTGTTTTCGTGTGACCCTTACAGGACTGAATGCAAGCTGATCTTTCATGAACTTTTGTATTGCATTGAATATGCAAAACACTTTCAACTCATCAGATGACTGTCAAAGACAAACTCAGATGCATACTGGAATTTAACTTAATGTAATAAATCAAATTGCTAAATTTTTTGTTGGTGATTAAATTTATTCTGGAGATTTTTGTAAAGTCCATAAATGAGAGGAAATCACTGTTGTGGACTTTTAGCAGTGGAGCCAAACGTTGTAAGTGCAGAATAAAATAAATAAACAAATGTATAAGCAGGAATAAGAAGCATTTTCAGGACATTATATTTTTTTACTTTTTACTGTGAAGCTCTTGCTAAGAGAAATATTAGTTGTAGTAATTTGTACAGTGTGTGTGGTTAAGCCTATAGAAAATTTTCTCATAAAATATTAATATAAATACAAATTATTTGGCTGTATCATACATGAATATTTATTATTTAAGAAAACATAACAAATTGTGTTAATCATAATGATATTGTATTTATTGCTAATGTTTAGTGTTAGTGTTTGCATGTAGGAGGTTTTTGTACAGGCACTGAATGGGTTTGTATCACTGTGGTGCACTTTTGGTGGCGGCACAAGACTCTCAGTTGGAAGTAAGTAAATCTCTTTTATTTCCAGACATTGAAAGCATAGAAAAAGTAACTTTATTCACAATATGGTAAAAGTTTAATAGATTTCAATTTAACTGGTTAATATTTTGTTTTATGGTGCTTAAATGTGTTTGTTTACTTTGTAACGAAACAGAAATGTATCTATATAAAATTATCATTAGGATAAAGTTTAATTTAAAATATATTTAAAATCAGAAAGTACTTTAAAAAAATGAAATTTAGAAGTAAACACAAAAAATATTAAAAAATGAATTTTATTCTGACTGTATGTGTTTTATTAAATGATAACACGTTTAGTTAATCTTACATAAGTCATAAAGATAAGCTTTTATTTTTGAATTACATTAAGAAACTTTTTTATTGAACAATTATGACTGTATCGAAATGTATTTTATACTGATGATAAATGTTATGTAATCTAAAATCATGTATTTTGAAATATCTTAATGGTAACACTTTACACAAGGTTTGTATCAGTAAACATTAGTAAACGCATTAACTAACACGAACAAACAATGAACAATATAGTTCAATAATATTCAGCATGTACTAATTCTTGTTAGTTATTTTTAATGTTACATAATATCAATATAGTTATTCAATTCATGGTGCATTAACATATGTTAACAGCTACAACATTTGATTTAAAAATGTATTAGTAAATGCTGAAATTAACATAATAAATGCTGTAGATGTAGACTATTGTTCATTGATAGGCATGTTAGGTATTGCTATTGCACAAATTGTAAGTGCAACTTATTGTAAAGTGTTTTTTTTTAACATTTAATTGTAAATATTGTCTATACTCAACATGTCTAAATGTGTTTAAAATAAAAATTCAGTTTTAATGGGCTGCTGCACTAAGATTTGCTTGATTAACTAAAAATCTATTAAAGGGAAGTGAAAACACAAAATGTTTTAAACAAACGTTTATGAAACTTCTCAGTATTCACCCCCCCCCCCTCTCTCTCTCTCTCAGATAACGCACTCCCTACTCTAACAGTCCTGCCTCCCTCCAGAGATGAGTTAAATCAGGGTAAAGCTACAGTCATGTGTGTTGGCAGTAATGGTTTTCCCTCTGACTGGAAGCTGAACTGGAAGGTTGATGGTAGCAGCAGGAGCTCTGGTGTGAATCTGAGTCCCAGTGTTCTGCAGAAGGATGGACTGTACAGCTGGAGCAGCAGTCTGAGTCTCACTGACAGTGAATGGAGATCAGCAAAAACCATCAGCTGTGAGGCCACACAGAGCTCACAGAGTCCAGTCATCAAAACCATTGACACACAACAGTGTGATGCATAATGATAACACGCACACACGCACGCACATACACACACATGATTTATACTATACTAAATCTTATAAAAAAATTTTTTCACTGTTTGCTGAGGTTCTGTTGCTTTATTACTGTAGCCTATTGTAGTGCATATGACAGCAGACTTTATTAATTTGCTCATTTCTATATTTTGGTTACAAAATAAATGCATTTTGGCTCAAATCAGTGTTAATATTTTTGTGTGTTTTCAGAAAATATCTGCTATATATGCTATAAACAATATTTTTAAACACCTAGTATGTTTTAGAATTATAACATTTTAGTTGTAATATACATCTATAGCACTATATCATCAGTGTGAATTGTAGCCCTGAATTGTAGTAAATACTTTTAGATTTTCAGACGTAGGGTTGTGTTCTCTGTTGGGATTAAGCATGACAGATATTTAAGAGCTCTAAAAAAATCTAATGACCTGTAGCTAAATGTTTATATAAATGTACATTTCTTACATTCAAATATTTTTACTATTTGCTAATGTATAAATAAGTGTGCCTAAAAACTTAAAAAAGACAATAGAGGTGAAGGTATTTATTTTCTCAGAGGGGGTATTATATTGAATTATAATTGTTGATATAGTGTCAAATAATGTAAAATAGTGTAGAGTAAATGATTTATTTTTTATACTGTAAACTGACAAGTGGATAATATATCCACAAGACAAGTTTATTTAAGAACAATGATCTTTCTCAACAGTATAATGTTGTGAGCATCTGTTCTCTGTGCTGTCTGACTGAGGGAGGTTTTTGTATGACTCTATTTCACTGTGTGAACCTGTATGGTGAAGTATAATACCCCATACAGTAATAATCTCCTGCATCCTCAGGCTGAACTGCACGTATGTTTAGTGTAAAAAGGAGTCCAGAGTAAGTTCCACTGAACCGATCTGGTACTCCAGATTGAAGTCGTTTTGCTGTGTAGATGAGGAGTTTAGGAGCTTCTCCAGGTTTCTGTAGATACCAGCTCATGTCATCATCAACTCCATCGGTCCCAGTACAACTAATAGAGGCAGAATCTCCAACATTAACTGACAGAGATTCAGGAGACTGAACCTCCTGATGAGAAACTGAGAAAAGGATTGAGAAAAAATATAGAGGAGATATTTTTATGTGCTAATTAGTAAGTAACAATAATATTTAAGTGCAGAAATGAGAATTTTAAATCTATAAAACAAATGGAAATTGTCATTCTCTTTAAAATAATAAAAATAAATAAATAATAACCTTGAGCAAGCAGACCCAGAGTTCCAAGCATCAGAATAAGAGACATTGTTTTTTGTCGGTTCTTGCACGGCTGAATACACACAGATCACAAGTGAAGTTTTAAGAGCAGTGATATGCAAAACTCTCTAGAAGTTTCCCCTACAAAACATATTTAGTTACATCCTGGAATTTTACCCAAAACACTAAAACAATAAATGCTAACCAGATTGTGTAACAGTATATTTAGGTAAACTCTCTCGCTCTCTCTCTCTCTCTCTCTCTCTCTCTCTCTCTATATATATATATATATATATATATATATATATATATATATATATATATATAATTATGCAGATGTACCTTTCCTAACACAATTAAGAAAAATAAATAATAATTTTGACAGATGTGCCTCTCTTCCATATGTGTGTTAAAAATGTTCTTAATACTAGTTTTTTATTTAATAATTATTAAGCAGAAATTATGGTAACACATAAAATATGTTTTAATATCACATTTAGGTCTGCTTTATTAACTTCATTAATATCTGAAAGGGAAGTAAAAAGACTGAATTACTGACAGATGTGTTTATGAAAAGAACTGAGGCTTGCAGTCATGTAATAGAAAATGCGAATGTACTATACATTTATATAATGACATCATATGTATGATGATAGTGAGGCCGATTGTGTGTTTTATGTTTGTGTATCTCATACACAGTGTTTACTCTATTTTTGTTCTCCTTTCAGCACCTGCATTCTCGGTTCATCAGATTCTCAGTAGTCTGACCAAGTGAGGTTTTTGTATGCCACTTTTTCACTGTGTATACACCCAGTTGTTACTAATCTTATGTTCACTCAAACAGTAATAAACTCCTGCATCTTCAAGCTGGACATCATTGTTGGTCAGAGTAAAATCAAGTCCATTTCCTCCAGAATGAAAACTGCCACCACCACTCATTCTGGATGGAGTACTGGATTGCTTCATTGTTGTGTAATATATCAGGAGTTTAGGAGGATCATCTGCCTTCTGAAGATACCAGGAGATGTAATAATCTTTTGATACTGAGCCCTCTGGATATCTATAAACTACAGTGTTGACCTTACAGTCAAAAGAGATGCTCTGACCAATTTGAGCAGATTTAACTTCAGGTTGAGTCACTATAACCTGACCCAAAACACCTGTTAGAAAAAAGAATCTCTGTTAAAACATTACCATTATTAAGCAGTTTGTTTTACAAAAGTAGTATAAAAGTTACCTTGGATGAAGTAAAGTGCCCATATAAAGAAAATCATTTTGCTTCAGGTTGTGTTTTAGTGTGCGCTGATGTTATGTTAAAAGTCTTCACAGGTCTATAAACACTATCAGAGCACTGAAGCATGAGCTGTCAATGCAAAGCTTCATTATATTGGAAAACCCCTCTGTTAACAGAAGTTTCATTTCAGGGCAAAGATTTCAAAACCTGTGACTAATGGTAACACTTTATTTCGATAGTCCACTTTAGACATTTTACTAATTATAAGTAACTTTGCAACTACTTCAACTACCAATCTTTAGAGTATTAGTAAATGTTATCCTTAATATCTATTAACACTTTATTGTGATGATAACCACTTACCCTAACCTCTTCCCTAACCCTAACCCTTATAGTCTACTAATATTAATGACAGTTAGTTGACATATTGCAAATGAATGAAAGTTAGTTGACATGTAGTTGCAAAGTTATTTATAGTTAGTAAAATGTCTAAAGTGGACTATCAAAATGAAGTGTAACCTAATTTATATTTAGAAAATAATATCATTGCTTGTATTACTGTAATTGTTGTATTTTGCAAATTGGATATTTAAAGCTCTAATATTTTGCTTAATATGTAGCAGTATAAATGCTAAACAAACATTCAAAATATAAAAAAAAAACATTTTAAATAATTTTTAAGTTTAAACTAAAACATAGGCTCGTATAGAAAATTGCGTAGTTGTCGGGTTACAGTGTTGTGCTGTTTCTGTACAGCCACTGAATGGGTTTGTATCACTGAACACAAATGTTGTAGTACAGAAGCAAAGAAATGTACAATCTGCCAGTAATAAACTCCTGAATATAGGGTGGGAAGAACTGTAAATAATTTAGTTTTTACATTTGAAGCTTTGACTGATGTTACAGTAAATAAGAACAATTTGACCAGGCTGCACTGTCTGAGCTTCACATTGAGTCAAAATTCCACAGTAACGCAAGACTGAAAAAATACAAAATTATTTATTTCCTGTAGGGAACACTTTAAAGCGTCAAACTGCCAAAAAAATTAAGTAATCTTAAATGTGATTGTTTTAACTATATTACTGAAATAGTCCTGTATTCACAGTTTGAATTGTATTCACACTCCAGGTGTAGATAATATCTAAAATGTCAGTGTTTCATGGTGGTTGCTCTGCAACCCAGTATCACGAAATTACGTACCTATAGTCACGTAAATTTGTGAGTCTTTTCCGTGACACACTGACACGCTTTCCTGCCTTTTTGCGTGAACATGTCATGCATTTCTGTTTACGTGTCACTGTCACGTATTTGTTACTCAACTGTTTTGCCTATTTTTTTACCATTGTCGTTTCGGTTTAGGGTTAGATTTTGATAAAATGACATCCTTACCCAACTCTAACCCTAATGACAAGTGACAATGGTTAGAAAATCATAAAATATAAAGAAATAAATCATGAAGAAAAGGTATAAACCAATATTTAAAGTGACTTCCTAACGCAAACACCAAATCTAACCCTAAACCGAAGCGTCAACGGTTTGAAAATAGGACTAAACAGTTGAGTAACAAAATGTGTGACATGTTCATGCAAAAGGCGCAAAAACGTGTCAGTGTCACGGAAAAGACTCACAAATTTACGTGACTACACTGTAAAAAATTAGCTGTAATTATGCAGCTGGTTGCCAGTAACTTACTGTAGAAGATAAAGACTAAAATGTTTCATGTTCATTTAACTTTAAACAAACTGTTGCAAGTAAATAACATAAATGTAAAATCTACAGTAAGTTACTGGCAGCTAGTTGTCAGTAATAACCTGTAATACTGTAATTTCTACAGAATTTTTTACAGTGTATAGGTACATAATTTCATGATAAAGGGTTGCGCTCTAATAGTATAATGGTATATACATATACATTCAAAATCTTGGGGGTTTGTTATGTGTTACAATTGTTTTTTTTTTATTCAGATATTATATTCATAATTTTTTGATAAATGGATAAAGAATATGCCATATCTGGTGGGGACATCGATTTATCTCATGTTGTTACAACCTGTATACATTTCTTTGTTTCGTTGAACACGAATGCATATTTTGAGGAATGTTTATAACCAAACCATTCGTAAGCCCCATTATAGAACAAGAATACTATGGAATTGAATGGGGCTCACCAACTGTTTGATTACGAACATTCCTTAATATATCTTTATTCGTGTTCATCAGAAAAAAAGAAATGTATACAGGTTTGTAACAAAATGAGAGTGAGTAAATAATGACAGAATTTTCATTTTTGGATGAACTATCCCTTTAACAGAGATTTAGGAGACTGAACCTCCTGATGGAAAACTGAAAATGAGCATTATTGCTTTTGTGTGAACCTTGCTTGCAGGACTGAAAGCTGATCTCCATTGACCTTTTGTATCTAAAGCAGTTAATATACAAAACACTGCACTCAGCGTGCGGCCAAAATACAAGGTTTACAATGATAAAACAATTAAACATGCATTTTCTGAGGATTTTTTTTTAAAGAAGCTAAATTTTGTAAAGGGAAGACATGAGAAGAAATCACTGTGGTGGACTTTCAGTGAAGGAACCAAACTGACTGTTGAAAGTGATTGCTTAAATAAATAAGATGTTAAATAAACGCTATAAAAATCAGACTACACATCTGAACCTGTATTAGGCAGCATTTTCTAAACAAAATATTGTTCTTTTATATACTGTGAAGCGCTTGTTTTAAGAGATACCAAGCTGTACTAGATTATAGAGACCCTGAATATTTTAGTAAAGAAAATAACATGCACCTGTGTAAAATGTACAGTTACATCAAGTTGATATACATCATTCTAGTTTATCTGTAATATTGTTTGTATTAGTGTCAAATTAATAGTTGTCTGATAGTATTATATAATATTTGTTTGTGGTTAATCCTACATTCAGAAAATCATCACAATAATACAAATGAGTTTAAATGAATCAGTTTTATCTTGCATGAATATTTATTATTAAGCAGTCAATAAACAAACTGATGTTGTCATATTTTTGATAATATTTGGTGTTTAGTGTTAGTATTCAGTGTTAGTGTTAATGTTATTGTTCTGTGTAAGTGTGTAGGAGGTTTTTGTACAGGGACTGAATGGGTTTGTATCACTGTGGTGGACTTTTGGTGGAGGAACAAGACTCTCTGTTGGCAGTAAGTAAATCTCACTTTATTTTTAACACAAAATTTTAAAATAACAGAATAAGAAAGCAGCAATACTATAAAAAATGAATACTCATAGAATACTCAATTGTTTTATAAAGAACAAATTTTTTTGTACTTATTTGATCAAAGTTGATCTCGCTATCATATTTATCTATCTAGCTGATTTTGAAAAAAATTAACAGCCAAAACTGTAACTATACAATTTATGACTGGACCTAATAATCTAAATATGTGACCCTAGACCACAAAAAAAAGAAGCACGGGTACATTTGTAATAAAACTGAAAAATACATTGTCTGGGTCAAAATAATAATTTTTTCTTTTATCCAAAAATCGTTTTGGATAATATGTAAGGATCATGTTCCATGAAGATATTTTGTAAATTTCCTACCATATCAAAACTTTCTTTTTGTGAGTGGATGCAGTGCTAAGGACTTATTTGGGAAACTTTAATGGTAATATTTTCATTATTTAGATTTTTTGCACCATCAGATTCCAGATTTTCGAATAGTTATATCTCGGCCAAATATTGTATCCTAACAAAAAAGTTTATTGATTCAGCTTTCAGATGGTGTATAAATCTTAATTTTAAAAAATTTACCGTTATGACTGGAGTTGTGGTCCAGGGTCACAAATGTGAAAAATATGTAAAAATATATAATTTAAAAGCAAATAATAAATATCTGAATAAACAAATTTCAAATTTTAATTGTTTATTTGTATACTGACAGATAATATAATTTTAAATTAGTCTTTCATGAAATAGAAATGTTAACTGTTTTTTATTTCTAAATGTTGTGCTTTTTGGTTAAATTAAAATCACATACTTAACAGCAATTAATAAATATTATCTGAAAACTTTAATCTACTCTAGATCTTAATTTACCTCAAACAAATGAAAAAGATAAATGTTTAAATATGTTTCATGCATAAATATAAAAATAATATTTTAAGTACTTTAATTTGTATATTTTACATGTATTGTAATAACGAAAGCCACTTAAAGTGTTTAAAAATATCATTCAGTTTTAATGGGCTGCTGCACTCAGATCTGCTTGATTAACTAAGAATCTGTTAAAGAGAAGTGAAAAACACAGAAACACAGAATGTTTGCTAAACCCATTTATGAACATAAACTTCACATCTGTTTCCATCTCTCTCTCTCTCTCTCTCTCTCTCTCTCTCTCTCTCTCTCTCTCTCTCTCTCTCTCTCTCTCTCTCTCTCTCTCTCTCTCTCTCTCTCTCTCTCTCTAGGTAATCGTCCCCCTGCTCTAACAGTCTTGCCTCCCTCCAGAGATGAGTTAAATCAGGGTAAAGCTACAGTCATGTGTGTTGGCAGTAAGGGTTATCCCTCTGACTGGAAGCTGAACTGGAAGGTTGATGGTAGCAGCAGGAGCTCTGGTGTGAATCTGAGTCCCAGTCTACTGCTGAAGGATGGACTGTACAGCTGGAGCAGCAGTCTGAGTCTCACTGACAGTGAATGGAGATCAGCAAAAACCATCAGCTGTGAGGCCACACAGAGCTCACAGAGTCCAGTCATACAAACCATTGACACACAACAGTGTGATGCAGAATGATCACACACAGAATAATATACAGAATAATATACTAAATTAAAATCTTATTAAAAATGAAATGTTTCACTTTTTGCAGAGTTGCTTTTTAATGTAGCTTATTTTAGTTTTATTACAGCAGACTTTATTAGTTTGCTGATATTTTGGCTGCAAAAATAAATGCATTTTGGCTCAAATCAGTGTTATTGTTTTTACTGTGTTTTCATAAAATATCAGAAGCTTTAAACTAGCTATATTTTAAAATACATCTTTAAGTTTTTTGGAGTATGATGCCACAAGCTTGCTACACCTCTATTTGGTTAGTTTCTCCCAATCTTCTTTGTAGGACCAAGGTCCATCAGGTTGGATAGGGTGCGTCGGTGCACAGCCATTTTCAGATTGGGTTTATTGGGGTTCAAGTCTGGACTCTCTTTTGTTATTTTTGCTGTGTGTCAATTTTAAGTGCCAGTAAAAAGGCTGTGAAAACATTGTTTAAAACACAAAGATTTTAAACCATTTTAAACAAACTTCTTTCAAGTTGTCCTTATAGGCTATTGTTTGTAGAATTTTGAGGGGGAAATTTTTTTTTTCAGATGCAATGTATATATCATTTTTAATTGTAATCTTGAAGTAAATACTTTTAGATGTTTGTTTATACAGTTTTCTTTTCAAGAGCTCTAAGAATCTAATGTTTGAACTGTTTGAACCAACACAAAGCCCTTACATTATAATATATTATAATATATAACTATTTGCTATAAGTAAGGGCACCTGAACACCTTAATTAAATTAAGGTTTTAACACTAAAATAAAGATATAATGTAAAATGTGTAGATTATTTTATCACTGTAAACTGACAAATAGATAATGCATTCATGACAAATATATTTAAGCACAAATTATCTTTCTCAACAGTCTAATGTTGTGAACTTCTGTTGTCTGTGCTGTCTGACTGAGGGAGGTTTTTGTATGACTCTATTTCACTGTGTGAACCTGTATGGTGAACCATAAAACCCCATACAGTAATAATCTCCTGCATCCTCAGGCTGAACTGCACGTATGTTCAGTGTAAAAAGGAGTCCAGAGTAAGTTCCACTGAACCGATCTGGTACTCCAGATTGAAGTCGTTTTGCTGTGTAGATGAGGAGTTTAGGAGCTTCTCCAGGTTTCTGTAGATACCAGCTCATGTCAGCACCAACTCCACTGGTCCCAGTACAACTAAAAGAGGCAGAATCTCCAACTTTAACTAACAGAGATTCAGGAGACTGAACCTCCTGATGAGAAACTGAGAAAAGATTTGAGTAAAAATATTAATGAAGTTTGCTTGTGCTATTTAATAAGTAACAATAATATTTAAAAGCAGAAATGAGAATTCTAAAGCTAAGAAAATGAATGGGAATTGTATTTCTTATTAAAATAATATAAAATGAATAAATAATAACCTTGAGCAAGCAGACCCAGAGTTCCAAGCATCAGAATAAGAGACATTGTTTTTTGTCGGTTCTTGCACGGCTGAATACACACAGATCACAAGTGAAGTTTTAAGAGCAGTGATATGCAAAACTCTCTAGAAGTTTCCCTCTGAATACAAAACATATTTAGTTACATCCTGGAATTTTACCCACAACACTAAAACAATAAATGCTAACCAGATTGTGTAACAGCATATTTGTGTCAATATTTAAAATAATTATGCAGATGTATACCTTTTTCATCACAACCAAGAACACTCTAAAATTGCTGGTTTTTTATCCATAATTGGTAATTATTAGACAGAATACGCTGCTGGGTTAAAATTTACCCAACATTGGGTCATTTTTAACCCAGCATGTGTTCTTCAATATTTACCCATTATTGGTCAAAAATACCCCAGAAATTTTTAGAGTGAAAAGAAATAATATTTTTGACTGATAAAATATATTTTAATATTGCATTCAGGTCTGCTTCATTAACTTCATTAATATCTGAAAGAGAAGTAAAAAACACTGAATGGCTGGCAGAAGTGACTTTCTGGAAAGAACTGAGGCTTGCTCTCATGTAACAGAAAATATTTAGATTTACTGCAAATTTATCCTATATAATGACATTAGATATCATATGATGATTAGATTATGTGAGGCCAGATGAAGTGTTTTATGTTTGTGTGTCTCATACACAACGTGTGTTGTTGTGATTGTGCATATTTTTGTTCTCCTTTCAACACCTGCAGTCTCCATTCATAATTTTCATAATTTTCTCAGTCTGACTAAAGGAGGTTTTTGTATGTCATTTTTTCACTGTGTGAACACCCAGTTGTCACTGATCGTATGAACACTAAGACAGTAATACACGCCTGCATCTTCAATCTGGACATTATTGTTGTTTAGAGTAAAATCAAGTCCATTTCCTCCAGAATGAAAACTTCCTCCACCACTCATTCTGGATGGAGTACTTGATTGTTTCATTGTTGTGTAATATATCAGGAGTTTAGGAGGACCCTCTGCCTTCTGAAGGTACCAGGAGATGTAATAATCTTTGGATACTGTGTTCTCTGGATACCTACGAACTACAGTGTTGACCTTATACAGTCAATAGAGATGCTCTGACCAATCTGAGCAGATTTAACTTCAGGTTGAGTCACAACAACCTGACCCAAAACACCTGTTTGAAAAAAGAAACTCTGCTAAATTACTATTATTACCATTATCATTTACCATTATTGTATTTTTTAATTCCTTATGTTGTGTCATAAAATGTTTAACAAAAACAGCATAGAGGAAAATATTTACCTTGGATGAAGCAAAGTGCCCATATAGAGAGAATCATATTTGCTTCAGGTTGTGTATATGTGTGAGCAGTTGTTGTGTTAAAAGTCTTCACAGGTCTATAAACACTAGCAGAGCACTGAAGCATGAGCTGTCAATGCAAAGCAAGCATCATTATACTGGAAAAACCCTCTGTTAACAGGAGTTTATTTTCAGGGCAAAGGTTTCAAAACTTAAAACCAATAGGAAGCAGTAACATCTTCATTTCTGTTACCTAAAAACCTCATTGACACTATAGATTTATAGAGAAATACTTGTGGTGGACTTGAAGCAGAGGAAACAAAATTTTTGTTGGAAGAAAATGCTACTCTACTGATGAAAGATTTTTTTTTTTCCAGATTTGAATTTATATTTAAAGAATAATAATATTATATTGTACTTAATTGTTGCACTGTAATAAAGATGTTTTACTCACACTACTGTAATTGTTGTATTTTGAGTAATGTGATTTCGCAGATTAGATGCTTAAACCCCTAAATATTTTGTTATGCAATCTAAATGTTTGAAAAGCATATCAAGTAAGAGAGATTAATGTGCAATGCAAAATTCAGTATACTGTATAATATTTATTATTTTAATGAACAGTAGGCCTAAAATTTTAGATTAACAATTTTAATCTGAAAATTGAACTTTTCAATGAACATTAAATTTAAACTTAAATATTTGCTGGTGTACAGTATAGGTAACAAAGAGCAAATTGAGTAGTTTTTGGGTTACAGTGTTAGTGTGCAGGTTTTGTCTGGCCACTCATTGGTTCCTAATACTGAACATAAATGTTGTATTACAGTAGTAAAGAGATGTGCACTCTGACATTAATAAACTTTAGGCTGGACAGAACTGATGGTCAAAGTGAACTAATATTTATTGCAACTGAATCTAAGAAACAAGAAACAATCTATAAGACAATCTATAAGACTGATGTGAGATATAGTAGATATATCAGGACATATAGTACTTTGTGTTTGTGTGTGCGCGTGCATGCGTGTGTGCGTGTGTGCGTGTTACAGTTAGTGTAAGGGTTCCCAGTGGCAGGAGATCTCATGTCTGCAGAGGTTTTTGTATGAGGCTTTTGCACTGTGTGAATACTCCATCAGAATAAACCCCCATACAGTAATAATCTCCTGCATCCTCAGGCTGAACTCTACGTATGTTTAGTGTAAAAAGGAGTCCAGAGTAAGTTCCAGTGAACCGATCTGTGATTCCAGATGCAAGTCGCGTTGCTTTGTAGATGAGGAGTTTAGGAGCTTCTCCAGGTTTCAGCAGATACCAGCTCATGTCATTATCAACTCCATGGTCCAAGTACAACTAATAGAGGCAGAATCTCCAACTTTAACTGACAGAGATTCAGGAGACTGAACCTCCTGATGAGAAACTGAGAACAAGACAAGTGTAACAGTTAAACACATTTGATGAGATACATTGCAGTCCAAACAATGTAAATAAAACATAGCACAGTCCCAAAGCATTGCAAAAATAAATAGCATATTTCCTGATAAAGTAGAAAACAAAATTTGAACCTTGAGTAAGCAGACCCAGTGTACACAAAATAAGTAATGGAGACATTATTGTTTTTGTGTGAACCTTGCAGGACTGAAAAGTTGATCTTCAGTGGACTTTTGTATCTAAAGCTGTGAATATGCAAAACAACTCATCAGATCAGACTGCAACCAAAATCACATCCAGTTTTGTGCTTAAAGTTTACAATGATAAAACAATTAAACATTTAGCATTTTCTCAAGTTTTTGTTGTTTAAAAAATATATTGACGTGAAGACATGAGAAGAAATCATTGTGATGGACTTTCAGTGAAGGAACCAAACTGACTGTTGAAAGTAAGTGCACAATGAAATAATAAGTTGATGCTATAAATGCTATAAAATCAGGCTACACATCTGGACCTAGACAGATTTTCACAATAAAATATTGTTCTTTATGTTCTGTAAAGAGCTTGTTTAGAGAGATTATAATAGAAACCCTGAATATTTTATTAAAGAAAATCTGGTTTATTTTGCATGAATATGTATGATTTAACAGCTAGTAAAATGTATAGTTTTGCTATATTTATTATTGATAACATTCAGTGTTTAGTGTTAGTATTCAGTGTTATTGTTCAGTGTTCAGTGTAAGTGTGCAGGAGGTTTTTGTACAGCGACTCAATGGGTTTGTATCACTGTGGAGGACTTTTGGTGGAGGAACAAGACTCTCAGTTGGAAGTAAGTAAATCTCACTTTATTTTCAACACAATATATTAAAATAACAGAACAAGAAAATAGCAATACTGAAAAAATTGAATACTCATAAAATACTTCATGCTAGATCATGCTTATTTATCTTCTGAATTTACTTTGTTCATAGTATAATTTCAAGTAAGTTAATATACTTGTTGATTGTAAAATAAATTTCACATTAGACAAAACTGTATATGTACAAATGTATGGATCAAACAGGCCATGATATTAAAATCTAAACATGTGAAAAATATATATTTTTAAAAGCAAATAATAAATATTTGATTGAACAAACTTGAAATTGTAACTGTTTATTTTTATATTGACTAATCATTATAATTTTTAATTAGACTTTCATAAAACAGAAATGTTAACTCTGTTAACTAATATTTAACAGCAATGAATTGTAAATAAAATCCAAATGTTTTAATTGAATCTAAATGCACAAATAAATGAAAAAGATAAATGTATAAAATGTTTTATGTATAAGCATAAATACAAAAAAAAATGTATTTTAATTACTTTAATTTTATAATTTTGTTTTAACGGGGTGCTGCACTCAGATCTGCTTGATTAAGAATGTGTGATAAACCCTTAACAGAAGAGAACAGAAACTTCACATCTGTTTCCATCTCTCTCTCTCTCTCTCTCTCTCTCTCTCTCTCTAGGTAATCGTCCTCCTACTCTAACGGTCCTGCCTCCCTCCAGAGATGAGTTAAGTCAGGGTAAAGCTACAGTCATGTGTGTTGGCAGTAATGGTTTTCCCTCTGACTGGAAGCTGAACTGGAAGGTTGATGGTAGCAGCAGGAGCTCTGGTGTGAATCTGAGTCCCAGTGTACTGCTGAAGGATGGACTGTACAGCTGGAGCAGCAGTCTGAGTCTCACTGACAGTGAATGGAGATCAGCAAAAACCATCAGCTGTGAGGCCACTCAGAGCTCCCAGAGTCCAGTCATCAAAACCATTGACACACAACAATGTAATGCAGAATAACACCGCACAATTTACAGAATAGTAAATCTTAATAAAAATTACATGTTTTACTTTTTGCAGAGGTTATGTTGCTTTTAATGTAGTTTATTGTAGTGCATAGCAGACTTTATAAGTTTGCTGATTCCTTTATTTTGGTTGCAAAAATAAAATGCATTTTGGCTCAAATCAGTGTTATCATTTTTACTGTGTTTTCATAAAATATTAGAAGCTTTAAACTATATTTTTAAACTCATGTATACACAGTATATACAGTGCTTCTGGAAAGTATTCACAGCTCTTCACTTTTTCTACATTTTGTTATGCTACAGCCTTATTCCAAAATGGATTAAATTCATTATTTTCCTCAATTCTACAAACAATTCTCCATAATGACAACGTGAAAGAAGTTTGTTCGACATCTTTACAAATGTGTTAAATAAAAAAAAGAAGACATAAAATGTACACGTTCATATTCACAGCCTTTGTACAATACTTTGTTGAAGCACCTTTGGCACCAGTCAAGTCTTTTGGAGTATGATATTACAGTAAGCTTGGCATGCCGAGTTTCTCCCATTCTTCATCAGGTTGGATAGGGAGCATCAGTCATTTTCAGATCTCTTCAGAGATGTTTAATGGGGTTCAAGTCTGGGCTTTCTTTTGTTATCTTGGCTGTGTTTAGGGACGTTGTCCTGTTGGAAGATTAACCTTTGCCCCTGTCTGAGGTCTTTATAAGTTTATAAGTTATAACAGCTCATCTGTAGATATAACAACTAGTCAAAATAAACTTGAAAATCTGAGTTAATTTAACAAATACATTTAAGGCAGCACATTTTTTTTGCAATGTGTACATTGCTGCATGAATTGTGATAAATAGATGTAATGACCTCTAAAATGTAATGACCTGTAGAAATGTTTGAACAAACATAAAGCTCTTACATTATAATGAATCAACTGCTATTTGCTGTAGTAGATAATAAGGGCACATGAACACCTTAATTAAATTAAGATTTTAAAATTAAAATAAAGATTTTTTTATTTTTTATTACTGTAAACTGAGAAGTGGATGGTACATCCATGGCAAATATATTTAAGCACAAATGATCTGTCTCAACAGTCTAATGTGAGCTTCTCTTCTCTGTGCTGTCTGACTGAGGGAGGTTTTTGTATGACTCTATTTCACTGTGTGCTCCTTCCACTAGCACCCATACAGTAATAAACTCCTGAATCTTCAGGCTGAACTTTACTGATGGTCAGAGTAAAATCAATGTGGTTTCCACTCTCAGTGCCACTGAATCTTTCAGAAATACCTGAAGCTCTGTTTGATGTGTAATAGATCAGGAGTTTAGGAACTTCTCCAGGAATCTGATGGTACCATGACATACAATACTGAAAGGAACCTGTATAACAGTTTATTGCTGGTGTATGTTTACACTGAATAGAGACAGTTTGACCAGGCTGCACTGCTTGATCTTCAGATTGAGTCAAAATTTGCCCAACAGTAACTGAAAGAGAACAGAACATACATTATCATTCACTGTTGAGCATATTTAAAGCATCACACTCAATTAAGTTGTATCATCTCAAAATGTTTAAAGTTAACAAATTAAAGGTAATGTTTATCTTCATGTTCTTCTGAAGAGTTGAAGTGTACAAAGATTAAAGCATATTTATCTTTATGTATCTGACATAAATTGTTAAATACTTACCCAAGGTGCAGGTTGTAAGTACACAAAAAATAATTGA
This sequence comes from Misgurnus mizolepis, assembly GCA_025389145.1. Classification (NCBI taxonomy): domain Eukaryota; kingdom Metazoa; phylum Chordata; class Actinopteri; order Cypriniformes; family Cobitidae; genus Misgurnus; species Misgurnus mizolepis. The sequence goes on along the minus strand of JAIFKI010000011.1, from coordinate 14,493,050 downwards.
TATTAAATCCATGTTGTGTTTTAAAAGAACAATAGATCTAGAAATCAGTCAGTCATAAAATCTTAAACACACAGAGGTCTATAAACACTTTGAAAGCAACGAAGCATGAAGTTTCAATGCAAAGTGCCTTCAACATGTAAATGTTTTTCCTCTGAACAAGAAATTATTTTGATGTGTAACCAGTGAGAACATCTGGCTAAATGTTACTGCAAAGTACAAAAATATCCTTTAAACATATTTCTAACTACAGCCCTAGAAAAAGTGAAGAATAAAAAGAATACATTTCTTAAACATTATAAGAAAATGGTTGTCCTCCCTTATTTTCTTTATTAGGATTTTCCGGACATACAGCATATTAAGTTATAATGTACAGATTTTTTTAATAATGTTCTGTATGTAACGTATGGTATATCTGCAGTGGTTTGTTCTGCATCTTTGTTTCATCTTTACACTTGCAGTAAGATCGACCAGCAACAGTAAAGTGTGATAGAAGTTTTTGTAAGCTGATTTAACATCCACTTTAGGTTTGTATTCTCTCATGTAAGGTGTTGACTGTAACAGTAATAAACTCCTGAACTGTCTGATATGTAACAGATTGGGAGTTTGGGATCTTGAATCTGATGGTACATTGACCTAATGAGTAGTTTATAACAGTCCATTGCTGTAGCTGCACTGTGTAACGTGTGGACATGCAGGCAGAGGCAGCAGATCCAAATGCAGCAAAGCTTATTAAACATTAAGCAAAGTAGTTCAAAGACAAGTCTGAAGTACAAAAACAGAAACAAAGTCAAACTGCGTAATCCACATACATTCAACGATTGACCACAGACAATGGTAACACTAGGGCTATATAATCAAGGATGACAAGACACACCTAGAAAACAATCAGCACACGGACCAATGAACAAAAGAACTACAAAGAACTACAGACACGGATGACAAAGACAAAACTTCAAAATAAGAGTATGGGACAGGGAGACACGGCACATAATACTTCCATAATATTATTTTTCCTACAATGCAAGTCATTGGGACTTGGTTTGATTGGTTTGTTAAAAGAATCCTTAAAAAAAATTCTTTGTATTTATCAAAAGAAAGGAATGTATTCAGGTTTGTAACAACCTGAGAGTGAGTAAATGATGACCGAATTTTCATTTTGGGGTAAACTATTCCTTTACTGTAATAAGCTAATGAGCTGAATCAGATGTATGTGATTATAGGGAGTCTGTTTGGGGTTTCCAAAAAGAAATTGAAACAATTGATTCCCGAGATTCAATGCATGCCCGTCAAGTCTGGGTATTTTGAAATAAATATTCAAAACTGTAGTTAAATAAAAGTGTATATTTTGCAAATTAAAGGTCCTTGTTTTATTAATTTAAATGATGTTTTAGTGATGTGAATTACAGTTTTTTTCGATTGCTAAACGACAGTGGGCACAACTGGAGCTACATGTGCAAAACTCTAACTACAGTCTGCACTACCAAAAGTCACCTGAGCACAACTCTTAACATATGGCTCAAAACAGCTCCGTGCAGCCAAACACTAAACACAACCCTCACTGAGATAACACACACTGTCACTCACAACACACTGAGAGGAAAAACACTAACATCAAACACCAATACACAAAATACTAACTTTATATCTTTACAGTTTTAACAATTTCAGTGATGTCACACCAAGTAATGTTTTCTTTAAAGAATGATTTATTTATTGATTTATCACAATATTTTTTTTAGAACATCATAATTTTTTAGGGTAAATGAAAATTAGCAGTTTGCTTCAGTTGTCTGTAGTAATTTACGGAATTACAGTAATGAGAAAAAAGGTAGAAACTTAAAGTACATGAAAGGTAATATTATATATAAATGAAATATATATATGAAATTGGAATTTATATTTATATGAAATTGCAATCAGCAGTGTTTGAAAGGCACAAGGCTGAAATCAATTGTGTTTTGAATGTGTGATTCACAGTTTTGACAGCAGTGTGTTAGCATTTGAACAAAGTGCTGTAAATCCACAGTGTTGTGCAGGTTGTGATTAAAGTCATGGAATAAGTGTGTAAAGTTTTGAAAACTGTGTTCAAACAATGAAAAACGAACTAGAGTTTGGTCCACATGAACTGCTGCTGTGCAGACTGTAGTTAGAGTTTTGCACATGTGACTCCAGTTGTGCCCACTGGCGTTTAGCAATCGAAAAAAACTGTAATATTATTGCTGCAATATTGTGTTGTTTTTTACTTTTGTATATTTCTAAGGTTGGTGAATTTTACTGCTGGATAGTTTAATCTACATCAATGCATTATATTTTCTAAAATAAAATTAAAAAAATCTGGCTTCATATTTATTTTTAAAAGTCTGATAGGTCCCAACTGTTGTGTCCCGCTGACATTTCAGTTCACTTCGTGGCCTTTAGAGACTGCCGCCTTTAAATATCGAGCCTTGCCTTAAAAGGACCCAGAACTTGGATGCACCCAATGTCTTCGGTAGCATGAAGGCAGCTCTGGGAAACGCATTTGGACGGCCTTCATAGGCAGCCTAATGCAATTCTGTTTGAAATATAAACAGAGAGTGCCTTTGTGATAACTAATCTCATATTTGAACTACAATATTTCTCCATAGAAATGCAATCAAAAGGTGCAAGTGATAATAAAACTTTATTTACACAAAATTTGTGCATCAGCCGCTTTTTTGGCCCCCATTTTATGTAAAGATTCAGGTAGTAAACCAAACATTGGATTTGGATGTGCCTTGATGCCTCCTGCCTTTAGGGCTGCATCTGAAATCTCATACTATGACAGTAGGTAGTGAATTACTACTCATCGACCGTTAAAACAGTAGGTACAATAAAGTATGAATATGGATGTATTAAGTATAAATGAATTTGGACGTACTATATCACATGACATACATCGTCATAACAAGTTACTTATTAATTGGATTGACAGTTGACTGGGTAGAAGATCATCTGGGTACTTTTTGCCTACTGTTTTTGGAATACATTTGGCTATTCAGGGTAACGAGGAAGCAGACAAATTAGCAAAAAGGCAACTAAAAAGAAAATGTTGAAATATAAAGTAAGTCATCCAAATCAGAGGGAAATAGAATAGTTTGGAGTGAAATAATGGAGAAATAGCAACAGTATTGGTGAAATGAAACAAAAGCAAGACACTTTTACTCAGTGCAAAATAGAGTGGGTGGTACAAAAGATAAGGGAATAAATAAGAAAGAATGTGATATAGCAACCTAAATGCTACCTTTTTATATTATGGGAAAGCATCTAACAGGTTTGTGCACTTACTGTCAGGAAAGGAGATGGTGGAGCTATTTAATCACGAAAGGCAAGAAATGATGATCCAGTTACAGAGTAGTACAAATAGAGGGAAATGTTAAAAGTATTTTAGATTGTGCGGAGAAGGGATAAGGCTATTTATTCGACTAAAAAGAAACTGGACTGTATATGAAATTATGGTGTAAGGCAAAGTTAGACCAGTAGGTGGCAGTAATGCAACAAATTAAATGCCTGCTTCCGTGAAACCCCAGAGAAGAAGAAGAAGAGGAGGCGGGACTTACGTTGTGGTGACAAAAGTTTACAGTTGCTTGTTATAACCGGAGACTGCAGTTACTCACCTTCTACTGCGTGTTTGTGCACCTCTCAACCTCGATTAAGGTCAGAGCAAGCGTCCTCTTATTTCTCTTATTTCTTATGACAACTTCTGCTAATATGACAGTTAACAGCAAACCAAAATGTCAAGAGCGCTCACGCTTCAATGTTTGATTGACAGGACAGCTGCCTCAGTGGTTGCCTAGCAATATAAAACGCACCGCATTGGTCTTTCTGAAGTCTATCAAATAAAGGCACTGCTGTTCTCCTCGCGTTTTCAATCGTTTAAAACGCGTTTTGTGTTAGGGCGGGAGTGGGACTCATTTTTAGCCCTGGAGTTTCACGACTTTAAAAGAAGCCGATTCCGTACCCTTCTGGTTTCTGCTGACAGCGCATGCGCAGGGTCCTAAGAACAGCTGGGTGTTTTATTATCACGGTATAGCATAGCCTATGTACAGAGTTTGTACAAACTTATACAGCTCACAACAATTAAAACAAAAATAAATATTAAGAAAATAACTCTGTGTACGCAAAGCGAGAAGTAGGATATGTGTAACGTTAATGGGAAATAGACATTCCGAGGGGAACAGATTCATTCCCTTCTGGTATTTCTGTCTCTCGAGTCGACAAAGCGTTTCTGCTGACAGTGCATGCGCAGAGAACTAAGAACAGCTGGGTGTTTTAATATTATTATGATATAGCATATGTAGAGTTTGTACAAACTTATACAGCTCACAACAATTAAAACAATTAAATAATAATAAGAAAAAGCATGTGGGTGTACGGCAAGCGAGAAGTAGGATATGATTGTGTAATGGGGAACAGACATTCCGAGGGGAACAGATTCATTCCCTTCTGGAATGAGGCTGCGTCCGAAATCCGAATCCGCATACTGTACAGTAGGTACTGAATGAGATGAAGCAGGCCAGCTGACAGTCTTGCCTGGGCCCGGGACAAGATAATCTTCGCCCCTCGGCCCCCCTACCTTTTACTGGTAACAAGACATTTGGCATTATCAGATTCATGACCCACGAATATTGCATTATTATACATTGTATTCAACATTTATATAGTAGTTAAATGTAGTACTGACACTATATACTGAGACAAAATAACTTATTTATATAAAGTAAACCTCCTTTTTTGAAAACCTCTATTTTCTTCTTTTCTTTTCTTTTCTTTTCTGAGCACCGGACTTGTGCTGATTCTGACCGGATATTTTGAGCGTACTGAACTTCCAATCAAATGACATTAGTGCTGCACAATTAATCGCATCGCAATCGCGATGTCAGTCTGTGCAATTATATGACAGCAAAATGTTGCAATTATATTAAATAAATAAATGTGTGAAAATAGAAAGAAAAACAAACAAAAAAGGCAGTGCACGTGTGGCATACACGTGTGTGGTGTGCATTGTCACTTGTGTGTACGCAGCACAGAAATACCAAAGCGAAGATGAATGCAGAGGAGATTGACTGTGATCTGGTAGCTGAAAAAAAAAACTCTACGTCTGTTGTATGGCGGTATTTTGGATTTAGGATTACTGACACTGAGCAGAAACATTTCTAGTTTTACAAATACACATTTTAGCATTATCCCTAAACTGTGTGTGGATTTTCCTTAAAACCCATCAAGTTGACTCATGATACCATCCATTATAATCGCAATCGCACATCGCAATATTAGCATCAATAACCGCAATGGAAAAAATTACCCAAATCGTGCAGCCCTAAATGACATCATAAAATTTTGATCAGTGGCCAAACCATTTTTGTGTTGGGTGGTGGGTTTCTTGACCACTATTTCAAGTACAGGAAGAAAACAAATAAAAAGTTTTTATGCATCTCAAATATTATAATTTTTTCCACAAATATGCCTATTTTCTTTATTTGTTAACAATTGCTGTGTTTCCCACAGGATTTTGAGAGACTGTGGCGGTGATGACGTCACACGCCAATTAGCATATATGTGGCGTCATTGCGTCGTGTTTTACTCTTTAATCTGTCACATTATATTGCGTTTTAACACAACTGAATGCTTATTTTTACATTTTTTTTTTCTGTTGTCTATAAAATAGTGACTAAACAGGACCCAGTAACTCCTTGTTAATGTATGTTAATGTTAATGTAAATCCAATCAGCTCTTTCTTTAACTGCTGCTAAAAACGCACCCTCATCTGACAAAAATCATCATTTACATTGAGGCTGTACTGATATTGCTCTTCTCATCAGTGTTGTTGCGTTACGAGCGCTTTTTTACTTTAAATACGAGTGGTAGTTTTATTGTATATAGCGCAGACAATTTGTTGCAAATTCGGAAATATGAGAGAATAAACGGTTGCTGTTACTACAAAACACGTGCACGAGCATACCGCATCATAGGTAATGAGAGAGCTCGGACTCACACCAGAACGGGTATGTGTGGTAATGCTGACCTTTTGTTAAGTCACTCATGATGAACTCGATCAGCCATATTCTCTATCAGTGACATCCGTGACTGTTGACGTTTACGCGAAAAAGAAAGTACACAGAGGAACGCGGAGTTAAAATACTTTTGACTGTTGAGAGAGCCGGCTGCTTGCAACATGAGAGAGAGGGGAGGGGGCGCGCGCTGTTAAGAGGGGCATTCAATGAGAGAGGGAGGAGGGAGGCACGCTGAGCGCTCGCTACAATTAATAAATAGTAAAATTAAAATGTAAATGGGAATCATGAAAAATCTATTTGTGGCGACCAGTGTTGATTCTGTGACAAATAAATCAATGTATGGGAAACACTGAATTATTCCATAGGTTACAGTTCTGGGCCCCCCCCTCATCCTGGGCCCGGGACAACATACCCGTTTGTCCCCCCCTGTCGACGGGCGTGAGATGAAGTACCTACTTACTTACCGTTAAAACAGTAGGTACTGTATAGTATTATTAATCCTGGTATTATGAATAAGATTCGGACGTACTACATCCGCCATGTTACTACATCACGTGACATACGTCGTCATCACGTCATGTCATTCCAGCGCGAATTCAGCCATAGATATAAGGTGTGTTCGACTTCATGCGGCGCTGCGCAGACCGATCGGCGGCTGACTTGAAGCAGTGCATTCCGGTTAGTATTTTTGTCCGACTTCAGCTGGCGCTGCAGGCACGTGACTGTGTCATATGGTTTTTAAGTACCGCGAGAGCGTTTCGAGAGTAGCCGGCTAACTCAGACGGTGCAGCTTCTCCAGAGAGCGGCTGCCCGGAGTTGTGAGGACGTAACAGCTTTACGTGATTGGTCGCCTCATTGATGACAACGATCACGTGCGTTTCAAGTTAAATCCAACCTTTAGTTCCACTAATAAACATTATAAATTCATGTTTTAAAACAGGAAACAACACTTTAATATGCTAAAATATGTTATATTGTGTCGTGTAATAAAATAAAAATGAAAATAACAAACTCTATTGGTATTTTAATAATATAGTCTTGTTTCCCGTTATTTTCGGGTATACAGTGTAAGCAGCAATTAAAATATTCGATATAAAATGTTTCTGGTTGCAACTTTTTATTAAAAGGTTTGTTTTTATCAAATTCAGCTTTTAATTCACTTCATTTGCGATTAAAACAAGGAAACACGGCGCACACGTCACTACGGCAAACAGCAGGTGTCCGGCTTGACGGCTCCGTCTTCAGTTCCTCCCTCAACTGCAAGTGGCAAACCTCGCCGATCGGTCTGCGCAGCGCCGGATGATCTCGAACACACCTATGTACTAGGGCTGCGTCCGAAAACTTAAGGCAGTGACTCGTTGCCTCGCTGCCTCATGAGGCAAGGACTTCGGAGGCATGAAGGCAGCTCAGAGTAAGACTTTCGGACACACTTGAAAGGCAGCATGTTTGAAATATAAACAGAGGTCGCCTTTGTGATAACTAATCACATATTTGAAAACTACAATACTAATTTCTCGCTAGAAATGCATTTAAAAGGTGTAAAAAGTGAAAATCTACCTTTATTTACACTAAATTTGTGCTCCAGTCGCTTCCTTGGCCGCCATTTAATTTGTTCAAACTCGACCAGGCTCGACCAATCACATTCTTATTGTACGCCCACGCATAGGTGTCTCAGGAGACAGGAAGTAAACCTTACAATGAATTCGGACATGCCTTGATGCCTTCCTGCCTTGGAAAGCTGCCTCAGAAGGACGCAGCCTAGATGTCGCCTTGGGGTTCTAAGTATGCGTCAAAACCGCCGCCGTCTTAGAACAGGGGTCTTGTCATTGGAAGTAGCTAGGTAATGGATGTTAGGGCTACTAGCACTATCCATTATAGTTAGAAAAAGTAGATTTTCAAAATATCAAAACTTAATTTTTTTCTGGACTCAATGCTAAATACATGTCTGACTGTTGAAATGAACCAAAAGAAAACCAAGAAAATCGCATTCATGACGATTTATGGTGATTTTATTTCCGTTACACCATTGCCTACAATGACGCTGATGCGGGATTCCCCTGATTCAAGATAGCGGCTCTAGCTGACGCATTCGTTCCAATAAACTGCCGTAGTCAAGGCAACATCTAGTGTACATATCTAGGGAATTCAGCGTACGCGTCGTCGTCTTCGTTGGATAACTCCTCTCCCGGGGCATCATGGGATAGTGAAGTGTCCATCGTATGCACACTGCAAAATCTAACCAGAAGTAGTAGGTCATCCGGGTACTTTTAGTATACTGTTTTTGGAATACTAATTTGGACATACTACTCGCCTCGCCTACTGCTTTTCGCGTACTACATAGTATGGTAGTAGGCGGTTTCGGACGCAACATCTGGCTCTCGAGTCGACAAAGCGTTTCTGCTGACAGCGCATGCGCAGGGACCTAATGCCGCGTTCCAGGCAACCTGTAACCCGTAAATCACAACTTCAAAACCACGACTCACGACTCTGAAGTGGGAGTACATCGATCTAGTATGAGTTCACGAGTGGGAAGTCACGAGTTTGACTACCGTTCCAGTGCACTTTCACGTGTAGAAGGTTGGAAAAACAGGGGTTACAGGCTGCCTGGAACGCGTACTCCCATTTCCGATTCAAGTCGTGGTTTTGAAGTTGTGATTCACGGGGTCAAAAACCTGCCTGGACCTAAACTCTATAGTGCTCCGGCCGTCCAGGGTAAGATTTGGGGAACCCTGTGGTATAGTGTATGTAGAGTTTGTCAGGGCTCAACATAAAGGACTGCCCGGTGGCCCGGGGCAAGCGTGAGAGACGTTCGGGCCAGTAAAAATTATTTTCACTTGCCCGATCGGGCCAGTGTTCATCCTCAGTCACTTAAATATATTTTCATCAATGTATATTATTTAACATCTTGGAAGGAGACATTTTCTTGTGTAAAACACGACGGAAGAAACGATGCAATATTTAGCACAATTTGCTGTCAATTTACAGGTAAAGCAGAAAAGTTGGTAGCCTTTTTTGTTGTCTGTTGTATATACAATTATATTTGCCTTTTGAATTATTATTTTTAAATATGTGACACTGACATTTATTTATTGGGGCCAGTGAAAATTTTGGCAGGACAAGTGAAAACCGGAACCACTGGCCCGACCAGGCCAGTATAAAAATTTTTTGCGTTGAGCCCTGTTTTTACAAACTTGTACCGCGCACAACAATTCAAACTAGGTGTACGGAAATAGAGAAGTAGGGTGCATCAATGGCTGGAATGGATCCTTCTAAAGATGCAGACTTTGAAGACAAGACTCGTTAAAAGTCGACGAAGCAAGGTGAAATTATTTTTTTTTCAAATTCATAAATGACATTAATAAAATACAACTTTGCATACATTACATAAAATGTGCGAACTGAAATGAGACTGTAGCATACGGGGGGAGTTGCGTCACTTTCTGTTCCTGCCCACAGTGCTTCTCTGCGGGACACAACAGCTGAGACCTTTCAGACTTTTAAAAATGAATACGGAATTTTAAATTTTATTTTAGAAAATATGACACATTGATGCAGATTTAACTGCCCAACAGTATAAAATTTACCAACCTTAGAAATATACAAAATTAAAGCGCAACATGCACAATATTACAGCCATAATATTAATTCACATCACTAAAAAATCATTTATAATAATTTATAGTAGTAAAACCGTGACCTTTTATTTGCAAAATATACCCTACAGTTCTGAATGTTTGAAATTGGGATGATCCTGTGGTATATTATGTCTGTTCCCCTTTATGCAATTCCGAGGGGAACCAAAAAACCAGACCGGCCAACTGGGAATTCTTCCGGGGCTCTAGATTAGCCAATCTGTGCCTGTTTGTTGTGATCGGCCCCTAAAGAAAGAACTTGTAGTAGTGTTTTTCTCTCTTGAGTGTTTTTTATTGAGTCTTGTCTTTTTTTTTAGGATGGATATGACATGCAGTAAATCAGTAGGAACTGATCTGTCCATGCTGGATATTGATGATTTCATCACAGAAATCTCTCTGCTGAAGAAAGAGGTGGCGTTACTGGAGACAAAGCTGAGGTCAAGAGGAGATGAAGAAGTAAAGAGAGAGGTTTGTACATCCTTAAACATCCTTCACTTAAATCCCACTGTCTGTTTGTCAACATCAGATCATTTATAATCTGTGATTATAATCATTTATACACTGAATGTGTTTGTTGTGTTGTCAGGATGTGGTTTGTTGTGAATCTTCAGTGTATGTGACTGATGTGAGTCTGGATTCAGTGTGGGTCAGCAGCAGAGATCAGACACCACAGCCACTGCTGGACAAACATACACAAGACTCAGAGCTCAGTCTCACTTTACTCTGTTACACTGAGTCAAAGCCCACAGAAACTCAGGGTCCTATAGAGTGTAGTGACAGTAATTGGGGCTTACAGGATGATCAAACCTCCACAGAGTCCTCAGATTCTGTGTGTAATACTGGAGAACAGCATCAGATCCTGCAGACCACACTGAAGATGTGTTCAGTCAAACTCATTGACTGCAGGAACCTCATGCTGAAAACTGAACCCATAGCTGAAGAACATCACACTGAGGAAGATGAGGAATCCATAGCTGAAGAACTTCACACTGAGGAAGATGAGGAACCCATAGCTGAAGAACTTCACGCTGAGGAAGATGAAGAACCCATAGCTGAAGAACTTCACACTGAGGAAGATGAAGAACCCATAGCTGAAGAACATCACACTGAGGAAGATGAGGATTATGATGATGGTGGTGATGATGATGATTTTATTCCTTCAGGTATGTTTCCTCCTTCGTTTGTTTTGTCTCAAAATGCACACCAGTATTATTTTTGTAAAATATGTTTGTAAAAACTACTTGAATGTCCTAAAATATCTAAGCCCTAGTCCTGAATTAATCTAAACCCTGTTTGGAAAATTGCTAGTTAGTGTATTTTACTTATTTAACTCATTTTCTGTTAGTCTTATATATTACATATATATACATGTTTTTAAGATCAATTTACATCATTATCACATTATTAAATAATTCAATCTGATGATGAAAAACTGAACCCACAGCTGAAGAACATGACACTGAGGAAGATGATGATTATGATGGTGATGATTTTATTCCTTCAGGTATGTTTTCATCTTTGTTTTCTATTAGGGGTCATGGGTTTAAATATTGTAATGTTTTTCACCTTAATTGCATTTTCATCATAAGTAGTTTCTTAAAGGGGCCATGTCACAATACTTTTTTAAGATGAAAAATAAATCTTTGGTGTCCCCAGAGTACGTATGTGAATTTTTAGCTCAAAATACCATAAAGATAATTTCTTATAACATGTTAAATTGACACTTTGTAGGTGTGAGCAAAAATTTGGCGTTTTGGGTGTGTCCTTTAAAATGCAAATGAGCCGATGAAATGCAAACACTGATTGCAATGATGGTGGTTTGTTTCAATTGAAACTAAATTGTGCTGTGAATTTCTCGCTCTCTCGCTCTCTCTCTCTCTCTCTCTCGCTCTCTCTCGCTCTCGCTCTCTCTCTCGCTTTTCTCTCTTTCTCTCTCTGCACTAAATGGCTGTGCCGTGGTTGGATAGTGCAGATTAAGGGCCGGTATTATTATAATAAGCTCCTTATGACATCATAAGGAGAGCCATATTTCAAAGACCTAATTTTTCACTTGCTTGCAGAGAATGGTTTACCAAAACTAAGTTACTGGGTTGATCTTTTTCACATTTTCTAGGTTGATAGAAGCACTGGGATCCCAATTATAGCACTTAAACATGGAAAAAGTCAGGTTTTCATGCCATGGCCCCTTTAATAAGATAGTTTGTCCAATTTTTAGCACTGTGTTTTCTTAATTCTGATACATCAGAATTTATTTGATCTTTTTAAGAGTATAAAGTAAATAATGTAATCATGTGTCTTTCAGATAAGAAGACTGATTCATTTTCGGATGAAGAAATAATGTCCTCAACATCATCAAAAGAGCGACTGACAGCACAAACGCTTTCATCCATTACCGGTGAAAAGACATTCAGACATTTAGAGAGACGTGATAGAAAACACACAGAGCAGAAATCCTTCACCTGCACCAAATGTAAGATCAGCTTTACTACTGTACAAGAGCAGAGACAACATAATGCAAACATGCACCTAGTAAACAAGCAGATTCACTGTGAGAAGTGTGGGCAGAAGTTTAAATTCACATCTCAGCTGAAACGGCACATGATGATACACGGTGATAAAAAGTCTTTCTACTGCACTGAATGTGGAAATTACTTCACCACCAAAGTAAGTCTCGTTGCTCATAAAAGAATTCACACCGGAGAAAAACCATACAAGTGTCCTCACTGTGAGAAGAGATTTAGTAAAGCGTCCTATGTTAAGAGACACGTGCTTTGTCACACCAATGAGAGACCGTATCCGTGCAGTGAATGTGGAAAAGCCTTTAAGGATTTAGGTTATCTGAGGTCACATCAAAATCAACACAAGAAGAAGAAACCCTATCAGTGTTCACACTGTAAGAAAGGTTTTGGTGACAAAACTCAGCTGGTGTTACACGAAAGGATTCACACTGGAGAGAAACCTTACATCTGCGTTGACTGCGGAAAGAGCTTCTCTGATCCATCTCATTTCAGAGCTCATCAGAGAATACACACTGGAGAAAAACCTCATCCCTGTAATGTTTGTGAGAAGAGATTCATTCGACATGATCTTTTAGTGAGACACCAGAGAACTCACACAGGTGAAAAACCTTACAAATGCTCTTTTTGTGATAAGAGGTTTGCTCAGTCATTTTACTGTAAAATCCACGAGAGACTTCATACTGGAGAAAAACCTTTCAAATGTTCTCATTGTGATAAGAGGTTTCCTCAACCATATTACTTAAAAATCCACGAGAGACGTCATACTGGAGAAAAACCTTTCAAATGCTCTTTTTGTGATAAGAGGTTTACTCAATCATGTACCTTAAAAAACCACGAGAAGCTTCATACTGAAGAAAAAACTTTCAAATGTTCTCAGTGTGATAAGACGTTTCCTCAATCATACTTAAAAATCCACCAGAGACTTCATACTGGAGAAAAACCTTTTAAATGTTCTCATTGTGAAAAGACATTTGCTCTGCCATCTTACTTAAGAATCCATCAGAGAGTTCATACTAGAGAGAAACCTTACCACTGCTTCATCTGTGGAGAGAAATTCACCAGTTCTGTAAAGTTTCAGACTCACAAGAAGAAACATACTGAAGAACAAACTACACTGAAATCATCGTAGCGTCTTAATCTGTAATCTGGGCAATACACGTGAATTTGTTGAGAGAATCTGTGAATGCAGAAACGTCTTTGGAAACCATTTCAACCAAGCAGGTAAAGTAAACCGTGAGGCTGTAAATAGCGGGTCTGTGTGTTTCGACTCGACAACAAAACGTACAAAGTGTAGGAGGCCGCTCAGGTTGCAAAGGCAGTCGAATTCATCCGCTTAAAAGCAGTTTTACCACTTAAATCATTTTAGAGACCATTTTAAGGTTGAAAAACCACTGTGTTGCTTTAATTATATGAAGAATACATCTTCCTACGCTTAGCCACCAGTTTCATTCAGGGGCAACCAAACTTCCTCTTTTCTGCTGTTGCATCCACTCTTTCCTTCTCTCCACCCTTCTCATCATTAAATGTTTAACACTGCGATAGACGCTTTGTTTAACACCATCATCCTGTCTCCTCTCTCCACCAGAGCAGCTTGTGTAAGTCACTTAAGCCTCTGGTTATTCAGTGGTGTTTGCAAACATGAGACAAAACTCAGGGTTGTAGATAGAAAATGACACAAACCTAAAAATCCTGTTGACCGAAGTATCAGTCATTACTCTCCTCAGTGTTTACAGTTATATATATTTTTATTACACCACTGATAGGTCAGTATTAACACACAGTACATTGTTTGTTTTATTTATTTAATTTACCATTAATTCAATTCAATACATTTACTTATTACTTATTATATTTAACATTTCCACCATTTATTATTTATATTGACTCAACTTGTATACTTAAATGTTCTTACTACTTTGTATAAATTCAATATTTGGCTTGATGGCTACATTCAAAATAAATTCATATATAAATAAATAAATGCATAAATAATGAGTTTATTCATGCATTTATTTATTTATGAATTTATTTTGAATATTATGCATTTTTATAATAAACACTCTCTCTCTCTCTCTCTCTCTCTCTCTCTCTCTATACACACACACACACACACACTTTGACTTTTATTCTTATTTTTATTATTCTTTACTTATATATTTCATTTCATTTATCTAGTTATTCTACATAATTTTTCTTAATATTGTTTAAATCTTATGTTAGCACTGTATTGCCTTTTAATGTTGATATGAGTCTTCAGTGGTCTCCATCTCAAGGTTTAGTATAATGTTACGATACAATGTTTTGTAACCACTTTCTTGCATGCAGTAATAATATCAATTGAATCTGTTTAGTCAGACGAAGAGCTTTGAAACACAACTGAGATTTTTCAATAAATCATTTTTTCATTTTATTTGACATCCCTTCATCTCCCGCTGCTGTCTTTCCCTTCATCTCCCTATCTGCCTTGTGGGACCTCTACATCTTATCTATATAAAATGTCCAATTCCAATGTGGCATCTGCAGAGGGGTTTTGTTTAAGTTTCATACTATTAGTGTATTTCTGTCACTTATTGTTGACATAAGTCATTGACACTAAACTATACTTCTAACACACACCTATATAAGTGCACTGCTTTTTGTACACACTCAATTCAAATCTTTCACATCTAGAGTACATGTTTAAAACAATATTTAACTTTTACTATATTTTCCAAGTAAAAATGTTGTATCTTATTCTTATACACAAAAGCCACATGCGTCTTGAGGGTCAAAGAAAGTTAGGAACAGTTTGGTACAACATTGGTACAACATAACTAAGATTTTGTACTTGGAAAATATTTAAAAAAAATGTATTATGGCCACTTTTATGCACTTTCAAAATTGGAGATGATGTAGATTCTTGTAATGAACTCTGTATTGGTGACTCTGGCGGTCCAATGGTGTGTACTACACAGGTGGTGTTGAGCTACAATGTGTTGTGTCAGAAATGTGTCTCTAGCATTTATTTAGTAAATAAGAGAACAAAATAGCTTTACAAAACACTGTTTATTATATAAAAATAATAACATACATTTTTCATTCTCCTCTAGGTCTGTGTTTTCAACACCTGGCTCACTAAGACTATTTAAAAAGTGTCATACACAGTAATTCAACATCCTGCTGTCAAACCAGTCAACAGTTTATGCAGTATGTATAGCCGATGGCCTTGATGTGAAAAATATACTAAAGCATCATGTTTTACTTTGGGCAATCCTAAACAAATGAAAACTGAGTATGAACTATCTGCTGAATTAAAGATTAATACTTACAATATATACATAAACATAATTTTGTCAAAGAACATTTACTCTTTAACTTGACAAAATGTACCAAAATGATAGACTGAAATAAACAATAATAATACAGAAAAAATTAATTAATAAAAAATGCACAATAAAAGTCTAGTTTGAGAAAAATAATAATTAAAATAATTTGTTAAAATAAATTGTTTCTAGATTAGAGCATTTTTAAGCGTCCATTATTTGGACAAACAGGACTACTTAGACCGATCCACGTATGGCATCAAATTGTGAGGGCGATTCCCCGCTAAACTCTTGATTTCATACAGCCGTTCAGCTGATTCACCTCAGTGATTGTTTCCTAATCATAAATTGAAACCATATCGCTTAAAAAGAGGCGGCATTTCAGATTTGTTGTATGGAAAGTTCAATTTCCTTAAAACTATAGGCTATGTTGTTGTCCCATAAATATTACAGTTGTATATAGCGTGTTACATGCAGTGGTGCCCTCAGAAAATTTTAATGGGGTGGCTAGAGGAGGCCGTACCAATTCATGGGGTGGCACAAAAAATAATTAAGTGTTATGTGTGTTATACTAATTAACATTTGGTTCTGGTTAATGAAACGTTATGCTTTAAATTAGCAATTAATTGCTCTTTAAATAGTGTAGTCCTTTGCAAATTGACATAGGTGGAAGGATTATGTGTGTAAGCAGTTGAAATAAACTTTAGTATGTCAACTGGAAACATTATTTTGTCATATTAGTTCTAAATGAATGCAGTTATACTGTCAAATTAAGTTAAACATAATTAAGTTATGTAATTAATCACAAGTCAAAACTTAAAATAATATGTTGAATTGACTTTTTTTTACTTCATGCTGCATTTTTTTTATTACTGCAAAACTGTTTATAACATTTTAAGAAGACTGACATCCGTAGTTTTTACACTTTGTTCTTTTTTTCTCAGCCTGGCCTTTCTTTCAACGATATTGCCCTAGCAAGATATGCGAGTTGGCAGGAAGGTCTTATACGATTAAAAACATTTTTAATAATCAAATGTGACCTTTTAAAACCTCTAGCTAAAGTCATTTTTTTGTGATTTATTGTTTCTACATACAAGCATACATACATGAAGAACATTTTGTTAAAAATATAACCTTAAAATTTTTACTAAGTAATCAATACGTGAAATCAATCAAACTTTGATGCTTCTAATCTCATAATTAGATTATGGGGTGGTTTTCCGGACAGGGATTATCTTTAGCCAGGACTAGGCCTTAGTTTAATTATGAAATGTAACTAGTTTTAACAAACATGCCCTAGTAAAAACATTAGCATTTTGAGGCAAAACAAAGGGCGCTGATGTATTTTAAGATATGTCAGTGCAAGTTGTTTTCAGTTTGGACAGCTCTTAAATTTGTTTTAGTGTAGGACTAGTGTAACTGCCCCTAAACGACTTTACCCTGGATTTCACAAACGGGTAGTATGTGAAGATGCTAGTTTAAAAAAAAAAAAATGATAAAAGTTGGGCTCGTCCGGGATTTGAACCCGGGACCTCTCGCACCCAAAGCGAGAATCATACCCCTAGACCAACGAGCCGATACCACAATGTGCCTGTTATCACTTTTTGTTTTTGAGTGTGTTGTTATTAGTACGCCACCTAGTGACGTAACAAAATGTCATATTATTATTTTTAAACTTCGCAATGAATAAAGAGTTGTGAACGACGTTGCATTGTGTGTGTATATCACGTTGATACGGGCAAAGAACATTCTGTCGAAATACAACCTTGATGTTTTTAATATTGGCTGAGATATGACGGTTGAGTCTGAGAGATTGTTTTGGTTCCTGTACACGTGGACAAATATTTATACAGTTTATATTGCACCCATTGCTATATTCCAGTCACAGCCTGGCAAGAATTATGGGCAATAATTGCTGAAAAATCAGTGTTATTTAATATGACTTACTATTGCTGTTCAAATCATTTACGTTCTTCTGTGATCGATTGATTAACTTTAATGTTTTACGACATAAAAAAAACTCAACAGTTACAGGTTAATTACACCAGATGGCGCTATTGGACACCAAACAGCACCAAAGCTGCAAACTAGCGATGCAAGTATCCTACATTCGACCACTTGTCGGATGCACTACTTCATGCAACGTGGCATCTCATACTGTACTGTTGGTGGTCCATAATGAGGCTCGTTGGTCTAGGGGTATGATTCTCGCTTAGGGTGCGAGAGGTCCCGGGTTCAAATCCCGGACGAGCCCAGTTTTACATGTCGCACAGGTAACCACACAGCCAAAACTCACCTACTGTACAAATCAGTGCATAAGTATATTTTGTTAACAAAGTTACCTACAATGACATCTTTGAAATGAGGGTAGATAGCCAAGTTCACAATACAAGTCAATAAGTTTATAAATTACAGCCTACACTGTAAAAAGATTTCTGTAGAAATTACAGTATTACTGGCAGCTGGTTTTCAGTCTTCTAGTAAGATACTGGCAACCAGCTGCATAATTACAGCTAATTATTTACAGTGAGGTAATGAAGGTTTTCTGTAAAAAAAAATCCGTAGATGGTTATCGCAGCTGGGTTGCCGGTATCTTACCGTAGATTTAAATTTATGTTATTTACTGGCAACATTTTGTTCAAAGTTAAATGAACATTAAACATTTACAAGTCTTTGTCTTTACAGAGTAAAACTAAAATAACAGCATCAAGCAAAGCATTCTGGGAAACAAAATCTCAAGCAAAAAAACAGAAATGATGATTTCTGGTTCCCAGAATCTTTTGCATGAGGCTGTTATTGTATAGTTTTATTCTGTAAAGACTATTTAAAATTTATTTAACTTTGAACAAACTCTTGTCAGTAAATAGCATAAATTTAAATCTACGGTAAATTACCGGCAACCCAGCTGCAATAACACTATAATTTCTACGGAATTTTTTTTACAGTGTTGAGTTTTGAAATACAAAAATGAAGCGGATCACCTGTTTTCAGTTCGAGAGTGCAAAATATTCAAGGAAGGAAATAACATAATATCAATCGTCATCAAGTATTTTGTAGAAACATCATATAAAGATAAAACCGTCCTGATTGATCTCATTCGTTTATACAGAGCATGGGGGAGGTCTTTTATCGGGTCCTATATGATGAGCAAAATCTTGACACATTGGACATCTCCACATGAAAAAATGCCTCCTCATCAAAACCACGTGGACACAGGGTCATCCAGGATATGCTTCATCATCATGTCCCGAAATGTTTCCTGAATGTTTCTATCTTATTGGTGTGTGTTCAATTTTGACTCTTGGCAATGAGAGGTGAAACTAAATTGATTTCACTTTGATCATCAGTGAAGTTCAGCCTGAAGATTTAGGCGATTATTATATGGGTCAACGTATAGCACTGCAGCTGGGGAGAAACCACAGTGTGTTCAGTGCTATGCAAATAATTATAGATCTGTGAACTCTTTGCTTTAAAACATAAAATCATTCATTTAAAAATGCGCAATAGTTGTAATTTGTTTAGGAAAGTTTCACTTTTCAGTTTCTCTTTAAACAGGTGTTTTGAGTCTGGCTGTTGTGTCTGTGAGCTTACAAACAAATTTACTAATTTCCAAAACTTTAATTGAACACAGAGACTTTGATATATTCCAACTGTAAGTCTTAAAACAGCTAAATATTAGTTTAGTTTCAACTAATACTGTATATGCATTTATTGACACGAACAAACAGCTATATTTTAAGTAACACATGCAGTAACAAATGTTTTTTGTTTAGATGTTCTCTAAAGAAAGAGTTAGTAGGTTAGTTAGTAGTTTGTTAATTTGACCAGATGAGATATATTCTTGTATAAAGATCTCCTTATCTGAGGAAAGAACATTTGCATTTTAAAACACTTTGCATTGAAACCTTATGCTTCAGTGCACTGAAAGTGTTTATAGATCTGTGAGTTTATGACCGAGTGATTTTCTAGACCTCGACTGTGGATCTGAAACATGACTTTAATATCCATCCTTGTTTGTGTACTTACAACCTGCACCTGGGGTAAGAATATAAAATAGATGTATAAACTTTAGCTTCCCAGAAGAGCATGATGGTGGTATGATGAAAAGATGGACAGTGACTTTAATTTGATAACTAAACATTTTTCAGTGCTTTACTGTTACAGCTTCAGATGTACACAACAAATTTATAATTTTGTATTTTCTGTCTTTCAGTTACTGTTGGACAGATTTTGACTCAGTCTGCAGATCAAATAGTGCAGTCTGGTGAAACTGTTACTGTTCAGTGTAAACATACACCAGCAATACAATGTCATAAACCAAATACCACTCAGCATTGTATGTCCTGGTTTCATCAGATTCCTGGAGAAGTTCCTAAACTCCTGATCTATCTCACATCAGACAGAGCTTCAGGTGTTTCTGAAAGATTCAGTGGCAATGAGGATGGAAAACACATTGATTTTACTCTGACCATCAGTAAAGTTCAGCCTGAAGATTCAGGAGTTTATTACTGTCAGAGTCAACATAGCAGAACAGGAGACAGTAAGAACCCAGACTGGGTGTTCACACAGTGTTAAAGCATCAAACAAAAAACATCCATCAGATTTTACTGCTGCAAGGATCTTTCTGAAATTGACAACAGCTCACTGTAGATATACTGTACATACAGAACATCATTTATATTGTTGGAAACAATAAATTTACAAATAACAAAATAATAAAATGACAGCTACAAGTTTTGCCAGAATACAAATACAGTTTGTAGGAGTAAATGTTAAAGTTACTTGATCTTTAATTTTTTTCTTTTGCATATCAACTTCCTTCTAAATGCTTTACGTCATCGGACATTTTTTCAAATATACTTTGCAGTAACAAATAAAAAATTTGGCCAGATGTTTTAGTCAGACATACGAAGAAAAATCTCTTGTCAAGTCTGATATTATACACATAACAATATATAATGCCATGGTGATAGTTGTAACCAGGGCTTTGAAACAGATTGTTTTCCCGATTGGTTCGTTCCGAATAGAAACAGTATTTTAACGTTTCCGGTTCAACCCTAAAATTGATGTTCCTGAACCGTTTAGAGCAACAAAAAAAATTAAGTTTCAGAACCGGTTAATAACGCTCCATGTGAGCTGTGGGACATACAAATAAGTAATCATTAGGATATTAACCTTAAATTATTAGTCTACATAATTTTCCTTAAGTCTTTATCTTCATCAAACATTAAAAAAGGCTACATTATGTAAGCGGGCATACAGGTAACTGTAATTCTGACATGCCTACATTTGTTTAAGCATTTATACATTAATTACCATATTGTGCTAAAATATAAGTGGTGCTATATTCATGCTTTATTATACTTATGGTTCTACAGAGGTGCTAGTATAGTGCTAAATTATTCTGAGTGTATAAATGCTAAAACAAACAATATGTGTGTCTTCAAATATTTCAGATTAAGTCAAATTAATCAAACATTAAAAGGTTTTATCTGTTTTATGATTTCAGTGAGTCTTCAGTGGTGTAATCTGTTTCCATCCTCTCTACACTTTCAGATAGTACTACTGCAGTAAACTTTGACTAAGGGAGGTTTTTGTACAACGCTCTAACACTGTGTGAACACAGATGATGTAGAATTCAAGAAATGTCGACTCTGACAGTAATAAACTCCTGAGTCTTCAGGCTGAACTTTACTGATGGTCAGAGTAAAATCAATGTGTTTTCCATCATCATTGCCACTGAATCTTTCAGAAACACCTGAAGCTCTGTCTGATGTGGAAGAGATCAGGAGTTTAGGAACTTCTCCAGGAATCTGATGGAACCATGACATACAATACTGAGTGGTATTTTTTTTAACACAATATACTGCTGGTATATGATTACACTGAATAGTGACAGTTTCACCAGACTGCACTGTTTGAGCTTCAGACTGAGTCAAAATCTGCCCAACAGTAACTGGAGGACAAAAAAAGAAAAAACAAAATCATTCATTTCGTACTGTTGGACACATTTACAGCTGTCACAGTTCCAAATAATTAAAGTAGTTTTTAAGATTAAATTTTATTTTTTTATGTTTATACTGAAGTGCTCAAATCATAGGTGTGCACATACCATATAAACACAAAGGCTATGTTTATAGATGGAATATTACTGGCACATATAAAGTCTAAGTACCATTCATTGTCATATACTTACCCCAAATGCAGGTTGTGAGTATCCAGGCAACAATGGATGTTAAAGTCATGTTTGTTTTCAGATTTACTATGGCTAAAATCTGTTAATCATAAACTCTCAAATCTCACAGATCTATATACACTTTCATGGCACCGAAGCATTAATTTGCAATGCAAAGTGTTTTCACAATGTAAATGTTCTTCCTGAAAAAAAGATTTTTTTAAAAGACTTACTATTACTCTTCTTAAAGATTAATAAACTAATCTTAATAAAGAGACCAACTAGCGCAGGGGTTTTAGACAAGGTTTAGAATTAATAAAGGACTAGGCCTTAATTATATTAGGACATCTAACAAGCTAACCTTACAGAAACCTTACAGACAAAACAACACCACTGATGTAAAGATATGTCAAAGCAAGGTGTTTTTAAATTAATGCAGCTCAAAAATGCATTTGAGTCTTGGACTACAAGCCCTGTCCAGGGAAACCGCCCCTTAGAGAACCATAAATGTGAATTTGAAGAGGGTCAAAGCTGTACTTGTGCAGTTTTCACAAAGGAGCACCCTGATGTGTTCATTTTTAACACATCATTTTGTGTTATCCTATTTAACACATTATGTGTCATTTCGTGTTGATTTTGTGTTCAAATAAAAGGGACAACACAATATAATTATGTTTAAACAACACAAACTGTGGGCAACAGTGGGCATCACTCTTTGTTAGTTTGGTTATGTACTGCATTATTTTAGTAAAGATTCTTATATATGCTATTTTACACGTAAGACTCTAATATATCACATACTGTAGGAGCCTATTTAGCTTTAGATTCAGCATTTGAATAATTTTGTTAGAAATGATCTTAATATGTAAGCAGTACTTATTTATGTATATCATTTAGACAAATATTCTGTATGTTTACATTGAAAATATATAATGTGTTAAAATTGTGTAATGTCTCTTTAAGAATTTGGGGACTGTAAAGCTTGCGGGTAGTGCGCTCTTTGGAATACAGTGGAGTCGCACAGTTTTCTTTACCGCATCTGTGATATTTAAGATTTAAGATGATATATTGTTTGTATATTTTTTATGTTTGATTTAAATGATAAACGAGATCAAAGGAAGATATTTAATCAGAAAACAGAGTATATATATATATATATATATATATATATATATATATATATATATATATATATAAACATTTCTCAGATTTATTACTTTTGTGCACTACAAATGCAAGTTGATGTCATACTGGGATTGCATGCAAAGATAATTTACAAACATGAGACCGGATAGACTTATCACTCACACACCATTTTTAAACAAAGGTATGTTGTCCCGTTTAGATTAACGCCAGTAACAAACTCATTTAAAACTCAATTTTCAAATTCAGTAATTGTAACTGTGTTACTTGATTTAAAAAAATACTTTGTTACATGCTCATTACCACTAAAAGTAGTGGAATTACAGTAACACGTTACTCCCATCACTGTTCATAACAAATTTTTACTCATTTAAACAGATACAATACTGTATATAGAGATTATGCAGAAGTGCAGTTAAAAAATCTGACAAAAGAGGTTCATATATCATTTTAATGGATTTCAATGATAGCCTTTACAAACAAACATTTCATATTGCAGTAATTAGGGGTGGATTTTGGTCTTATAAAAATGTAATATAGGCCTATATAACAAAATAATATATTTATTACAAATATGTAGGGCCTACATATGCAATATCTATTTTAAAATACCAATATGCGTGTTAAATATTGCAGTTATAGGTGATAAATGCAAATGGTGTAGTCGTAGTGTTACCGTGATAGTGTGCAGGAGGTTTTTGTACAGCGGTTCAATGGGTTTGTATCACTGTGGTGGACTTTTGGTGGAGGAACAAGGCTCTCAGTTGGAAGTAAGTAAATCTTTCTTTATTATTAACATAAGATAATAAAATATCAGAATAAGAAAAAACAATAATAACGAAAATAAAATACTCTACACTGTATTTTTTTTGCTGCAATGTAAAAAATGCAGCATTAAGTTAAAACAACTTAGTTTTGCAAGTCAATTTTACTTTTTTAAGTTTTGACCTGTGAATAGTTGACATAACTAATAAAAACTAGTTGCAGTTTTTTTAACTTAATTTTCTAAGTTAAAGTAGCATAAAAATGTATGTTGATTAGACAAAAATTTGGCATTTTTGCAGTGTATTAAATTGTAAAACGTATTCAACTTACTATTATTTATCTTGACCAGAGATGAGTTGTTATAACTTATAAAATTAACATGACTTATTTCAACCATATTTTATAAGTTGTAGCAACTCATCTCTTGACAGGATAAATAATAGTAAGTTGAAATGACTTGTAAATCTGAGCTGATTAAATAAAAACATGAAGGCAGCAAATATTTTTTTACAGGGTACTATTTTATTTTCATTGTTGTGTAGTGTACTTACAATTTGACTATAATATTTTTTTCTACTTCTAACTTCTGATCATTTACTGGTTTAGAGTTTGTTCAATAGTGATTTAATATGATTGTTTATTTTTGTTATGAATATGAGATGCACGAAAAGAAACAAACTTCTATAGGTTTTAAATTATACAAAAATGTAATTATTTGCAAATAGAACAAGCTAAAAATTATTTTTAAAATAAAGTGTAAATATACACATATACACACGTTTTGTTATATAAAATATATATATTTTTAATGAGTCTTCATGGGACGGAAAGTTTCACACCATGATCACACTAAGATAATATATTATACTCGTAATAATTTACTAATTTGCAGTTATCATTGTAATAAAATATAGTAATAATATTATCATATCAAATCAAAATCAAGCTTAATAAATTTACAAGCGTAATAAATGCATTATGTCAATGACCATAAAATTATGTAATATAAAGCCAATGTGTATAAAAAAGTTTGTGAACATTGCTTTCAGATCTGCTTGATTAATTAAGCTGAAAACAAAGGAAGTGAAACACAAAATGTGTGATAAAGCCGTTTATGACTTTAAGAGAACAGAAACTTTATAGTTTCCATCTCTCTCTCTCTCTCTCTCTCTCTCTCTCTCTCTCTCTCTCTCTCTCTCTCTCTCTCTCTCTCTCTCTCTCTCTCTCTCTCTCTTTCTCTCTCCCCCTCCCTCTCTCTCTAGGTAATCGTCCCCCAACTCTAACGGTTCTGCCTCCCTCCAAAGATGAGTTGAAACAGGGTAAAGCTACAGTCATGTGTGTTGGCAGTAAGGGTTATCCCTCTGACTGGAAGCTGAACTGGAAGGTTGATTGTAGCAGCAGGAGCTCTGGTGTGAATCTGAATCCCAGTGTACTGCAGAAAGATGGACTGTACAGCTGGAGCAGCAGTCTGAGTCTCACTGACAGTGAATGGAGATCAGCATATACCATCAGCTGTGAGGCCACTAAGAGCTCACAGAATCCAGTGACCAAGATCATTAACATACAACAATGTGATATAGAATGAGATGAGAACACACGCATGCACACACACACACACACACACACACACACACACACACACACACACACACACACACACTCTCTCTCTCTTTCTCTCTCTCTTTCTCTAACACACACACTCACATGCACACACACAAATATATAAACATTGATATGTATGCCCACAGACACAGATATCAAATGTGACAAAATTAGATGCTGCTTTTCTTTGCTCTTTGATTAATGAATGAAATGTGTTTCTTTCTTAATGCTTCAATTTTCGTATATTTGACATTTACAGTGGCAAACTATTTGTATTAAAGTGTTCTTTTAAAAAAAAATAAAGCTTTGTGAATCATTAACTATGCCTGTTTTATCTTTTGCTTTTACCTGTTATTGCACCATAAACATACACCGTAAAACTTCCTTGTTGCACTTAAATTTTTACATTTAATCAAATTAAACTTTCATCAACTTTCTAGACTAGTTTATATTACAGTTTTTTTCGATTGCTAAACGACAGTGGCCACAACTGGAGTCACATGTGCAAAACTCTAACTACAGTCTGCACAGCAGCAGTTCATGTGGACCAAACTCTAGTTCGTTTTTCATTGTTTGAACACAGTTTTCAAAACTTTACACACTTATTCCATGACTTTAATCACAACCTGCACAACACTGTGGATTTACAGCACTTTGTTCAAATGCTAACACACTGCTGTCAAAACTGTGAATCACACATTCAAAACACAATTGATTTCAGCCTTGTGCCTTTCAAACACTGCTGATTGCAATTTCATATAAATATAAATTCCAATTTCATATATATATTTCATTTATATATAATATTACCTTTCATGTACTTTATTGTAAGTTTCTACCTTTTTTCTCATTACTGTAATTCCGTAAATTACTACAGACAACTGAAGCAAACTGCTAATTTTCATTTACCCTAAAAAATTATGATGTTCTAAAAAAAATATTGTGATAAATCAATAAATAAATCATTCTTTAAAGAAAACATTACTTGGTGTGACATCACTGAAATTGTTAAAACTGTAAAGATATAAAGTTAGTATTTTGTGTATTGGTGTTTGATGTTAGTGTTTTTCCTCTCAGTGTGTTGTGAGTGACAGTGTGTGTTATCTCAGTGAGGGTTGTGTTTAGTGTTTGGCTGCACGGAGCTGTTTTGAGCCATATGTTAAGAGTTGTGCTCAGGTGACTTTTGGTAGTGCAGACTGTAGTTAGAGTTTTGCACATGTAGCTCCAGTTGTGCCCACTGTCGTTTAGCAATCGAAAAAAACTGTAAAGTGATGCTGCGATAAATAGATTTCAGCTATTTAAAACTGTACTGTAGCATTGAATGTATTGAATGTAGTATTGAATGTATAAGCATTCTTTTGATCTGCTACAATGTTGCTGTAGGCTACTATAAAGATATATAATAATTTTATGTTATACTGCAATATATATATATATATATATATATATATATATATATATATATATATATATAAATATTGCACCGTGAAGCAACTTTATTTTTAAGTCTGTGAAGCAGTGAAGTCTGATAGGGTTTTTGTATGAAACTTTAACACAGTGTGAACACCCAGTCTGGGTTCTTACTGTCTCCAGTTCTGCTATGTTGACTGACAGTAATAAACTCCTGAATCTTCAGGCTGAACTTTACTGATGGTCAGAGTAAAATCAATGTGTTTTCCATCCTCACTGCCACTGAATCTTTCAGAAACACCTGAAGCTCTGTCTGATGTGTAATAGATCAGGAGTTTAGGAACTTCTCCAGGAATCTGGTGGTACCAGTGCATAGTATACTGAGAGGTATCTGTCTTAACATTGTTTATTGCTGGTGTAGTTTACACTGAATGGCAACAGTTGCACCAGACTGCACTGTTTGATCTTCAGATTGAGAATATGGGCCCTATCTTGCACCCAGCGCAATTGACTTTGTCAGTGACGCATGTATCATTCGTATTTTGCACCGGCCCACAGCGGGTTTTTCCCTCCACAGACCACGTCGGCAAACTAGGGAATGAACTTGCGCTCCCTGGGCGGTTCAGCGCAAAAAAAGAGGCGTGTTCCGGCGCAAACCGTCCCTGATGCTATTTTGCAGTTTCAAAAAACAATTGCGCCACTGACCAGAAAAAAAAGTGGTAACACTTTATTTTACGACCCGCAAAGTACCGCGTAATTAAACCGAATTTAGCGTACCTATTTGTAACAACAGGGTATCTCAGTACGTACTTGTAGGTATAAGGGAACAATATTTTAAGTTTGGGGTAATAAGGGGGTAAGAATATATGGAAAATTATTCTCTAAGTATTTCATAAGGGTACCTATTGTAATATTACGCGGTATGACGTCTATGGGTAATATGGTCTATGTGTAATATGTTTTTTTTTTTCATATTTGCTACTTACCTGATGAAGTGTTTTGTATAGCCTACAGTTGATGTCTACAAGCCACGTCGGCAAATAAAATATAACACACAATAAAAATAATAGCAACTTGTACCTCTTTGATCTGTATATGTATACATGAGTTACGAGGTAACTCTTATATTTGCGGGCTGGAAATTAAAGTGGGGCTTATTCCCCGCTTGTTCTGTGTATGTACCAAGTAACTCTTATATTTGCGGGCTGTAAATTAAAGTGGGGCTTATTCCCCGCTTGTTCTGTGTATGTACCAAGTAACTCTTATATTTGCGGGCTGTAAATTAAAGTGGGGCTTATTCCCCGATTGTTCTGTGTATACCAGGTAGAATAACTCCCTGAATAATGTGACAAATCTGCATCAGTATAGTCTAGGAAGTGTTTGTGTGAAAAATGCATTTGTGTTTATGCAAACAATGCTGAATACTGCTCTTGTTGTGTAATATTATTCTATTTGTATATTTACTGTTTTTCTGGGTTTGTGAACTTTAATGTGAATATATTTGAATATATTTTATGTACTTGCTTCAACAACAAATAAAAACATAGGCTATGATGTTTTATTAAGAAGGTTCGAGAGGAGCATGATCAGATAATTAACTAATCAAGCACAGGTGCATCTCATTTGGTTATCAGCCAAACACTACATATATACAGACATCCTACCTACCTCAGTCCTGAGATTGTTTTCAGATATCCCTCCACCACCCCAACTCGCCACTCTAATCTGTTTTCCAGTTTGGGATGGGGGAGTTCTCCGGGTTCGGGCCAAACCCCGGATTCGGAGTTCGAGCTTCACTCCGGATCCTGAGCCCTCCCCCAGGACAGCACTCCAAAATATGGACTTTTACTTTTAAAAAATATAACTTTTGCAATCAGATTGGATGTAAGGGCGAACTCGTGAAACATAAAGAACCCAGTCTCACGGAGTTGCGTATAAATCAGGCGCGGAGCTATGGGCGATTGACAGCTGGCCCGCCCAATCAGAAATGTAAAAAAATACTACTGTGTTTAGTTAGACATGTATACTACTTTATGTGTTGTATTTTATCTATTGCATGTTAAAACAGTAAAATTATAAATAAGCCTGATAACTATTTAAAAACTATTAAAGCAGTTGAATGTTGCGTTATAATGAGAAAAATATTCCCGAGCAGCTTTCAGCCATGATCACTCTGAGAACTTTTTTTGCAAGAAAGTGGAAAACGTATTTTGAATAACAACACGTTATAAATATGTGCTGCGCGCTTTCCTCTCAATAACATAAACACACAACAAATATGACAGCGGGGTAAAAAATAGAAAGAAAACATCTGATCACAGTGATGTTGTTTGATGTAGCGATATAGCAGCACTATAAGTCACGCCACGGAGACTGGGTAGCTTATTGCTACACTTTATACAATATAGCCTATTGCTTTTAAGCAACAAATAGCCTATCAAAACAACCTATAAATTGAGACATTAATTTAAGAAATGCATTAAAAGCAGAAAGACGTGTAGGCTGCGGAAATATAGTGGGTTCACTTCAATCCACACCACAGACGTTCTTGGTTTGCTTCTTATTTATTAAATCGAGGCAATTGTTTGATCAAACATTGATTAATATTAAGATGCAATTTATACAAAACGAAATTCACTTTAAAGAAAGTTTTTCTACAAAACAAACCTCGCAAAATCGCTTGCCCGACGTCCATTACGGGCTATGGCGAATTCCTGTCGGGCTACAAAAATGTATCTGCGCCTTGGCCGTCGGGCGGAGGAAAAAATATTGTAATGTGTTTGCATTCTCTCAGATTTAGTTAGGTAATTATGCTGTATGTAATTCGGCGTCATCTTGTTAGCCATTACTATCCTCACTAACAAGTGAAACTGTCAGGAAATGAAGTGAAAGCATTAAATCCATTATTCCTTTCGTTCACGTCTGATATGCGCGCTCCTCGGCTCCGCTCTTCACGAGTAGGCTTGCTCTTGTGCTCATCAAAAAGTATATTAAATGTTTCTTTATTTGTCATTTCGTTTAACCTCAGAGTCTAACATTATTCTAGCAATTCCCTTTTCTTTTTTTATTTAGTAAGTTAACTTAAATATGTGAGAACGAAAATATATTTTTAGTGATTTGCATGAAGAGAATATGATGTTAGAAGCTTCATTTTAAGCATTTAGTAGCCGTATTTATTTAAACACTTTAATAGGCTATTTAAAAAAGTGATATAAGTTTTTTTGGGGTTCATTTATATTTCCTGTCTGTCACTGTGTGCAGGTTCTTTTTTGTAGGCTATGGCCAAAAAGGCTTAATAAATGTCACGTTGCATTACAATTTAAAGTATCAATAATGTCAAAAATGTGACGTGCAGTTCGGGTGTGTGTGTGCTGTTTAAATTAGTGTTCTGAAGTTTTGACGAATTTTATAAACTTGTTATAGTTTTTTATTCAAAAGTGACACCCATAGATTCAGGCCCACCCGGACTTAATCCATGCCCACCCATATGTCACGTTCTGCATCCGCCACTGGTATAAATAGCACAAAGTGTGAAAATCGTGCAATTCATATGTCAAATTTAACTTTGTCGTGCATACACCGGTCCTTCCCATTTACTTAAACGGCGCATCTTTATTTGTTTTTGTTTTATCTATTGGTTTCTCAATTTTTTGCTATTTTTATTTTTACCTTTTTCACTTGGGTTTAGGGTTAGAACAACTTTTTGTTATATAAAAAACCCCAATTCTAACCCCAACTCCAAGCGACCATGGCTTAAAAATATACAAAAACATGGAGAAACCTGTATATTAAATAACCTCCTAAAGCATATCTCAAATCTAACCCTAAACCCAAGCGAAAATTGAGAAACCAATAAATAAAACGACAAAAAAGGCGCGCGTATCATATGCATGCCAAAGTAAAATTTGGCGTATGTATTGCACGATTTTCACAATTCATGCTATTTATACGGATCTTAATGAGACTGGTACTTAAAATAAAGCCTACTGTTTGTTCATGTCAATTAATGCATATACAGTATTAGAATGAAGTTGAAACTAAACCAATATTTAGCTGTTTTAAGTTGGAATGTATGTTTTTATCAAAGTCTTCTCTGTGTTCAATTAAAGTTTTGGAAATTAGTAAATGTGTTTGTTTTAATTTTTTAAGTGTAAATGTGTTAGAATCCGAGCAATAGAAAAATAAATCATTAGCACATGTTCATAAAAAATACAGTATGGTGTTGTGCTCATGGAAAATACATATACTGCACCTTTCTAAAATACATATGTTGCTCTAGCAAGGCACCATACCATAATATAAATAATAATAATTATAATAATACATATTTGAGATTTTCACAACAAACAGCAACAGTTGTTCTTACAAGTGCTGATCTTATAGAGAAGGTTTTTGTATGATGCTTTCACACCGTGTGAACCTCCACTGTGGTTTCTCCCAGTCTGCAATGTTACGTTCACCCGTACAGTAATAAACTCCTGAATCCTCAGGCTGAACTTTACTGATGGTCAGAGTAAAATCAATGTGTTTTCCACTCTCACTGCCACTGAATCTTTCAGGAACATCAGAAGCTCTTTTTGATGTGTAATAGATCAGGAGTTTAGGAACTTCTCCAGGAATCTGATGGTACCATGACATACAATATTTCTTGCTTGCTTCTGAATCCCAGCAATTAACAGCTGGTGTATGTTTACATTCAATAGTTACAGTTTGACTAGGCTCTACTGTCTGATCTCCAGACTGAGTCACAACCTCACCCACAGAACCTGTAAAAAAAGTTTATTTTGCAGTAAATGTTTTGTCAGCTTTAATAAAATGTAAAATTCTGGAAAGATCTGATTAAAAAAT
This sequence comes from Misgurnus mizolepis, assembly GCA_025389145.1. NCBI lineage: Eukaryota > Metazoa > Chordata > Actinopteri > Cypriniformes > Cobitidae > Misgurnus > Misgurnus mizolepis. The sequence continues at coordinate 14,461,625 of JAIFKI010000011.1, read as the reverse complement.
AACTTTATTTACCCTGAATGCAGCAAATTGTCCAAATGACGATACAAATCATAGTTATGATTCTTGGTGATGTTGTCATATTAACTAATTTACGTTCAAAGTGCCTCAAAGCTCACAGGACTATAAACACTGTCAGAGCAATGAAGCATGAACAGCCAATGCAAAGCACATTTAGCATGAAAATATTCTTCCTTAGTTAAACAAGGTGAACAAAAGGTATTTGTGTAAATTAATGAAAATAAAATACTCTATGGTAATGCTTTATATTGGAGCCTGCAATACCACATACACATGCTTATAGGGAACAATATGCAAAATGTAGGGTTTAAAGTGCTAAGAATATGGAATATTAAAAATTATTTATACGGCATTTTATAACTACAGCCTACCTATTACGTGGTATGACTTACAACAATCTCTGGATAGCTAATATTGTAAAATGATATAATGAGTTTCTGTTATGATTTTTTCTTATTCACCTCTTACCTGATAAATGTGTATTGCACATGGTCAGTCTCAGTTAGTCATGTCAGCAAATAAAATTTAAACATAAAATTATATGACACATTACTTTATTTTAGTATACATAATGTATAATTAAAATGTTTTACATGGCAAAAGTGCAGCAGATTTAATTTAGATGCCATGTTTCATTATTCAATAGGCATTCATTATTCTCTCTAAATACTGTGCATGCATAATAACTACATTTAAGATGGTAAATTTGCACAGTAACTTATGGGGTTAGTGTAACATTTCTATGATGTAATTTAAAGGGATACTTGCTTTGTTACCTCCTTGATCTATATAATTATAAATGTATTCAGGATTTTATTGGTCTCGCAGTTTGGTAGATGTCTAAATATTTGACAGAATTTAAATACAACTGCTTACACTCAAACAAACATATCAAGTTTTTATCCATTCTGTGTCTGTTTATTCCCCTCTACACTTTCAGAAAGAGCCACCTGCAGTGAAGTGTGCGATAGGTTTTTGTATGACACTATTTCACTGTGTGAACACCCAGTCTTTGATCTTAACATCAACATTCTTGTCATGTACACTCAGTAATAAACTCCTGAATCTTCAGGCTGAACTTTACTGATGGTCAGAGTAAAATCAATGTGATTTCCACTCTCAGTGCCACTGAATCTTTCAGAAACACCTGAAGCTCTGTTTTGGCGCTTTTCCATTGCATAGTACCCCACGGTTTAGTTTAGTTTGGGTCTTTTTGATGTGTAATAGATCAGGAGTTTAGGAACATCTCCAGGAATCTGATGGAACCAGGACATACAATACTGGTATTTGGTATAAGACATTTTATTGCTGGTGTATGTTTACACTGAATAGTAACAGTTTCACCAGACTGTACTATTTGATCTGCAGACTGAGTCAAAATCTGCCCAACAGTGACTGAAAGACAGAAAATACAAAATTATTCATTTTATACTGCTGTGTACATCTGAAGCTATTAAATAAAGTAACTGGACAACTGGATACCACCATCATGTTCTTCTGGGAAGCTAAAGCCATAACAAATATAAAAGTATTTTTTAGTTTATACATCTATTGTTATATTCTTACCCCAGGTGCAGGTTGTAAGTACACAAACAAGGATGGATATTAAAGTCATGTTTCAGATCCACAGTCGAGGTCTAGAAAATCACTCGGTCATAAACTCACAGGTCTATAAACACTTTCAGTGCACTGAAGCATAAAGTTTCTGTGCAAAATGTCTTAAAAATGCAAATGTTCTTACAGGAATATGTCAGGTAACCAACAAACTCTTTCTATAGATCTAAAGGACTAGAACAAAAAATACCCCCCCAACATGCTTTACAGCATTTTTGTTATCAGTAATCATGGCCATCACTGTATTGTCATGCTGGGTATACTTTCCTGTCAGGGAATAGAGATTCTTGTTCTTGAGTTTGACCAAAGAGAAAATAACCAACTGACCAAATAACATTTGTTACTGCATGTGTTACTGCTGCATGATACCAGGACATACAATACTGAGTGGTATTTCCAGACTGAGTAACCCAAAGAATCTGTAAAAAGAAGATGAAATGACATTCAGTTTCAAGCTTGTTCTATACATAACTTAGATTTAAAAATTTTTGTCAGCATAAATAAATCTTATCATGTATAATTCTAGAAAGATCTGTCTGATCGGATGTTGAAAAAGGAAATTTATTTACCTTGAATGTACCACAGTGTAAACATTATGACAGAAATCATAGTGGTAAATTTGAAGTTTGTTGTAACATAGGATAGTTTGAAGTTTAAACTTAAGGCTGTCAGAGTATTGAAGCATGCACAGCCAATGCAAAGCATCTGTAGCATGAAAAATATCTTGTACATATATGTTTATATTACTTTAACTTTACTTTTTTACTTCATGCAAATAACAGCAACATGGCCAACATTTTGATTGCACTTAATGACTGCAATGGTATTTATATTTTATAAATAACCATCTTTTATGGCCCTCATGGATCTGCAAATCAAAATGAGGTCATTGGTAGTGCATATTCCTGAATGAGTTTGTATGACAAAAGAGGAATTTTAAATCTCTAGTTATTCCTGAAGCTAATGCTTATCTAATGCAATCAAAGATTTAAAAAAAAAAAAAAATTTGGTGACATCAAACTAAATGATTTACCGGGCACCTTTTCTTTTTATTTACAGTTGCGCGCAGCGATGCATGCTCAGGGTGTTTCATGGGGTATGGAGTTGGAGAACATCCTCTTCATGTAATTGTTGACACTAAGAGTAAAATCAATGGTATTGTCTTAGACTATGAGTTTATAATTAAAGCTTCATATAAGCCATTACCTCTTTTCAGACTCTGGAAGACAGATATGAATATTTCCCAGGACCCAGACTGGTGCACGGCCTGGTCAAATATATTTCTGTCATTTAGGAACCCTGACCATCAAATGATACACTATAGATTAATCCATAGGTCTTATCTAACTCTGCGAAGATTACAGCAAATGACACTTGGAGATAATCCATTCTGTGATTTTTTATAGACAATACCATTGCTACTTTTTACCATATGGTGTGGCAGTGTCCAGAGGTCAGTAGATTTTGGCATAGCATTTCATCCATCTTGTCTAATATTATAAAGGGACCTATCCCTTTCTCACCTTGCTTGCTTAATGATACATCGTCTATAAAACTAACTATAAACAATAGTCGTCATCTTCTGGCTGGTCTGACAGCAGCCAAAAGAATGGAAGTCTGTCGCTGGAAACCACCACATTGTTAGTGCAGAAATGGTTTTCTTCTTAATAAAGAATTGATCACAAAAAAAAAATTTGACAGTGATTCAGATCAAACACATTTTTATTTTTATTTAGGAGTTATATGTACACAAAACAATAATTTTTGGGTAAAAAATGTGCAAACAAGGACTGTTTGTTGGTTGGACAGGAAGCATGGAAGACGATCTAAAGTTTGTGTTGTGATTTACTGTTTTCTACACAAAAGCATTGTAGTAGATAATGTAAAGAACATTCTGGTAAAGTATAACCTTAATATATTTTACTATATTATATTATAATATAGTAAAGTCATGCCAAAATTGAAATCAACAAATGAAATCAATCAAACTTTGATGCTCCCAATCTCCCATTATTAGATAATGAGACTTTAACCTGGATTACACAGAGAGGAACACATAATCAAATGTGTGTTTCACATGAGGAAATTGTTGCACATAAATCCACATCAAATTTCCAAGACTGACAAGGTTGTGTTTTTGAGTAGAATGTTGCGTTGCTAGTTTCAAAACACTATGGGCTCGTCCGGGATTTGAACCCGGGACCTCTCGCACCCAAAGCGAGAATCATACCCCTAGACCAACGAGCCGATACACCACACACCTTAACATTGACCTTTGTACCTATTGTCAATTTGGTTTTGGTATGTGTCATTCGCACGCCATCTAGTGACGTTACAGATTTTAATGATAATAGTTTTAAACGAATAAAATTCACAGATGAATAAAGAATTGTGAACGTTTCAGTAAATACTGTAAGTGTGTTGGTGTGAGCAAAGAACATTTTGTGGAAATACAACCTTGATGTTTTTAATATTGGCTGAGAGATAGGTCGTTTAAGTCTGAGAGGTCGGTTTGGTTCCTGTACACGTGGACAAATATTTATACAATTTATTTTGCACCCATTAGTATATTCCAGTCACAGCCCGGCAATTATGAGCAATACTTTTTATTTAACAAGACTTGCTGTTCATATCATTTACGTTTTTCTGTGATCGATTGATTAACTTTAATGTTTTACGACAACAACAAAAACTCACATCTACAGGTTAATGACGCCAGATGGCGCTACTGGACACCAAACAGCACCAAAGCTGGAAACTAGCGGTGCAAGTATCCCACATTCAAACAGTTGTCGGATGCACTATACTTCCATGCAACGTGGCATCCCATGCTGTACTTTTTGTTTTTCATGAGGCTCGTTGGTCTAGGGGTATGATTCTCGCTTAGGGTGCGAGAGGTCCCGGGTTCAAATCCCGGACGAGCCCAATTTTACCTGTTGCACAGGTAACCACACAGCCAAAACCCACCTACTGTACAAATCAGTGTATAAGTATATTTTGTGAATAGAGTAGCCTACAATAATTTTCTTAAATTTAAAGTAGACAACCAACTTAACAATACTTAATAAATATATAAGTAGCCTCCTTCTAAATTACAGTTCTAAAGTAATGATAGTAAAAAATAATTTACCACAATCTCAATTTAAATGTTTAGTAATTTTCAAAACATCCTATTTTCAGGTCAAAATGAAGCTTACTAAAACCATTAACTCTTGGTGAAAAACCAAACATTTCCCTCAGACATAACACACAAGCTTTTATTTGCTAAACTCAACGTAATTTGTAATACAATTTTATTCTTATTTGTTTTGGTTTCAAGCATTTATTCAATGACCTCTTTTACTGAGGAAGAATATTTTCATGCCAAAGACACTTTGCATTGGCTCTTCATGCTTCACTGCTTTGTGAGTGTTTATAGACCCCTGAGTTTAGAGGAACTATGAAAGAAAAAAACTGTATTACTGTATGACAACAAACTCTGCAGTTACAACTATGATTTTTATCATTGTTTGGACGCTATGTAATATTCAAGGTAAAGTTAATTTTTCATAATCAGACTGAAATTTTAATTGGCAGGAGATCTTAACAGGTAATTCCAGAAATAAATAAATAAAGTTTTATTAATTCTGATGAAATTGTTTAAATCTTAGTTCTGTAGAGAACAAGCTTGGAGCTGGACTTGATGCATATTTTCATCTCTTTACAGGTTTGATGTGTCAGGTTGTTGTGACTCAGTCTGGAGATCAGACAGTGGAGCCTGGTCAAACTGTTACTATTGAATGTAAACATACACCAAGCATTAATCGGTGGAATCCAGAGGAGAAGAAGGACTGCATGTCCTGGTACCACCAGATTCCGGGAGAAGTTCCTAAACTCCTGATCTATTACACATCAAACAGAGCTTCAGGTGTTTCTGAAAGATTCAGTGGCAGTGGGAATACAAATTCCATTGATTTTACTCTGACCATCAGTAAAGTTCAGCGTGAAGATTCAGGAGTTTATTACTGTATGGGTCAATATAACACTAAACCTGAAGGGGTACAGTTGGTGTTCACACAGTGTGATAGTGTCATACAAAAACCTCATCTGTAAAGATGGCATTGATACAGTAACAGTTTATTTGGAGAACTAAATAAATCTGTTGTTGTGTGAAACGGGTTTTTATTGATTTTTCTATATTTGTTTTATAGTTTATATAAAACTACATTAGGATGCCTCAAAGTATTTTAAAATTAATTCAATCTTAACTGAAGTTTGATTCAGTTCAGAACAATGTCTCACAATGTCTATTTCATTTGATCTTAACAAACCTTACAAAGATTAATTACTTGGAGTGTAAATTTGTACTGATAGTGATTAGATTGGATTATGATATTACTGAATACAATGTTAAATAAAACATTTATTCATGAATGTAATCAGATTCATACACAGCAAAACCTGAAGTGTTATCCACAATCCACAGCCAGAAAGATAAAAAAACACTGAATTTGTGATTTTTTTGTTTGTTTTCACCACAAGGTTACTTCTTGTTATTATTCTTTTCTTTAGTGATTGTGTTTGTTAAGTGTGTCATGTTTACATTCATAAAGTTAATACAGCAGTTACCAGTTTCTCTATCCACTTATCCATCTGTTTTCTTTGTGCATAACATTCTACAAATACATAAAGGAACAAAACACAGGCAATTTAAAAAAGTGACCGTGTGATAAACTGATATTTCCACATAACTTTGACCTACATGAGCATTTAAGGTGCGTACAAAATTCTAAGAAAATGTTTGCCCTTTAAAAATATTATATATATTATATATTACAGTTTTTCTCGGTTGCTTACACACATTTATTGAAACTTTGCCTCATATTCTCAAAACAGTAAACACAATATCATAACACCTCACACAATACTCCAAACATCATTTTTAGGTCAAAATGAAGCTCTACACTCAATACCATTCACTCTTACTGAAAAACCAACATTTTCCCTCAGACAACAAGCTTTCAAAAACACACACACTACAACATAGTCTTACACACTGGTGCAATAAATTCAAAACAATATATCCAAAACTGGTAAGTTGCTTGTGGTTCTCTTCCTCAAAAACCTTTTCAACTGACCACAAAAGACACAATCATTGTATGCATAAGCACATTTTTATTCATTCATGTGCTACACAGCACAACTGTAAAACATTTTAAACAACATCCCGTCTTTGTTCTGGGTCAGGCCAGAGAGTCTCGTTCACATCACAGGCTATATTGGTCTTAGCCAAACAGCGAGGGCAAAATCCTCTTGCATCCCAGATAGCAGACGGACTTGGCCCGAATGTGGCCTCATGATGGCACTGCTGGCGTGCTGCCGGCAACGGCATGCAACATGTCAGCCAAGTATGGGCCAGGTGTGGCAATGATGGCACTGGATCCATGATGGCAGATAATATTTGGGCCAGCTGTGGGTGGGAGGTATGTGGCCCAGATCAGTGTAGTGATTCTGGCCCAGATCAGTCTAGTGATTGTAAGCCACATTTAAAATACTGATTTATAATAAATAATTATACGAATTTAAGGATTTTCAGGCTATCTTAATCTTAATGTTAATTTAACCTTTATTAAATAAAATGTTAGTTTTGTATTACAGTAAAAGAAACGAATATATTTGGACAATAATGTTTGTCTACATTTCAATCACAAATTTGCCTTCAGATCATGGGGTCAAGATAATTTTGTTCAAATGACCCTGAACTTTCAGAAGTTTTTCTTTCTGAATTTAAAAGTTTCTATAACGTTGCTTTGAGAAGCACCATGGATCGTTTCTATTTAAACTTGCTTTTGCGCGATTTTCATTGTAGCAGGAGTTTATTCCTGCTGAAGATTTCTGACTTCAATGACTAAACTATCATTGTGTACAATCAAATGTTAAATACTGCAGAAATAAACAATATGTTACTGTGCTGAAGATTTCTGACTTCAATGACTAAGTAAAACTATCATTGTGTACAATCAAATGTTAGATACTGCAGAAATAAACAATATGTTTCACTGTGCTTTTGCCTGCCGAAGTGTTAAAAAAGATAAAACTCTTTGTATCGGTTAACCTTCGCGTTACGTTAAGGAAACGCAGTTTATTTATGAAGTGCAACAATAACCTACACGCGGATGACATCAAAGTACTGCGAGAGCAACTCGAAAATCATGGACAGCATTCTGATTTCAAATCACTCTCGCGGTATTTTAACGTCATCCGTTTGTCAGCTCCTGCAACTCAACATTACGTTGAACACCTTGTCAAAAATGATTGAGATGGCCAATCAAATCAAAAAAGGCGAGTGCCACTGGCCAATCACATAACAGAAGACGAGCTTCCTGTTAACGGAAGCCGAGCGGCGGCCAATCAAATTAACTAATAGGCGGGGTTACCGTCGGAGTAGCAGTTACACCGCGTCAATCAATCATAACGGTCGGACACAGATTTCAAAGGCAGCAGGATGAAAGATAACCAGTACCTGAACTTAAATATTTAAACTTTTCCAATCATAAAAATGTTTTTGTTTAAATGTCTAACAAACGTATAAAGGGATGCAAACGTTTACGTGATTCGTGTGTAACGTAATGTGTGACAATTAACGTTATATTGATATTAAATTAGCTCTTTTCTATCAGGTTAAGAATAACTGTGATCATATTATAATGAAGTAATCGAATTTGGTTATCTGGTCTTCCTGATGTTAGAACATTTATATAAAAAACATATTTAAAAATGTATTATTTTCTGTAACGTTTAATTTTCTTTTTTGGTGAAAGTGTGTCTGTGTTCATCAAGACATGAAGACTCTGGAGTGGGACAAGAGAAGGATGATGGGGTGTATATTCCAATAGACACATTAAGGTAAATTAAATGTTGAGGCTCATGTTTGCATCTTTGTGTTTATATATCAAAAGATTGCTCTATAAGGCTAAATAGTCACATTGGCCCTTATTTATCATTCTTGCGTAGAAACGGGCGTATATGTTGGCGTACGATTATGCTTACACTCCTCTCACCGCCTGATTTATGAAGCTGTGCGTACCTCTGAAATTCAGGTGTACGCAATATCTGCCCTTCATAAATGCGGCGGCTGAAAACGATCGTCATTAGAATAACAAGCCCATATAAATTCAAGTCTCCACCTCCCCCACGCCCTCATTTTACGACATTGACACATGGAAGACGGCAAAGACGAGAAACCAGGGCTGCGTTCAGCCCCGACAAAACGTTGCACAACGTTTATTAAACAGAAACGGTGATGCATTGAACACCCTGTTGTGATGACGCAAGAGTTGCAACTACGGTAGCTGAGAGGCCATTCTTTGTGTTCTTTTTTAAATGTTTCTAAAGCCTGATGAAATCGTTATAAATGTGTGTTTAATACTGTAAAATACCCTCGATGTTACAGTCACTGACCTTGCTGTCCAAAATGAAAGACAACATTCCAACTTGAACCCATTGAGAGAGCTGTCTCTTTACTATCGCATGGTTTTATACATCTTGCCGCTGATTGGGCTGACATTTCTGACACACCCACCAAACAAGAGAAAACGCTTCTAAAACCTGTTGCATTCCGTTGCACACCGTTTCCAGGAAACATGTCGTTCAACCCGGAAACCGTAGCAAAACGTTGCGCACCGGTGTGAGATTGAACATGCCCCAGGGAAGTGGAAAGAAACAAAATTGTTTTATTTGGGAGTTTAAAGAGCGGGATTAAAAACACATTAATAATTGCATGACGTTTTGTAATATTTGTATTATTATTTTTATTATTAATGACGCTTAATTGATATTTAGAAGAATAATTATTTATTATTATTATTATTATTTAATGTTGCCTACATCTAAATTATATGTCTGCTTAATGGTTCGGTTAAGTTTTTTTAAAATAATATTTTAAAATGATGTAGTAACTTTTGTAGTGTGTTTTTCTGTATTTACATACAGTTGTTTGTTAGCTAAGATCCAGTTTGATACGGAGCTCCGGATATAATTCAAATTAACAATTTGTTTCCACGACATCCACATGTTTTACTAAGCTATTTCATAATTTGAAGTAATAATAATTGTAATAGTAATGACGAAATATTATAATAATTAATTCCAAGGAACAAACTGTTGAATATTGGGAACGAATTTTATATTTATGGCCATACTTTAAACTAAATAAGAAAAAGAAGTGTTCATAATGTAGCATAAAAGATAATTCGTAGCCATGATTTTGTCCGCATGTTATCATGATCGGATTTATGGCTCCATTCAACACAAGCATTTTACCTTACCTATTCATGTGTAGCTAATTATTTGTCATCGAATGGTATGTAACTAGCTTACCTTTTGATGCATTATTACCATGTTTTCGTAGCACATCCTTGTGCTTTCTTTCAATGTGCAGCTTCAGATTCCAGGATGAATATTTGCTGACTTTTACAGTCTCTCCGCACTTCTTTTCAATGTTTTCTTCCTGTCCAATCTTAACTTTGATTTTTACTTTACATTTATGTAGAAGGCTTGAATTCCATAACTTATTGCTAGACGTTTTTACAGATTCTCGAACTAGCAAATTATTAAAGGGCGTTCTGGGTTCAACGAGCGGTGCTGAGCGAGCGGAATTTTTAGAGAGGCACTTTGATGGTAATATTACCGCACCGCTCAAGGCTCCGCTCCGATCCGCTCACATGCTTTGCCCTGAAACGTCGGGTAAAGCACCCATGCTCTCAACTGAAGGAATACATATGCCTACAAATCAAATGCTTCGGTAAAGTCTCACAAATTAAACATTGAAGTACATGTTGCATAAAAATAAACACTGAAGTTTATAATTACTATGTTTTTGTTTTTTTACAGTGGGTCATAATATATCATATATTTTCATTTGTCAGTGCGTTTTGTGGTGTTAGGAATTGTTTGCGCATTTCTGCACTAACTCAGAATGTGCGTACACCACCTCCTGAGCTGGCGTAGGATTTAAGCGTGCCGTACGCCAACGTCCATATTGATAAATCTCAAAGTCACCGTGGTTTTGGGTGTACGCCAGGTGTACGCTGGAAATTTGGTGTACGTACTTTTGATAAATGAGGGCCATTGTGATTTCAGTGAAAGCTGATAAATACAGAGGGCTGGACAGTGGTTTCATTCATTAGGTGAGTAAGAACTGACCATAGCCTAACATTACTTTAGTTACCCAAATTGCATTGTTGAATACAAAGGAAAATGGTAAAAATACAAATATTTTGAATATATGGATTACTGTGAAATTATTTTCTGTTAATCATCTGCTGTGTTTGCTTCAGGTAAAGAGGTGGGACAATGATGGTGACAGGACAGGAGGAGATGACATTCAGGTTAGTGACAGTACATCAGGGCCACCATTTAATTTAATGTTAAAGGCGGAGTCCATGATGTTTGAAAGCCAATGTTGATATTTGAAATCACCTAAACAAACACGCCCCTACCCCAATAGAATCTGGACCGTCTGTTGATAGACCCGCCCCACACATACGCAACCCGGCATTTGATTTGATTTGATTGGCTATAAGTGTGTTTTGGTAGTCGGCCCGTCTCCTTTTCCAAACCGTTTTTCAAACATCGTGGACTCCGCCTTTAATTTGTTTGCTTCCAAAATCAATACTTGACAAATCTTTATAATTATATCTGCAAGCTGAATTTCTCATAGGTGAATAAGTATGACAGCAATTGTGAAGACCTTAGACGTGCAGTATATGGTTCTTCTCTCTTTCATTTATATTGATTTGACTTAATTTTCTTGGTAACTAATAATGGGGATATTCCTAATATAATATATTTTAAATACATGCTTAGAACATATCTAATTTGCTCATTTGCTTTGTATCTAAATGAAAGTACGTCTTTAAGGTCTAAGCTATGTTTCTTTTTATCTAGACATTCAGCGCATACATTTTCATCCAAAGCAACTTGAGGAAGAAAGCAGAAGCAGTTCATCCTAAAAGGTTACTCTTCTAATTCTCTATCTAACTGTTTGTTTTAAAGTATATCATTATGCTTTTAATTACTTTATTATAAGGCTTTTGCTTCATAACTTCAGTATTGATTTGCATCTGTTTTCTTTTATATAACAGTGGGCTGCTGTAATGTTTACATATGGAAAGAGGAGCTGAGAAGAAAAGAGAGGCAGTACTTCTTGTTGAGGACAATCCTGAATAGGAACACTTTCTCATACACCTAGATTATTATTAGTGTTAGATTTTTTTTTTCTTTTTCATTTTTATGAATTGTATTGTTTTAATTTTTCGTTTTATTTGAAATTACCTAAGTTAGATTCATGCTTATACATTAACTGAAACTTGTATCTTTGCTGGCGGGCTGTAGAGTTGGTTTTTACATACACATGAAGTTTCTAATTAACTAACTTTTAAGTTCAGTTTAGTTTAAACTTGTATTTACCCATGTTAATTCATTTAAATTTCTATTCATGCTAATATATTAATTTCATTGAACGTCTGGTAATTTGGGCAAACTACGTTTCACACACAAATGTAACTGTCACAAAGTTTTTTTTTATTATCAGTTTGTTCTAAACTTTTGTTTGTTTACTAAGGATGAAATTGCTTTGTAATTTAAGTTGTTGTTGTTAGATTCATGCCAATAATGTATTTGAACAAACTAGTATTTTTGTTTACTGCTGGCAGTTTATACTAGAAGAGTTTTAACACATACAGGGGCGGTTTCGTGGACAGGGATTAGCTTAATCCAGGACTAGGCCTTAGTTTAATTAGGAAATATAACTACTTTTAACAAACATGCCTTACTAAAAACATTACCTGTGTACATTTTGAGGCAAAACAAAGGGCACTGATGTATTTTAAGATATGTCAGTGCAAGTTGTTTTCAGTTTGGACAGCTCTTAAAAATATTTTAGTCCTGGACCAGTCTAATCCGTGTCTGGGAAACCGCCACACAGTGTTGTAGTGTTATTGACGTGTGCTATTGATTAATAAAAAGGCAAACAATTTGAAAGTAATTTTTCGTGTGATTTATTTATTAATATAATTTGGGCAAGATTAGGCTGAGTTATGGCTCAGTTTTGGAAGTTCTGGTTAAGTGCTGGTTTTAATATGGTTGACCTATGGCTGAGAACTGGTACCGATGTTAGAACCTGTTCTGGCCCAGGTTTGGGCCAATTATGGGCTATTATCTGGCAGAGACATGGGCCAGTTGTGGCCCATGTGTGGCCTTTGTCTGTAATTCAGAACTGGGCCACTGTAGGGCAGTCATTCTTCGTTGTATGTGGGCCGAAAAAAACTGGTTGTGTGGGCCGGAGCTGGGGCAGAACAAAATTGCTATCTCGGATGATCCACCCCTGGTATTCATCTGATATGTCGATCTGTATGGAAGGCAATTTTATGCATTTCTTTATTCCTGTAGCATAGTCCAACAGTGTATGCACACTAAAGTTACTGCACAGAGCAGTCTTACTGTAAGTACATCTATCTGTTTCCCTCCCTGAAGTCTCTGAAGAAGGAGGCAACAGTGAAGCGACTCAAATTAGGCTGCACTCATTGCTCAGCCTCCCTCATAGTCATACCATGGACAAGGACATGGTCAGCTAGAGTGGCTTGAATTTCATCTTAGACTGCTTGTCACCTTGCCCTTCGTCTTCCTCCTCTTTCACCACGTCCTCCTACTCTTCCTCCTCCTTCACCATGTCCTCTTCCTCCTCCTTCACCACATCCTCCTCCTTTCCCTACTCTTCTGCCTGCTCTTCCTCCTCTTTCTCCTCGACCTATTCCTTCATTTCTCTGTGGATCCATTGTTTCAAAGCTTAGTGAACTGATTCAGGCCTTTTTATCAATCTATTGAAGGATCTGATTGATGTGTGTTTAATTTTGACTCTTAGTGTGTCCACCTTGGTAATTGTTTGCTAATTGAGCCTAATGCCTGGCTCACACTACAGGATTTTTAAAATCCTGGCAGATTTTGAAATCTGGTTGCAGCACACACATAAAGAGAATCTTGTCAGATATTCTTCTCTAAAATCTTAAACATGCTCACACTACAGGAATTTAAAATCCTAGTGCATCACACACTACAGGATATTATTAGGATTATCTTGCCAGAGCAAGCACTTCACTTCACCTCAGGAGAAGAGTATATAAAGTGAAGATTATGACACATTTATTATGATTTATTTTTAAATATTTACAAAGTAGCAGCTTTCTTTTTGAAACCTAGGCGATTTCTCCTCCTCAGCTCTTGTTTATGAGGCAACAACCATGATATGTTTTAAGGATGTGTTATGCAGGCAGTGTTTGAATGCATACTGTATAGCACCAACTCAAGTCTAATCCTTATGCAAGATTTATTTAAATTTAAATACATCTATTTAAAAACATATTTTAAATATAATTGGCTAGCCTATATATCATTATTTTTTGCACATTTAAGAGTTATTATAAGTGATCTAGGCTATTTCTATTAATGCTCTGTTTTCCTGTTCCTTCCTAACAAGAATATTATTGTAGGCTAACCGTTAAATGACTGATGCTTGGTTAAACTTGTTTTGCACTGTTGTTTGCATTATTTAATTCCACTGTATATATACTACTCTGCGGTGATATTGTTTTGTAGCTATATACTATGTGGATTCTATTTTTGTTGTTTATTCTTCTGAGGCTGCTGGTCTTTGAGAGCTTATAAACAAATTTTATTATAGTTTTATAATGACAGTAAAGTTTCTATTCTATTCTATTTTATCTTGCAGTGTAGGGTCTAGTGTTTAATTCGGTATTTACATTACCAATGGTTTTGGACAAATATGTCATTTAATGTGAAACGTTGTAAGTGTCGATATGAGGCGCATTAGATTCTCAAGTGTGCGGTATTTCAGCAATCAGTGCTGCACTTGGGTGAGGCTCAAGCGGATCATTTATATTTCGAACAACTAATGGTGTGATAATGTTTGTTAGTACATATCCTACATGCCGGTGAACACTGAACAGCAATGCATGCATGATGACCTTAAATTACTTTTATGGTTACATGGTCATACAGATAAAAAACTTTGTGCGTCTGTAAAGTAATATTTAAAACATAATGCGCTTTCTGCCGGCTGCCCCATCGGGTTCTGTGCGTTTGTGGAGCGCGTCACAAAAAAGAACTGAAAATCGTCATATCATTTTAAAATCATTTTGTTAATAAGCTAATTATTTAAGTGCAACTTATTTCGTGTATGCCTATTTATTTTATTAAATTTCCTCTATACACATAATAGCTGCAGGTGCGTGATGTGACTGACCATAATCTTGTTCTGTTGTTTTTAGGATATTTTAGATAGCCTAATGTTTATGACAACGTGAATCAAGCAAGGAATTAATTTCTATATTTTAAATAATCTGTCTGCCCCAACGAGCTGCAGTTGTGGCGGAATGAGTCCGGCTGCGCTGTCTACCCGTACAGCAGCTTGTTTCGCGGTCCCGAAAGCTGTCAATCATCTCCGTCTCTCAATGATTATTGTGAAAGTATGACGTAATTGTGCGGATTTAAAATCCTAAATATCAAACATGTTTGATAAGATCGGGGCGGCCCCGATTTGCTTGAGAGCATATCGGAAGGTGTAAGTTTAGATTTTTAAACGTCTCACATTACAGGATAATCTGGGCCGAACTTCGGAGCCGATCAAGGTCCGTTGCCCGATTTTCCCTCGGATTCTCGGGAGGGGAAAATCGGGGTAAATTCGGCCCGATTATCCTGTGGTGTGAGCCAGGCATAAGCTGTGCTGACTTGAGTGAACAGTATTGAATGCTAGTGGTTTTCTTATGACCACATGGTGTAAGCATTGAGAAATGTAGGGATTGGTGTGTAGAGTTTTGAAGTAACAGTTAACCAAATCTGACTCATGTGTTAAAGCAGGGGAGTAGTGTTTATAGTTCGGCAAAATTATTGTGCTTCTTGAAAAATGGCGTTATGGTTTTGAAATTTTAGTTCAAAAGCCTGGTTATAGTGTTTTAGCTATCGAGAAAAACTGTAAATAGCTGAAATCTAAGCATCATTTTAAATATTATATATGAGCCTTGGCTTTAATGCACAATATAGTTAGTGAACAAACAAACCAGTGGACAGAAAAACTGTATCCATACACTGTAAAAAATTCTTGACTATTGAGGACTTGCTATAAATTATAAAAACAAACCTGAATTAAACAATACCAAGATAACAAGAAAAATAAACAACAAGTAGATTACCTTAGTTCATATTTCATAGCTAAAGCGTATTAAAAACGACACTAAGCAAACAATGCTGTGTAAAATATATACTATGTAATGTATACAGTCAGACCATTTAACAAACAGAAACTGGAAGTAAAATTCCAACCACAAGCGTAACCGTGACAACGCAAGTATGATGAAACCATCTATAGTGCTAAAAATAGTTCTGAGTGTGTAAATGCTAAAACAAACAATAAATGTGGTGAATATTTGATTTTTTTATCAAGCATTTAAACATGTTATCTGTTTTATGATTTCAGCGAGTCTTCAGTGATTTGTTTCCATCCTCTCTACACTTTCAAATACTACTGCAGTTAACTCTAACTGAGGGAGGTTTTTGTACAACCCTTTAACACTGTGTGAACACAAATGATGTAGAAGTCAAGAAATGTTTACTTTGACAGTAATAAACTCCTGAATCTTCAGGCTAAACTTTACTGAGGGTCAGAGTGAATTTAATTTTGTCTTCACTCTTACTCCCACTGAATCTTTCAGAAACACCAGAATATCTGATTGATGTGTAATAAATCAGGAGTTTAGGAACTTCTCCAGGAATCTGATGGTACCAGTACATACAATCCTGAGTGGTGTTTATTTTAACACAATCCAATGCTGGACTATGTGTACATAGGATAGACACAGTCTGACCAGGCTGTACTATTTGATCTTCAGATTGAGTCAAAATCTGCCCAACAGTAACTGGAGGACAAAAACAGAAATTACAGAATCATTCATTTAATACTATTTAAAGCTGCCACAGCCAAATAATTAAAGTAGTATATAAGGTAACATTTTAAAGTTATATATTTTACTAAAGTGCTCAGATCAGAGGTGTGCACATTCAGTATAAATACATATGTTTATAGATAAAATATAAAGTCTAAGCTCCAGTACCGTTAATTGTTATATACTTACCCCAGATGCAGGTTGTGAGTATCCAAGCAACAATGGTTGTTAAAGTCATGTTTGTTTTCAGATTTACTACAATAGATACAATCCGTTAATCATAAACTCTCAAATCTCACAGATCTATAAACACTTTCATGACACCAAAGCATTAATTTGCAATGCAAAGTGTTTTCACAATGTAAATGTTCTTCCTGAAAACAAGAAGGTTTTTTAAAGACCTACTATTACACTTATTAAAGATTAAAAAACTAATCTAAACGAAGAAACCAACAGTTTACTACATTTACGGCAGGGTTCCCAGACAGGGTTTAGAGTAATCCAGGACTAGCCCTTAGTTTTATTAGGACATAGGTAGTTTTAACAAGCTAACCTTACAAAAACCTTACAGGTGTGCATCTTGAGACAGAACGACACCACTGATGTTAAGATACGTCAATGCCAGTTGTTTTTAAATTAATGCAGCTCAAAAATGCATTTTAGTCTTGGACTAAACAAGCCCTGTCCGGAAAACCGCCCCTTAGAGAACCATTAATATGAATTTGAAGAGGGTCAAAGCTGTACTTGCAGTTTTCACAAAGGAGCATTCTGTTTTGTGTTATCCTGTTTAACACATTATGTGTCATTTCGTGTTGATTTTGTGTTCAAATAAATTAAAGGAACAACACAAGATGTGTTGAAACAACACAAAGTGTGTTGTTCCAATAATAACATTGAGATGTGTCAAGTTAAGGACAACGCATTAAATAACACAACATGTGTTGTTTAAACACATTCATTTTAAGAGTGAGGTTTTAGTATGATGCTTTTAAACTCCACTATTCACGCAGTCTGCTACATAATGTTACATGATGTATACAATAGTAAACTCCTGAATCTTCAGGCTGAGCTTTACTGATGATCAAAGCAAAATCACTATGTTTTCCATTCTCAAGGTCACTGAATCTAAAGGAAACACCTGAAGCTCTCTGTGATGTAATATACACCAGAGATTTAAAAAACCTCTCAAGGACTCTAATAGTACCAGGACATAAAGTAGCCTACTTATGTTCTTCTCAATCCCAGCAATCAACTGGTGAATGTTTACATTCACTAGTAAAAGTCTGACCAGCCTCCATTGTCTCTAGTCACAGAGTTACAACCCCCGGTACCTGTGAAGATGGGATGAATATATCAAGTCCAGCTACAAGTTTTTGTGTTTCTACATAATTAAGATTTACATACCAAAGCAAAAAGTTCAAATTACGAAAGAAATCATAGTTGTAACTCTGAAGTTAGTTGTCATATGAAACATATTTAACATATTCATCAAAAATGTGACCAGTCACGGAAAGTAGGGACACAAGTCGGATCTGGGGCATTTTGAGTTATTCACAGATTCTGAAAGTGCAGTTTCTAAGCTTTCCAACGATGTGCAACACATGGAAATCTGATAAGATTTGGAGAAGTTGTGGCCATTTGAATATAGGAACTCAGAAATACTCAAACCGAGAAAATCGAGACAAAAGGGACTCTCCAACTGGGGGAGACAATAAGGCTCATTTACATCTCATTTAGCTAAGCCATACCCCCTGTAAAGCCGTTTGAGATACATGTTCTAGCATCATATGTAGTATTTTATGACAGAAGTCCAAATGACAACATGCAAAAATAAACATGACTTTTTAACTTTGTGTTGATCACAAGTCGAATCCAGTCTGTTTCAGATTATCCAATGACCATTTTGTCCACCAATGCGTATATCCGTGAAATATAGATTGTTTACATCAGATTTCGCATGAATGTCTGGTAATACAATATAATATACAATCTGAAGACTATTTACATCGTAACATGTAAGGGTATATGAGATTACACTCCGTTAAACACATGAATCTGCCTTCAAAGTTTGTATTTAAAATAGTGAGGCAGTATAATAGATCATCCAAACAGCCCTTCGAAAACGTGACGTCCTTTAGAGATGTTACCAATCGCTCGCTCGTTCCTCCATCAGCCAATGACTTCATGGACAATATTGATAGACAAAGCATGTAGCCAATTATATAAAGAATACAACGATCTCTGTGTAACTTCTGTGTGTTTAGACTCATGCTGCGCTGCAAGAACTGACATAGAGATGACGTCAAAGTACCGCGAGAGCGAGTCGAAATTAAACTACTCCGTAAGATTTCTTGAAGAGTACTCGCGGTACTTTGACGTCATCCGACTGCGGCGCCGCATAAAGTCAGTGACGCGGCTGACGTACGATGCGGCTGACTGTTATTTGTTCCGCCCCAGCTTCTTTTATTTTTCTTTTGTTTTGTGCGCCGGAGCTTTACAGTCTGGGGAGATGCACGCTATAAGTTTGAAAAAACTTAGCAAACATGTCTGAGGAACAGGGCAGCCGCGTCACTACAGTCACGTGACTTCACGCTCGAGCCGGAAGAGAAGACAATAGGCTTGTTTGAGATGAGCAAATTCTGCGCAGAATCGATCACCGGTGATCAGCGCAAGATGCATGTCGGTTAGAAAAGTGTCCGACTTACGTCCGACTTGCTCTGATGTCATGCTGACGTGTGCAAAATAACTCTCGCGATGGAGAGGCGGGCTCGTCGGATTCTACAGCCGAGCGCAGTTGCTCTCCACCGACTGCGTTGACGAAAAGCACGATGGGAAAAGACTTGCTGACGACACAGCTTAATGCTCATTGGCCTGAGGATGTCAGCTGATGACTTCTTGATTCTATTCAATTCAATTCAATTTTATTTATATAGCGCTTTTCACAAATGTTAATTGTTGCAAAGCAGCTTTACATGAGTAGATGTAAAGGAGAACACAGAAAATCAATAGATAATATAAGCAGTAGAACATAGCGGCTAAGGTTAAACCGTACAAGCAAGCGTATTAATAGTCTTACATATACAGTCAAGTGATAAGCTAAGCCAAAGTTGGCTGACTCTCCCTGGGACTAAAAACCCCCTAGGAAAAAAACCCGGTGGAAAAAATCCTAGAAGGACAAAAACCCTTGGGAGAGATTAATATGTATATATATATATATATATATATATATATACATAGATATAGATACGGTAGGGATAGGAAGTAGGTAAGCGGATTAAACTGGTTCAGCCGGTGGTCGTTGGTCGAGCATCGGCTAGGCATGACGTTGAAGGACAGCGAGTAGATTAGTGGTGCGATGACCTTCACAGCAACAGGAACTGGGTCTGTTAGTGTCATTGTCCTCGGGGCCGAGGACGAGACAGGGAGACAAAAACAGAGTTCTATTTGCGTAGGGGCCGTTCGCATGTAATGTAAGTATCATACATTATGGTTGTTTAAGTCAGCTCGGTTCCAGACAGGCTAACTATTGCAGCAATAGTGTATTACCCATATGATGTGTGTGAGTGCTTTGTTCTAGACAAAATAACTACTGCGGGAAAAGTACATTTACTGGACATATTTTATGTGAATGCTTTGTTAAAGAAGAATGTCTTAAGTTTAGATTTAAATTGATCGACTGTGTCTGATACTCGAACATTGTTTGGTAAATCATTCCAGAGCTTAGGGGCTAAGTAGGAAAAGGATCTACCACCTTTAGACACTTTTGATATTCTAGGGATAATTAAGAGACCCGAATTCTGTGAGCGCAGTTTACGTGGTGGATTGTATTCTGATAGTAGTTCTTTAATATACGAGGGCGCTAGGCTATTTAAGGCTTTGTAGGTAGTTAGTAATATTTTAAATTGTATGCAATATTTAACTGGTAGCCAATGTAAAGATGCCACAATTGGACTAATGTGGTCATACTTTTTAGATCGAGTAAGCACTCTTGCGGCGGCGTTTTGAACCAGCTGTAGCTTGTTTACCTGATTTGCATGGCATCCCCCGAGTAACGAGTTAGTCTATTCTAGAGGTCATAAAAGCATGGATAAGCTTTTCTGCATCTGATGCAGATAGCATATGGCGTATTTTTGAGATATAACTAAGATGGAAGAATGCTGTGCGGCAGACGTTGGAGATATGACTATCGAAAGATAGATTGCTGTCGAACATTACGCCTAAATTCTTAACCGTGGAAGATGGCGTCACCGTGCAGCCATCTATGGACAACTTGTAATCTGACATACTATGTTTGTAGCGATTTGGTTAAATAATAAGTATCTCAGTCTTATTGGAGTTTAGCATAAGAAAGTTATGTGCCATCCAGTCCCTAATATCACTAATGCATTCTGTTAGCTTAGCAAACTGGTGGGTTTCGCTAGGATGTGACGAGATGTAAAGCTGGGTATCATCCGCATAGCAGTGAAAACTTATGTTATGTTTCCTGATAATGTCTCCTAGAGGTAACATGTATAACGAGAATAGGATAGGGCCTAAAACTGATCTCTGTGGTACGCCGAATTTAACCGGGGAGTGATATGACTCTTCCTCATTTACATAAACAAAGTCATAGCGATTGGTTAGATACCATCTAAACCAGGCTAACGCCTGACCACTGATGCCAACATAGTTTTCTAGTCTACTGAGTAAGATTCTGTGATCTATTGTGTCAAAGGCTGCACTAAGGTCTAGTAATATGAGGATTGAGATTTCACCATGATCGGATGTTAATAGGAGGTCATTTGTAACTCTAAGCAGCGCTGTCTCTGTGCTATGGTGGGGCCTGAATCCTGATTGGAACTTTTCATATGTATTATTATTTGCTATGAATGTGCGTAGCTGGCTTGCCACTACTTTTTCTAATATTTTAGAGAGAAATGGTAGGTTTGAGATAGGTCTAAAGTTATTAAGATCTCCCTGGTCAAGGTTTGGTTTTTTAATGAGCGGTCTAATAACTGCTAGTTTGAAAGCTGTTGGAACGTATCCTAATTCTAGAGAAGAGTTAAAGATATTTAGTACCGTGTCTGACACTACATGAAATACCTCTTTTAGTAATTTTGTGGGAATGGGGTCTAGTATACAGGACGATGATTTGGATGACGTTACTAATTTAGAGAGCTCTTCTATTGTAGTAGGTTTAAATGACTCAAGATGTTCGTATGGTAATCTAGAGGTAAATGTACTATTGGGAATAGTAGTGGCCGCTTGCGTAGTTTCAATGTTTTCCCTAATAAACATAATTTTGTTAGTAAAGAAGTTCATGAAGTCATTACTATTGTGTTGGAGTTTACTATTTGTTTCTGTTTGTTCTTTGTTTCTAGTCAGTTTCGCAACTGTGCTAAATAGGAAACGAGGGTTGTTATGATTTTCTTTAATAAGCGTACTGAGATCTGGCATTTTTAATAGCCTGTCTGTAGTGTTGAACACTCTCTTTCCATGCTGAACGCCATACCTCTAACTTTGTGCTTCGGTAGTTTCTTTCCATTTTTCTGGCTACTTTTTTAAGGGCTGCAGTATGGTGATCATGGAGCTGGCGTTTTTTCTTTGATTCTCTTTTTTCGAATGGGAGCAACGGCAACCAATGTGCTAGTGCAAACGTTGTTCAGGTTTTCTATTATAATATCCAGATCTTCACCGTTATCTGCTACATGTTTCATTTGAGACAGGTCTGGAAGAGTGCTAATAAAGCTATCTTTAGTGGTGGAAATTATTGTTCTGGCTAATCTGTAGCATGTTGTAGACTGAGGGGTCCTATCTAGAAGTATCGTGTAAGACACAAGGCAATGGTCTGAAATGGCATCGCTCTGGGGTGATATTTCGATATCATTAATATTGAGTCCGAGTGACAGAATTAAGTCTAATGTGTGCTTACGAGTATGCGTTGGCCCTGATACGTTTTGTTTAATACTGAGAGAATTAAGAACATCCATAAACGCACGTCCTAATGCATCTTTTGGGTTATCCACATGAATATTAAAATCACCAACGATAAGAGCTTTATCTACAGTGACTGTGAGTTCAGATAGGAAGTCGGCTATTTCCTTAAGAAAATCTGTGTGGTGGCCCGGAGGCCTATATATGGTAGCTAAGATGAACGAAAGCTGTTTGTTGTTACGATCAGTTATTTCCATATTTAACAGTATTACTTCAAACGAATTAAATTTTAATTCGGATTTGTGGTTTACTTTGAATATTTTGTTGTATATTGTAGCTACACCACCCCCACTCCCTTTTAGACGAGGAACGTGTTTATAGTAATAGTCTTGTGGGGTGGATTCGTTTAAACTGATGTAATCGTCTGCTTTAAGCCAGGTCTCTGTTAGACAGAGTGCATCTAAGTTTTGGTCAGAAATTATTTCATTGATAATTGGTTCTTTATTGGTAAGCGATCTAATGTTAAGAAGGCCGAATTTTAACATTTGAGTTTCATCTGTTAATGTATTGTGTTCTAATTTTATGTTAATAAGATTTGTGCGAGACGAGGTAAACGGTGCTCTGTATTTATTTGTTCGAGGAACAGACACAGTCGAGATGTGTTGGTACTCTGGTAAAAAAGGCTCTATGTGCTGGGATATATGTGATCTTGACATGTCAAGGCAGCTAACAGACTGATGGGTAAGCCGATGGGTAAGCCGGGCACCACTTTGACATCCAGCCATGAAGAGACACTAATCTACTGTAAGTTTCATCCCCCCGGTAGGCGGGGAGGGGACCAGAGCAAATTACATTGTCTGACATTATTTTTGCAATTTCACACACCTCTTTAATAGTATCTTTGGTGATCTCCGACTGGCGGAGTCTGGTGTCATTCGTGCCGGCGTGAATAACAATCTTAGAAAACTTACGTTTAGCATTAGCCAGCACTTTAAGTTTGGATCTAATGTCAGACGCTCTGGCTCCCGGTATACAATCGACTATGGTGGCTGGTGCCTCAATGTCAACATTCCTGAGTATAGAATCTCCAATAACCAGGGCACCTTTAACAGATGTCTCAGCCGGTGTATTGCTGAGTGGAGAAAATCTGTTTGATATTAAAACAGGAACGTTATTTGGATGCCGAAGATGACTAGGCCGCCTGACAGTCACCCAGTTAGTCAGCCGCCTTGACTCTGAGGTCGGAACCGAGCCATGTGTATTACGCGTAACACTAGGCGCACCCGAAACAGTGTTTGTAACATTAACATTAGCGGTCTTACTGTCCTCAACTAGCGTTCGGATGCGCGCTTCTAGTTCTGCAACCTTCTAAAAACTCTAATTCCTGTAGGAGTTTTTAGATTAATTCAATTGTTCTTTACTATGACATTTATATTTTTTATGAATTCCTGTAAACTTTTGTATAGGTGTTGAATTATTTGTACTGTGAGCTGTTTATATTTCACACAACAGAAACGAATTTATATAACCACATAGACTTAGATTTATTCATCCCAACATTTACTAAGTAACCTTTTCCAGTAACGAACACTTCAACTATGTTGATTCTCCTTATAAACATCTTTATGTAAATGCATTTATTGGTATTTAAGTTGCATCTATTTAATCCGCGATAAAATACGCGAACGTGATCTCGGCCTCTGCTGACGTTTGTAGTCGACTGGACTGCGAGATTGGTGAAGTGTCTGACTTAAAAGCTCTTTTTTCACTCCTCCCCTCACTGCAGCCGTCTGCTCTCGTCTGAATTTCAGGCAAGGCAAGCTGCATCTCAAACAAGCCTAATGCTGAATAAAGTCGTAATTCTGCTATTTTTGCACCAAACTGTATTTCCGACGCTTCAACACAATCTTCCTGACCCACTGATGTCACATGGACTACTTTGATGATGTTTTTATTACCTTTCTGGACATGGAAACCATACATAGATTTTCAATGAAGGAGATAGAAAGCTCTCGGACTAAATCTAACGTTAACAATAAAACATCTTAAACTGTGTTCCGAAGATGAATGGAGGTCTTCCGAGTTAAGAACGACATAAGGGTAAGTCATTAATTACATTACTTTCATTTTTGGGCGAACTATCCTTGTTTAGTAGTCACGCTGTTCCCTTTGGGGGCGGAGATGAAAACACAAGCTTATACAGTATGTAAATATACACAGACAATGACGCCCCCTGCTGCACGCTAGAATCTCCGGAAAAACAAGCCTATTTTAACCGCAAAATGTACGCTTTTAAATATACAAAAACTGCTATCTCAAACATGGAGAGGCTTCTTCGTGATCTCAACTAACAGATTCTGCAATAAAACGAAAATCACAAATTTTGAAAAAAAAACTTTGTTTCTCATTTTCTCGAAACTTGTGCTGCCGACTTGTGTCCCTGGTTTCCGTGACGGGTCACAAATGTTTACTCAGTAAAGCAGATCACTAAAAAAGTGTCTGAGACCATAAAGTACATTTATATTTAAAAATATACATTGTGTTTAGCAAATAAATTATACAACACTGTATATCTAACAGTACCATTTGAGATTATGCAAAAGTGCAGTTAAAGCAACACTATGTAGTTTCCATGTAAAAATGATTTACAGCTCCCCCATGTGGTTGAAAAGCGCAACAGTGCCTGGTATCAGACACTCTTCTGCAGGCAGGGGGAGGGGCGGGGCTGTGTTTCCTACCCTCCACCGCCACTTTCAGACTGGGCTTGTAGCAGCTAGGAGGCTGCTCAGGTTGCAGCAACAGCACAATTTGTCTAGTTAAAAGTTGTTCTATCACTGAAATAATTTTAGAGACATTATTTAAATGTAAAAAAACTACATAGTGTTGCTTTAAATCTGACAAAAGAGGTACATATATCATATAACTTCTTCATTCAGAGTGGATTTCACTGGTGGCCTTTACTAACAAACATTTTATTTTATTTTATTTTACATTATTTTATTTAAAATGTTACAACTTTAAAATGAGTGAATGTGTCAATTCACATGTAAGTAATTAGAATTTTGGTCTCACAAAAATGTAATAAAGGCCTATATCACAAAATATTATTTTTAATAGAAATATGCAGGGCCTATTATACATCTATTTAGAAATATCAATATGCATGCTAAATATTACTGTTATAGGTGATAAATGCAAATGGTGTAGTCGTAGTGTTACCGTGTTAGTGTGCAGGAGGTTTTTGTACAGCGGCTGAATGGGTTTGTATCACTGTGGTACACTTTTGGTGGAGGAACAAGACTCTCAGTTGGAAGTAAGTAAATCTTTCTTTATTATTAACATAACATAATAAAATAACAGGATAAGAAAAACAATAATAATGAAAATTAAATACTCTACACCGTAAAAAACATTTGCTGCACTGTAAAGAAAATTCTGCATGAAGTTAAAACAACTTAGTTTTGCAAGTCAATTCAACATAATTTTTTAAGTTTTGACCTGTGAATAGTTGACATAACTAATAAAAAGTAGTTGAAGTTTTTTATCTTAATTTTTTAAGTTAAAGTAGTATAAAAATGTATGTTGATTTGACAAAAATGCTGCATTTTTTACAGTGTATTAAATTGTAAAATGTATTCAACTTACTATTATTTATCTTGACCAGAGATGAGTTGTTATAACTTATAAAATATGGTTGAAATATGTCAACTTAATTTAATAAGTTGTAGCAACTCATCTCTTGTCTAGATAAATAATGGTAAATTGAAGTGACTTGTAAATCTGAGCTGATAAAATAAAAACATGAAGGCAGCAAAAAAATACAGTGTAGTATTTTATTTTCATTGTTGCGTAGTGTACTTACAATTTGACTATATAATAAAAAATTCTACTTGTATGACTTCTGATAATTTCTACTCTATCTGGTTTATAGTTTATTCAATAGTGATTTAATATGATGTAATTATTTGCAAATAGTTCAAGCTAAAAATTATTTTAAAAATAAAAATAAAGTGTAAATATACACATACACACGTTTTGTTATATAAAATATAAATTTTTAATGAGTCTTCATGGGACGAAAAGTTTCACACTATGATCACACTACGATAATATATTATTATCATAATAATTTACTACATTGCAGTTATCATTGTAATAACACATAGTAATAATATTATCATATCAAATCAAAATCAAGCTAAATACATTTACAAGCGTAATAAATGCATTATGTCAATGACCATAAAATTATGTAATATAAAGCCAATGTGTAAAACTTTGTGAACACTGCATTCAGATCTACTTGATTAATTAAGCTGAAAACAAAGGAAGTGAAACACAGAATGTGTGATGGAGCCGTTTATGACTTTAAGAGAACAGAAACTTTATAGTTTCCATCTCTCTCTCTCTCTCTCTCTCTCTCTCTCTCTCTCTCTCTCTCTCTCTCTCTCTCTCTCTCTCTCTCTCTCTCTCTGTAGGTAATCGTCCCCCTACTCTAACGGTTCTGCCTCCCTCCAGAGATGAGTTGAAGCAGGGTAAAGCTACAGTCATGTGTGTTGGCAGTAATGGTTTTCCCTCTGACTGGAAGCTGAACTGGAAGGTTGATTGTAGCAACAAGAGCTCTGGTGTGAATCTGAATCCCAGTGTACTGCAAAAAGATGGACTGTACAGCTGGAGCAGCAGTCTGAGTCTCACTGAGAGTGAATGGAGATCAGCATATACCATCAGCTGTGAGGCCACTAAGAGCTCACAGAATACAGTGACCAAGACAATTAACATACAACAATGTGATATAGAATGAGATGAGAACACATGCACGCACACTCACACACACTCACACACACACGCGCGCGGACACACACACACACACTCGCACACACACACATGCATACTTATGCACACACACTCGCACACACACACACCCATGCACGTGCACACACACACACATGCACACTTACACGTGCACACACACACACACACACATGCACACTTACGCGCGCGCGCGCACACACACACACACACACACATTCTCTCTCTCTCTCACAAACACTCACATGCACACACACAAATATATAAACATTGATATATATGCCCACAGACACAGAGATCAAATGTGACAAAATTAGATGCTGCTTTGCTTTTTGATTTATGATTGAAATTTGTTTTTTTCTTAATGCTTCTATTTTAGTAGATTTGACATTTACAGTTGCAATCTATTCTGTATTAAAGTGTTCATTTAAAAAATAAAAGCTTTGTGAATCATTAACTATGCCTGTTTTATCTTTTGTTTATTGTTTTTACCTGCTCTTGCTCCATAAACTGTGCCGCTGTGCACCAACACCATAAAACTTCCTGGTAGCACTTTAATTTTTACATTTAATCAAATTGAACTGTTGTCTTATTAAACAGAAAATAAAAAAGTAATAGGCCTATGTAAAAACAAAAACACAGCAAAAATTCATTTATTGGCAAAAAGTGTCTAATATAGTTAAGAGAGCCTGCAGGCTGCTGTTGCTAAGGGGTGCTCTCAATAAACACTTGACAATTTAGCTGATCATTTTTTTCTGTTTTTGAATACTGCATACAAATGTGCTGTATTTTCTGGTTGTATTAGAGTTAAGAGACCAAAACAATAAATTATAAAAAAATAAGAAATCGTAACATGGCAGCACAAGACTTTTACACAGTACTGTACACTCTTAAAAATAAAAGTGATGCCACAAAATAACCTTTTTTGGTTCCTCAAAAAATCATTCAGTCAAAGGTACTTTAAAGAACCATTTCTTTAATAATTTTTTATAATAATTCAGATGTTAAAGGTGCTTTGAAGAACCATTTAGACAGAAAAAGTTCTTATATTGCATCGTAAAGCACTTTTATTTTTAAGAAAAAGAAGTAAAGTCTGTGAAGCAGTGAAGTCTGACAGGGTTTTTATATATGACGCTTTAAAAGTACATTCCACTTTTTTTGAAAATATGCTAATTTTCCAGCTCCCCTAGGGTTAAACATTTGATTCTTACTGTTTTAAAAATCCATTCAGCTGATCTCGGGGTCTGGCGTTACCACTTTTAGCATATGGCACAATCCATTGAACCTGATTAGCATCTTGCAAAAAAATAACAAAAGAGTTTGATATTTTTCGTATTTAAAACCTGACTCTTCTGTAGTTACATCATGTACTAAGACGACAGAAAATTAAAAGTTGTGATTTTGTAGGCCAATATGGCTAGGAACTATACTCTCATTCTGGCGTAATAATCAAGCACTTTGATGGTGTAACATGGCTGCAGCAGGCGTAGTGATATTACACACTGCCCGATAATAGTCCCCACTGTAAAAAGTGTTTCTGTGCCTTAGTAGATTTAACGAAATAAAATGAGTAAACTGTGTTACATTTTTTTTTATCAAAATATGAGTTAAAATTACAGAATAATTTAAATAATTTGAGTTATTTTAAATGAACACATGATTGAGTAAATTCAACTTAATTTTATCATGTATAATCCACTTAAATTTGTAAGAAGGAAATTAACTTAATAATTTTGTGTTGAAACTACGTGATTTTATTATTAAACATAACTAACTAGGCAGTGGACTTGTAGTTCCCAGCATGCTTTGCACAGGACTGAATTTGGAGAGTGTAATTTGAATTTAAACTCTATTTTATGTGTTGTTTACTAAAAAGAAAGACTTGTATCTTCGAGATATGGAAGAGTGTCTGTTTCTTCTTTTGAGTTTTGTAGTTACCATTGTTCAGAAGACTGGTGCTTGTAAGCAGTGTTATGCCTGAACTCGTTCATAGAACGAAAGTTCATGAACTCGTTCATATTTTGGGCGAACGTGAACTGAACTATACTGTATTTGATTGTGAACTCGTTCATTCTGGGTCTTGTGAATGGTTAGCATTTTTCAAAATGTGTTACCCTACCTTTAACTAGTATTTTTTTCATTTAAAATGTACCTATTTTAATTAAGTCTGTGTATAATATGCTGATATTTTGACATTGGTTGTACTTCATTTTGCTTTTTCTTAAAATGCTACTTAATATTTTTGCATTCATTGAAATCCATATTAATACATATTATTAAGTTGTCCTTACTCAAAATATCAGTTAGTTCAATAAACTTACAAAAAATAGTTGGAAAATGTTGCCTTAATTTTATTGAGTTAGATCTAAGTAACAGTTTTTACAGTGTACACAAACAACGATGGATACTAAAGTCATGTTTTTAGATCCACAATCTAGGTCTAGAAAATCACTCGGTCATAAACTCACAGGTCTATAAACACTTTCAGTGCATTGAAGCATAAACTTTCAATGGAAATGTTTTAAAAATGTAAATGTTCTTTCCTCAGATAAGAAGATCTTTATACAAGAATATGTCTCATGGTCTTGGCAAACTAACAAACTAACCTACTTACTCTTTTCTTTACATGATTACCCCAACAACTAACCCCCTTAACATGCTTTTCAGTAGTTTTGTTATCAGTAAGCATGGCCATCACTGTATTGTCATGTGTATTGTCAAGGAACAAAGATTCTTGTTCTTAAGTTTGACCAAGAGAACATCTGATTCTGAAAAAAAAAATGTTACTGCATGATACATTTGAAGAAAAAAATAAATTAAAAAATGAAGTGAAAGCTTTTTGAAGTATATAGATATGAAGTAGTAAACGGTATGGTTCAGAACAAAACTTTGTCATCAATGGTCAGGTGATTGTTTTTAACTTCTTTAACTCTGTGGACCCTGTGGTCCAGAATTATCTTATTTTGACTTAATATAAAATATTCCTGTAATTTGTAATGGTCTGTCATGGACCCAGTACCACATATGAGATACTGTTTGAAAGCTTAGACTCTCTACTTTCTGCAGATATGCATCACTTTGACATATCTTTTACTGTAAGAAAGTTATTTACAATTAATTTACACCATCACCCCCCCGATATTTTTTAATATCTTTTAATATTCATATATTTCATGTTTTTCAAGTATGACAAACATGGGCAAGTCTTATATCAAATGAAAGCTCTCAGACTCAGGAATAAGTCTGCAGCGTTATTTTTGTCCTATTATCATCACCTATCTAACAATCATCGAATGAATAATGAGGTAAAAAATTGTCTTTTGTAAACATATGGGAAACTTGAGTGTGGACTGCCTCAGATAGCACATATAGCCACAAATGATACACCATCTTTTATTTTTGGTCCTACTCTAAAAAATGAGTCCATTCACAGCATTTTCTTTGGTTGTGTGCATAATTAATCCCTTGCTATTTATTATATGTGGAAAACAAAAAATTAATATTTATATGAAAAATTTATTTTCGCACACTTCAGTAAAATGAGAATAACTTTTGAATGCGACATGCTAAAGAGTTCATTCTTTTTTTGGGTGTTTACTGTCTGCTGCTGGTAACAACCAGAACTGTCTGCAGTCTGCTAGAGCACACAGAACCAGAGTTATACACTATCAAAGATAGTATTTACAACATAAAAAAAGAAAATTTGGTGTTTTAGCATATGAAAAACCACATAAATAACACTATTTGTCACAAACAACAGCTTTTTATGTAACTTCAAAGGGATTTTTGCAAAATGATATAAAGATATTGCATTTATTCCACTGTATGTGGTTATGGGAGCACTTCAAATGTTTTTTGGCAGAAATTGTACACCATAAGCGTATTAGTCCTCCCATCAGTTGGAGTAAAATAACTTTTGCATTTATTATGATAGAGAAAAAAATCCTTTTTCCTCTGTAAGCTGGCAATTGCTGGAATCAAACAAAACTGTCTGGAGGTTTCGTTACCACTCAGGGCCAGAGTTATACACTTTTAAATACAGACTTTAGAAAAAAAACATCAAAAAGCGCCTATTTATTTTTGTGCTTATTAGAGAACTGACAACACATACAACCATGTTTAGCACTTTTAACAGTGTTTTATGTAATTTCAAAGGGTTTCCTGTAAAATGATACCAAACTTTTGTATGTGCACCTCTGCATGTGGGTATGGGAAGCTTTTGAAATTGGGTAGGCCAAATCCAGGCAAAAATCCCCAAAATAGCCTCAGAGTGTAAGAAGTTAAAGACACAGCAACAGTTTATAACTCCCTGAATAATGATCTTAAAGATCTGCATTGGGACAAATCTGCACGAGTATAGTCTAGGAAGTGTTTGTGTGAAAAATGCATTTGTGTTTCTGCAAACAAAGCTGAATACTGCTCTTTGTTGTGTAATATTGTTCTGTTTGTATATTTACTGTTTTTCTGGGTTTGTGAACTTTAAGGCTGAATTTAAAATGTAAATTCAATGTTAATAAGTATGCTGCTAATATATTTTATGTACTTGCTTCAACAACAAATAAAAACATACATACTTAAAGAGATGCGTATAAATAGCACAAAGTGTGAAAATCGTGCAATACATATGCCAAATTTCACTTTCACAGTCCTTCCCATTCACTTAAACGGCGCATCTTTATTTGTCGGTTTATTTATTTGGTTTCTCAATTTTTTTTGCCATTTACGCTTGGGTTTAGGGTTAGAACAACTTTTTGTTATATAAAAATGACATCCTCAAACCCCAATTCTAACCCCAACTCCAAGCGACCATGGCTTAAAAATAGACAAAAACATGGAGAAACCTGTATAATAAATAACCTCCTAAAGCTTATCTCAAATCTAACCCTAAACCCAAGCGAAAATGGTTTAAAACAGAAAAAAATTGAGAAACCAATAAATAAAACTACAAAAAAGGCGCGCGTATCATATGCATGCCAAAGTAAAATTTGGTGTATGTATTGCACGATTTTCACACTTCATGCTATTTATACGCATCTAAATGAGACTTAAAATATAGCCTACTGTTTGTTAATGTCAATACATGCATATACAGTATTAGAATGAAGTTGAAACTAAACCAATATTTACAGTTAGAATATATGTTTTTATCAAAGTCTACTCTGTGTTCAATTAAAGTTTTGGAAATTAGTAAATGTGTTTATTTTAATTTTTTAAGTGTAAACGTGTTAGAATCAGAGCAATAGAAAAATAAAATATTAGCACATGTTCATTAAATACAGTATGCTGTTGTGCTCATGGAAAATAAATACTGCACTTTTCTAAAAATGCATGTTGCTCTAGCAAGGCACCATAATATAAATAATAATAATAATAATAATAATAATATTAATACACATATGAGATTTTCACAACAACAAACAGCAACATTTGTTCTTACAAGTGCTGATTTTATAGAGAAGGTTTTTGTATGATGCTTTCACACCGTGTGAACCTCCACTGTGGTTTCTCCAAGTCTGCAATGTTACGTTCACCCATACAGTAATAAACTCCTGAATCTTCAGGCTGAACTTTACTGACGGTCAGAGTAAAATCTATTTGATTTCCACTCTCACTGCCACTGAATCTTTCAGAAACACCTGAAGCAATTTTTGATGTGTGATAGATCAGGAGTTTAGGAACTGTTCCAGGAATCTGATGGTACCAGGACATACAATATTTCTTGCTTGCTTCTGAATCCCAGCAATTAATACGTGGTGTATGTTTACATTCAATAGTTACAGTTTGACCAGGCTCTATTGTTGTCTGATCTCCAGACTGAGTCACAACCTGACCCACAGAACCTGTACAAAAATTATTTTGCTGTAAATGTTTTGTCAGCTTTAATAAAATATGTACAATTCTGGAAAGATCTGATTAAAAAATAACTTTATTTACCTTGAATGCAGCACATTGTCCAAATGACGATAAAAATCATAGTTATGATTCTCAGTGATGTTGTCATATAAACTAGTTTTACGTTCAATGTGCCTCAAAGCTCAGAGGACTATAAACACTGTCAGAGCAATGAAGCATGAACAGCCAATGCAAAGCACATTTAGCATGAAAATATTCTTCCTTAGGTAAAAAAGGTGACAAAACGGCATTGTAAATTAATGAAAATAAAATACTCTATACGGTAATGCTTTATATTGCAGCCTGCAATACCACATAGTGAAACAAAAGTTGCAGCGTACCTATTTGTAACAATAGTGTACCTATACACATGCTTATAGGGAACAATATGCAAAATTTAGTGTTCAAAGTGGTAAGAATATGGAATATTTAAAAAAATGTATACAGCATTTTATAACTACAGGCTACCTATTTTAATATTACGTCTGGATAGCTAAAATTGTAAAATGATGTAATGAGTTTCTGTTATGATTTTTTCTTATTCACCTCTAACCTGATAAATGTGTATTGCACATGGTCAGTCTCAGTTAGTCATGTCAGCCAGGGCCGCCTTAACCTAATGTGAGGCCCTGGGGCTGAGATCTTTTGGAGGCCCCCCATATCCTCAATTTATAGTCTCATTTTGAAAAAAAAGTGTAATATCTATGTAATCTACATCACAAAATGTAGTTTTCCCTCTTTGACCCAGAAAACACCATATTATCATTAATAACATATCACTGAGCCCACTTGAGCATAAACACAAGACACTTTATTTAACAACCACAAACAGCAACTTGTGGTGAAAATAAAACCAAAAGTATATATGTTTATAAGCTTTATGTTTCTATAGTTTTTGGAATATACAAATTTGCAGAAAATTGCCACTCACTAACTAAATGCTCACCACAGTTGTAAAAATATAAGAAGTTAAAGTTAGTTTTAAAGTGAAAATGCATTAATGTTAACAAAAGATAAGTCTTTATAGACAGAATCTTGTTTTTTAATCAGTTATTTATTTTGTAGGCTATTGAAGATATAGTATGCATTGTATTTAGTATTTATGCATACATAAGCATGTAAAACGAACACGTATGAATATGCACAAAACAGACAGGGAACATACCTGTATATAAGATCTTTAGATAAGGAGAATATAAATATAAATGGTGCGATCAGGGGATGATCATTTGAGATGGTCTTGTCACGCTTTGAGTTGCACATTTACCGTTGCGTCGTCTTTCTAAACCAACAGATGTGTGTACTGTGAGCTTACATCGCGTCAAACTACAGCGCTCCAGCTCCGCACGCGTCACTGATATAAACGCGAGTAAACTTAAACTTTATAACAACGAACAGCATTAATGTTCGGGAACCCCTTTTTTATTTGGCGGCACAGTTTCTTGCGCACGGTTGGAGAGACTTCTGCATGTCAGAGACTCAGCTGCACGAGCACAGAGAGAGTGAGCGCACGCGCGAAAGAGAGAGAGAGACCTGCACCTCAGTGCTTATTATGAAATTTCGGAAATCACTCTTTCATTTGTTGGTGGATTATTTCCCGTTTCTCTGTCACACTCACTCTTACATGCAGGAATGCCAAGTTGACAACGCGCACTTAATTACATTACACGGAATAGAAAAATCTGTTACGTCTGATATTTTATTTCACAGTAAGTTACCACGGACCAATCAGCAGCCATGTAACGTGCAGTTAGAGTGATTGACAGACAACCTGACAAGTTAAAAAACAAAATGAACGTGAACTTGGGAGGCACTGAACTTGGGAGGCCCCTGGGCTTCAGCCCAGGTAAGCCCGTGCATTAAGGCGGCCTTGATGTCAGCAAATCAAATTTAAACATAAAATGATATGACACATTACTTTATTTTAGTATACATAATGTATAATTAAAATGTTTTACATCGTAAGAGTGCAGCAGATTTAATATAGATGCCATGTTTCAAGGCAATCATTATTCTCTCTAAATTCTGTGCAAATATTCCATAATAACATTTAAGATGGTATATTTGCACAGTAACTTGGGGTTAGTGTAACATTTCTATGATGTAATTTAAAGCGATGCCTGCTTTGTTACCTCCTTGATCTATATAATTATAAATGTAGTCAGGATTTTATTGGTCTCGCAGTATAGATGTCTAAATATTTGACAGAATTTAAATACAACTGCTTACACTCAAACAAACATATGAAGTTTTTGTCTGTTCTGTATGTCTGTTTATTCCCCTCTACACCTGCAGTGAAGTGTGGTATAGGTTTTTGTATGACACTATTTCACTGTGTGAACACCCAGTCTGTGAGCCCGAACACAGCATTCTTGTCATGTTTACTCTGACAGTAATAAACTCCTGAATCTTCAGGCTGAACTTTACTGATGGTCAGAGTAAAATCAATGTGTTTTCCATCTTCACTGCCACTGAATCTTTCAGAAACACCTGAAGCTCTGTTTGATGTGAAATAGATCAGGAGTTTAGGAACTTCTCCAGGAATCTGATGGTACCAGGACATACAATACTGGTATTTGGTATAAGACATTTTATTGCTGGTGTATGTTTACACTGAATAGTAACAGTTTCACCAGACTGTACTGTTTGATCTGCAGACTGAGTCAAAATCTGCCCAACAGTGACTGAAAGACAGAAAATACAAAATCATTCATTTTATACTGCTGTGTACATCTGAAGCTGTAATTAAATTAAGCTTGGTAAAAAGTTTAGTTATCAAATAAAAGTCACTGTCCACCTTATCATCATACCATCATCATGTTCTTCTGGGAAGCTAAAGCCATACATGTACAAATATAAAAGCATTTTTTTATGTTTATACATCTTGTTATATTCTTACCCCAGGTGCAGGTTGTAAGTACACAAACAAGTATGGATATTAAAGTCATGTTTCAGATCCACAGTCGGAGTCTAGAAAATCACTCGGTCATAAACTCACAGGTCTATAAACACTTTCAGTGCACTGAAGCATAAAGTTTCAGTGCAAAAGGTCTTAAAATGCAAATGTTCCTTTCTCAAATAAGCAGATCTTACAGGAATATGTCATGAACAAACCAAAAAAATCTTTCTATAGATCTAAAGAACTAGAACAAAAACTAACACCCCTAACATACAGTAGTTTTGTTATCAGTAGCGTAATTATTACTGTATTGTCATGCTGTGTATACTTTCCTGTCAGGAAATAGAGATTCTTGTTTTTGAGTTTGACCAAAGAGAAAATAACAAACTGACCAAATAACATTTGTTACGGTTACTGCATGACACAGGACAGAGTGGTATCTCCAGACTGAGTCACAACCTGACTCACAGAATGTGTTAAAAGAAGATAAAATGACATCCAGTTTCAAGCTTGTTCTCTACATAACTTAGATTTACATCTTTTTGTCAGCATAAATACATCTTATTATGTATAATTCTAGAAATCGGATTGGATAAGGGGAATTTATTTACCTTGAATGTACCAGTGTCCAAACTAAAACAGAAATCATGTGGTAAATTTGAGGTTTGCTGTCACATAGTTTGAAGTTTAAAACTTCAAAGGCTGTCAGAGCATTAAAGCAGCAGCCAATGCAAACGTCTGTAGCAGGGAAAAAATATTGTACATATGTTTATTTTACTTTAACTTTACTTTTTAAATGATTTTAATTTCAAAATTGTATGGCTACTTATGTGGTCATTTACAAAAGCACCTTTTTTGAATGCCTACAATCTAAGTGTATATTGTTAATAAATTCATAAGTCTGCCTGATTGAATATAGATTAAACTTATAAACATAAATAGAATATACAATCATAATATATTTTCGCTATATGTGTGTCCCTTTAGATAAAAACGGTTTATTTTACAACCAGATCTGCTTAATTAACTAAGAGTTTACTAAAGGGACGTGAAAGAACCTAAATATTACTACAAAAAATGTAAATGACTGACATTTTTCAAATGATTGCCTTTCTTTTCAACGGTCCTCCAGAGATACGTAAAAGCAAGATACACTGTCAGAAATAGGGGTACAGTAGGGGTCCATTTCTGTCCCCCAAGGTACAATCTACATAAAAGTACCCCAAAGGGCCCATTATTGGACCTCAAAGTACATGTATGTACCTTTTTGAGGGTCAAAAAGGTACATATTTGTTCCCAAGCATTAAAAGGTACATTTTTGTACCATTTCTTTTAAAGGATAAGGTACAATGCTAAAAGATACAGCCTCTTGCCATTTTTTTATTTGTTGTTCTAGACAACTGCTGTAAATCTGGTCAATAACCATTGTGTCAATTTTGTTTCCTTTAGTTGGGCACATGGGTCTTGAAGTAGTGTTAGTTTTCTTCTGTTCATTGACAATGTGTTTAATTTTAAATTTTATTTGAAATTTTAATGAAAAAAAGTTAATTTCAATTCATAAAAACTGTGCTGTGAACTCAAAAACTGCAATTGATTAACCATTACTTACAAACTAAATAAATACTGAATAACTAAATCCCTCACACACAATGAAAAAAACCGCGCTTTTATTTTGACACGCGCCCATCCCCCCACATCTCACGGTCTGACTGGAGTCGAGTTTCACAGAGCAACGCAACAGGAGGATGACATAACAGTTATAAGACCATTAACAGGTAAACACTGGAAAATCCTTCCTTCATCACCTTTAAAGCATTTTTAAACTTTAAAAATGTGTTGTTTGTCGTGACTCTTCATTTTAATACTGATTCGGTTACGGTAATTTGTGTAAAGTTGTATACGACGTGACAACGCGACATTGACACAGCACTATTGCCTCATTTTAATAGACTCATTTTAATGAGCTGGTTAATGTTCATTAAGTACACCACAGTTCTGTAAGTGGAGAAATAATTCATATTTGTGTGTTTTTCTCTCAGTAAGGACTAACATTAACTGACTGTCTGTCCTCAACCACCCCCGTCAAGTGAGCCGTCATCTGCAAATGCATGGTCAAGCCAGCCGCAGCCTAAACTGTGTTGCACGTCATTTAGTAAAATTACGGTACGGATACTTACAGCGGCCAAAAAACTGACATAGACCAACGCGATTCGACTTCGCTCGCGCGCCGAAAGAATTGACGGCTGCATGACGTCAAAGTACCGCGAGAGCGGGTCGAGAAATAATACGGAGGGTAATTTCGACTCGCTCTCGCGGTGTTTGACGTCATCCGCCTGTCATTTTTTTGCTATTTAATCGGTTCATTTACCCAATAACAAGATAAACGTATTAACAACTTATTTTATATTACACATTACAAATAAATTGTTTAATCACAGTATGAGACATTTCACTTTCAATTGTTGACAAAAATATTGTTTTTTTAAGTGTTTCCAAATGTATTGTAACATTAATTTCTTGTTCATTACTTTAATTCATGACTTTGCCTACAGGATTTATCTATTAACAGGATCTTCTTCAGGATGACCCCACTCTGTTTGTTACTTATCAAAATAAATTACAGCAGATTAACAAAGAAACTGTACACAAAGACTGTCCACAATAAATGAACATGCATCATTTTTGCCCTGGTATTATTCAAAATCCTTAACGTGTAACAAGAACATTTTAAGAATATCTTCTTTAGGATGACCCACACTCTGTCCACGTCAATTTTCAAACTGTTTCACTGGACATTTATAAAGAAAACTATAGGCAAAGTATGTGAACTATACATCAACCATACATCAACATGTAGCATTTTCACATTGCTATGATTCAAAATCCTTAACGTGTAACAACAACATTTCAAAAATATCTTCTTTAGGATGACCCACACTCTGTCCACGTCAATTTTCAAACTGTTTCACTGGACATTTATAAAGAAAACTATAGGCAAAGTTTGTCAACCATACATCAACATGTAGCATTTTTACATTGCTATGATTCAAAATCCTTAAGGTGTAACAACAACATTTCAAAAATATCTCATTTAGGATGACCCACACTCTGTCCACGTCAATTTTCAAACTGTTTCACTGGACATTTATAAAGAAAACTATTGGCAAAGTATGTGAACTATACATCAACCATACATCAACATGTAGCATTTTCACATTGCTATGATTCAAAATCCTTAACGTGTAACAACAACATTTCAAAAATATCTTATTTAGGATGACCCACACTCTGTCCACGTCAATTTTCAAACTGTTTCACTGGACATTTATAAAGAAAACTATAGGCAAAGTATGTGAACTATACATCAACCATACATCAACATGTAGCATTTTCACATTGCTATGATTCAAAATCCTTAACGTGTAACAACAACAACATTTCAAAAATATCTTATTTAGGATGACCCACACTCTGTCCATGTCAATTTTCAAACTGTTTCACTGGACATTTATAAAGAAAACTATAGGCAAAGTTTGTCAACCATACATCAACATGTAGCATTTTTACATTGCTATGATTCAAAATCCTTAACGTGTAACAACAACATTTCAAAAATATCTTCTTTAGGATGACCCACACTCTGTCCATGTCAATTTTCAAACTGTTTCACTGGACATTTATAAAGAAAACTATAGGCAAAGTTTGTCAACCATACATCAACATGTAGCATTTTTACATTGCTATGATTCAAAATCCTTAACGTGTAACAACAACATTTCAAAAATATCTTCTTTAGGATGACCCACACTCTGTCCATGTCAATTTTCAAACTGTTTCACTGGACATTTATAAAGAAAACTATAGGCAAAGTTTGTCAACCATACATCAACATGTAGCATTTTTACATTGCTATGATTCAAAATCCTTAACGTGTAACAACAACATTTCAAAAATATCTTCTTTAGGATGACCCACACTCTGTCCATGTCACTTTTCAAACTGTTTCACTAAACATTTTTGAAGAAAACTATAGGCAAAGTATGTGAACTATACATCAACCATACATCAACATGTAGCATTTTTACATTGCTATTATTCAAAATCCTTAACGTGTAACAACAACATTTCAAAAATATCTCATTTAGGATGACCCACACTCTGTCCACGTCAATTTTCAAACTGTTTCACTGGACATTTATAAAGAAAACTATAGGCAAAGTCTGTCAACCATACATCAACATGTAGCATTTTCACATTGCTATGATTCAAAATCCTTAACGTGTAACAACAACATTTCAAAAATATCTTCTTTAGGATGACCCACACTCTGTCCATGTCACTTTTCAAACTGTTTCACTGGACATTTATAAAGAAAACTATAGGCAAAGTTTGTCAACCATACATCAACATGTAGCATTTTCACATTGCTATGATTCAAAATCCTTAACGTGTAACAACAACATTTCAAAAATATCTTATTTAGGATGACCCACACTCTGTCCACGTCAATTTTCAAACTGTTTCACTGGACATTTATAAAGAAAACTATAGGCAAAGTCTGTCAACCATACATCAACATGTAGCATTTTCACATTGCTATGATTCAAAATCCTTAACGTGTAACAACAACATTTCAAAAATATCTTCTTTAGGATGACCCACACTCTGTCCACGTCAATTTTCAAACTGTTTCACTGGACATTTATAAAGAAAACTATAGGCAAAGTTTGTCAACCATACATCAACATGTAGCATTTTTACATTGCTATGATTCAAAATCCTTAAGGTGTAACAACAACATTTCAAAAATATCTCATTTAGGATGACCCACACTCTGTCCACGTCGATTTTCAAACTGTTTCACTGGACATTTATAAAGAAAACTATAGGCAAAGTTTGTCAACCATACATCAACATGTAGCATTTTTACATTGCTATGATTCAAAATCCTTAACGTGTAACAACAACATTTCAAAAATATCTTATTTAGGATGACCCACACTCTGTCCACGTCAATTTTCAAACTGTTTCACTGGACATTTATAAAGAAAACTATAGGCAAAGTCTGTCAACCATACATCAACATGTAGCATTTTTACATTGCTATGATTCAAAATCCTTAACGTGTAACAACAACATTTCAAAAATATCTTATTTAGGATGACCCACACTCTGTCCACGTCAATTTTCAAACTGTTTCACTGGACATTTATAAAGAAAACTATAGGCAAAGTCTGTCAACCATACATCAACATGTAGCATTTTCACATTGCTATGATTCAAAATCCTTAACGTGTAACAACAACATTTCAAAAATATCTTCTTTAGGATGACCCACACTCTGTCCATGTCACTTTTCAAACTGTTTCACTGGACATTTATAAAGAAAACTATAGGCAAAGTTTGTCAACCATACATCAACATGTAGCATTTTCACATTGCTATGATTCAAAATCCTTAACGTGTAACAACAACATTTCAAAAATATCTTATTTAGGATGACCCACACTCTGTCCACGTCAATTTTCAAACTGTTTCACTGGACATTTATAAAGAAAACTATAGGCAAAGTCTGTCAACCATACATCAACATGTAGCATTTTCACATTGCTATGATTCAAAATCCTTAACGTGTAACAACAACATTTCAAAAATATCTTCTTTAGGATGACCCACACTCTGTCCACGTCAATTTTCAAACTGTTTCACTGGACATTTATAAAGAAAACTATAGGCAAAGTTTGTCAACCATACATCAACATGTAGCATTTTTACATTGCTATGATTCAAAATCCTTAAGGTGTAACAACAACATTTCAAAAATATCTCATTTAGGATGACCCACACTCTGTCCACGTCGATTTTCAAACTGTTTCACTGGACATTTATAAAGAAAACTATAGGCAAAGTTTGTCAACCATACATCAACATGTAGCATTTTTACATTGCTATGATTCAAAATCCTTAACGTGTAACAACAACATTTCAAAAATATCTTATTTAGGATGACCCACACTCTGTCCACGTCAATTTTCAAACTGTTTCACTGGACATTTATAAAGAAAACTATAGGCAAAGTCTGTCAACCATACATCAACATGTAGCATTTTTACATTGCTATGATTCAAAATCCTTAACGTGTAACAACAACATTTCAAAAATATCTTATTTAGGATGACCCACACTCTGTCCACGTCAATTTTCAAACTGTTTCACTGGACATTTATAAAGAAAACTATAGGCAAAGTCTGTCAACCATACATCAACATGTAGCATTTTTACATTGCTATGATTCAAAATCCTTAACGTGTAACAACAACATTTCAAAAATATCTTCTTTAGGATGACCCACACTCTGTCCATGTCACTTTTCAAACTGTTTCACTGGACATTTATAAAGAAAACTATTGGCAAAGTATGTGAACTATACATCAACCATACATCAACATGTAGCATTTTCACATTGCTATGATTCAAAATCCTTAACGTGTAACAACAACATTTCAAAAATATCTTATTTAGGATGACCCACACTCTGTCCACGTCAATTTTCAAACTGTTTCACTGGACATTTATAAAGAAAACTATTGGCAAAGTATGTGAACTATACATCAACCATACATCAACATGTAGCATTTTCACATTGCTATGATTCAAAATCCTTAACGTGTAACAACAACATTTCAAAAATATCTTATTTAGGATGACCCACACTCTGTCCATGTCAATTTCCAAACTGTTTCACTGGACATTTATGAAGAAAACTATAGGCAAAGTCTTTCAACCATACATCAATACATCAACATGCAGCATTTTTACATTGCTATTATTCAATAGATATTACTGTACTTTGTCTTCGCTGACCACCTCGACCTCCTCTCACACAAACTCTTCCTCTCAGACTTCTATCCATTGTAGGGCCTCACAAACCAGTGCTCTCTGAACTGGCTTACTGTATATGTTCCCTCACATCATTAGCCACAAGTGTGAGCAATTTTGAGTTGTTGGGTTCAAGTTGTGACACTTGTGCTTTACAGTTTTTACCAATTGCTTACACACGTTTTCAAAACTAAGTCTACTTTTTTCAAAACTTTAGACACAATTTTCAAAACTGCACACACAAAATGCAAAGTAGCTCACATGTCCTTCAAAATGGAACACTGCATTCAAAATGCCACAAACACATGTCAGAATGAAGCATTTGCATCAAATGGCAAACATGGGTTCAGGCAACTGAGCATTTGGTTCAGACAATTGGGTTTAGTGTTTTAGCAATTGAGAAAAACTGTAATTCTCACAGTTTTGGACAAATTGAAATTGCTTTGATTCAATCAAGCAGATGATTATGTACAATTGTCTGCTTTTTCATTGTCATGAAAATACATTATACTGGTTTCTGTCTTACACCTCAAAACATTTAGTAATTAGTTCATTGTGCAAGTAATGCAAAATTGGTGACCATCTGTTACGATAAGCATGAAACATGTATTCTATTGGGGGGTTTTTTATGTAAAAAGAATTGATAAATTCCTGTCAAGTGAATCCAGAAATTTGGATTTTACAAAAATTTTGACATTTACACTGTACTCTAAAACATATTTCTAAATCACAATGTGTGTAATTTGTTTACAGAAATAATGTGAAAATGTAAATTCATCCAGTTTACATCAAAAAATATTGACACATATAATTGTGTACACTAGATTTATTGACAACATGGGTAAACATTTTGAATGTCTTGTTCATGAACAATGACATACATACAGACTAGCAATTTTAAAATGAGGATTTTGAGGAAACTTTTGCAGGACATCCATGATACTTACTACAGTATACAACAGTGAACTGGCTTATATTGGTTGTGTCACATTATTTGAAACTGGTTAAATCCATTTTGAGTGGTTGTGTTTACAGTTTTTTTCAACTGCTTACACACAAAATTATTACTTGTCACACAATTTTAAACCAGACACTCAAACACCAGAACCACACACTAAATCTGCAAAACCATACACTAATATTTGGCCTTTTACTCAGTTTTCAAATTCATTAAACACTTTTTGCAAAACACAACACACAATTTTTCTATGCAACACACACAAATCTGACAGGAAGATTTTTGATTTCCTTTTATAAACACAACCAATCAAAATGCCTCGTACTAACTCCTCACATGTGCAAACACTCTTTACTGAACAACAAAAAATCATGACTTTAGGAGTGGCCTA
Organism: Misgurnus mizolepis; assembly: GCA_025389145.1. NCBI lineage: Eukaryota > Metazoa > Chordata > Actinopteri > Cypriniformes > Cobitidae > Misgurnus > Misgurnus mizolepis. Next base: position 14,417,256 of record JAIFKI010000011.1, on the reverse strand, counting down.
TAAATAGGCCAAAGGTCAATTAATAGCTTTTGGACAATGAATGCCCATGCCATTCTCCATGAACACATTTATGTGGATGAGGTGGGCTTTAATCTCAGTAAAACCAGAAGAAGGGGAAGGAATATCATTGAACAACGTGGCGGAAACATTACAATGTGTGCTACAATTTCACAAAATGTTGGTTTCCTGCACCATTACGCCACACTTGGTCCCATAACACAGATCACATCATACAATTTCTGGAAACCATTGATGACATGCTTGTTCAGGGTCTGCAGAATGAAGACCAGGCAAGATTTGTCAACATCTGGAAAAATGTCAGGTTTCATCACGCCCATCAAGTCCAAAACTGGTTTGCTATTCATCCCCATTTTTCTGTTGTCTACCTGCCTCCATATTCACCATTTTTAAATTCTATTGAGGAGTTTTTCTCCACATGGCGCTGGAAAGTTGGATACGCCATACAAGAAGGTTCTTTTCACATTGTTTGGCAAGAGAGAATATAGCATGAAGTGGATGAAGTATTGTGGCCGGACCCAGCACGGAGGAAAGATGGAGCCTTGATACACCCAATCATCTCCACATGCAAGCACACACGTTTGGTTTTACACTACATGCAACAACACTACATTTTGATGTATTTTTTCCTTTCAAACTGTGTACACTAGTTCTACATTTACAACCACAAAAAGCAAAAAATTAAATCATAAACAAAAAGTGTGGTTTCAATTTTGCTTTTGATTTTACTTTATATATTCGACAGCTCTCTCCCAAATACATTCAATCATGTACATGGGAGCTTTTAAAAGAAGAGCTTTAGGTTTTGAATAACAGTGTGTATATGACATATTCAGAAATATAACATTATGGTAAAGGTGTTTACAACGTAAGACAAATGTTTGCTTTTGAAATATGTTTGTGATATTTTGACTGTGGTGTTTCATTTTGAAAGAGATGTGAGGCATTTAACATTTTGTGTGTGCAATTCTTGAATTTGTGTGTTAAGTTTTGAAAAAAAGAGGAAAACTCTGAAAAATGTGTGTAAGCAGTTGAAATAAACTGTAATCAATGACATGTGTGCTCTATTTGTGTTTGATTGTTGCCGCTTGTGTTTAGCAGTATGCATGATATGTGTATTAGAGTGCAGAATGTGTTTTGAGAATAAATATGTGTGTGTGAAGTGTTGCTAAAAAGTCTAAGTGAGATCTGCCAAATGTGGTTTACAGTTTTTACCAATTGCTTACACACGTTTTCAAAACTAAGTCTCCTTTTTTCAAAACTCTACACACAATTCTCAAAACTGCACACACAAAATGCAAAATAGCACATATCTCCTTCAAAATGCAACACTGCATTCAAAATGCCACAAACACGTGTCAAAATGAAGCATTTGCATCAAATGGCAAACACTTCTTTCAAAATAATACATTTTTGGATATACCATGTAAACACTGCTGTTCTAAATCTAAAGCTCTTTGGTCTTTCATGGGCTTAAATCTACATTTCAATACAATGTTCTACAGTGAAAGTAATCTGCAGAGAGGGGTAAAAAGTACACCGGAGACGCCAATGCAATGTAGAAACAGAAAATATTTATAAGTCCAAATATTACTGTTGTATACATTAGCATACAACAAAACTATAAACATGTAAACCAAAAGTATATCCTTTACAGTAGAATACAGTAAATTGTGTGTGGGGTCCTGTTCCAGGAATTGGCAGGGGGGGGGGGGTGCAGATTGACAAAACAGTGACCTTTGACCTATTTATAGGCATATCTATACTACTGTAAAGTAAAGCAGTGATTGGTTAGTGATCAGTAAAGCATTTAGTGTTTGCACATGTGAGGAGTGTGTCTGTGTGCCCTGGTGAATAAGTGTAGCATTTTGATTGGTTGTGTTTGGAAAAGGAAAGCAAGTGACTTCCTCATAGATCTTTGTGTTTTAGGTAGAGAATTGTGTGTAGTGTTTTGAAAAAAGTGTTTTATGCAATTGAAAACTTTGTTCAGCCAATGGGTTTTAGTGTTTTAGCAAATGAGAAAAACTGAAATAGACATATGCTGTTTTCTTAAAGCTGACTTTTATTGTAATTGCAAGAAAGACATTTAGTAATCCCAAAAAATAGCGGACATGTAAGATTAGCGTTGTCACATTAGATTAAGGTAAAGTCCATTAGCTACACAGGTAAAGATGCAGAAATATAGACTATAATATATATCTAACAGCATATTTGTATAAATGTAGTTTGAGCTGCTGTCAAAATGCAAGTATAAATGATATCAATAGCATTCTAATAAAGTTGCATGCAATTTTGTTGTTGTTTTTTAACTAAAGGGGGCACCACAGTAAATGTCCGCTTAGGGCAACCATTTGACCAGCAGCGGCCCTGAGTGTATGTATGTAAAAATGTGTGTGGGTCATCCTAAATGAGATATTTTTGAAATGTTGTTGTTACACGTTAAGGATTTTGAATCATAGCAATGTGAAAATGCTACATGTTGATGTATGGTTGACAGACTTTGCCTATAGTTTTCTTTATAAATGTCCAGTGAAACAGTTTGAAAATTGACGTGGACAGAGTGTGGGTCATCCTAAAGAAGATATTTTTGAAATGTTGTTGTTACACGTTAAGGATTTTGAATAATAGCAATGTAAAAATGCTACATGTTGATGTATGGTTGATGTATGGTTGACAAACTTTGCCTATAGTTTTCTTTATAAATGTCCAGTGAAACAGTTTGAAAATTGACGTGGACAGAGTGTGGGTCATCCTAAAGAAGATATTTTTGAAATGTTGTTGTTACACGTTAAGGATTTTGAATCATAGCAATGTGAAAATGCTACATGTTGATGTATGGTTGACAGACTTTGCCTATAGTTTTCTTTATAAATGTCCAGTGAAACAGTTTGAAAATTGACGTGGACAGAGTGTGGGTCATCCTAAATGAGATATTTTTGAAATGTTGTTGTTACACGTTAAGGATTTTGAATAATAGCAATGTAAAAATGCTACATGTTGATGTATGGTTGACAGACTTTGCCTATAGTTTTCTTTATAAATGTCCAGTGAAACAGTTTGAAAATTGACGTGGACAGAGTGTGGGTCATCCTAAATGAGATATTTTTGAAATGTTGTTGTTACACGTTAAGGATTTTGAATAATAGCAATGTAAAAATGCTACATGTTGATGTATGGTTGATGTATAGTTCACATACTTTGCCTATAGTTTTCTTTATAAATGTCCAGTGAAACAGTTTAAAAATTGACTTGAACAGAGTGTGGGTCATCCAAAAGAAGATATTTTTGAAATGTTGTTGTTACACGTTAAGGATTTTGAATCATAGCAATGTGAAAATGCTACATGTTGATGTATGGTTGACAAACTTTGCCTATAGTTTTCTTTATAAATGTCCAGTGAAACAGTTTGAAAATTGACGTGGACAGAGTGTGGGTCATCCTAAATGAGATATTTTTGAAATGTTGTTGTTACACGTTAAGGATTTTGAATCATAGCAATGTGAAAATGCTACATGTTGATGTATAGTTCACATACTTTGCCTATAGTTTTCTTTATAAATGTCCAGTGAAACAGTTTGAAAATTGACTTGAACAGAGTGTGGGTCATCCAAAAGAAGATATTTTTGAAATGTTGTTGTTACACGTTAAGGATTTTGAATCATAGCAATGTGAAAATGCTACATGTTGATGTATGGTTGACAGACTTTGCCTATAGTTTTCTTTATAAATGTCCGGTGAAACAGTTTGAAAATTGACGTGGACAGAGTGTGGGTCATCCTAAATAAGATATTTTTGAAATGTTGTTGTTACACGTTAAGGATTTTGAATAATAGCAATGTAAAAATGCTACATGTTGATGTATGGTTGATGTATAGTTCACATACTTTGCCTATAGTTTTCTTTATAAATGTCCAGTGAAACAGTTTGAAAATTGACGTGGACAGAGTGTGGGTCATCCAAAAGACGATATTTTTGAAATGTTGTTGTTACACGTTAAGGATTTTGAATCATAGCAATGTGAAAATGCTACATGTTGATGTATGGTTGACAGACTTTGCCTATAGTTTTCTTTATAAATGTCCAGTGAAACAGTTTGAAAATTGACATGGACAGAGTGTGGGTCATCCTAAATTAGATATTTTTGAAATGTTGTTGTTACACGTTAAGGATTTTGAATCATAGCAATGTAAAAATGCTACATGTTGATGTATGGTTGATGTATAGTTCACATACTTTGCCTATAGTTTTCTTTATAAATGTCCAGTGAAACAGTTTGAAAATTGACGTGGACAGAGTGTGGGTCATCCTAAATGAGATATTTTTGAAATGTTGTTGTTACACGTTAAGGATTTTGAATCATAGCAATGTGAAAATGCTACATGTTGATGTATAGTTCACATACTTTGCCTATAGTTTTCTTTATAAATGTCCAGTGAAACAGTTTGAAAATTGACTTGAACAGAGTGTGGGTCATCCAAAAGAAGATATTTTTGAAATGTTGTTGTTACACGTTAAGGATTTTGAATCATAGCAATGTGAAAATGCTACATGTTGATGTATGGTTGACAGACTTTGCCTATAGTTTTCTTTATAAATGTCCGGTGAAACAGTTTGAAAATTGACGTGGACAGAGTGTGGGTCATCCTAAATAAGATATTTTTGAAATGTTGTTGTTACACGTTAAGGATTTTGAATAATAGCAATGTAAAAATGCTACATGTTGATGTATGGTTGATGTATAGTTCACATACTTTGCCTATAGTTTTCTTTATAAATGTCCAGTGAAACAGTTTGAAAATTGACGTGGACAGAGTGTGGGTCATCCAAAAGACGATATTTTTGAAATGTTGTTGTTACACGTTAAGGATTTTGAATCATAGCAATGTGAAAATGCTACATGTTGATGTATGGTTGACAGACTTTGCCTATAGTTTTCTTTATAAATGTCCAGTGAAACAGTTTGAAAATTGACATGGACAGAGTGTGGGTCATCCTAAATTAGATATTTTTGAAATGTTGTTGTTACACGTTAAGGATTTTGAATCATAGCAATGTAAAAATGCTACATGTTGATGTATGGTTGATGTATAGTTCACATACTTTGCCTATAGTTTTCTTAATAAATGTCCAGTGAAACAGTTTGAAAATTGACGTGGACAGAGTGTGGGTCATCCTAAATGAGATATTTTTGAAATGTTGTTGTTACACGTTAAGGATTTTGAATCATAGCAATGTAAAAATGCTACATGTTGATATATGGTTGATGTATGGTTGACAAACTTTGCCTATAGTTTTCTTTATAAATGTCCAGTGAAACAGTTTGAAAATTGACGTGGACAGAGTGTGGGTCATCCTAAATGAGATATTTTTGAAATGTTGTTGTTACACGTTAAGGATTTTGAATCATAGCAATGTAAAAATGCTACATGTTGATGTATGGTTGATGTATAGTTCACATACTTTGCCTTTAGTTTTCTTAATAAATGTCCAGTGAAACAGTTTGAAAATTGACATGGACAGAGTGTGGGTCATCCTAAATGAGATATTTTTGAAATGTTGTTGTTACACGTTAAGGATTTTGAATCATAGCAATGTGAAAATGCTACATGTTGATGTATAGTTCACATACTTTGCCTATAGTTTTCTTTATAAATGTCCAGTGAAACAGTTTGAAAATTGACATGAACAGAGTGTGGATCATCCAAAAGAAGATATTTTTAGTTGTAAGTACACGTTAAGGATTTTGAATAGTACCAGGGCAAAAATGATGCATGTTGATGTATTGTGGACAGCCTTTGTGTACAGTTTTCTTTGTTAATCTGCTGTAATTTATTTTCATAAGTCACAAACAGAGTGGGGTCATCATGAAGAAGGTCGTGTCAATAGATAAAGTAAACCCTGTAGGCAAAGCAAGAAAGTAATGTTACAAAACATTTGGAAACATTTAAAAAAACAATATTTTTGTCAACAATTGAAAGTGAAATGTGTCATAGCCTACTGTGAATAGACAATTTATTTGTAATGTGTAATATAAAATACGTTGTTAATACGTTTATATTGTTATTGGGTAAATGAACCGATTAAATAGCAAAAACAATGACAGCCGGATGACGTCAAACACCGCGAGAGCAAGTCGAAATTAGCCTCCGTAATATTTCTCGAGCCGCTCTCGCGGTACTTTGACGTCATGCAGCCGTCAATTCTTTCGGCGCGCGAGCGAAGTCGAATCGCGTTGGTCTATGTCAGTTTTTTGGCCGCTGCAAGTATCCGTACCGTAATGTTACAGAATGACGTGCATCACAATTTAGGCGCCGGCTGGCTTGACCATGCATTTGCAGATGACGGCTCACTTGACGGGGGTCCTCAACCAAAGTCATTCAAGACCTGTAAAAGGTAACATTACCACATTTATTAATGTATTTTTATGTTGTTTGAGTACACCATAGTTCTGTAAGTGAAAAATAATCCATATTTATGTGTGTTTTCTCACAGTTTAGCACAAACGTTTCCCGCGCAAGTTTGAATCTCTCTCAGTCAGGGGAGATTGACTGACTGACTGACTGTCTACACGCCACCAAACAGTAATTTATACAGAAACCTTTTAAAGGTAACTTTACCACATTTATTCATTAATTTATTATGTTAAGTGAGTACACCACAGTTCTGTAAGTGAAAAATAATTTATATTTGTGTGTTTTCTCTCTCAGTAAGGACTAAGGTTAACTGACTGTCTGTCTGTCTGTCTGTCGGTTCTCAACCAAAGTCATTAAAGACCTGTTAAAGGTAACTTTACCACATTTATTAATGTATTTATTATGTTAAGTGAGTACACCACAGTTCTGTAAGTGGAAAATAAATTTATATTTGTGTGTTTTTTTCTCAGTTTAGCACAAAAGTTTCCAGCACAAATTTGGATCTTTACCATTGAGGGTGGCTGACTGTTCTCGACCAACCATCATTCACACGCAAAAACTTTAAAGGTACCACATTTATTTATGTTGTGAGTATACCATAGTTCTGTCATTGGAAAATTTATTCATATTTTTGTGTTTTCTCACAGATAAGTATGAACGTGCCCAGAGCAGTTTTCGATCTTTACCATTAAGGAGGCTGACTGACTATCCTCTACCACCCGTCATTAACACAACAAAAACTAAAGAAATGTTACTCCATATGGACCTGTTCATTTACTCATTATGCTGTGAGTACACCACAGTTTTATCAGTGAAAAAAATTATATTTGTGTGTTTTCTCACTGCTTGGCAAGGACAGATGTGGCCCTGTTAAAAATGTTTAAATGTTGTTTGGTTAAGGAACAGCACACTGATTTTGTTTTAGAATATTCCTGTTTGGACAGTCTGTTAAAGTCAAAGGAATACTTGATATATTTCTAAGTAAAGTGTAAATGAAAAAATTAGTTTTTAATGTTGTGACTGAACACAATGTTGTGAATGATTTGGACTGAACAGCACACTTCTGTTTTATATCTGAACCTTTTGTAAAATAAATGATTGTTCATTAAACTCACTGTGTATTTTATCTTTTCTGTTATCATTTTTTTATACTAATGTTTAAAATTTACCTTTACTCTAAACAATTGGCTAAACCAACACAAATACACTGAGTCATATGCACTTATAATTTAAAGTTTACAATATTTAGATTGAGATATATGTATAAGTTTTAAAACCATGAGTGTACCCTGTCAAAGCCATTTTTGTACCCTTTTTGAAGGGTCCATATTTGTACTGTTAAATAAAGGTACAAAATTGTCACTAGAGGTACAAAACTGGTCCCTTAAGGTACAAATCACAAGGGTACAATTTTGTACCCTCTGCCAAGGGTACAAAAACTGTACCCTTGAGGGTACAGCCCCAGTGACAAGCCATTGTACCCCTAAAGGTACAATTATGTACTTTCTTTTCTGAGAGTGTATGTGTGTTGGCTGTACAGGGTATACATGATATAAAAATAATTTATCTTAAAAAAAATTAACTACACTTTGTGTTTATTTTTTTGTATAGAGTATTGAATGGCTTTGATTGAGAATAAAAAGGTTACCTTGTTAAAATCTATTGAGTAAATTATGTTAATGTATGTTAACAGTATGTGACTGTGTCCAAAACAATTACTCTCTCTTTTACGTAAACATCATAATGTAAATCCAGTCGTAATTTAACACATGTAGCCTACTGGGGTCTCTGGTCTTTCTGTCTATTCATTAAGAGGTCCTTGGCCAAAGGTCCAAGACATCTAAACAGTTTGTTTTTTGTGATTTACTGTTTTTTTTACATAAAAGCATTGTAGCAGATAATGTAAAGAACATTCTGGTAAACCTTAATATCTTTGGCGAGTAAGGTCATGCCAAAATTAAAATCTGAGTGAAATCAATTAAATTTGATGCTCCTAATCTCCCATTATTAGATTATGAGACTTAAACCTGGATTTCACAGACAGGAACACATAATTAAATGTGTGTTTTACGTAACACGAGGAAGACTGACAATGTTGTGTTTCTGAGTAGTATGTTGCGTTGCTAGTTTCAAAGCCCTGGAAAAGTTGGGCTCGTCCGGGATTTGAACCCGGGACCTCTCGCACCCAAAGCGAGAATCATACCCCTAGACCAACGAGCCGATATTCTACACACCTTAACATTGACCTTTGTACCTACTGTCAATTTGGTTTTGGAATGTGTCAATAGTACGTCACCTAGTGGCGTGACAGATTTTCATAATATTAGTTTTAAACGAATAAAAGTCGCAGATAAATAAAGCGTTTCAGTGAACTGTATTGATTACTGTAAGTGTGTACATCACGTTGGTTTGAGCAAAGAGAACATTTTGTGGAAATACAACCTTGATGTTTTTAATATTGGCTGAGATAGGTCGGTTGATTCTGAGAGGTTGGTTTAGTTCCTGTACACGTGGACAAATATTTGCATTTTGCAACCATTGTTATATTCCAATCACAACCTGGCAATTATGGGAAATAATTGCTGAAAAAACATCAGTGTTATTTAATAAGACTTACTGTTGTTGTTCATATAATTTACGTTCTTCTGTGATAGATTGATTTACTTTAATGACTTACGACATCAAAAACACTTCAATATCTACAGGTTAATGACACCAGATGGCGCTATTGGACACTAAACAACACCAAAGCTGCAAACTAGCGGTCCAAGTATCCCACATTCAACAACTTGTCGGACGTCCATACAACGTGGCATCCCATATAGTACTTCTTCTCATTCGTGAGGCTCGTTGGTCTAGGGGTATGATTCTCGCTTAGGGTGCGAGAGGTCACGGGTTCAAATCCGGACGAGCCCAATTTTACCTGTTGCACAGGTAACCACACAGCCAAAACCAACCTACTCTACAACTTAATGTACAAGTAGCCTATATTTTGCGATCAAAGTAGCTTATAATGATTTACTTAAAATTACTTGTATATAATAAGTACTTCTAAATTACTATGGAAGCCCATTTCCGCCACATAAGAAAAAAAATCATGCTCTGATAAATCATAATTATGAGTTTAAAAGTCATAATTATGAGTTTAAAAGTCGAAATTATGACTTTAAAAGTCGAAATTATGACTTTAAAAGTCGAAATTATGACTTTAAAAGGCGAAATTATGACTTTAAAAGGCGAAATTATGACTTTAAAAGTCGAAATTATGAGATAAAAAGTCAAAATTATGACTTTAAAAGTTATAATTATGAGATAAAAAGTCAAAATTATGAGATAAAAAGTCAAAATTATGAGATAAAAAGTCAAAATTATGAGATAAAAAGTCGAAATTATGACTTTAAAAGTCGAAATTATGAGATAAAAAGTCAGAATTATGACTTTAAAAGTCGAAATTATGAGATAAAAAGTCAAAATTATGACTTTAAAAGTTATAATTATGAGATAAAAAGTCAAAATTATGAGATAAAAAGTCAAAATTATGACTTTAAAAGTCATAATTATGAGATAAAAAGTCGAAATTATGACTTTAAAAGTCATAATTATGAGATAAAAAGTCAAAATTATGACTTTTAAAGTCATAATTATGAGATAAAAATGTAAATGTGAATTCGTAAAAGACGGCGGCTCTCATAGAGCTACTGCAAAGCAGGTCGTTTCACCCAAGTAAGTCATATAAATGATTAAATTACAAGAATTAAATGATGAAATGAAGATTAAATTTCATGCATACTGCAGATGTGAATGAATTGCAGTAGTCTATACTGTACAATTTACATTTTCTTTATGTTTATAATATTCTGTACTGTTCTATAGTGATTTCATTAACTGTATACTACAGTACTATGTGGGTGTACACGAGAATGCATATCGCAGTCTGTTAACTGTATGATAAGTATGCACTATTACCTAAGGCATTATTGTTACCTAGGTGATTATTTATACATTTTAAAATGTTTATGGTTGGGCAATGTTTAAGAGAAAGAACCGTAGGCGCTTAGGAGGCTATAGTTCTCGCCCTGGAACGTTGGTCAGAACGCATGACAGGAGCCGAGGCAGTTATCAATTTGACTTATTTACTGAAATTCTTCAACAGCACAGACATACATTTCCAATTGTACAGTGTGATAGCAGCTCAGCTTATTATGTATGTTTTCATAGAGTAGTGGCGTGAATGTGTGGCTGCAATAAACAAAACAACAGTTTACTTGTACTATAAAACAACAAACGAGATTACAGGTTAACTAAAGCATTGCTCCTTATAAAGGCATATAAACTTAGCATTATGGCTGTCTCAATACAAATAAACAAAGTATAACTCGTAAATACAATGCTCTTAAGTATAAAGTGTTAAAAACAAATAACCAATAACCGTTTAAATAATAAAACAATGTCTAAATAGCAGGCATAAGAAGTCAGCAATGGCGTTAATAATTTAGTACTAATGCCACAGGATTATGCATGACATTATACACATTTCCTATAAATTAATTTCCTAATGAAATACTTATTTGTTCCTAAATATACACATCATCAACATTTAACATAAAGGGAACAATAATAAACGCACTTTTCTCAAATGGACGCACACAATTCGTAACAAACACCACAAACTCTGCACCGCAACTTTCCGACGATCTTTCCAGTCAGAGTGCCTCAGTTAATGAGATGCGGATTTCTCACGTGCACAATCAATGCTGGCAGGTCCTTCAAAGACAGCTAGAGGGCACCAAAGCCATATCTTTGTAGCAGTGTTGGGGAGTAGTTGAGGTTGAGGTTGTGTTTTGGTAATGCTTACTGCTCTGCTCCTTGTGGACAGCACAGTATATTTTATAGTTTGAATTTATTTGTATTTATTACATTTTTCTAAGGCAGCGCAGGTCAAAGTTAGTTATAAAAACATGACGACAATAACAAAGTTAATGTTTTGCTGATGGATAGCATTAACATGAAGCATATGTACTGCAATGTGCAAAGGAACAATTTTATGTAGCTCAATACAAATACCGTATTGTCCCGAATATGCCATTTTTACGAAAATGCATATGAATATGAAACATGACAGGGCCGTGCAGAGACAATTGGATGGGCAGGTGCTCAAAAAATAAAAAGGGCACTTTGCTCGCTGACACGCAAGCACACAACTGAAACAAATAATAAAGTAATACAGAATAGAAAGATGATTTTAAGTCTAACGTTTTCCCTTATTTTCCTTGCAAATAGAGTGAGAGAGAAAAATCTATATAGACTGAGTTTTATATCTATATATTTATGCATTTGGCAGCCACTTTTATCCAAAACGACTTACAGTGCATTTCATTTTGTGTTTGTGTGTGTCAACAGTATATGCAGTTTTGAAATTATATGATATTATTGCATTGTGACATTAAGATATTATTACGTTTACAGTCTTGTGTTTTTGTTGTCATTTTTAAAATATAATTCTATTCTATTCTAATCCTGTTCGAAATTTGTATACAAAGAGAGTAGTCTATAGTTTTGAATCGTGTTTGTGTTGTGTTTTTGCACACTTTGATGCCTTGATGACACGGCAATAAAATAATGACATTCATCTCTCCTTTCATTCATTTCATGAAGCCTCTAGTACTTTCTTTATTTTCAGGTAAACTAAAACTGGTTGCAAAGCTGGAGAGTTTTTGACTGAGTTAATAATTTAGCACGAGTATGGCTATATTACCCAACATCAGCTCACATTGTCTTTTATCAAAGGCGAGTCCAGGAATCGTAAATTCAATATGATACAAAAATTAAACGAGGTTTTTTTACCGTATTCATCGGATCTTGCTCCTCCAACAAACTCCGCGTGACAGGTGGATGACATTAGAACAGCGCGAGAGCGATTTGAAATCAAACTCCTCCGTATGATTTCCCGAATATTTATCGCGGTACTTTGATGTCATGTGCGTTTCGGTTCTTGCATTGCTGCGTGAAGTTGAGCACACCTAAAAACTCGAGACAGCTACCTGTATGAACTCCCGGCAGAGAACGTCCCTGCCTTTGCCTCATCCATTGTTTTTATATGGGAAGAATGTTTTATTTTCAGCGTGAGAAATGTAAGGTGTGGCGTCACTGGCGTGTAAACTGGCTGAAGTGCGTGTGTCTCCCGCCGAATGCGTGAGACTTGAGAGCCCTGTTTGCATCTAACGTTGTAGAGATGTTAATACACACAGACAGCAATAAACAAAAGCTGTGCATGCTCTCCTCACGTTGTTCTTGTAAAATAATAATAATATAACAAGCATATCGCTTCGGTTCAATGCCGGCTCGAGGGGGATTCTCCCTGTCCTGCGCACCGTGTCGTGCACGTGTGGGCGCTGCCAGCGCTGTGAGCTAGCTAGTGATGATCGTCCCTAAAGAGATTGTCCAATGAAAGGTCAAAACGTCATCATGTGACTAATTTTATTTGCGTCTAAATTATTTTTATTAATTTTACTCATAGTTAGATTGGGCAGGCCTTCACAAAAGGGCATTTAATTACAAAAAAATGCCTTGACAAAAAGGGCACTTTGGTCATCCAGGGGTAAAGGGGCAGGTGCTTGGGCATCCGCCGCCCCCCCCTCTGCACGTGCCTGCGTATTGAAGAATGTGGACAACCGAAGTCCCTTTGGCTTATGAAAAGTATTTTTTTTTAGATTAAAGCTTCTTTATAAAAGACAAGAGTTGGTCTTCAAAAAGCTAAGGTACACATTGAAATGGGGGATCGTATTCAGGGTTGTCTTATATTCAGGACAATACGGTATGCATAATTGATTGTCGAAATGCGTCAAGTGTCAAGATGGAATGGCTTTACTTTTCACGTAGACATGTCTAGGCTTTAGGTTTAATGATCAGAAAGTGTACGGGAAGATGTAAGTAGCTAAATATTTAATATTTGACAACTGCTCTACGATATACGTTAAACAATTGGTTAATCTAGATTCACAAATAAATAGAATGATATCCACAATTGTATTAGTGGCATATTGTTAAACGGATGACGACGTTGTTAAACCTAGAATTTCCTTACGAGTGATACATTTCATTACATGTAATGTCAATCACTGAAAGTGAACGTTTGCATAACGGTTTATTACTGTGACTTAAAATGACTGGTTGGCAAACATAAGCATTTCAATGAACATATCTGAACTAACTGCATAATACATTTAAGTTATTATATAGGCCTACATTTATTAACTGAAATCCTCAACTACAACAAATGTGTCAGTCATTTGTGTGTTTAATGTTCTAGGATGGAAGACCTTTGTGACTTTTTGAAGTCAAGAAATGTTTCTGAGGACATCATACAGCGAATGCAACAGGATAAGGTATTCAAAGGAGCTGTTAAAATTTTGAAAAATGCATCACACATGCAGCTTAAGATAAGTTTGATGAATCCCATCAGTCCTTTGAATGGTCCCTTTGCAGAACTGTGTAGATCAGTGGTTCTCAAACTTTTTCAGCGTGCGCACGCTCGAACTGATTTTGCCAAGTGAGAGATGTCCTCAGGGCAACATATAATGTTGACCCAAGGACAACATTTTTGTAAATAAAACCTAAACCCAATCCAAACCCCAACCCTAACCATAACCGAACCCTAAAACCAGAGGGACATGATAGGCTACATGAAAAACAATGGTCTAGAAGCAGCTAATCCTGGTTGTAAGCTTAAAGGGATAGTTCACTTTAAAATGAAAATTCTGTCATCATTTACAAATTCTCATGTTGCTCTAAACCTGTATGAATTTCTTTTTTCTGATGAACACAAAAGAAGATATTTTGAGAAGTGATGGTAAACACACAACAGATAGTGACCATTGACTTCCATAGTAGGAAAAAATATTTTGGAAGTATTGTAATAAATGATGAAGAAAATATTTTGATAAATGATGGTAAGCACAGCGTTGACGATACCCATTAAATTCCATCATATTTTTTCATTTTTTAAATTATTTTTATTATAAATTTATAACATAAAACTTTCCAAAACTTAACATTTGAAATTAACAAACTCTTAAATTATACAATGTAGTGCTGTTGTAGTCTTATTTTTCTGAGGTTTTATTACTGAGGTTTTATTACACAGAAATTATAATAAATAAATGTATTTTATAAAATGTCATTAAACTGGGGTCTAAATAGCCAGTTTGAGAACCACTTAGTAATCTGCTTTTACAAAGAAATTGTGGTTGTTGTGCTGAATATCCTAAAATAATTCAATAAATATAATAGATAGATTTGAAAACTTGAACTGAATTGCTTATAAACATATCAGTCACAACTTCAAACAGTACCTTTTTACATCATGTGATGTAAATGTTAAAGATATGTATTGGATTATGATTATATGCATATAGAAAATGTATTCAAACTTGATACTATATTCACAAACTGTTAGTGGCATAAAGGTATATACCAAAGGCCCAGGAATACAAAGTTATACATATAATTTCATAAATGTAACACAAATCAATATTTTTATGGCCATATTTACATCTGTTTTGGTATAGCTTTGCAATGAGTAAGACCACCAGCTATTTGTTAAACCTTTAGGTTTATAATAAACAGTTGACTATACATTATTTGTTATTTAGCAGAGGATAAATGCCATCAGAGAATGAGACAATTTGTGTTCTTAAAGTATTTTTTTTTTGCAGATTGATTGCAGTGTCTTACAGCTTATGACAGATGACCAGCTGAAGGAATATCTGCCTTCCTATGGTGACCGACTGGCTGTTCATGGATACTGCAGGAGAAAAGAAAAAGATCCCACTGGCCGAAAATCTAAACTTTTTGATAGGTTGAAAACCAGGCTAGCAAGAAGCACAGGCGATGCTGACAATGCATGTGATAAAAGAACGGTAAAAAATGCTCAAAAGAATATGCGAAAAATTGAGATGGGATGGATGCATTTTCGTGAAGGGAAATTTACTCAAGTTCGAACAAAAAAAGGTGGGGGTACACGGAAGATTTCTGTGTCAAAAGACTGTAGAAAAAGTGAGTGGCTCGAAAAGGCTGCTGAGTTGTTTTTTCCTGGTGAGAAGTGTTCAGAAGGAAGCATTGCAGATTTTGTGGTCGATATAACAGATTTTCAGGAGCAGGCAATAGATGAACAGATCACAGTTGGAGAACTTTATGATCAGACAAAATTACCAGTCTTACGTTTTTACTTGACAACCAGGAAGAAAGTCATCGCTAGTGACACACACTCAGACTTCGACAGTGGAACAATTGAACAGGGAGGAGAAAACATGCAAGATGAAAATGTAGAGTCAGACATTATATATGTGGGAAGTAGCAGTGTTCTTGCAACAGGCAGTGTTTCAGTGACTGCCTCCATAACAAACATGACTGATGTATCAAGTGAGATTGAGATTGATACAGCTTGGCAGCCATATGTGCACAGTTTGGATGATAGTAGCATTGTAACATTCTCCACAGGACACATCTCTGGGATTGAAGACACCTTACTTGATGACACCTTACCACTCTTAGAGGAATCAGAATCTTTGCCTTCTCCAGCTGATAACCCACCAGAGCCCACTGTTCAGAACCAAAAGAGGAAGAGAATTCTTGTCATCCATCGTGGTCAGGTCCTTCAAGAGCTTATTGCACATTTTTGTGAAAAAAGTGTGTTAATGGCGGACATATCCATGAAAGTTATTCTTCCTGATGGACGGCTGGAAAATGCTGTTGATGAAGGCGGTGTTTTGAGGGATGTGCTTTCAGAGTTTTGGAATGACTTTTACGAGCAATGTACTTTGGGAAATAGTTTTAAGGTCCCTTATCTACGACATGACTTTGGTCAACAACAGTGGGAAAGCATTGGCAGAATCCTTGCATTTGGCTGGCAAAAAGAGAAGTACATGCCTGTAAAACTAGCACCTGTAATGCTGGAGCAGGCAGCCCATGGATGTGTCACAACAAGTCTTGTGGACTGCTTTCTCAAATATGTTCCAGAAGCAGATAGAATGATACTAGAATCATGTCGTTCACATTTTGAAGATGTGGACAAGGATGAGCTGTTCGAGGTCCTGGATCATCATAACTGTCGAAGAGTCCCAACAGCAGATAATGTTGAGCAGCTCTTGGAGGAGCTAGGACATCAAAAACTGATTCAGGAACCTGCATTTGTAATAGAGCAGTGGCATAATGTTCTTGCACCTTTGAGAATGGAGTTCCAGGACATTACAGCTGCCTATAATGAACTACATCCAACATCAAGAAAGATAATGAAATCAATAGTCTATCCTGCTATGATGAATGAACAACAGAAACACAGTGGCAGGTATCTAAGTACATTTCTAAGAGAATCAGATGTACAACACCTCTCCCTCTTTCTTCGGTTTTGCACCGGTTCAGATTTGTTTCTCGGAAAGACCATCACTATTAGCTTCACACAGTTAGAAGGCTTTGAGAGACGGCCAATTGCACACACATGTGGCTGCTACCTGGAGCTTCCTGTGAGTTATGATAACTACCCAGAATTCCGTCATGAAATGATCAAAGTGTTAGAGAGCAACATATGGGTCATGGACATAATCTAGTGAATTTAGATTTTCCATGAGAAAGGAATTTATGTCGCATCAACAGCATAATTGATGTCACAATAGACTTAATTTTATTTTACATTTATTTTTTTCATATAAGTTTTCATTTCTGTTAACATTCTCACTGAGGCACAGGATTTGAAATGGTGTTTTTGTCATTTTTGTTACAAAGTTTTACAGTAAATTGCCTCATTTAGGTCCATGAAAAGAAGCTTTTGATGTCACCATAGACAACATTTTATTTTACATTTATTTTTTCAAGATTTTTTTTTACATCTTTAAATTTTCAAATATACATTTCTGTTAACATTCTCACTGAGGCACAGGATTTGAAAGGGTGTTTATTTGTTACAAAGTTTTACAGTAAATAGCCTCATGTAGGTCCATAAAAAAGAAGCTTTCAATGTCACAATAGACTTCATTTTATTTTACATTTGTTTTTTCAAGATGTTATTTGCATCTTCACATTTTCATAAGAAGTATACATACCCAGTTTCTGTTAACATTCTCATTGAGTCACGGGATTTAAAAGGCAAAGGGCTTTTTTTCATTTATTTTACAAAGTTTTTGAGTAAATTGCCTCATTTAGGTCTATAAAAAGAAACTTTCCCTTTGAAGTACACACTGAACAAAGGTCATTGAAATGATAAGTTTTTCGGTTTAAATGTCCTTCAGGTTTTCTAGTATTCTCATGATCACTGTTCTGCTATGTCTACAGTTTAAGCATGCTACAGTTTATGTTTTCTTCAGCAATGATGATGTTATTTTGTGACAGTTGATTAAACCATTCCCTGGTTGAAAGAAAACCTGTATGTCTTCACTACCTACCACATAATACAAATCTCAAATGTATAGGGGTGGTTTCCCGGACCAGGATTAGCTTAATCCAGGACTAGCAATTAGTTTAATTAGTAAATATAACTAGTTTTAACAAACATGCCCACATGCCTTACTAAAAACATTGCCTGTGAGCATTTTGAGGTAAACCAAAGGGCACTGATGTATTTTAAGATATGTAAATGCAAGTTGTTTTCAACTTGGAGAGCTCTTAAAAGTGTTTAAGTCGAGGACTAGTCTAATCTAGTCTAATCCATACATCAGTGCCCTTTGGTTTACCTCAAAATGCACACAGGCAATGTTTTTAGTAAGGCATGTTTGTTAAAACTAGTTATATTTCCTAATTAAACTAAGTGCTAGTCCTGGATTAAGCTAATCCTGGTCCGGGAAACCTCCCCATATAGTTCAGCAACACTGAACTTTTTAGTTATGAGGCTCCAACTCACTGTTGATTAGCTGCCTAAGTTTTATGTACAAGTCCACAGCTGCATACACATCATACGTTAGGTCCAAATCATGCTCTGACATAAGATCAACACATACGTTAAAAATGTCTTCATCACAAGGAAATTCCTTGAAAACACACTCTTCTAAACAGACTTGAACCTTGTCTAGAGACACTGGATGTAGATAGTCTGTGGCTTCATAAAGATTAGGCACTGCATACATGATGGATGGTCGTCCATGTGGTGACCGTGAGTTGTGGACTGGCCTTATTCTGTGGTCGTTCCAAGCTAATACAATCTCATCAAGCTCTTCCTGTAAAGACACATGTATTGAAACAGAGTTAGCAGATGTTTGGATATTTCAAAATATATATTAAAGATATTTTATGCACACATTTTTGCATGCATTATATATTATAAATATAATTCATAACATTATCAAACATTAAAGTAGGAAGTACATGATTTTAGGTGAGTCAACAATTTCATGTTAAATTTTACATGACATCTGGTGGACACTGGGGGAAGTAGACAAAATTAAGTGACTAATTACCTATAGTACCTATCTCAGTTCGTAATTATTATAGAAAGTTTTGACTGTAAACACAAGGTTGAGGATTAGGATTAGGGCCAAGATAAAAGAAAAATATTTTGAGATTAAAGTGACTAAAGTGAAACTTTGCTCGTTGTATTTAGAGCACATCTCCCTCATTTGCCAGTTTTATTAATAAGGCAGACATTATAATGTTTTTAATTTCAAGATACTTTAATTTATTATTTTAGTTTGGCCCTAATTCTACTTGGTAAGTCTGCCATATATATATACAGTATATACACACGCGCACGCACACACACACACACACACACACACACAGCCACTGAAAAGAGGTTTTAAGAGGCCGTTGCAAGATTTTTTTCATCCTGTCGACTACCAACATTACTGCCACATTCCTAATAAAAATAATGTTTATATTTGCAATTATTTGAAAAATGAAATCAGTCAAACTAACAATATAACATAATATAACACAATGCTTTTATGAATTTATGAACAATTGGATATTTGATGGAATATCCCTGATTTTTAATCAAATCTTTCATGAGTCTTGGCATGCTCTTAGTCTTGCACATTGCTGTTGGGTGACTTTATGTCAGCTTTGCTTTTGTTGAATTTTAACAGACACTGTACTGAAAGGGTCACAATATAGCCTATATGTAAAATAAATAAAATGCAAAACTCGAGTGCTCTCTTAAACTTTTCAGTGGCTATAAATATAAATATAATTTATTTAAATTCATTCAAGTCATTTAACAAGATAAACTCACCTGGATTTTGTTAAGAAAACAAAACTGGACCAATGATTTGTCCAAGAAAGTGTCTGAGAAGTGCCCGTCCACTCTTAGTTTGTCAAAGAAGTCTATCCAAAATTGCACACATTCACTTCGCAAAGTGAGCCACCATCTTTCGATGCGCTGATTTCCAGAGCTTGGGCCAAAAGTAACATGGTCTGTGTTTGGCTGATCTTCAGAAAAATTCAAAAATCTTTGCATCTCTGCCACATGAACATTTTCTGTTCCTAAATCTAATCTCACTTTGTCAGGGCAACCCCCAGCTTTTATTACTGCATCCATGAAGTATCCAGCAATCAATCTTGGATCACTGTTGGTCTTGTATGCCTCGAGCCATATCATGCTCCTGGAAAATCCATCGATACATCCACTGATTCCAATTCCGAATGGCTTCAATTTATCATAGCCATCAATGTGCCATATGAAATTAGGACCACGGCTATGATAAACACGCCGCCTCAGTCGATTTCTGGATCTCAAATCAACCCCTTCTCCATCTAAAAGCCGCAGCAGAACTCGGACAGTTTCTCTGTCAATTACAATATTATTTAACCAACATTTTTGGTGCATCCATCTATAACCATGAGATTGTCCGGAGGTTTGAATTTGTTGTTCAATGAAATCGGCCACCACAGCTACGTCGGTTTTGTTCTTTCGGCGCCAAAGTTTCTTTTTACTTAAAATCCTTTCAAGGGTCCGTTTGCTCAGTACTATCCCATGCCTTTCTGCTAATAAGACAAGAATTTCATCATTAGTAAAACCACGCTTAAAATGTATGGGATTTAAATCCTGCCAGGATTCAAAACTGAAAATAAAGCTCTGAAAGGTTGAAATTTAGTGTTCGCAAACTCAAAATCTTACAAAAAAAGTTTTGCAACATCGAAAAATAAGATTTGCAAGCTTGCAAAATGTAAAAAAATTAAAATATATCTGCAAACATTATGTTGTTTTTGAGATTTCCTTTTTCGGAACCGCAACATCTTTTTTACGATGTTGCGCAAACAATTTTTCAGAGTTTCAAATTTGTCAGTGTTCTCCCACTGTATAGTTTGTTTTCCAGGTTTGAAACCTTGTAAATGGTGAACTGAAAACTGGTGTGCAAATAGGTTAAAAAAAGTTTTGAAACTCTGAAAACTGAGGTTTGAAAGGGCTAAACTTATTACATTACATTACATTTGCACTACTTTGCAGACTATTTTTTCAGAGCTAAGTTTACAACACCCACTTTGCGGAGATACGCCCACAAAGTTGCGAGCTTGCGACTCACGTGATTTGTGGCAGCGTTGTCACGCAGCTCTGAAACTCTGAAACTCAGACTGAGCGAAAATGAAGCCTCGCAACCTCACAACTTAAAAAAAAAGCGTGGAGGGAGGGCCTTCTGCTCTTGGCCAATGCTTTGCTGTCTGCTGACGTACAGTCCAATCACAAGTCGTGTTTACTGGAAATGTGGGATTGACCGACTTCTCCGCCAATGACGAAAGCGCACAGGATACGCAAACAGATGCACGGCTCTCTGGCCACAAATCGGTCAATTAACGCCACTAAACAAACCAATAAACCAATTTTCTTCAATTTCTTTATTAAATAATAAGATTTTAAACATCTGTTTACTCTTGTATTTGTAACTATGTTGAACTGTGTACCGCTGGTTGCGGTAGCCGAACGGACTGCGTACGTGAGCCGCGAAAGCAGCCCGTTAAAGTAACTAAAGGCGTGAGCCCCGACAATACATTTCCGCTCTTTTGTATTATTATTCTAAGGTATGTCCTTTCAATTTGGGAAAACTAATCTGTTGCTGATAACCGATTAATTAAAAGGAAATCCGTATTGCTTTAATACATCATGTAACAGCTGAGCTAAGCCTGCTTGCTGTACTGTGGCCATTGTGGATGCGTTTTTGATTGTTAATTAAACATGATTGCCCATACGATTATTTTACTTATACTGTATACCCTGCACTTGCATTCTAGCCTAGACTATTTTTATAATAGAAAAATCGACCTTATTCTTTTCACCAAAGAAAGGAATGCTGAATGAATGCTTAGGTTCCCTTTTCAAAAGTAGATAGATAGAGATCCAGCTTCTTATGAAGAACTTAGATGAGCCATCACCTGCGGAGAGATGACGCCAGCCAAGACGAGAACTCAAGATGAGCGCGGATCTGGCCCATATAACTGTCATATTAATAGACATTTTTTTAATCACACGGTAATTACTTTAAAATGCACATTAATTCTGGTAACCGTATGGTATATTTTATGTACTGTATAACGGCATCATCTTTTTGGCAAGCCTTAAACATTTAGCGATTTTAACCCTAAAACATAAGGCAAATGCCTCAGTCAAAGTATAAACAGTAAAAAAAAATATTTAAGTAGTTAAATAATTTGTTATTGGGTAGCCTGCGTTTTCATTATTTCGGGTTTGTTTTTGTCAGAATTTGTTCTAATGCATCACATAAATTCACAATAAAAGCAAACGAAAAATCAAGCTTTTATGCTCAAAAAGGGAGGCATAGCATCTAAGTACAGCCACTGGAACACATTAATGTGCCGCTGACAACTGTTAATCATATCACAGTGATGTGACACAACGAAAGACATTATGTTTTGTAACAAAGTAATATGTCATATACAATGTTATAACACCTAAACTACACTGTAAGAAATAATTCAGTGGCTTTATAAATATCACTAAAATAAAAGACTAAAGAAACTTAATAAAATCTCTTAATGTCAGTAGGTGATTTAAGGTATATATTAGAAATAATTTGTTGTCATTTATTTTGGTTTGTCCCCAAATTTAACAGATATTTTTGTGTAAAATGTACAGATATTATTTAGGTTTAGCCTATACATCAAATAAAATAAGATTTTAACTAACACATTATTTCTAATAAATATCCTTATTTATTCTTGTAAAATATGGGGGGGGGCAGTGATGCCGGAAAAAAATAACCACCGCATAATGAGTTTATAGTCCCTTTAAAATTACACTTCATCGCTTTACTTTGAATGTCCGTGCGTGAATGCAGTGCAAGAAAATCTCTCACTTACTGAACCCTGCATGACCATTAGTGAGCATTATTAAAAATGTTGTCTAGACTAT
The DNA here is from genome assembly GCA_025389145.1 of Misgurnus mizolepis. Lineage (NCBI taxonomy): Eukaryota > Metazoa > Chordata > Actinopteri > Cypriniformes > Cobitidae > Misgurnus > Misgurnus mizolepis. Next base: position 14,394,477 of record JAIFKI010000011.1, on the reverse strand, counting down.
TCAATAAAAATATCCATTATTGCTTAACATTTCTGAAGGTGTCCAGTAATTGGCCTGCTTGTTTTGAATGCTTAATAAGCAAACTGCGTCATTTGGTCAAATGGGGGAGTTCATGAGATGTCTCTAAAATACGAAAGCGGATCTCAAAAGAGAAAAGTAGCGAAAAGTAAAGATGAACGTCAATGAAATTTGTTAGCAAAAATGTCCAAGTTCACGGCATATACAGGTTGAGAAGATGAGGACGAAGATCGTGGGGAAGGGGAAATGTGTTTGTTTTCAATGAAAAGGTCATGCGGCTCTTTGTGCATGTGTTGGACGTAATTTATTATCTATAAATATTATAATAATTAGCCTATATATCATATAAATGATAAGAATATAAATATATATTGACACATTAGGCTACTAAATGTGATTTGAAAATGACAAACAAATTTTTATAGCATATAAGCTAATACGATTATTTCATGTCCATGATGATTTAGCCTCCTTAAAGCCGCTATGAATAGTTTGAAAAATAGACCCTGTGACTTCATCACATCAGTAGTATTATTGTGCCTCTGCGTTGTTGCGTCTGTGTTGCTTGCAATTATTTTGCTTCTAAAAAACTACAATTGTCGGAAGCAGGCACGGAGCTATGGGCGGGCCTGGACGGGCCTGGGCCCGCCCAGATTGACAGCTGGCCCGCCCAATCAGAAATGTAAAAAAATACTACTCTGTATAGTTAGACATGGATACTACTTCATATGGTGTATTTTATCTATTGCATGTTATGTTAAAAACAGTAAAATTATAAGTAAGCCTGATAACTATTTAAAAACTATTATAAAGAAGTTGAATGTTGCGTACATTATGGTTCTAATGAGAAAAATATTCCCGAGCAGCTTTCAGCAATAATCACTTTGAGAATTTTTTGCAAGCAAGTGGAAAACGTATTTTGAATAACAACACGTTATCAATATGTGCTGCGCCCTTTCCTCTCAATTACATAAACACACAAAAAAATATGACAGCGGGGTAAAAAAATAGAAAGAAGAGATCTGATCACAGTGATGTTGTTTGATATAGCCTACCAGCTCTCTAACTCAGCACTATAAGTCACAGCACGTTTATTGCTACACTTTATACAATATAGCCTATTGCTTTTAAGCAACAAATAGCCTATCATAACAACCTATAAGCCTACTGTGTAATTGAGACATTAATTTAAGAAATGCATTAAAAGCAGAAAGACGTAGGCTGCGGAAATATAGTGGGTTCACTTCAATCCACACCACAGACGTTCTTGGTTTGCTTCTTATTTATTAAATCAAGGCAATTGTTTGATTAAACATTGATTAATATTAAGATACAATTTATACAAAACGAAATTCACCTTAAAGAAAGTCTTTCTACAAAACAAACCTATGCAGGGCTACAAAAATGTATCTGCGCCCTGCCCATTTGGCGGAGGAAAAAATATTGTAATGTGTTTGCATTCTCTCAGATTTAGTTAGGTAATTATATTGTATGTAATTCGGTGTCATCTTGTTAGTCATTACTATCCCTACTAACAAGTGAAACTGTCAGGAAATTAAGTGAAAGCATAATTAAACCCATTATTCCTTTCGTGTTCACGTCTGATATGCGCGCTCCTCGGCTCCGCTCTACACGAGTAGGCTACCCGCTTGCTCTTATGCTCATCAAAAAGTATATTAAATGTTTATTTATTTGTCATTTCGTTTAACCTCAGAGTCAAACATTATTCTAGCAATTCCCTTTTCTTTCTTTATTTAGTAAGTTAACTTAAATATGTGAGAACGAAAATATATTTTTAGTGATTTGCATGAAGAGAATATGATGTTAGCTTCATTTTAAGCATTTAGTAGCTTAATTTATTTAAACAGTTTTAATAGGCTATTTTAAAAAGTATTAGGTTTTTTGTGTTCATTTATATTTCTTGTCACTGTGTGCAGGTTCGTTTTTGTAGGCTATGACACCCCAATAATTTGTTTTTACCAAAAAGGCTTAATTAATGTCATGTTGCATTACAATTTAAAGTATATCAATAATGTCAAAAATGTAACGTGCAGTTCGGGTGTGTGTGTATGCTGTTTAAATTAGTGTTCTCACCAATGCGCTTGTGATTCCTGAAGTTATGACGAATTTTATAGACTTGTTATAGTTTCTTATTCAAAAGTGACACCCATAGATTCAGGCCCACCCGGACTTAATCCATGCCCACCCATATGTCACGTTCTGCATACGCCACTGGTATACAGTATAAGTAAAATAATCGTATGGGCAATCATGTTTAATTAACAATCAAAAACGGATCCACAATGGCCACAGTACAGCAAGCAGGCTTAGCTCAGCTGTTAAATGATGTATTAAAGCAATACGGATTTCCTTTAAATTCATCGGTTATCAGCAACAGATTAGTTTTCCCAAATTGAAAGGACATACATTAGAATAATAATACAAAAGAGCGGAAATGTATTGTCGGGGCTCACGCCTTTAGTTACTTTAACGGGCTGCTTTCGCGGCTCACGTACGCAGTCCGTTCGGCTACCGCAACCAGCGGTACACAGTTCAACACAGTTACAAATACAAGAGTAAACAGATGTTTAAAATCTTATTATTTAATAAAGAAATTGAATAAAATTGGTTTATTGGTTTGTTTAGTGGCGTTAATTGACCGATTTGTGGCCAGAGAGCCGTGCATCTGTTTGCGTATCCTGTGCGCTTTCGTCATTGGCGGAGAAGTCGGTCAATCCCACCTTTCCAGTAAACACGACTTGTGATTGGATTGTACGTCAGCAGACAGCAAAGCATTGGCCAAGAGCAGAAGGCCCTCCCTCCACGCTTTTTTTTAAGTTGTGAGGTTGCGAGGCTTCATTTTCGCTCAGTCTGAGTTTCAGAGTTTCAGAGCAGAGCTGCGTGACAACGCTGCCACAAATCACGTGAGTCGCAAGCTCGCAACTTTGTGGGCGTATCTCCGCAAAGTGGGTGTTGTAAACTTAGCTCTGAAAAAATAGTCTGCAAAGGAGTGCAAATGTAATAAGTTTAGCCCTTTCAAACCTCAGTTTTCAGAGTTTCAAAACTTTTTTTAACCTATTTGCACACCAGTTTTCAGTTCACCATTTACAAGGTTTCAAACCTGGAAAACAAACTATACAGTGGGAGAACACTGACAAATTTGAAACTCTGAAAAATTGTTTGCGCAACATCGTAAAAAAGATGTTGCGGTTCCGAAAAAGGAAATCTCAAAAACAACATAATGTTTGCAGATATATTTTAATTTTTTTACATTTTGCAAGCTTGCAAATCTTATTTTTCGATGTTGCAAAACTTTTTTTTTTTAAGATTTTGAGTTTTCGAACACTAAATTTCAACCTTTCAGAGCTTTATTTTCAGTTTTGAATCCTGGCAGGATTTAAATCCCATAAAAATACTCCTCAATGTGTTCGCAATTCATTTCTGGTTTAGATCAGTGAGCGTCTATGTCAACAATGACCAATTATGCCATATTTCTGAATTTTTAAAGTCATAATTTCAACTTTTTTATCTCATAATTATGACTTTTAAAGTCATAATTTCGACTTTTTATCTCATAATTATGACTTTTTAATCTCATAATTTCGACTTTTTATCTCATAATTATGACTTTTAAAGTCATCATTTTGACTTTTTATCTCATAATTATGACTTTAAAAGTCATAATTTCGACTTTTTATCTCATAATTATGACTTTTTAATCTCATAATTTCGATTTTTTATCTCATAATTATGACTTTTAAAGTCATAATTATGACTTTTTATCTCATAATTATTACTTTTTAATCTCATAATTTCGATTTTTTATCTCATAATTATGACTTTAAAAGTCATAATTTCGACTTTAAAAGTCATAATTTCGACTTTTTATCTCATAATTATGACTTTAAAAGTCATAATTTCGACTTTTAAAGTCATAATTATGATTTATCAGAGCATGATTTTTTTTTCTTATGTGGCGGAAATGGGCTTCCATAACAGTAGGCTACTAAAGTGATGATAGTAAAAAAATTTACCATAATTTCCTGGAGTCCAGCTAAAACCAGCTCATGCTGTTTTTTCAGTAGTGCAATCAATTTAAATGTGTACATCTATCTAGTCAATCCTGACGTGGAAGACAGACAACACATCTGTAATTTAATACTGTAATATATACTCTTTATAAAAAGACATTTGTGACATAAAAATGAAAACACAATATAAGCTAAAAATATGCACACTGGTACAAGTCGAGAGGGAATATTTATGCATAACATCATTTTGTTTTTGGAGCTCACCCCATTTATATAGTAATAGAGGATGTTAGTGTTAGATTCCAGTTAAAACATACTTTGTGTCCAGGTGTCCTTTTCAAATTCATGCATGTGGGAATTGTGACTAATTCGATTTGATAAGCAAAAGATTAACTAAATCACAATGTGATAAAATCAACCATGTTGAGGCTTCCATTGACCACATCTTAGAATCCCTGACACTACATTGAGCTTCATAGTGTTCATAAAAAATGCAGATTTTTGTATGAATAGAAAAAAAATGGTGAATTATAACATTTTTAAGGGATAGTTCATGGCCAGCTCCGGTGGCCGTGTAGGCCATTCGTACTGTAGACGTGTGTGGAGGGAACTTCAGCACGCAGGAACCGCGGCTAAAGGAAACTGTGTGTTCGTTATAATTCTGTAAATGATATATTTGAAAAATACAATGAATTTTCAAGGCTGCAGAGAACAGTATTGCAGACTTATGGCTGGAGGATTTGATTATATTATTTTAATATAGTTATATTATTTTAATATAGGGGAAAACACATTTGTTCCCTTTTAGTAGTTTTTGAATAAGTTTAATTGAATAATAGCCCATTAAAATACCTTATGGTAGGGCTGCACGATTATGGCAAAAATCATTATTGTTTAGGCCAGTGGTTTTCAAACTGCAGGGGGGCCGCAAGATGGTGCCAGGGGGGGCCCAGTTTTATGACATTTTATGAAATACATTAATTTATCATGAATTCTGTGTAATTAAACCTAAAAAAATAAGGCTAATAACCACAAGCACTACTTTTTTGTATAATTTAATGTTTTTTTATTAAAATGTTGAGTTTTAGAACAGTTTTTTTGTCATAAATTTTATTTGGGGGGGGCCGCGAAGGAATGCCCCGTACACAAGGGGGGCCGCAAAGCGGATGAAGTTTAGAACCACTGGTTTAGGCGACTGTATTTGCACTGAATTGGAAATGATATATTTGAAAAACACAATTAATTTCAAGTCTGCAGAGAACAGTATTGCAGACTTATGGCTACTGAGGATTTTATTATATTATTTTAATATAGTCAGTATGGCATAAAACTCCAGGGCTAAAAATGAGTGCCACTTCGGCCCTGGCCACACTTAAAATGAACTCTAGACCTTTAACATCCGTCATTCATGTGGAAATTATTGAACAAATAGACAATACCTGCCCATAAAACAGCTTTAAAATCAACTGTCCCATTACTTTTGACCCCTTTAAAAAGGGGGAGCTACATATTAATCAGCTGTAATTCCCAAATACTTCGGCCAATTTGGATGTAAATGCTAAGTAAAGCTGAGGGTAGTGTGCACTGTAAGCCAATATTCATATTTTCATTATATTTATTATATGACTGGAATACATTTTGGTAAACAGCTAAAATAACACAAAATGTGCCTCTGTCCAAATATTTATGGACCTAACTGTATATAGCTCTGAATGTCATCCCCCCCCCCAATGGTTAAGATTTGGATATGGTCTTGTTTTTAATATTTGCAGAGTACATGGAATGGCTAAAGGAAACTGTGTGTTCGTTTTAATTCTGTAACATTTGCATTCAAAGGGGGTTTTTGTTTGATGCTTTTACACTGTGTGAACACCCAGTCATAGTTTGAACCGTCTATGATATCTCTATCGTGTTTACTCTGACAGTAATAAACTCCTGAATCTTCAGGCTGAACTTTACTGATGGTCAGAGTAAAATCAATGTGGTTTCCACTCTCACTCCCACTGAATCTTTCAGAAACACCTGAAGCTCTGTCTGATGTGAGATAGATCAGGAGTTTAGGAGCTTCTCCAGGAATCTGATGGTACCATGACATACAATACTGAGTGGTATTTGGTTTAATACAGAATACTGCTGGTGTCTGTTTACACTGAATAGTGACAGTTTGACCAGGCTGCACTGTTTGATCTTCAGACTGAGTCAAAATCTGCCCAACAGTAACTGAAAGACAGACACAAAAAAACTAAATCATTCATTTCCTACTATTGAGTATACGTTTAAAGCTGTCACAGTTCCAAATAAATTAGTTTTGAAGGAAAAAATTTATTTTTTATCTTTATTCTGAAGTGCTCAGATCAGAGGTGTGCACATACAGTATGAATACATATGTTTATAGATAAAATATAAAGTCTAAGCTACAGTACCGTTAATTGTTATGTACTTACCCCAGATGCAGGTTGTGAGTATCCAAGCAACAATGGATGTTAAAGTCATGTTTGCTATCAGATTTACTATTATGGATAAAATCCGTTAATCGTAAACCTTTAAATCTCACAGATCTATAAACACTTTCATGACACCATAGCATGAATTTGCAATGCAAAGTGTCTGCACAATGTAAATGTTCTTCCTGAAAACAAGACTTAATGGGGTGGTTTCCCAGACACGGGTTAGCTTAAACCAGGACTAGGCCTTATAGTTTAATTAGGAAATATAACTAGTTTTAACAAACATGCCTTACTAAAAACATCACTTGTGTGCATTTTGAGGCAAAACAAAGGGCACTGATGTATTTTAAGATATGTCAGTGCTAGTTGTTTGAATTTTGGACAGCTCTTAAATATTATTTTAGTCTAAGACTAGTCTAATCCCTGTCCGGGAAACTGCCCCTTAGGGCATGGTTTTCAGAAAGGGTTTAGATTAATCCAGGACTAGGCCTTTTTGTTAGGACATTTAGGTAGTTTTAACAAGTTAACCTTACAAAAACATTATAGCTATGTGCATCTTGAGACAAAACAACAACACTGATGCTAAGACACGTCAATGCAAGATGTTTTTAAATTAAGGCAGCTCAAACATGCATTTTAGGCTTGGATTAGGACAAGCCCAGTCCTAGAAACCACCCATTATATAGAACTAGAATTTGAAATGCGTCAAAGCTGTACATATGCAGTTTTGTCAAGGTAGGTTTTAGTAGGCTATGATGCTTTTAAACTCGACTATGTTTACCCAGTCTGCTATGTTACATATTATATACAATAGTAAACTCTTGTTGCGGCCGGTGACTTCTTTTTTCGTGGCCGCACGATGCAAAGTTCGTCACAACATGTATGTAGCCCGTTATTTGTGTAGTTCGTAAATTCAAAATATGTGTTCGGCGCGTCGAGTGAACCTATGGACATCACGCGTCTTTTCATATTTTGTGAACGTAAGCGTCTCACTACCCCTAAAACCTAACAAGATGGGATGAATATATCAAGTCCAACTCTAAGCTTTTTGTTTTCTACATAATTAAGATTTACATTTAAACTAAAGCAAAAAAGTCCAAAGAATGTCTTTCCAAATATATATATATATATATATATATATATTCACATGCCAGTAGGGTGGATTTTGGTCTCATAAAGAAATGTAATAAAGGCCTATATCACAAAATAATATCTTTATTACAGATATGCGGGCATACATCATGCGATATCTATTGAAAATACCAACATGCATGCTAAATATTGCTTTTAAATGTGAAAAATGCAAATGGTTTAGTCTTAGTGATACCGTGTTAGTGTGCAGGAGGCAGTTTTTGTACAGGGACTGAATGGGTTTGTATCACTGTGGTGGACTTTTGGTGGAGGAACAAGACTCTCGGTTGGAAGTAAGTAAATCTTTCTTTATTATTAACATAAGATATTAAAATACCAGAACAAGAAAAAACAATAATGAATATAAAATACACTACACTGTAAAATATTATTTACCTTTAAATATTCTTTAAACTTTTAGTTTAATCAACTCAGATTTACAAGTCATTTCAACTTACTATTATTTATCTTGACTAGAGATGAGTTGTTATAACTTCTAAAATATAGGTGAAATATGTCAAATTAATTTTAAAGTTGTAGCAACTCATCTCTTGTCAAGATACATAATAGTAAGTTAAATACTACAGTGTAGTATTTTATTGTCATTATTGTGTATAGTTACAATTTGGCTAATACATTTTTTATACTTTCATGACTTCTGATTTTTACTCTAACTGGTTTATAGTTTTTTCAATAGTGATTTATATGATTGATTATTTTTGTAATGAACTACATGAGATAGAACTATAGAGAAACAAACTTCTATAGGTTTTAAATTATACAAAAATGTAGTTATTTGCAAAAAGGACAAGCTAAAAAATACAGTGTAAATATACACATAAACACGTTTTGTTATATAGAATTAAAAATTATATTTTTATTGAGTTTTCATGGAACAGAAAGTTTCACACTATGATCACACTACGATAACATGATTGTTATCAATTTTTATTATCAATTATCATTGTATTAACATATAGTAATGCTGTTAGTAATAATATCATATAAAATGTGTTTTTACAAGCATAATAAATGCATTATCTCAATGGTCATAAAATGATCTAATGCAAAGCCAATGTGTGTAAAAAAAAAGTAACTTTCTGAACATTGCATTCAGATCTGCTTGATTAATTAAGCTGAAAACACAGGAAGTGAAACATAGAATGTGTGATAGAGCCGTTTATGACTTTAAGAGAACAGAAACTTTATAATTTCCATATCTCTCTCGCTCTCTCTCTCTCTCTTTCTCTCTCTCTCTCTCTCTCTCTCTCTCTCTCACTCTCTAGGTAATCGTCCCCCTACTCTAACAGTCTTGCCTCCCTCCAGAGATGAGTTGAATCAGGGTAAAGCTACAGTCATGTGTGTTGGCAGTAAGGGTTTTCCCTCTGACTGGAAGCTGAACTGGAAGGTTGATTGTAGCAGCAGGAGCTCTGGTGTGAATCTGAATCCCAGTATACTGCAGAAAGATGGACTGTACAGCTGGAGCAGCAGTCTGAGTCTCACTGCGAGTGAATGGAGATCAGCATATACCATCAGCTGTGAGGCCACTAAGAGCTCCCAGAGTCCAGTGACCAAGACCATTAACATACAACAATGTGATATAGAATCATGAGATGAGAACACACACGCACGCGCACACACAAATAAATAAACATTGATAGGGATGCTCACAGACACAGAGATCAATGCTAATAAAATGATATGCTACTTTGCTTTATTCTTTGATTTATGAAAGAAATGTGTATCTTTCTTAATGCTTCTATTTTAGTAGGCTAGATTTGACATTTACAGTTGCAAACTATTTGTATTAAAGTGTTTATTTTTAAAAATAAAAGCTTTGTGAATCATTAACTATGTCTGATTCCTCTTTTGTCTTCGCTTACCTGTGAATGATGTTTAAATCTCAGCAATGGAAGGAAATAAACATACCCATAAACTGTGCCTTTGTGCATATGTTACAGTTTCTCTGTCCACTGGTTTGTTTGTTTGTTTGTTTACTAACTGTGTTTGTGCATTAAAGCCAAAAGGCTCACATACAATATTTAAAATAAATGATGCTGTGATAAACAGATTTCAGCTATTTAAAACTGCATTGTAGCATTTTAATGGGATATGGTATGTACATAAGCATTGTCTTGGTGATTTACAGTAGATCTGCTACATTGACTACGTTTACATGCTGTAAATATTCGGGTTATGATCAGGTTAAGGTCGGGTTTCGGGTTTCTGAAACATTCGGAATAACCCGTTTACATGCGTGAGCAGAGAGAGTTACCCCTGTATACATGGAATTGGCAATATCCCGATGTAAACTGTGATTAAAAGGTAAATGCGGTGATTTTGCGTGGCTCACTATTGCGCAATGCGGTTTTACCGCCTTCATTTACTAAAATAAAATTATTATTTAAATCCAGAACAAGCTGCACCGATGTAGAAGCAGGGTAGGCTAAGTTACATGTCTTTCCTTTTATGAGAAAAAGATTAACAAGCTATACTAGCCTTCAGCTAAATATACTTTTGAAAAAAAAAAATTAATTGAAGAACGATTTTCTAACAAGAAGGTTTTTCAAGTGCATATTTACAGAGCATCGGCAAATACAGAACACAACAGTGTCTTAAAGAAATTAAAATTAGACAGTATTCATGCAACTATAAATGTACAAAACGAATGCAATAGCTTACAGAAGGCAATGAATATTTATTTATGGCATTTTCAATAATATATTAGTAGATAAATTAACATCTATAAAGTATGAAAACGAATAAATCATTATTTTGGCTAAATTAAGCTGGATGGATAATTTTTATAATTGTCATCCTTTCAGAACAAGCTTATATGCTATCTATAATAACTTACATTATATCCTGAGTGTTACTTGGACGAAAATATGTAGAAATACATGCAAGTAAAAAAGTACAGAACAAAAATGTTTACCTCACGCGGATAGAACGAAAAGCCGTTAATTAAGCGGACTGAGAACGTGCAGAAACAGTCGAGTCGGCAGATGATCACCAATGTTTATAATGTTTCACGCAGGTACTGTTGATGATAAACTTTCATATCTAAATGTCAGGTATAAGTATTCAGTCAGTTAATAATAAAGCCACCGGCGTTATCGCAACATCCTTATACACGGAGCGGACGCACATACAAAGAAAAAACCTAAGGTTTTTATTTTAAGTGGTTTAAATGCTGGTAAGCAATCAGTTATATTATGCCGCTTTGTATTTGTGTCGATCAGTTAAATTAAAGTAATTTTAATCTTAGAAACTGCATCAAGATGCAGACGACGCTACAGTTATTCTGTCATCTTTAACTTTTTCACACATTCACTGTATTTAACGAAATATGAATAGCATAGTATTACATTTTGAATTCAAATTCACACACACACAAAAAAAAACAAGTTACTCTCATAACTATTGACAATCTATTTGGCCTTTATTATACATGTATGCTTTGAAAAACAAGAATAGCTATATATTAATTTAACGTGAAAAACGCGATTGTTGCAATTGGTTTCCTCCTCGCTCTAAAAGTGTGGCGCATCTCTCTCGCCATGCTTACCTCTACTCCCTGCGGGTTTTTTGGCGCATACAAGAAGTTTCTCTACTCAGAAGACCAAGATTCCTTGCGAATAGAACATGCGCAGTACACAAATCAATGTTCCTTTTGATGGGAATATCCCGATGCGCGTTTACATGACCAAAATTTCGGGTTAGAAAAGAGGTAACCCAGGGGTAATATTCGGGATTTTAAAAACAGGAATATGAGCATATTCGGGTTTTTGCCGGTGTTTACATGGACGTGCGCGACCGGGTTATTGCTAATATTCCGGATTTGAACGGGTTATTGGCTGCATGTAAACGCTACTGTTTCTTGGTATGAGTGAAGGCTTTTGAAGAGACATAAGCATGATTACAGGGAATAAAACCCTATTATGTATTTGTGTCACAAAGTATTAGCATTTTTGTAATATAATCCTTTTTTTTTTATATTTTGTGTTGTTGAATAATTACAATATAATAATAATTCGTTACATTTATATAGCGCTTTTCTCAGTGCTCAAAGCGCTTTACATATGAATGGGGGAATCTCCTCAACCACCACCAATGTGCAGCATCCACCTGGATGATGCGACGGCAGCCATATTGCGCCAGAACGCCCACCACACACCAGCTTATTAGTGGAGATGTGGATTCAGGATTTAATTGGTCTCTATCAGGTCCATGTGGAACTTTAATAAACATAAACGGCAATTCACAGACTGGCAAGGAAACTACCCACATGATGTAATCCAGACAATAGCTAACAAAGGTAGGGGAACACGAGGATATTTATGCAGTGGAGCTGATGAACGTGATGACTGACAGGTGAGGATGAAAATCACAAGACACAGGTAAGGCAGCGTGAAGGATCCTGGGAAATGGAGTACAGATGGGAGCAAATGAGGGGAACAGGCAGGAAGACAGACGGGACCCTGACAGTCTCACACTTTGGTAGATTTATTTTTTAATTCTTTAACAAGCAAAAAAAGGTGAATGTATATGTGTAAATATTAGACAGAATTTAAATGAAACAGCTTTAAAAATAATGAATAAATAAACATGTGACGTTTTTATCTCTTATGTACGCTACACTACATTATTGTGCAAACGTCTTAAAGCAACACTATGTAGTTTTTTACCTTTAAATAATGTCTCTAAAATTATTTCAGTGATAGAACAACTTTTAACTGGACAAATTGTACTGTTGCTGCAACCTGACCAGCCTCCTAGCTGCTACAAGCACACTCTGAAAGTGGCGGTGGAGGGTAGGAAACACAGCCCGCCCCTCCCCCTGCCTGTAGAAGAGTGTCTGATACCAGGCACTGTTGAGCTTTTCAACCACATGAGGAGCTGTAAGTAATTCTTACATGGAAACTACATAGTGTTGCTTTAAGATACCACCAGCTTTGTTTGTGCTTACTGTAAAGTTTTAATGATCATTCGTATTTATTTAAACAACACAAATTTTCAGAACAAAGTGGCATTTTAGGCAAAAGTTAATATTTACTGTAACATTAATCACATCGAGAACTCTTTTAAGGAGACTAAAGTCCTGAAGTCATTAGATTAGAATAAAAAATTAGGATTTCATTTTATTTAGGTTTAAGAGAGCCTGCAGGCTACTGTTGTTGCTCACATAAGGGGAGCTCTCAATAAATAATTAAGCTTCTAATTTTATTCAGTTTTTTAATACCGCATACACATGTAATATAAAGAGACTGATAAATATGGTCATTATACCTACCATTGCTAAAACAATAAATGTCTAGTTTCTTACCCTCTACACTTTCAGAAAGTTCAAGCTGCTGCAGTGAAGTCTGACAGAGGTTTTTGTATGAAGCTTTAACACTGTGTGAACACCAAGTCAGTGGTCCAAACACCCTTATCATATTCACTCTGACAGTAATAAACTCCTGAATCTTCAGGCTGAACTTTACTGATGGTCAGAGTAAAATCAATGTGATTTCCACTCTCAGTGCCACTGAATCTTTCAGAAACACCTGAAGCTCTGTCTGATGTGAGATAGATCAGGAGTTTAGGAACTTCTCCAGGAATCTGATGGTACCAGGACATGCAATACTGAGTGGAACCTGTTTCCTTAATACGGTTTATTGCTGGTGTATGTTTACACTGAATAGTAACTGTTTGACCAGGCAAAACTGTTTGATCTTTAGACTGAGACACAATCTGCCCAACAGTGACTGAAAGACAAGACAGAAAATAGAAATTCATTTAATATACTATGAGCACAGCTACATGTGTCACGCCGCCAAAAATTTAAGCAATTCAAAATTATTATTAATTATTAATGTTATCAAATAAAAACTCAATGTACATATTCAGGTTTTTCTGGCATACTAAAATGGTACAAATATGAAAGCAGATTTATGTTTCTACATCAAATCGATAAATATAAGTAAATACTTACCCCAGGTATAGGTTGTGAGTACACAAAGAGCAATTGATATTAAAGTCATGTTTCAATTTAGATCCACAATTCTGTCTAAAAAAAAAAACACTTAGTCATAAAATCATAAACTCACAGGTCTATAAACACTTTCAGAGCACTGAAGCATGCAATTTTAATGCAAAGTGTCATCACTATGTAAACATCCTTTCTCGAAACAGCAGACTCTTTTACAGGAATATGTCTCATAATCTTGCAAAATTAACAAACTAACTTTAGTTTACCCTTATAGTTTTTGTACTTTATCAGTTTTGTTATCATATGTTATCATCTGGGCAAATAGTAGATTTTTTTAATGTGTTACTGCAAAGTATATTTGAAAAAATGTCTGAAGACATAAAACATTTTGAAGTAAGTTGATATGCAAATGAAACAAAAGTATAGTTCAAGAAATTTAAACATTTACTCCTAAACTGGATTTGTATTCCGGCACATATGATTCTCTATATAATTTTCTTATATATTAATTTTGTCATTTTTTTCCTATTTGTGTATTTATTTGTTTCTTTGGTGTGTGACAATAAAGATTGTTCTTTAATTTTAATAACACTTTTATACTAATAAGTGCTTGATTAAAAAATACATGAACATGCAAAAATATAATAATATACTATGTGTGTCAATAAACGCATACTGTATACAGTACAGCATTAGCATGAGGTTTAAACCAAATTTTTTAACCAATAAAATGTCGATGACTGATGCTATTTACAATATACTTACTCCAGGTGCAGGTTATAAGTACCCAGGTAATGCTGGCTGATAAAAACATGTTTGCTTTTTAAATCTGTTAGTATGAAGAACAGCTGTAAATTGAAGATAAGAATTGAAAGGGTCTCACAGGTCTGTAAACACTTGCAGACCACTGAAGCATGCAGTTAATGCAAAGCTATATCATTACTGTGGAAACCCCTTTGTTACCAAAAGTTTCATTTCAGGGAAAAGGTTTTAAAACTTGTAGGTAATCCACCAGTGGTCAGTAAATGGTAGTTGTCAACTTTATCCCTGTAGGGTGTCTCTGTTAAAGCCTTAGGGATTTATACAGTATGAATAAATAAAAGATTTTATGGATTTTATCATTTAAGTAGTTCAAGTCTACTATGTGTGCATTAATTATGTTTTAAATAAAAAACAGGAAATATAGAGTAACATGATCCCCCCCCCCTTATGCAAAAAAGATCTGTCAGTGCAGTTGAGACAGCTCAAACATATTTTAGTCTAGGACTAACCCTAAGCTGGTTTTGGTTGGTGTGATCAGCTGGTCTTTCAGCCTGACCAGCTATAAAAGCAAAAATCCTTCTAAAACAACCTTAGGCTAAAACCAGGCTCGAACACCATCTTAAACCAATCAACCAGCATGGGCTTATTTGTTATTTTTCTGCAGGGAATATAATACATTTTATTTATAATGCACTTTCTTAAACTAAAAGCACCATAATGTAAGAGATTCTCAAGAACATACACATAAAACAGTTAACAAGAATTCAACTTGAATTCTATACATTTGCAATTGTCAATCCCTATACCCCGTCTGATTCTACATTCTCTGTCTCTGAAATTCTCTTCTTTTGGTGATAAGAAACTCGCCATCACTGGACTGTTTTAAGTGATCCTTAAAGACTTATCTTTTTAAAATAGCTTACTATTGCTGATTGATTATTACTAACTTGTTTACTGGTGTATGTGTATGTTCTTGAGAATCTCTTATATTATGGTGCTTTGAGTTCAAGAAAGTGCTACCACACTCTTGCTCCAAAGAGTTTCATTTATTATCCTGCATCTTTTGATAAGTATTGTAAGTTGAATTCAATGTCTTGACACACAGAATTTGTTTACTATTAACAAACATTTATTATTATTAACACTTTCAATAAATTCAATGAGATTAACAGAATGAAGCCCGACAAATGAAATGTCTTTATTCAGTTGCTGCCACTGTCTGTTGCAACACAGTCTCACACCCATGGCGTCAATATTTGACGACACTTGACCATGCGTCAATATGTTGACGCGGAGGGTATACCTTTCGCGTCACTTTTTGACGAACTGGGGACTTCAATACTATTAGGTACGCGAAATTAAACAGTTGTCAACTGACATTGGGGTTAGGGATAGGTTTTGGTAGGGATGTCATTATGTAAATCTAACCCTAAACCGACACGAAAATGGTAGAAAATGGTAAGAAAATAGGAAAGAGAATTTCGCGTACCTGATAGTATTGAAGTCCCCAGTTCGTCAAAAAGTGACGCGAAAGGTATACCCTCCGCGTCAACATATTGACGCATGGTCAAGTGTCGTCAAATATTGACGCCATGGGGTGAGACTGGGGTGATATGTAAGTTAAAATTCAGGGCTTTTCAGGGAGACTAGTTGAAAATGCCTGAAAAAGTTGAAACACAGCGCCATCTGCTGTTTTGGATTGCATGGTCACATTTGTGAGAAAATCATGGTCACATTTACAAAACACAGTACATATTTGTAACACCTCTGTATTTTCTCTCAAATTGCCTTTATTATTTGCAAAGCGTTTTCTGTTTGTTTGCGATTCGAGTTTTCCCTTTGCCAAAGTTGAAATCAATCAAACTTCGATGCGCCTAATCTCATAATTAAATTATGAGACTTCAATCTGGATTTCATGGACATGATCACATAATCAAATTTGTGCTTTACTTTTACATAAAAGAAAACGCACGTGGATCTATGTAAAATTCCCAAAATTGACAAGTTTGTGTTGAGTAGTATGTTGAGCTGCTCAAAACACGGAAAAATATGGGCTCGTCCGGCGAGTGAGAATCATTCCCACGAGCCGATACATTACACAGTTGACCTCTAAACCACAAGGTGCCGACTGTCACTTTAGTTTTCGAGTGTGTTATTAGTACGCCACCTAGTGACGTGACAAAATTTCATTGTATTAGTTATAAACGAATGAACTTTGTGAACAACGTTGGTACGGGAACATTCTGTGGAAATACAACCTTGATGTTTTTAATATTGGCTGCGCTGGGTTGAGTCTGAGAGGTTGGTTTGGTTCCTGTACACGTGGAAAAATATACAATTTATTTTGCACCAATTGCTATATTCCAGTCCAAGCCCGGCAATTATGAGCAATAATTGCTGAAAAATCAGTTTTATCTAAAAAGACTTGCTGTTCATATACGTTCTTCTGTGATCGACTTACGACATCAAAAACACCTCAACATCTACAGGTTAATGACACCAGATGGCGCTATTGGACACTAAACAGCACCAAAGCTGCAAACTAGCGGTCCAAGTATCCCACATTCAGCAACTTTTCGGATGCAGTACTTCCATGCAACGTGGCATCTCATACACTGTTGTAAGGATTCTTCACAAAGCTCGTTGGTCTAGGGGTATGATTCTCGCTTAGGGTGCGAGAGGTCCCGGGTTCAAATCCCGGACGAGCCCAATTTTACTGGTTGCACAGGTAACCACACAGCCAAAACCCACCTAATGTAAGTAGTCTATATTTTGTGAACAAAGTAGCCTACAATGATTTCCTTAAAATTAGAGTAGATAGCCAACTTCACAATACAAGTCTATAATAAGTAATTCTAAATTACAGCCTAATAAAGTGATGATAGTGAAAATCAAACACCACAATCTCAATTTAAATGTGTGGTCTGATGTGTCCCTACTGAAAATATGCTAAAACCAGCAAAAGCTGGTAGCTGGTTTAAGGTGGCAGTTGCTGGTTTAAGATGGTCCAGCAAACACCAGCTAAAACCAAGCTGGGAGACCAGCTAATGCTGTTTTTTCAGTAGTGTAATCAATTTAAATGTGTACATCTATCTAGTCAATGTTAGTGTGGAAGAAAGACAACATAGACATCTGTAATTTAATACTGTAATATATACTCTTTATAAAAAGACATTTGTGACATAAAAATGAAAACACAATATAAGCTAAAAATATGCACACTGGTACAAGTCGAGAGGGAATATGCATAATCTGCCATTTATGCATAACATCTTCATTTTGTTTTTGGAGCTCACCACATTTATATAGTAATAGATGATGTTTAATACAGTGTAAGATTCACTACCTCTCCTCAGGCTTCACATACTTAGAGAGCTGTTTTCTGTACTTTTAATAAACACCGTTGCACATGAGCCAAACATGCACGTGAAAAGCTCAACGTTATCCCACAGTAGTTGACGTAAAGCAAGACTAACCGAAGTCTCGTCTCCACAGTAGGGAAAGAGAGGTGAGTTGATATTCCTCACGTTTGACATTTCATAATGAAGATCCACATAACAGCAAAGGTTAACAAAACTAAGCATCACCCAAACGTACACCTAGCACGGAACGAATCCGACTCTGCCCGTGTGTATTCCAGTTAAAACATACTTTGTGTCCATGTGTCCTTGTCAGATTCATGCATGCGGGATTTTTGACTAAACTTTATTTGATAAGCAAAAGATAAACTAAACCATAATGTGATAAAATCAACCATGTTGAGGCTTCCATTGACCACATCTTAAAATCCCTGACACTACATACATGGAGCGTCATAGTGTTCATAAAAAATAAAGCAGATTTGTGTATGAATAGAAAAAAATGGTGAATTAACATTTTTAAGGGATAGTCCATACAAAAAAAATAATACGCTGTTCATTTTTCAACATTTCTTTCATACAATTAAAATACATTTTGGGCTCTATGATCAAATGAATGTTATAGTAACAAAATAGGTGGTATAGTTAATATAAAGCAGATTTTTATTATTTTTGGTTGAACCATCCCTTTAATGCAAGGCACAATGTAAGCCTTGATTGACAGAGCCTAGTAGCTAACATCACCGAGATGAGAAACATGCTTAAAGCGTTCATTTAAGTTAAACACGGCGTGGCTTTTACATGATAATAAAAACAAAGGTGCTTATGTGGTACTATAAAGTGTTTCACAATCATAGTGTGCATCATGCACACTCTCGTCCTTCAGGCGTGTGTGGTTCTAGCTCAGCAGTATAACAGTCGGCTGTCAGAGTTAGCATAAAAAAACCACAAGAGGTTGACATAGCTTAGTCTTGCTGGGCCAGTGTTGGAAGGGTAACAAGGCGGACGGCGAGAACAGAACAGCGCTGCTGTAGACAAACTACCAAAGTGACCGTATACCAGCTATACCTGCTAAAAATCTTGTCACGGGAGCTAATCTCCTCACGCATTATGTCACTCGGCTCTAGAAGATTACAGACACACCCACGAGACGTGACTTTGCAACTCCTCGCTCTCTTTGTCAGAGCGTGCGATCGTAGGTGTTTGTCCATACAGACGCTTGATCTGTCCTGGCCTGTCACTTTAAAGATTTTAACATGGCTCAAGAACAGCACAGTGATTTGAAAGGCAGTTATTAAGCTTTGGGTTACACTTATACACTATGTAAATTAAAAAAAAGTAAGGAGCTGGAGGATAAAGAATGGCCCTTGAATTGTGAACCAGGTGGGCTACATTACATAAAGAGGGACGGGTTGAAGGGATAGCTTACCCAAAAATAAAAATTCTGTCATCATTTAGTCAACCACTAGTTTTTACAAACCTGTATAAATTCCCTTCTTTAGCTGAGCAATGTTTGTAAAGAAACAATTTTGTAGCCACGTTGCCTTCCATAGTATTTTTTCTACTATGGAAGTCAATGGTGCTTCAAAACTGCTCGATGAAAAACACTGCTTGAAAATATTTTCCTTTCGGTTCAGTAGAAATTAGGGAATGGAAATTATACAAGTTTGTAACAACTTGAGGGTACGGAGCCACTCGTGAAACTACCGCGTGCCCACGTGAAACTATCGCGTTTAGTTTTGTGTGCCCAACGTGAAACTATCGCGCTGCCCACGTGAAACTATCGCGTACCCACGTGAAACTAACGAGTTTAGTTTTTTTACTCACGTGAAACTATCGCATTTAGTTTTGTGTGCTCACGTGGAACTTTCACGTTTAGTTTTGTGTGCTCACGTGGAACTTTCACGTTTAGTTTTGTGTGCCCAACGTGAAACTATCGCGCTGCCCACGTGAAACTATCGAGTGTAGTTTTGTGTGCTCACGTGAAACTTTCACGTTTAGTTTTGTGTGCCCAACGTGAAACTATCGCGCCGCCCACGTGAAACTATCGCGTACCCACGTGAAACTAACGAGTTTAGTTTTTTTGCTCACGTGAAACTATCGCATTTAGTTTTGTGTGCTCACGTGAAACTTTCACGTTAAGTTTTGTGTGTGCACGTGAAACTATCGCGTGCGCACGTGAAACTATCGAGTGTAGTTTTGTGTGCTCACGTGAAACTTTCATGTTTAGTTTTGTGTGCGCATGTGACACTATCGCGTGCTCACGTGAAACTATCGCATTTAGTTTTGTGTGCTCACGTGAAACTTTCACGTTTAGTTTTGTGTGCGCACGTGAAACTATCGCGTGCACACGTGAAACTATCGAGTTTAGTTTTGTGTGCTCAGGTGAAACTTTCATGTTTAGTTTTGTGTGCGCACGTAAAACTTTCATGTTTAGTTTTGCACAAGAAAAACTTAAAAAAAATTCTGCACCAAAAGGTTTTCGCATGAGCACGTGAAAGTTTCGCGTGAGCACGTAAAAGTTTCACGTGACCATGTGAAAGTTTCACGTGAACACTGAAACTAAACTTTTGATTTTTTTTACTCCAATGTCACCTTAGGGGCTCGGTATAGGGTGATTAAATGATGACAAAATTTTCATTTTTTGGCGAACCATCCCTTTAAGGTGTAATCGAGTTTCAATAAAAAAATACTATATGCGAAAATGCCAATTCAGACTCAAACGGGCCATAGACTTAATTCAACCAACCTGAATCACATAGTGCCTATTGCATTATTTCCAAAAGATAAAAATGAACTCGTCTTTTAGCCCTGTACCCAAAAATCTCCATTCCTATTTTCTGTTACACAACATTTGCACTACAAACAAAATCTGTGGCATGCTGTTGGTTACCAATGTAAAACAGTTTAAACTTTTGTTCTTCCTTAAAAACAGTGGTACGAGTTGTATTAAGTACATTTTATGTGGTTATAAACAGCATGCCACAGATTTTGTCAGCAGAGCTTAAGTTTTAAAACTTTAAGACAACGCTTAACTATCTATTATGCTGGTGAAGCATAGCAATCAAGTATTATTCATCGAAGTGCAAGTTTGCTACCCCTTGCGGCTAATTCCTCCCTGCTGACATAAACAAAATGAACCATGCATGATCGGTTATGTTTTACGGGTGTCATTTAGGCTTGCTTGAGTTAGACCTCAAATAGTCAAACTGTCTGTAATTCAGTTACGCAACTGCAGGATTCGATTATAGGATTTCCTCAGAAAGAGCGTAGATGATTACAAAAAAATTAAGAAAAAGAAGAGAAACGCTGGAGGAAGGCAAGTGGGTAACAGTTGCTATTAGCTCAGGATGAAGCGGATCACCTGTTTTCAGCTCGAGAGTGCAAAATATTCAAGGTAGGAAATAACGTAATACATATCAATCGTCATCAAGTAATTTTTGCAATGCAAGTCTTTGCAGACACATCATATAAAGATAAAACTGTCCTGACTGATCATTAGTTTATGCAGAGCATGAGGGAGGTCTTCTGTCGGGTCCTACATGATGAGCGAAATCTTGGACATCTCCACCTTCTCATCAAAATCACAGGACACACAGGGTCGTCCAGGATGCTTCATCGTGTCCCGAAATGTTTCCATGCTTTTCCAGAGCGGAAAAAAAATATTTTTATATGCATCAGCTTATTGTAAAAAATAACTGGAAATTATAAAAACAAAACAAAATCCAGTTTCTCCGATACACTGCTGTATGAGTGTGTAAAAATCAGGAGGAGGGAGGGGGGTCATAAGGCCACCATGGTGCAGGGGTGCTTCAGTTTACACGGTAGGACGCCCCTGTTGAGCTGGTAGAACTCTACCAGGTGGATCAGGTCTGTGAACTTGGTGGAGCCATCATCAAGACTAAAGAAAATCTGCCCATCCTCCTCGATCTGAAGATGGATAAAGATGGAACATTCACACGATTAAACATAGTAATATTGGAAAAAGTTTTAATGTAACTTATTTTATGAAAAATATGACTAGAACCTTATCTTAGTTTTAGAAATGGCACACACTTGTTTATCATATCATATTTCATTAAACAAGACACATACTATTATTTCATAACAGTATTTAGTGTATATTACTATAAGACTCACAGGTAAAATCTGAAAGTGTTTAATCTTCTGATGATGGCACAGCGTGAGAACAAATGCTTTCGGGTTGCTCTGGCTGTCCCTCAATAGGAATAACCTACATAGCAAAAAAACCTGGTTATTTTCACTGCCATTTTTTTAAAGCAGCATTTAAAGGTGCAATGTGGGACTTTAATAAGGATCTCTTGACAGAAATGCAATATAATATACATAAATTAAACTGTATTGTTTTTATTACTTTAGAATCAGCCATTTATATCTACTGTACATGCACCTTATATGAAAGTCGCCATTTTGTGCTGCCATTTTTCTATAATAGTTAACATTGTCTCAGACGATGACATGTTTGTCCTTAGCTTCACTATGCATTTGGAAAAGCAGAGGTGAAATGTAGACTAAGCCGTTGGTTGCAATTCAAAGTCTAACCACTAGATGCTGCTAAAAGTATCACATTGCACCTTTAAGGTAAATGGTAAATGCTAAAACATGGTAAATGTCATACCCATCCACTTGGCCCTGCTGCATTATCATCTTGTGAGAGTCCTCTCTCATAATACGGCCATGAAACCACAACTGTGTCCTGTGAATGACTGTAGAGATAAAGTAAAAATATATAAATAATTTGACTGCTATCGTTATACGTTATTAAAACTTTCGAATACTAAACCAACTATTTTAAAGAAGATTCAAGTTAAAGATGCAATGTTCACCTGAACTTAGTGGTGAGGGATAAAGAGGACTTGGGCTCCCCAGCACATTCTTTCTCGGACCGCGCTTCTACCGAGAAATTATTATAAATGAATAAAAGAGATGTATAAACCCTAACCCACTGCCAGCAATTTACAAAACACATAAATACTGTATGATAGTACTCACTCTCCAGGTATGCCCCTCCTCTATTGCGGCGCTCTGAGCCTCCACAGGGTTGTCAATCACACGACCCGTTCTGCCTGAGAAATCCATCGCAACCAGCGAATTCTCCGAGACACTCCGCTGTAGTAAAACAAAAACACACCGGGTGTCAGTCCTTTTCATTGGAAAGAAAGGATTTACACAACTAAAGTAAGGATGTTAAGCACAAATTAACTATAACAAAGGTCACCCAAATTCAACATTTATATACAGAAAGCCATGCATTAGAAAAATTCACAATGTCTCCTATAAATAGCTTATAAGTATCATTAAACCTCTCAGATTAAACCACTACAGCAGTAAATGCCTTTAAAATTAATTCTTATGTAACCTCTATTAATCCTTATAGTGACCTCAGTATTACCATGGTTTCTCCTGTAGTTGTACCATTGGTTCTCAATGCAAGTAGATATAAATGAATATATACAGGTGTATGCTTTAGGCAAGGGTGTATATAATACAAGGTGTAGGCAGAATATTTATTGTAAACCACCAAAATAACACCACGGACAAAGCACTGACAGGCATACAAAAACACATTTTAGATGCTAGACTTTTTTGTATTTGGTGGACACTTTTACCCAAAACACTTTTAATTCTTTCAATGCATTTTGTCAGTATCTGTGTACTCTTGGAATTGATCCCATAATCTTATAATCTCATAAGAAGAGAGCATCTCTTACCATAGGTGTAGAGAAGTTGGAGATGGCTGACTTTCTCTGCTGTGGTGTCTTGTAGTTTTGATATAGCAGAATGCCAAACTGGAAAAAGTGCAAGCGTGAGTTAACAGACGACAGTATTAGAAGGGGAGGTGGTTTAGATTTGGTGGCGGCCAGTGACTTCTTTTTCGAGGGCGCTCGATGTGAAGTTCGTCACAACATGCATGTATCCCGTCATATGTGTGGTTCGTAATTTCAAAATATGTGTTCTGCGCGTTGAGTGATCATGCATCACGTCTCGTCAAACTAAGTCCCTGCTGCAAACGCGTCTAAAGGTTTTATGATAAAAGAGACGCTCGCGTTTGCCAGATACTCGCATAATCTCATGCATAATCAGAGTTTACTGTTAACGGAGTGTCTTGCTTGTATTTTGGGAACGTGAGCGTCCCTTTTATCATAAATGGTTTTGACTTGTGTGCAGCAGGCACTTATTTTGACAAAACACGTGATGCACATGGACGCAACAAACACATATTTGAATTTGCGCCCCCTGGATGAGCAGTTATGGGCCGCCACTGTTCAGATTTGTGAAGTTTGTCGACTTGTAACTATATTATGCAAAATTATTTGGCTATGTAAACGATTTGCACCCAATGTTTAATTTAAAACATGACTCCTTTACTTAAAATGTGTCTTATCTAGACTATAGATCTGATTTGGTGTGAGTTAGTTTGTGGATATTGATAAAAAATCTGATTATGCCTGTTTTTCATGTCAAACATTGAGGGCTGCTATAGTAAATAAACCTGATGTGTGTATATGTGTGTGACCGTGCGTGTGCGTGTACCTTTAACAGTCTGAATGCTGTCATCCAGCATGTACGGCTCTGTTCGTCCTCGGCGCACAGCATCTTTAGCTCCTTTAGTTCTGTCCTGCCCTTACTGGGCTGTCAATCAAGCAAGATATCTACTGTCAAATCAAGGCACTCAAGTTAATAAGGACTAGCATGCACTGTACCTGACAAGGCAGTGGTAGGTAGTATATAATGGGGAGAATATATTTTTTGTTGTTTTGGTAATTTGAAGATCAGTCCTGAGAAAGCTGGTTGACATCACTGAAGTCATTCGAGTCCGGTACATTTTGTACCGTATGATATCACGACGCCAGCTCACCTTAATGCAGAACTGGTAGTCTGTGGGCGCATTGTGCATCTTTTTGCCGGTTGTCACAGTGAAAATGTTGCTCTCCTCCAGGTCGGACAGAAGCTGCAGGTGCCTCGGCTCCTAAACAACCCAATTAAAAGTTTAGCGAAACATTACAACAACTCTTACAGATAGCCTAGCGTTGAGAGTGAAATTGTCTTTTTTTAAGTTAAATTTAGTGGGGTTCAGATATTTTGCAAAAAAATCTAATTTTATTAGCCTAAGTAAGAGTAATCGTACATCTCTTTAAATAAGAAAAAATAACATCTTTTGCTTGACTGACAGCATGAACTTGAGCTCGAATGAGTATGCAGCAAAAAGCAGCTCATGTTCTTAAAGGAATCAAGGGAATGCGAACCACAAAAATCTGACCTTTTGTTCAAATGAGGTAATATGGTCAACATTTCACAAATTTGCTAAAATTTGATTAGTGACCTAAAAATTTAATTTAATTCACATTTATTTAAACACTCAGAAAAAGGTACAAACGTTGTCACAGTACATTTTCAAAAGATCCGAATATGTACCATTTTGGCAATATGTACTTCTTACCAATGTGTACCTTTGAGATACAAAAGTATACCTTTTAAAAAGGTACCCCCCCCCCAGTGACAACTTTTTGTACCTTTATTCTGAAAAGTGAATAGAGCTTTTTTACAATGCTACACTACATTAAAGCATTACAGAAAAAAGAAAACACAGAAAACTTAATTATTATCGGTAAATTATTCATTGATACCCATTATGGTAACACTTTACTTGAAGGGGTGTTCATAAGACTGACATGGCACCTTCATAATCATGACATGACACGTTTTATGCACGTTTAAGACAACTGTCATTAAGTGTCATTTGTTCAATTATGTCATTTTTAATCAAGCGTGCCGCACAAGCCCTGAAAAGTGAAGCCAAAACGTCTCGATCGCCCCCCAGTGACTGGTCCCAGTATAGGTCATAAACCCCGCCTCCCCATGTTATTCAATGGGACTTGAGACAAACTAAAAAAATTAATTACACTTCAATTATCTTTTTTCCGAACCTGGTTTCTGTCATTTATTGTAGCTTTTATCAAACTGATGTAAATTCAAATGTTTGTTTTTAAAAAGTTTGTGTTTAGTTAGTTATTTAATGATATAAAAACGGTGTTGTCACATCATGATTGACAGCTGTGATCTCGTGTGATATGCGCATTCTGCGAGGGCGGGGTTTTGATTTCGCGGCTTCACTGCCTGCTCACTACTGCGCATGACTGGTCCCGAAATCGCTACTGCGCAGACTCAAGACCCAAGATGTCAGCGCCATATCGGGACACTGGCGGCTTCACTTTTCACCAATGGAAGGGAGCGAACAGGCGTCGTCCATCTTTTTTTACAGTCTATGTGTTTAATGCATAGATGACATTGTTTAAGATGTTTTTGTTATGATAACTAGACATAAACCAATACAACCTAATTTGTCAAAAATAAATTTTAGAAACTACCTTTATGGGTAATCATTACATTAAACTGTCATTTATATGTCATTAAGTGTTAATACTCTGTCAAATAGTTTTATAACAGTATCATGAATATTTTTCTTGACCTCAATTACACTGAAACAGATTAAAATTGTCATTAAAATGTCAATAAGTGTTAATACTATGTCAAATCATTTTACATACGGTAACAAAATGCAACAGACACATCAAACGATTATTTAACTTTATTTCATATTTAACTTTATGTATGTGAACAATACATAAAAAACTGACAACTAACAGAACTTGTTTTTCCTCACACAGAGGATTCTGAAATTTTCTGACATAGAAGAAAAAACGAAAATATTTAATTAATTTAATTAATTAATTGAATGTAATTAACTGTTTTTGCAGCAATATGGACCCAACGTTGCATGGCTTAACCCACAATTGTACTGTTTCGTTTAATTTTAGGTGAATCGGTCTCCAAATGCAATTAAAAATAGTTTAATCAATTTTAATTAGTATTATTATTATTGGATGTTTCATTTTATTTCTCTAACACCTGGAGGAAACTCCAGGTGAAAAAAAACACTTTGAACTGAAGAAAATTCATGATGCTGTTATAAAACTATTTGACAAATGACAATTAATGAAAGATGTCATAAACGTGCATAAAATTTCCCTCATGTTCATGACACGTGTCATGTCATGATTATTAAGGTGTTATGTCAGTTGGTCATTTGGGTAAGGCGATCTGATTGTCTAAAGCCTGCATTGGCGTTTAAAAAGCTGAGAAATTTTTATGACAGATCCAAAGTTCAGTTCGGCAATGCATGATGTCAGCCATTCAAAGTAAATCAAAAGTATTACTGACACCCCGCGTGAATGTACCGTAGGACATTTAAATGATCTAAGATATTACATTATTAAAAACATTTTTTATTTTAAGTCAAAAATGTTTTGTTTTAAAATGTTACAAATCCTAATTTGTTGTTAATTTTCAGATATAAATTACTGTAGATTCACAGATTTTCTATTTCTTTTTTGCTTATTTGCATAACAGCTGCATAACAGCTGTTTAAAGTTAATGTGAAAACATGATTTTCCCAAAAGACATGGATTAGAATTAAAGCAGTAAGACTGAAAATCATAATATTAAATTATAAAAAGTGCTTGCCTTTGACATTCCTTTGGTTGAGTAGTACAGACCAGAACGGCGCAAGAACATGTAAAGCTTTTTCCAAGACTTGCGTCCCGTCTCTTTCAAATAAAGGAAACCCTGGATCTCTGGACAGCTGCTGGAATTCAAGAAATTCTGCGAAAAGCACAGCACCATTTGATAAATGAGTTCTTCAAACCTGGAGGCCTTACATGCTTCAATAATGCAGTTTCTCAAGGACACAAGTATGCGCACAAAATAAAAAAGTGTGTGCTTTTTATTTTATTAGCCGATTTTTACTTTGTTTGTTTTTTGGCTTTCCTAAAAATGGCAGTCAAGAGGGGTAACAAGAAATAACACTGGAGAAAGAAGGGAAAGGGACCACAAGCCAGGACTTGAACTCGGATCTCCTGAAGCTCTTTTGCCCATTATGACGAAAGTCTTCCCACTACACTATTGGCATGGATAGCTAATATAGATTTTATTACTCTCACCTTTAAGAGCTGTGACTGTGGAACCGGGCCATTCGATTCCTGACACCACGCTACCATCTGCTCCGGAAAGAAGTTCTGTGAAAGGAATGGAAGTTAAACATTATAGACCATCTGCACCAAAAAATGCCAATAACATAACTGCTTAATAAAACAGAACCAGGCTTTAATTTATACATGCATGAGCCCAAAACTTTAACTAATGCCACAGATTACCAAGAAGAACAGGTTGAAAAAGAATCAGACTAAGTCATCCCAAATGCTCAAACACACCACGAATACACGCAATCCACATACCATGCTCAAGCACAGGATCAAATACGATTAAGCTTTTGAAAGAAGTACAATTTTTTTCCAAAGACAAACGCTCATAAAGCGGGATAAAGTAAAAGCTCAAAGTCTTTATACAGTAAGGTGCTTATTCTACAGCAATTCAAGTGTACTTGTCAAATGCCTTCAGTTAAAAGGTGTTGAAAACTGGTTCACGGGGAATAAAAGCAAGTTCGTTGCTCAGTGAGGCGGAATGTGTACAAGCTGTTCTTGAATGGCTGGAGATGGATTAGACAAAGAGGTTGTTCTCCCATATTTAAAACAAAAATGTGGGAACTTGTCAGGTTTGGTGATATTTACATATTTGGGGGATTTGCAGGTCATGAATTAAGCCCTCTTAAGCTTGGTTATCGAGGATAATCTGACTTTAATTTTTATGGATTTAAGCTTGAAGCGGTGGTCTGCAGACGGAAGGAAATACATGGGTGGGCTGAAGGCAATGACTGCGGTTGGTGAAACCCATACAAACGCACAGGCTGGAACTCACCAATGGGCTTCTGAAAAACTCGTACTTGGCGTAGTTCTTCCTGAAGAGGAACTTGCTCTCTGGGGACATGCAGGCCTGGACCTGGACCACCCGTTCGTGATCTTCAAGACATCTCTCTACATACAAATAAACAAAGAAAATGTCAAAGGCATAGGAAAGGTGTCACACAATGTCCTAGCCGAGTAGGATTTAACAGCGGCATGCTAGATGCAATCTCCTTTAAATAAACAGACTAGACATGGAGACCAACTAAGATCGGAAACCTCTATCAATGATTGGAATACATATTGGAGCATTTAAAGTATAAATTATATAGATATATGCAAGGAAACATTCATCTGGTGCCTATTTTTAAGACATTTGACAAGTTAGGTGTGCAGTTATTAAAAAATAATGCATACCCGTGGAACATTTCTCAACCAATCAGAATACAGCATTTAACAGACCCGTGGTATAAATACATTAATACCAAGGGCCTGTTGAATGCTTAATTCCAATTGGCTGAAAAATGTTCCATGGGTGTTGATTATTGTTCTGTAAATCACACACCTTAAGCCCGATTTATAGTCGTGCGTAAGCTCTACGCCGTAGGTTATCCGTAGCCTGTGCGTAGCTCTGCGTAGCCTGACGTGCACCTAGCAAAATTTTTAACAGCGCGTCAGTTCTAGGCGGACCACAAGCACTGTGATTGGCGCACCAGAACCCCTCCCATCAGGTAAAAAACTGCGTCATAGGTATTTCCGTTTGCGACGGTAAAAACAAAGATTGTTGAGGAGTGATTTAACTCAAACTTCAACAAAAGTCGCCTTTTATTTACTTCGATCATTGCTGGTCTTCTCAAAACATATACAAGTTGCTGTTTCTTCTTCGGTTAACTTGTCAAGCTTCTTCTTCTTTGACAGTCGCGCTGCTACTGAGGTTACAACTGTGGATACTGCCTACCAGCGGTCTGCGCTTGTGTTTGCACGTCGACGCAGACGACGACGCAAAAGTAAAAATTAAAATCGACGCAGCAACACCGTAGGACCTACGCACAACTATAACGAGCCCTTAACCTGTCAAATGTCTTACTGTGGGTTCACACCAGCCGCGTTTGAGGCGTCAAATTCGTGTCCACCGCATCTAGTTTACCGGTTGAACATTTAGAGTTTACTCGCTTCTTTCGCGCGTGAAATTCTAGTCATCGCGACATTCACGCGGAAATTCGCGTCATGGGAGGGGCTTCTGCGACTCCGCATGCTTTCTGTAATCGTGTCACTACTAGAGCAAGCTCCTGATTGGTTAACAAAACACATTTTCCGCTAAAATCCCGCGACAATGCTCAATTCGCACCATTCGCGCAAACTAGACCCGCAAATGAGGCGGAATGGCATCTACTGCTCCGGGCTAAACGGCGCATTTGCACCGCGAGACCTCCAGACGCACATCAACGCGTCTTCATATTGACTTAACATTGAAATCACTCGCACTTGACGCCTCTACCACGGCTGGTGTGAACGCAGCATTAAAAATAGGCACCAGAGCGATTTTTGTCGTAACCGTGAATTATTTGAAAATAATGCACATCAGCGGTGTAACACCACTACGCTTCGCGTTGTGCCGCATTACCACCTTGGATGTGCATTATTTTCTTCTGGCCCGTCATCAATTATTCCTTACATAATGCACAGATAGCACAATTTATTATTTCAAATAAGCAATGTAAATATATTCATCCCTATACCGTGTTTTCAAAATAATTTTTTATACTAAATAAAATAAAATAAAACTGAAGCTTCAAATTACTGTGCAGTGATCTCTGTTATAAAATTGAAATGCAGCACTACATGATCCTAAAACGATAAATGATCTAAAAGAACCCTATATAACGTATATCACTTGCTCAAAACCCCATCGAATAGACATCTACTAGTTTATCCTTCAACTCAAAAGAGAGAGAGTATGACTCTGTGTTTGAAACAGAAGAGCGAGCGAGGCATTGCAGGGGATGAGGTCATGTATTTAGCTTGACTGCACTAAGAACTGATGGCAGCAAACTCAGCAGAGCCTCTCGGCTAATGGCTTACGTAAGAGCGACGTTTCTAGAAGGTTTTCGGTTACGTTGACGGTCCAACGTCTCCAGAAGTATCTGGGGAGCGTATCCAACTACACCGCATAATGCACAAACTCTAGAGATCATAGCCAATCACGTCACCTGAGTAAATGATACCGCACCCTGCACATTACGACATCATACAATGTCCCCGTACATTGCGGAGAATGTTTTTGTGTAAAATCCGTTAATCTATGCTACACTAGTAAAACTCACTACAATGATTGGCTTTTGATCGCTTACTAGAGTAACCACTGCATCTCTAAAGGTCAGTAGGAGTTAAATCTGTTTAGTATGATTTAGGCAGGGGTTAATCTGTAATCTGCCTGTGAAATAGACAGCCACACGTGTCCTCATTGATTGCCAGTACTAGATCTATGCAACACCTCAGTCTTTTCTTTAAGAAGCATCTGCATATTTAACATTTCTTCTTTAAATTCTTATATTTGCAGTGTTTTCCAATACTAAGCCCCAGGCTACAGCGCAGTACCTTTTAACCTGTTGCACTCTTCTTATAACAAATGAACCGTGTGTACGTGTGCATTCAGCCATGCATGGGGTATACCGAGCTTACTGTAAGGCTTTAAATGAGAGCAAGTATGTTTGTATATAGAGTGTGTGTTTAAGAGTCTGGGCTTGCTGAAAGGTGATTTCCTGTTCGAGTGAGTGCACAGCGTCCCCAGACAGAACAGCATGTCCTCCAAGACTGGGTGTGTACCGTACACAGACGCGTACAAGAACCTACAGACGTACTTGCTTACCCAGACCGAGGACGGAGTGATGCTCCACCAATGACCAGCAGTTGTCATCTAGACAGTGGTTCTTGTAAACCAGAAACTGGCACACATCTCTGGCCGTCATGTCGGCAGGAACCTCCACGACTTTTCCCACGCCATCCTCGCTGTAAACCTTGACGATCTGGTGAACGCACAAAGTTCGTAATGCATTATGTAAATCGAGGGCAATGTTATAATTTGAATATGCAAATATATACACGATTACATACAATTTAAAGGAGTAGTCCACTTTAGAGATGGGGTCCATTGACTTTTTATAGTAGGAAAAAAAATACTATGGAAAGTCAATGGGCCCCATCTATAAAGTGGACTACTCCTTTAAACATCTTGTACTTTAGCACATTAACATAAAACATGAGACTGAAACAGCAAAGTAAGAACAGGTGAATACTGTTGATAGATGTGCAAAAGTACATACTAGAAACAAAAACTTTTAATTAACAAAAAGTGATGCGCAAAAGATTTATAATGTGAATTCTCAGAGAAAAAGTTTTGCACATAGATATTTTATATATTTTGGGATGCTCTTGCTGTTGCGAAGTATCCACACGAAGTCTAATCACATTTAAATGGAGCATGGCATTCTTAAGCCCGGCTCAAACATGCACGCACATGAGGATGTGCTCTTTAAGAGGAGTGAATTCACAAAAATGCCAACAGTCCGAGGAAAGATATTAATTGGGAGATGTTTTCAATTCTTACCAGTCAAGTACGTGCACACAACCCAAAAAAAATCCAAATTAAATATACATTAAATATATTAAATATAGACAATTTTAAGATCTGTCCAGGGACAACAAATAAAAAATAATTTTGGCTATTTCTGGTGCATTTACAGTAATGTTAATTCATGTACACTGTCCCTGTCAAATAAATAAATAAATACAATAGGTGTAACAGCGCATAGCAAAGTTTTACAATACATGCTTTTAAAGGTTCACAAAATCATGCATGACAGCAAACGTTTACATCTTTAATTATTACAGACGCACTTTTTTACAACTTGGCAGCATTGAAAAAGATATATAATTTACAAGCTTTTTTTAAACACACTAAATATCAATATCAAGTGGCAGCATGTGTCCAATTGTCTGTCTGTAGAGTGTCAGTCTATGATTAGTAGCTGCTGTCAGTCTTACCTCGCCTGCCTGATACAAGCAACAGTCCAACGAACACGATGGCATTTTCGCTCTGACACAACCTCTCTCGCTCACGCAGAGAGAGAGTGTGCGAGAAAGAGAGAGGGGAGGAGAGAAGAGGAGGAGAGGATGAGAGGAGCTAAGAATGGGTTGCTGAAAGGAGAGAGGGACATAGAAAAGGAGCGAGAGAGAGAGAGAGAGAGCGACAAAGAGAGAGAGAAAGAGAGACTCAGCTGACAAGCTTATACTAGATTAAGCTGTGAGAAACAAACTCTAGGTGTGAGTAAGAGACAGAGAGAGAGAGAAACAAAGTATTTGGCAATTAATTTTTTGGTAAAGTATGACAGCTGGTATCTAAAACGCTCCAAGTGTGTCTAACATGATTTCTTGTAAATGAGATTTTTTTTATCAGACTTCTGCTAACAAACTGGTATTTCTAAATGACCTGAGGCCAGGATTAAGCAAAAAGATTTTAAGCAAAAGTATTTGATGAACATACGTGCCGAGAATGGTTAATTCTCTGTTAATTATTCTGATCTTATTTTTGACAGAAGTGGCCTTAAAGGAATAGTCCATTTTCTTAAAAAAAAATCCAGATAATTTACTCACCACCATGTCATCCAAAATGTTGATGTCTTTCTTTGTTCAGTCGAGAAGAAATTATGTTTTTTGAGGAAACATTCCAGGATTTTTCTCATTTTAATGGACTTAAATGGACCCCAACACTTAACAGTTTTAATGCAGTTTAAAATTGCATTTTCAAAGGACTCTAAATGATCCCAACGAGGCATAAGGGTCTTATCTAGCAAAACTATTGTAATTTTTGGCAAGAAAAAAACACTTTTTTTGCACTTTTAAACCATAACTTCTCGTCTTCCTCTGGTCAGACCTCACGTAATACACGTCATCACGTCAATAGGTCATGAATGACGTATGCGAAACTACGCCCCAGTGTTTAAAAGTGTAGAGAAAGAGGACCGTTCCGACATTGTTGTATGTCGAAGGATACTAATTAATGTCTTTGTGTGAGTGTATTATTTAAAATGTGCGTTTCATATATGTAACACAGGATCTTTTGCGTTGATTACGCAATTACGTGAGGTTGCGCTAACTTGTCACACAGCCAGAGGAAGAGGATAAGTTGTGGTTTAAAAGTGCATATTTTTTATTTTTCTTGCCAAAAATGACAATCGTTTCGCTAGATTAAGACCCTTATGCCTCGTTTGTGATCATTTAGAGTTAAACTGCATTAAAACTGTTAAGTGTTGGGGTCCATTAAAGTCCATGAAAATGAGAAAAATCCTGGAATGTTTTCCTCAAAAAACATAATTTCTTCATGACTGAACAAAGAAAGACATCAACATTTTGGATGACTAATCATGTAATTATTCTTACTAGCTAGTGATACAACAACAAACAGGCTGAATAATCTGCCAATGTTTCATTTTGAGGCATCGCCTAATATCCGTACAAAGTTAAAATTAGATTTGAACATATAACATGTTACAGCATTCAGACTGCACATGTAAAAAGCCTAGCGCAGCATCTCAGAAACAACATTTAAAACTTAACGTCACCCAATAAAAAAAATTATCATATCCTTCTTAAATAAGTTTTATGAGTCTACAAAAAATGATGCAAAAAACTGTCTGAGGCTTTATGCAAGTTAAAGAAACTGCTTTTTTATTCAAATCTGTCTGAATCCAGGCAATTTAAGCAAAGTATTACTATTAGATGTAAATGTGGCCTGCAATAAAATATATAATAGTTCTCCATAAAACCCTCACAAAAAATTTCTTAAATAAATACCCAATGCATTATCCAAAAATTACAATTTCTATTTTATAAATGTAAATGCAACAAGATGTATGAATGTATGCTTGCCCACCACTGCCACAGATTCAAGAAGTATGAAACAGGTTTAATAATAATGATCATAATTCTTCATCCATACCACCTCTCTCTCTCTCTCTCTCTCTCTCTCTCTCTCTCTCTCTCTCTCAACTCATATTCTCTGTGGTCCTCAGAAAGTCTTAAGACAGAGAGCCAAGTCCAACTCTCACGACACACACACACACACACACACACACACTCACACACACACACACACACACACACACACACACACACACACACACACACACACACCAAGTGAGATTTTGTTCTCATTCTCTTCCACTTCAGTTTCTCCCCCGACGTTTGGCTTTGAACTCCACAGCCAAAGAAAATCTTTCGCTCTCTTTTTCTCAAAACTCAGCATATCACAAGCGAAAAGTGTTTCTTAAACACACAACCGAGTCCAAATCCCAGTAAAACCCCTACTCCCACAAAGCTACACCAGGGAACGGAGTCATTTTTCTTAACCGCTGACACAAAACGCTCACAATACCTTCATTCACATACTGTTCATCTTTAGGGAAAATAAAGACAATAAATTCTGAAACCTATCTAATGTTATACATCAGGACAAAAACGCTAGAGGTCAAGTTACAGGCCACTAAACCAAAGCAAACCATTTACACAATGTAAACACGTATACAGCGTATTTGTGTTGAATGCCCTTTTCTATAAGCTTTATGGCGTAGCGATATTTACTCAATGTTGTCAGTATGCATCCTCATTGTCGTGTTCCTGTTTGTTCTCAACTGCTCTCTCCCACCTCGGCGGGTCACACAGGAGGATCGTTAAATGTTAAATAAAGCTTTTTAAACATTCTAAGAGGGTCACATGGTAACAAAGTGTTTGTCTGAAGTTAATTGAGGGTTGTTCAGGCATTGTTCTCCGTTTGTCTAAAGGGGGAAGAGGTTAAGCAAGCATGGAAAAGAGGTTACAGTTGATGACAAATATATAGATACTTATGTTACATTATTTTAGTGCTGTGACAATGCATATCATACAGATAAACAGTATGCACGATACAACATTTCTGTCCCCATACTAATATTCGATTACCGTATTTTCTGGACTACAAGTCGCTCCGGAGTATAAGTCGCATCAGTCAAAAATGTGTGTTTGAAGAGGAAATAACATATATAAAAGTCGAAGTGGACTCTAAGTCGAGTTTATTTAGAAAATGATTTCACAAAATCCAAGCCGAAGAACAGACATTTAATCTGGAAAGGCAATTATTCAACTAAACAATAGCACAGAACAGCAGGCTGAATAGGTGTCTGTATATGTTAAAGTAACATAAACAGTTATTTACACGATACACAATAGCATACAGAACATACCTGGGAGGCTGAATAGGCTAAATTAACACGACAAGCCAAATCAAGTTTAAAAAGGTCCCAAAGTCATACCGCATCACTGAATCCATTGAATTACATAAATACAGGAGCAGCGTAGAGCAGACTCTCGCCAAACTATGAAAAAAGTGCAACTTTCTAAATCATCTAACAATTCGATAGATATAGATAGTTGATTTTTTTAAAGCATTATGTCACTAAATCTTAGAAATGCAGAGCAAATCAGACAGTTTTTGATAGTGGAGAAAAATGCTTTTATTTGCAGATACCGATTATAGGCCGATATATCAGTGCATCCCTAATAAATATCTTTTTATATTGAATAGCTATATTTGAATAGCTGGTCAGACAAAGATAGACATTTGAATAGATATATAGATTATATAGTTATGTATATAAAGCATTAACAGTAACAGGCAAACAGATGTCTATTTTAACTGTAAATGTTTTTAAGATCACACTCTGTAAGAAAAAATGGTCAAAATATGTACTTCAGCTGTCACTGGGGCTATACCCTTTTCAAAACGTACAGCTTTGCACCTAAAAAGTTCATATTAGTGTCTCAAATGTACATATTGGTAACAAATGCATTCAAATCTGTACCATAATGGACCATTTTAAAGGGTACTGCCCAAGAGGCAGCTAGGGTACATATTTTGACCATTTGTTTTTAACGGTGTATGGCAAACTGTACTAAATATTCAAGTGTGAAATAGCCGTTTTCATTCAGTCATAACAAAAACTACACTAATCTTTTATATACAATCCCTAATCTAAACAATATGTCGCCATTGAATTTGCAAAACAATAAAAATACTTAGATTCAGTGTTACAAATGTGATTCAAGTGTTGTGTTTGGCATCGCTCAGCGTGTCTCAGTGAGTCAGGGGAATAATCAAACTCATGTGTCTATGAAACCAGCACTGGCCGGCTTCTGACCATGTGTACGTGTGATCGTGAGCGTACACTACAACAAAAGAAAAGTTGGCTCGTGGGCACACAGGCGCATACGCATACATGTGTGGGTGAGAGACCTTTCATTTAAAAGTCATCCTATAACAGGATCGGCCTCCACAGTGCATGATCAAAAAGCTGAACTGCACTTATAGCATTAAAATTGACCCTGACATTGCACCGCCAAAGGGTCCACCCAAATTCAACACTCTGCCTGTGTAATTTGTTACATTTTTATTAAGAAACACACACATTCTTGTCAGTTGCTTAGGTTAGAAGGCATCGTAAAATTGTGGTTTTGGAAATATTATTCTCAGAATCGCATAATTTACAGTAATAAAACAAATCTACGCTATAGTAGGTTACAGTAAATGAGAATAGGAGACCCCATCTAACTTTTTGGAAAATTGTATGATTTCATTGTAAACTGTGCTGTCTGTAGTGATCAGGTTCATTCAATTTAAGTCCTGTGCAATGCTGACACACAAAAAAAACACATACACACACACAAACTCAAACGCGTGCATGCACATGCATAACCACCCGCAGTATAATGAACTCTGAATGAACCCTGACTTTTAATTACATCATAAACACACCGTAAAAATCCACATTCGCACACTTCAGGCAAAAATATAACCAACGCGCTGGTACTCGCACGTACCTTTGTTGAGATCTCAAGGGACACACTTTACTGACAGCTTTGAAAGTTTCGGATTTCACTGTGCGTGTATGTGTGTGATACAGAGAGACAAGTTTGTACAGTGCAACATATTTGACAGTTTAACAGCAAGTGGAAACAAACCAGAATAAGGAATAAAATATAGCACAGTAATATATTTTCTAAATTTGAAAATATAAATCACATCTGAACCCGTGTCCCTGTAACTCGGTTGGTAACAATGCAAAGGTCATGGGTTTGATTCCCAGGGAACACACATAGTGATAAAAATGTATAGCTTGGAAGTTGCTTTGGATAAAAGCATGTGCCAAATGCATAAATGTAATGTAAAATATGTAAACGCTGAAAATTATGAAAACTATGAATGGTTCAGGTAAATGATAAACAAAGAACATTGGCAAGACGAAGTTGATCCGCATGATGATCAATGCGATGCCAGCATGTTTTGGGAATGTTCCAGGGAATTTCTGGTGTGGTCAACGTCACAGATTTTCCTACATTTGAATAGCAGCTACATTTACGCATTTGGCAGAAATTTTTATCCAAAGCAACTTACAGGTATGCAACTTTTTCAGCATGTGGGTGATTCTCGCAAAATTAGACTTGAGGTGTCATGAAACATTTTGATAAAAAAAGTAAATGCTATCAAAATAAGAAGCATAAAGTTACAAAAATCTCTTCATGTACTATTTTGCACATGATTTCAAATGATATCATACAAACCAATTTTGTTGTTTTTCCACATTTAAGGGGAACATTTTCATTACCGCAACGTGTTCATGACTGGATTTGGGTTCTTTGACATGGAAATATTTATAATAAAAAAATCTAAAAAATAAAAAGCTTCATTGCATGTTATACTATAAACATTTACAGTAAAGAAACATGTGGTATTTGGTGATCATTGGTAAATGTAGAGACAATAATAAGGAATATAAATGTGTCCAAGACCAATTTTCTCATCCTCCGCAACAATTTTCAATCATTGTTTAAGCTCTCTTTAAACTAACATTTTCAAAAAAAAAAATTGTTGTAAGGGACATAATTGACTGTGACACTCAAGATGGCTTCCAGGTAAGCAGTTCTTATTTTTTCTCTCCAGATAAAAGTTGACATTTTGTTTATCATAGTACCTAGACAACTTTTTTGTTCTCATTACCGAAACATGAGTTTGTAAATACATATATTAATTAGGGATGCACCGATAGGATTTTTTTGGACCGATACCGATACCGATTTAAACAGACAACTTCTGGCCTATACCGATGCCGATACCGATATTAAACACTTGTATACAATACTATACAGTTGGTCTATTTGCTAGTTTATTTCTGCATCAAATTATTTTTACTGAAAATGGATTGGATCTAATTAACATTCAACTGACCAACATAATAAGAGAGACACAAATTAAGCTAAAACAAATATAATAAGACAGTATGACAACCTTCAAAGGTGGTTTTTGCAATTCAGCATTTATTTTATTAACAACATTAACTTGTTTTTTTTACATATAATGGATTTCTTTATGCAGTTAATTAATAGGCCGATACCGATTGTTTTTCTCGTGCTATTGCCGATATGCCGATGGTTTCAAATTCATCAAAAATCGGCCGATAAATATCGGCGGCCGATACATCGGTGCATCACTAATATTAATGTTATATCATGTTTCGGTAATGATCATTTTTGATAATGATAATCTAAAAAAAATGTAAATAATTAAATAGGAAATATTTTTTAAATTCTCTAAAAATAATAGTTATAGCAAGTTCAGACCTTAATCTTGTGCAAAAAAAAATTGGCTTCAAGAGCTAAAAAATCTAATGCTGGACACCTTCTAAGTCTGGATTTCGTGAGAATCCCCCATGTGTGATCCCTGGGATTGAACCCACCTTTTGTGCAATGGTCTACAACTGAGCCATGGGAATTCCCTTCAAATTAGGACTTTTTTAAGGTTTCAAATGTAAAAACGAAATAATTTTCTCATGATAATGTTTTTCGTGATGTTATCATGTTATCTTAAGGGGGATTTGTGTTGCAGTCAGCTGACTGGGAAGTGTGTGAGAGGTGTCTCCTTAGGGTCTGTCACATAATCTGAAGCAAACTGGTGCCGGGTGTACACTAGGGTAGTGACGGGCTCCACATGCACAGACAGATCCAACTCTCCTGCGGTGGTGTCTCGTTTCACAGCACAAATCTTTCACCAGTCACCTGGGAAAAGGGTTCGGCGAGGGTTTTGCTAAAAGGGGGCATTTGAGTTTCTGTGGCTACGCGAACTAAGAATACAAAGTGGTTCTCACACACAGCATGACATTAAAAAAACAACTATGTGGCATGATGGGCCATAAAAATGTTTGAATCCAGCATGTTCATCATACTATCAATCACAATTCCCTCTTAGTTAAAAGGAGTTAAGATCTAAAGTCTATAAGACTTCAGGCTACACACCCAGTGAAGCTCTTCTGTAATAATCTCTATTGTTCAAAGCTTTACACAAATAAACATACAATGAATGACAGTCATTGTAATATTTTGGTCATATATATTTAAAGACTATAAATAGCAAAAATGAACAAAAGCAATGTATACATTTATATTGACAATGGCTCAGTGAAATGATAGGGTTTGAAACTTAACAAAGACTTTTATAGTGTGTGCATATAGAAACTCCTAGACACACACACCCATATGCATACATGAATGTAAAAGGTCACTTCTTGGAAATCTTTCTCATCTAGGGTGAGTTTATGACAGTGGATAAAGCAAATACGCAGAACACAAAACAAATAGTTTGTGCAAACACAAGGAAACCGGTCGCTGCCTAAAATACCAGCCAGACAAACATTAAATGCATATGAACAATGCATGTTAGGTTATGTGGTCAAGATAAATGACAGATCATATCGCAGGGAAAACTTTGGAAACAGGGTTTGACCTGAGAAGATGCACACAATGTGCAAAGTCTCATGAGATGACTACAACATCCTGATGAGAAAATGTACTAAAAAAACAACAAAAAACAGATAAGAAGTGTTGTCTTTTGCAGCCCGGAGCCTGTTATTTGAGAACAATGTCAGCCTATCATGACAGTCTGGCCAGTTTAAAGATACTCTGAGCATCTTACTGCAGATGTAACTGTATACAACAAATATACTAACTTTATGCCATATTATTTCTGAAAGAGCATATATTTAAACTTATGATGATGTCTTGCTACTTCAAATACACTGAAAAAAATGATTCATTCAATTTACTCAATTTTTTAAGGTAAGTGGTTGCAATCAATTTATTTAAGCTACATTTAAACAAAAAAAATTAGAAAGGCAAAACAAAACAAAAAACTTTTGTTTAAATGTAGCTTAAATAAATTGATTGCAACCACTTACCTTAAAAAAAATAAGTAAATTGAATGAATCAATTTTTTTCAGTGTAAAAAAACAAAAATGTTTGCATTGTTGCTGGTAAGTACTTCACTGAAATACAGACTGCAATATTGTAATATGCTGGGGCAGACAGCTATGTTTAAAGTACACAAGGAGGACGCATAACACTCACCCGCACATGTCTGAATTAAAGATAAATAAGACACTTTCCAAATTTGTCCCTCACAAAAGCGCACAAATGAAGCTCAAAGGACCACATCAAGTGCTGCATATTGGGGGTGTAAATGCCGTTTGCTAATTTCCTAACTTGTCATTTTGCTAACATTGTCATCCTAATGACTTACAGTTTACAAATTACAGGGACAAACCCCCGAAGCAGAGATGATGTGGGACACAAAAAACAGCCCATTACAATCCACGCCTCTTATAAACCTGCCCGCTGTCTAATCTAGTTGATGCATTGATTTTCACTTTCTTAAATAGCCGCTTTTATATTGTGAAAGCACTTAAAGCTTGCGCAATAAACAGATGCATCAGTAATTAAACAGATGGATCTGAGGTCATGTTTTCCCCAGACAATGTCTGAACTTTTACTTGCATTTTTGTAGTTTGCATATACAAATTGCTTTCCAAACCAGTCAATCTCTGTCCATACCCACCCTGAAGCAACCTCGGGTTAAGTGTCTTGCCCCTTAAAGGGACACACTTTGATTTTTACTGTTTTGGAATCCATTCAGCCGATTTCTGGGTCTGCCAGTACCACTTTTAGCATAGCTTAGCATTATCCATTGAATCTGATTAGACC
Organism: Misgurnus mizolepis; assembly: GCA_025389145.1. NCBI lineage: Eukaryota > Metazoa > Chordata > Actinopteri > Cypriniformes > Cobitidae > Misgurnus > Misgurnus mizolepis. Next base: position 14,352,816 of record JAIFKI010000011.1, on the reverse strand, counting down.
ATTAGCATGGCGCTAAAAAATAACCAAAGAGTTTTGATATTTTTCCTATTTCCTGTGGTTACCTCATGTACTAAGACCGACAGAAAATTAAAAGTTGCGATTTTCTATGCAGATATGGCTAGGACTATACTCTCATTCTGGATTAATAATCAATGACTTTGCTGCCGTAACATGGCTGCAGCAAGTGCAATGATATTACGCAGCACTTGAAAATAGTCCCATGCTAGAAAGTAACCAAGGGGACTATTTTCAAGCACTGCGTAATATCACTACGCCTGCTGCAGCCATTTTACAGCAGCAAAGTCATTGATTATTACGCCAGAATGAGAGTTCCTAGCCATATAATTAAAATCGCAACTTTAAATTTTCCGTCTGTCTTAGTGCACGATGTAACCAGAGAAGAGTCAAGTTTTAAATAGGAAAAATATCGAAACTCTTTGGTCTAATCAGATTTAATGGATTGTGCTAAGCTATGCTAAAAGTGTTAGCGACAGGGCCGGAGATCAGCTGAATGGATTCCAAAATGGTAAAAATCAAATGTTTAACTCTAGGGGAGCTGGAAAATGAGCATATTTTCAAAAAAAGTGGAGTGTCCCTTTAAAGAGTCTTAAACTGCAACCTTTTGGTTACCAGCCAGGGTATTTGACAACTAAATTAAATTACCCCTAAACCACAAGTACTACGCTGTATATTTTCATCATGACAAATTAATGTTGACACTTATGATTAATAACAGTATCTACTGTAACTTTTCCCTGTTGGCAAAGATCCAAGAGCTGATCGCTGCAGTATTTTATTCCCATCATCAGCAATTCATCTTGTCTATTCATGGTAAAGCGCATATATACACCACTGAAGACTGAACAAATATCATCCTATAATAACAACAGCAATAAAACTATAAACGTTAACATCATAAACATCTCCCAAAGCGCCTGCCAACAGAGAAAAAAAGCCTTCTCCTTCCAAGTCTAAATCCTATAAGGAGGACAGTAGGTGTCACAGTAAAATAAACAAGTGATGGATAAGGTAGACTAGAGATACCTGACAAGTACACGCTGAATGCTTTTTTATCCCTTTTATCTTATATTTCAAAACAAAAACTAACTTTCTCTCACAACAGTTTTTAGTTTTTACAAGTCTGAGATAATACCTAAGTAGCACTTCTTGTATTATTAATTGTAAATTATCAAATGATTTGTTGTGTACTCTTTGTTAATTGCTTTGGATAAAAGTGTCTGCTATTGCTTAATGTAAATAGACTACAACAGAGCTTAACAGTCTGGGTCAGACATGTGATATCAAATAATAATAACCCAAGTCAACGGCCTGAACATTCTGTTCAGTCTCTGTGCATACGCATACGTACATCTAAAACACACATCAAGAAGCGCTACTGTACTGTTTTCATTTGTTGCTATGCGTGTGATCCAAAAATGTTTAATCCAGACAGAGTGAAAACAAAGAACATGTTTAGGTGTTAACAGCTCTCTCTCACACACACAGACGTATCTTTTTAACACTTAATCACTTGTCATTATATTGTCTGATTTTACGAGAGTCTTTAGGGCCTTTGGTGTCACCGTACACAGCTTACAGACACGCACCTCCTGAGGCGCTATGCTCTGGCCCTACGCCATTAATCTCTTGAGGTCGCGGCAGGTTCAGCGCGTGAAACTTGAATTACTGCATCAGGGACGGATCGCTCGTGTGCAGAATATGCTGTTAGTATTTGTATGTGCATGAGGGGAAGGTGACACACAGATGTACCAAAATAAATAATAGAAAGATACACGCAAAGCATAAGAGAAAATTGTGTTACGATGTGTCTGTCCACAAATGTTTTGTAACAAACTTTACCCTATTTGTTTTCCTAATGCATATATGTGGTACGAAATTGATTTACAGGTAGGCCACAATAATGGTGCTTTTCCATGGCATATTACCCCACAAATTGTTTTGGGTCAGGTCGGGTCGGGTCACCTCACTTTGGCCTGGTTAGCCTTTCCATCGAGTTAATTAACACTTCGGAGTTGAAGGGATTATAGGCGTGTCGTTACATTTGTGCTGCGTACTGCTGTGACATCATACAAGTGAGAGCGTCGTTGTACATTCCCATACATTCATTTATATCTCAGTCCGCCACAAAATTAAAATTGACCACCACAAATAGATGTTTGCACATCGCGTTTATCACTACCTCTGTCTCAAATGACAGTTTCTGTGATGTCGGTCGACGTGCTCCGCTAAGCCTAATTTAAGTTGCATTTAAAGGTGCAAAAGAGGATGTTTGTTTTATACATTTTTGCAATATTACTTGAAACTGTCTTTACTAAATGATAAAAGACTATTTATTAGGTGCACTGAAAGTAATAATATTAATATACGTCATCTGTGCACAAGATAGGGCCTTAAAAACATCAGCCAATTGCTCATGCGGTCATCGCATCAGCGATTGGCCCTCTGGCTTGTCAATCACTGCCATTACGATCCTTTTGAGAGACGTGCGCGCTCCAGTAACTAAACACAGGCGACGCATGCGCATAGCGCATGACACTCCGTCTTAAGTTTCGGTTTGTTTTCATTGTCGATCCTGCTTTACTCCTCGAATTTGCACCATGGAAGAGAAAAAAACCCAAAGTAGGACGCAAAAGAAAGACTTTTTTAAGCCGCTGGGAATAGGAGAAAATTGTCAGAAGAACATAATGTAACCAGAGTCATTAATGGAGAAACATTTCAACGCTGGAGAGCAATGAACGAACAGAGAGGTGTCAAGACAGATGCGTAGTTCGCAAAAAATCTTCCCGACAGGTAACAGTGATTATTCTTTCTTTGTGGAATAATTATTGTTGTACTGATATTTAGGTATATTGACGTTGTCCGTGTACTGTAGTTGTAGGGCAGTGACCAGTCTGCTACATGCTAGTTGAAATGGGAGTAGCGTCGACTGATCTAACGTTTTAACTAACGTCTTATGTGTTTATTATCATATCATTTCACATTATGAATCCACTGACGCGACACAGCATATGTCGGTGTTAAACAAACACTTGTGTTCAAATACTCGTACACAAGTTTTGGAAGGCGTTCCCTAGAAATGAGCTATGAAGGAGGGAGGCTGTTTTTACGCATGCGCTCATTTAAAAAACTAAGTAACCGTTTTTGGATTTTCAGTCCGCGAAATACATCCTCTTTTGCGCCTTTAAGCATATATGCGGACGTGCGCATCCTGACTCATGAATGAGCTGCCACAAACTGCAAGTCTGGAAGAAAAACTGGTATAGTATTTCTGTTTCTCAACCTGTGGATGTTTTTCATCGCTAAAAGGGAGTTTGGGAACTTACAGCAAAGCACAGATGACAACAGGTTTACTCGCGACAGCGGAAGCTAGCATGAAGGTAAAGCTAATCTTTTACATTATAGCAATGACGCTTGTAGTGACGATCCTCTCAGACCAATCAGTGATCTACAGTGTTTTCGCGTCACGTTTTCGTATCAGCTCGAGTCGCTTGGAACTAAAAAAGTTGCGGGTACTGCACCCAGTGGAAAAGCTCCCAAAGTAAGCTGACCCGACCCAAACCGTGGTGTACTATGCAATGGAAAAGCGGCATAAAGGTGCTTTATGATACCATATGGCGCTTTTCCATTGCATAGTACCCAACGGTTTGGTTTGGGGTTGGGTCAGCTTACTTTTATGAGCTTTTTCATTGGGTGCAGTACGTAGTACCCGATACTTTTTTCGTACCACCTCGGTTGGAGTTCCAAGCCATCCGAGCTGATATGAAACGTGACGCGAAAACACTGTAGGTTACTGATTGGTCTGAGAGAATCGTCACTACCAGTGTCATTGCTATAATGTAATAGATTAAATTGTGGCGGACTGAGAAATACATTAATGTATGGGGATGTATAGCATTCCAACAATGCTCTCACTTGCATGATATTACAGCAGAAGGCAGTGCAAATATAACGACACGCCTATAAACCCTCCCACTGCAAAGTGTTGCTAAACTCGATAGAAAAGCTAACAACGCCAAAGTGAGGTGAGCCGACCTGACCCAAACCAAACCGTGGGTTACTATGCAATGGAAAAGTGCCAATAGAGGAACCATTTTTAGCTGAATGGTTCCATAAAGAACCTTTCTGTTGCTTCAAAGTTTTTGTAGTGAGGAAAAAAAAGGTTAATTTTAAGAAAGAAACAGATCCAAAACTGGTTCTTCTATGGCATCGCTCTGAAAAAAACATTTAAGCACCTTGATTTTTAATAGTGCACACTTAAAATGCAAGAAATGTACAGCATTGAATAACAAAACATAAAATGATTTTTACAAAACCTTTAGAATATCAATTATTATGCAAGTTTATATACTTTTTGCGTCCCCTCATAGTTATTGGATTTTACATTATAGAACTATACATTAAACTAAATACAACAAAGAATATATACATATACAAGTAAATTTACAGAACCAACCCTGAGGGTTTTAGCACACAAAAAAACTGTGCAAAAGGCAAACATTCAGATTCAGTGACAAATGCGTTCACCTGTCAAAAATCTTACACGATTGGTCTACTGTGTATCTGGGCAAGAAAGATTTCAGTGGCAGACATACAGAAAGTGCGCTGTAATCTTGTCTTGTCTGAAAACCATGCCAGTATAAATACAAAGATTAATGCACGCATATAAGCATAAAGGAATTCTGTGCAATGCAAAACCTGTTGAAATGACAACAGATTCCAGCCTTGTCACGCATATTGACAGAAATCACGAATCAGCATTACACACAACAACGACTAAATGTATTTTACTTCCATTTTCTCACGGTCTATAACAGACCATTAACTGTATTGAGCAATGTGTGCATGGTGCCCGTGGCATGCCTGCCAACGACAAGGCATTGCTGTCAGATGCCCGCCGGTCAATAAGGTTCAGATAATCCTCAGGAGAACATTAAGAAACTATTTGTGTAAATAACCTATCTACAGCATTCTTCAATTCTAATGTCATATTCATCAATGACAACACTTTTCTGTCAGTACGCTTTTGTCAAGATCATGTAGCTGATCAGAACTGTTTTAAGACAAATACCTGAGGTATAAGAACAACAACATAATGTGCGTTACGGTAGCTCACAAGCCGCTGTTAATAAATTACAGTTCATGTGATTGGTTATAGTCAGTGGTGTTTGAAGTCTCTACATATAGGCCTATTTAACTATCTGAGGCTACCTACTGCTAATGTGATCTTTAAATGCTCTTTAATATCAAACAATTAAATTTATTCAGAACCTTTGGGAACAAATGCGTAAACCAAAGCTATAAATATGCCTAAAGTCTCGAAAACAGACCTCGTACCTTTAGCAGACTGCCTTGAATTCGACCTCACATCCAACGTCACGTCCTGTTTTCCTGTTGTCATATGTTCTCCATTCACTCAAGGGAGAAAGTACACAAGGGGAGGAAGACCATGTTTGCAAACAATTCCAAGTAGTTTCCAATAATCTTCTAACTCTTAGTCTAGACGTCGAAACTTTTCCAGCTGTACTTCCTAAGGAACCAGACTTTGCCAAGTCTTTAAACTGAGGTGTCTTGTTGACTCATTCAATGAATGGACTCATTTATGTGTTCATTTAAAGGTCATCGCTAATGTTTATAACGACATTTTTGCATTTAAAATTATGGGCTGAGTGGCGAGACCGCAAATACGGCTGTGGTACTTTATGCAGCGGTCACACAGGAATTCTCATTCCATTGACTTTGAAACATTTGAAACATGCCAAAATACGATTTATTTTCTCACAAGTTGCGTTTTTGGTCTGTCACATTCATATGCATATTGTCAAGTTAAAGGATGGGTGAATCGTGAACTGTGAATGCGTATCACGTCAAGACGTGACCAATAAATGATTGATACGTAACAATGTAACCTTTTCTAGTGAAGGAAAATTGAAAATAAAGTAAATCTGTACAATAACAATGAAAGTAACATGTTTAGCACGTTGGAATAAAGGATGTGTGAATAATAAAACAACACTTCAGTGTGTGATGATATCTGTTTGCTGCCCATATAGGCAGAGGTCCTGAAAATCCTGAAATGTGACCACAGCATCTGTTGTTTTATACTGTTCGAAACATATATTGTCCCGTATGCCTAATTATTTGCAAACAAATGCATGCATGCATTTTATTCAAAGTGAGTTAAACTATGCACTTTTCTAAGCCATTATTGTGCAGTCCTGGAAATGGAACGCATAATATTGGGATTGATGGCGCACTGCTCTTCCAGTTGAGTTACAGGAGTTACCAAAAACATTTTGATAGTGCCGTACAATCAGAAAAAATAAAATAGACTACAAAGCGACAGATAGGCTATCCCAAGGCAACTTTCAGAACTAAAATGATCCCTTTCACATGTAAAACAAAAACAGTGCCGAACAACACGGCGTTCAGAACATCACAAGATATCACAACACCCGAGGTAAGGTCACCCAAAGTTAAGACTTTCAAAGCATCATTCAAAACAACATCTCTCCAAAGTGTTTGTGAATACCAGTGTGTAAAAATAGTTATTATTTTCCATTCATAGGAGAGCTCAAGGCACGGCAATGTGGGAAAGGACAGAGAGGATAGCAAGAAGGAAGGAAGGGCCGAGACTGCTGGCGCAGAATCAGACTAATACACACACTCGCGAGCAGACGCAAATGGAAACACAAGCAGCGTGTGAAAGGAAAGTGACTCGCATCTCCAGGAAAAGAGTCTCCGCTTAGAGGATGTTATGGGAAGATACGATGAGGCCGGTCGGAAACGAGATTGACACTTTTCCGTTCAGGATCTCGGGCTCGAAATATACATGCGTACGGCATCTCAAAAGGTCAATTGCATGCTGCTATCTAACAATAGTACACACTTCATAAGCATGGCTTTATAAACAACTCCTCTGACTGACCCTGAAAGTCCAAGAGGAGTGCGGGAGATTAATGAGTCCTTGTTAGCTGTGTTCCATAACTTAGAGACCTTCAAAGGGGCCGTTTACACATTTTTTATAACACATTTGGGGGTCCTGAATACGCAAACTAATTAAGACAGTAAATTTTTGAAAACAACTTATTGTCGTCTTCATGTAAACTACGTAAATGCGGATCATTGTCTTGTTTGTGTTTACTGCTCTGTAGAAGAATGTGTATGTGTGCAGGCATGTAGTGTTTCGTGGTGTTGTGATGGATCGCAGTTGATCCGTGATCTGTACGGATCACGACCCATGGTTCGGCTCCCATGTGATTTGCTGATTAATATGCAAATTAAAATAGGTAAAGTTTATCATTTGCACATGTTTCAAAGGCTTGCAAATGTTAACATTCAAGTGATTTTAAACAATTTAAACAAAGACAAAATCACTTCTGTAGCTCTAAAAATAAAAATAATTCTTGCAGTAAAGACAGTGTTATTATTTATTTAATTCAATTTCTGTAACTAATGCTCATTTTAGACCTTACTTATTGCGGAGGATTTTCTTTTTCTGGGTGAATCATCAAGACTATTGGTCCTTCTAGTTGTTTATCAGGAGTGTTGCGCAATTGCGCAAAGGCTGTTCTTTTCTAAAAATTTAAGAAAATCCTTCGCTACACCTTTAATGTGAAACTTTGTTCTTTTTTAACTCTTTCACCGCCATTGACGAGATATCTCGTCAATTAATAGAAAACGCTTTCCTGCCAATGACGAGATTTTTTCCGCAATACCGCTATTATTCCGCAACTTTTAAAACCCGGAAGTATTGCCCTATGGCAACCGGCTGCATGTCCGTGTCTGTTTTAAAGATCGCTCTGAATGGGATCTCTATGAAAAGTCCGTCACAAAAAATGGAATTATCTCTGCTTTTTGCTCAAAATGTGGTGTTTTTGCAGAAACCTACCCATATTCAAAAGCTGATTACAAAAGAACCCCTGAAGGTAGGATGAAACGTTTTGTTTTGTTTGAAAGCAGAGGGTCTGTTCTTTCATTTGGTATATTGTATGTTTATATATTAAAAGAAGAACATTTTCTGGAAGGCATTAAACTAGGGCTGTGCAAAAAATCGACTGCGGTTATCATGCGCGTGTCATCAGTAAAGCGGGTTCGGTGATTAGTATTAAATCGCCATCAGCTGCTTTCAGATGGAGCGGCATTTATTAAACAGACCCGTAGTTCACTGAGAAGCTAGGCAAAATCGGGTTCATAATCGAGGAAAATCGATTCCGATCTAATAAAAATCTAATAACAAATAAAGAAATTACAAACGTTTAACTCTTTCACCGCCAGCGTTTTAAAAAAAAAGTTGCCAGCCAGCGCCAGCGTTTTTCATGATTTTCACCAAAGTTTAATGTAGGGCTGTGCAAAAAATCGACTGCGATTATCATGCGCGTGTCATCAGTAAAGCCGGTTCCGTGATTAGAAGTAAATCGCCATCAGCTGCTTTCAGATGGAGCGGCATTTATTACACAGACCCGTAGTTCACCGAGAAGCTAGGCAAAATCGCATAGAAAATCGGAATCGATTTTCCTCGATTATGAACCCAATTTTGCCTAGCTTCTCGGTGAACTACGGGTCTGTGTAATAAATGCCGCTCCATCTGAAAGCAGCTGAATTTTGTTATCCCTCACACCCATAGTGTTTCGTCTTCATGGATCCATGTAAACGCATTTTCCTTTCATCAGCGTTGAGGTGTGTATGTGACATTTTTCAAAAACAAAGGAAAAAAATGTCTGCTTTTAGCGTTGTGTAAACATAGCCTGAGACAGCGATTTAGTTCAAATAAATCCTGACATGTGACTAAATTTAAATAGTCTTTACAAACTTTGAAATCGCACATGCCACATGAAGCACAGGATTGACCAAAGTTGCGTTCACAGCTTGCTAGACATGCGTATATAAGATGACGACCTAAAACTGTATTGTATGTTTTTCACAATGTTTGACTCTTCAAAATTATTGGTTACTGTCAGTACTAGATTACATACGCCTATATTCAACATTAACTATTTTATGAGCATTTTTTATAATGCATTATGGTATTGACTTGGCAAGGTCTCTTGTATCCTTTGCATGCTATTACAAAACACTTATTAAATGTGCAATGTGTAACCTTTAAAATTATCTCTTGACAGAAATGGAACTTAATATACATAACTATATTATCAGTGGTGTATAAAGACCTTATATAATGAACCGTATTGTTTTTATTATTTTATAATTTTTATCTACATACACTGCGGGTCCCCTTACATTGAAGTCGCTGTCGTGTTCCTACAGTATCCCTAAGTGGAAAGCTCGTTTCATCCTTACTTTGTTTCAAACTATGACATGTTTGTCCTGTGGCAGCTATCGTAGCTTCTCATTGCGTTTTGAAATTGAGCTTGGTTGCAATCCCACCACTAGATGGCGCTAAAAACTTTTACTGTACCTTTAAACGTTGAAACGTTACCTACGCATGCAACTCACAATATTGGAAACGTGGCTAACCTGTGCATGCGATGCAAGTTATGCAGCTTTAACATAAGACACGGTGTGCGCTGAGCTCGCCGCTGGGTTCAGCGCAGCCAAGATGAATACCCTGTTTGAATGCCCCGTTTCTATTGATCACGCGTGTATTCATCACAGAGCGCAGCGCAAAAGTTAAACTATTTTGAACTTTGACCGCGGCGTGAGTGCAAGCAGTGCTCCGCTGCGCTCAGGCTTTGGTCTACGCAACAACAAACCGCCCACGCACGGAGCAAGCCATTGAAATGAATGGGTTTCATAGCGCAGGGCAGCGCACACCGCATCCTATGTGAAAGCCGCTTTAGGACGAGAGCTTTCCGTAACAACACTAGAAACGTGCAAAGAAAGACAAAATGTCAAAACAACATATATTTTGTTCATCTCAAACCATGCACATTTCTTTTCCGTCGCACATAATGTTTTAGCTAAATTACACTCCGTTCCTATTAATTATTCTTACAAACATACGTGAGAACAGACTGAATATACCAAACGCACTGCTGCTAAAAACCGAGTCTCATACGTGCAATAAATCAGTCATGCAACATCCCATGTGTATGTGACAGATAACAGCTACAGGGCAGAGGGCGCCAATGTATGCATTAAAATCTTACATGTGACTCTGACGGCTGTGGCAGAGATCCAGGGCTCAGCACAGGAGATCCTGAGGGGCTGCAAAGTTCGGGGAAAGGGTTTGGAATAGCTGGCAAAGAAGCAGGACGAACCAGCGACTCTTCTTCTTGAAGACGCCTACAAAGGGTGACAGGCACAGAAAATACAGCATGACCTTTTACATTAAACTTGGCAGACAATTTATTGAAACTAACTAAATGTACATTATGTACTGTATATCTTAAGATATACGTGTTGCTGGGGATCAACCGCACTTGCACTGTTAATACAGTGTAATACCAGTTACTTGTACTGTAAAGTCTAACCTGGTCTTGGTTTATCTCATTGATTCATTAACCATTCTGTGCTCCTGTAACTGCACCAAATCTGTATTTCAATCGTGCAGGGAATCAAAGCTAAAATTCCCCTATAATAATGAAACTTCAGCACTGTAAAGTGATACGTTCATGAAAAATAAAGTAGCCTTAGCCTAGTCATGAAATTTTTATTACATTACAAATTCTACTACAGAATACATAAATGAAACCGAGAGGCAGACGAAAATCAGTTCATGAACTCTCGCGGCGTTCGGCAGAGTTCAGCAGACGTACTCGCAGCCTACGGATGCTAAACCCGTCTGCCAGTCTTTGATCTACATCAATGAGACCAGGAATAAAACATGACTGCCTCAACTCAGTTGGAGCCACCACAATAACTGAGAGAAAAACTGAGGGAATTTTTAAAATCTGACGCGTAGCAGGGGGTGTGCTGTTCAGAGTTCATGGCCAAGTCAGAACGAAACAAGACTGTGCGTTTGTGAAACCTCTAAATGAACCCATCTCGGGGTAGATGTGTGTGAAACTACACCCTGCTGCCATGGAGATCAGTGAGGCTGGGATGAAAGACAGAACCATGAAAGTAACCAAGAAACTTGAGGTGTACATTAAGATCCAACTTACCACCGCCATGCAATTAATGATACATAACAGTCAATAATTGGACATGTTATATATGGGTGATTCTCACAAAATTAGACTTATGAGGTGTCATAAAAAAGTTAATGCAAAGTAAGAGTATCAAAATTAGAAGCATGCAGTTACAAACATCTCTTTATGTACTATTTTGCACATGATTCCAAATGACATCATACAAACAATTTTGTTGTTTTTTCCACATTTAAGGGAAAACTTTTCATTACCGCAACGTGTAACGATTTGGGTTCTTTGACATGGAAATATTTATTATAAAAAAAATCTTTAAAAAAAAAAGATTCAGTGCATGTTATACTATAAACATTTTCAATAAAGAAACATGTGGTATTTGGTGATCATGTAGAGACAATAATAAGAATTTTCTCATCCTCCGCAACATTTTCAAAAAAAAAAAATGTTGGAAGGGACAAAATTGACTGTGACACTCAAAATGGCTACCAGGTAAGCAGTTCTTATTTTTTCTCTCCAGATAAAAGTAAAAAATGTATTAAAACTTTTTAGTTCTCATTACCGAAACATGAGTTTGTAAAAGCATATATATTATGTAATATCATGTTGCGGTAATGATAATTTTTGATAATGATAATCTAAGAAAAATATATATATATTTCTATAGGAAATAGAGAGAGAGAAAGAGAGAGAGAGAGACACATTTCTTATTTGAATATATTTTACCTGACAGCCTGTATGTGCATTGGCTGAGATCGACGAAGCTTTTGGGCAGGAAGGTGGGGGACGGCCACTTTATTAGTAGGGGCCCGTGGCAGAAGGGCCACTCTACTGCCATGGACTTCACTGCCATCGTTTCTGTGCAAGAGGGGGGCGGAGTCAGCATGTAAGGTCCCGCAGGATGCATATGAGCTATCATAGGACGAAAGAGAGGCCATGTCATTCACCAGGGCCTCCAGATCTACATCATCATCTATAGCGAAGAGAAACAAAAAAAATTGTTGTACCATGTCATTAATAAGGCACAGAATTGTATTATCAATTTATTTCTATAAAGCTCTTAATATCATAATTTTGCATTATTGCAAAGCAAATACATTTTAGAACAAAGTAGAGACGTAAGGAAAAACACTGAGAAATGAAATGATAAATAAACAGAACGCATGGTGGATTATTGCAAATACATAATACATTACCATCTGATACCATCACTGTACTAAGGCACAACCAACCACAGAACATTTTTGTACGGGTACATTTCCTTTTTTTCCCATTTTCATTCTCACACTGACAAACTGTCACCACCATGTTTGACTGGAATGTTCTTTCGCTTCATGCCAGATATAATGGGATGCATGTCATCCAAACCGTTCCATTTTTGACTCGTAAAACATCCCTCCAAAAGTCTTGGGGATCAGCCAGGTGCTTTTTGGCAAATGAGAGATGAGCGTTTATGTTCTTGGTTAGCAGTGGTTTCCACATTGCTCCTCTGTCAACCCACATTTCTTTGGAAGTTTTTTTAAGGCACACTGTGGCTTCCTGGATGATTTTAAGCTGAGCCACAGGACACATTTTGGCATTTTGGTCGTGGAAGATTCACTACTGTGTCCACTTGTTCTCCCCGTTCGGAGATTATGACTCTAACCACCATTCTGTGGTGTCCCAGATTTTTAAAAACGGCCTAGTAAATCTCTTCGAAATCGCCATTAGGTTTCCTGTCATCTATATCTAAAAGATCTTCCTTTCATTGTGGTATAATATGGTTGCTACGTCTTAGTGCTTTGTGGTGTAGTGGGATCTGGGATGATAATCAAACTAGTATGGCAAAAGGTTATACTTTTGAACCCAAAGTTTAAAACGCCAAGATTCACCTCTAGTCAAACACTTAAATCAGCTTTAGTCTTTTGCACTTTAAACATTTTTTTTATTATTTTGAAGGGTTGGAGCTAAACTCTCCAAAGCTGCGGCCTGATCTAAACTGTTGAATAATAAGGATGACCTGAAAGCAATGTGTCACAAACAGCAATTTGCCACAAGGTGGCAGTATCAAGTTATTCGATTAAACAGCATATTCAAGCGGTCAAGCCCTTGGATCACAATTTCCAGTGTCCACTTGGCAAGACCCTTCATACCACACTCAAAGTGATTCAAAATGACCTGACAACAATTTCTAAAATATATGCCATTAATCTTTCTTATTCATATACAACATATCATGTGCTGTGAATAAACCAGCAGGTGGTTTTGAAATTTGTTTGCTGTAGTTGACAGACACTTACACACGTACATGCATGCCATTACAGGCTTTGTTTAAAGCAAATATGTCAGGTTTAATTTCTGCAATTCAATTATTTAATGACTGAATCATCTTGTATGCTTTAACCAACCACTGTTTCTGTTATTTTATTATGCAAACAAAAACATTGCATAATAAAGAACTAGAACCTGGCACAGGTCTAAGAACAACAACACAGAAATCCTCATGAAATGCTTAAAAAGGTTTACATGTAGACATGGAGTCTAAATGCTGTGTTACACGTACGAGTTTACTTTATTACCATTAAAGATATGCATAGATAAGGAGGCAAATGTGTGCAACAACTCTTGGCAGTGTAAGCTTGCAACTGAAAAAAGGAAGACCATTCTATGTAGTTGACCCCAAGGTCCCGCAATGTTCTGGTCTAGGACAAGATACGGTTTATGATACCATACCAGGTCTAAATCAAAGTTCTGCCTCAGACTTCCTCAAATATACCAGCAGTGGCCAAACACAGCATTCCTCACATACCCCAGATCCACACATTTCCGTGTATGTGAGGGTTTGTGTATGTACAGAGAGAGTTCGGTGAGTGACCCGTGCATTTTACGTGCCTACAGCAGTCTCATCAAAACACATAAGAGGATACAGTGGTATGATTCAATAAACTTTAAGACAATGGGATTTTCAATAGGTACGACCTGTATAAATGTTAAAGAGGATATTTCCTTTTGCTGTTCTCAGCGCCAGACAGACTGCTCTTTAAATATGCCATGAGAACAGCAAAGTTAGTATTAACACTAACTAAACCTGCATTGTATTACCTTGGTTTTACCATAGTAATACTCAGTACCATGATGGCACTATTGTGCATCATAAATACATGCTTGATACAAGGAAACATGGTAAAACCATACATCTTGGCCATAGTGATTCTCAGATAAAAGGTGTAAAAGCGGTCACCGGGACAAATACCCTTGAAAAGTCCTTAATACTGCATGTACCATTTACTTTTCGTACCAATATGTAATTTTGATGTACTACTATGTACTTTTTAGTTAAAAATGTGTACTTTTAAAAATGGCACCACCCCAGTGACAACTTTTGTACTTTTTTATCTGAGAGCATACTATCTTAAAGGAATAATCTACTCATTTTCAATATTAAACTATGTTAATACCTTAACTAAGAATTGTTGATACATCCCTCTGTCATCTGTGTGCGTGCACGTAAGCGCTGGAGCGCGCTGCGACACTTCGATAGCATTTAGCTTAGCCCCATTCATTCAATGGTATCAAACAGAGATAAAGTTAGAAGTGACCAAACACATCAACGTTTTTCATATTTAAGACGAGTAGTTATACGAGCAAGTTTGGTGGTACAAAATCAAACGTAGCGCTTTTCTAAGCAGATTTAAAAGAGGAACTATGTTTTATGGCGTAATAGCACTTTTGGGAGTGCGTCGACTCGGCGCAGTAACAACCTCCCTCTCCCATTATGAGAGGGAGAAGGGGAGCGGACTTTTCAGGCGAGTCGAAGTACTCCCAAAAGTGCTATTACGCCATACAATATAGTTCCTCTTTTAAATCCGCTTAGAAAAGCGTTACGTTTTATTTTGTACCACCAAACTTGCTCGTATAACTACTCGTGTTAAATAGGAAAAACGTTGATGTGTTTGGTCACTTCTAACTTTATCTCTGTTTGATACCATTGAATGCATGGGGCTAAGCTAAATGCTATCGAAGTGTCGCAGCGCGCTCCAGCGCTTACGTGCACGCACACAGATGATAGAGGGACGCATCAACTCTTCTTAGTTAAGGTAATAACATAGTTTAATATTGAAAATGAGTAGACCATTCCTTTAATCCCATCACATTTACTTTAAGCAGTATATCTATATGGTACTTTGAAAATGTACCACAATATTACCATGTTTTTGGATTTTAAAACATGATGCAAACCATACGACATATCACCAAAGAGGCTAAACATCACTTTGCAATGTTAACAAAAACGTTACTAACATGCAATCCTGATAAACTTATCTTTTTATGTCTTAATGACAAACTAGAGTTTAAATAAATCACTGTGTGTAAATGTCCCATATATCAGAGCCAGTCAATAAGGACGATTCTTAGATAACAGCATGTAAGTGGATTAATAAACATGGATACAATGATCTCAGAGGCCAATACAGACACAGTGTCTCTTTCCTTGTCTCTCCCACTCTCTCCCTCTGTGTTACTTTGTGTTAGAAGACGGTCCAACTGTGTCCAGCTCTTCAGTGTCTCTGTTATTGTGTGTGTGCTGAATGTAGGTCACCTCATAAAACTTCAGCTCCAACTTATAGTCCACAAACACAGACATGTAAGTGCAGGCATGCACCCCCTCCACCCCCTTGATTCCTGGCCACAGATAACTAGAAGCGAACACAGCACAAAAGATTTATGGGGTTCTCAGTGTGCGCGCGTGTGTGTGTGTGTATGCCTATAATTGTGGGAGCCAAATTTTGTGAACTCATATATAATCTCACAAATATAATGAAACATTGATTTATGTATGACACATGGGTATCTATATGTACTATCTTATAAACATCACTGCATGCTTGTGTATGTTTACTTAACCATATAAATATACAGCTTTGACTAAAGTTTGCCAAATATTACAAATAGTCCTTATGTGGACAATGTAAAATCTTACTTAATGTTTCTGAGGATGATTAAAGGGACCTTCCAATTTTTTTGAAAATATGCTTATTTTCCAGCTCCCCTAGAGTTAAACATCTGATTTTTACCGTTTTGGATTCCATTCAGCTGATCTCCGGGTCTGGCGCTACCACTTTTAGCATAGCTTAATCTGATTAGACCATTAGCATCACGCTAAAAAATAACCACAAATGTTCAATATTTTCCTATTTAAAACTTGACTTCACTAGTTACATCGTGTACTAAGACCGACTGAAAATTAAAAGTTGCGATTTTAGCCAGATATGGCTAGGAACTATATTCTCATTCTGGCGTAATAATCAAGGACTTTGCTGATGTAACATGGCTGCAGCAGGCGTAGTGATATTACGCACTGCCCGAAAATAGTCCCCTGCTATTGAAAGTAACCAAGGCGACTATTTTCGGGCAGTGCGTAATATCACTACAAATTTTTAATTTTCCGTCGATCTTAGTAAACAATGTAACTACAGAAGAGTCAAGTTTTAAATAGGAAAAATATTGAAACTCTTTGGTTATTTTTGAGCGCGATGCTAATGGTCTAATCAGATTCAATGGATTATGCTAAGCTATGCTAAAAGTTGTAGTGACAGACCCGGAGATTTTCAAAAAAAAGTGAAGTGTCTTTTTAAATCTAGAGATATTAAAAATCATCTGATTTCTAATTTGTCTGATAGACTCAAAGATACACAAAAAGACTAGTGAACAATAGTTAACAATCAAATCATGAATATTAATGTGTATATACGTGTATATATTTACATTTTATCAAAAAAAAAAATTACATTTGCATTTATTCATCCAAGTGACTTACAGTGCATTCAAGCTAAACATTGTATCAGTATGTGTATCAGTATAATATACATCAATGTCAGTATTTTTGACAGCACTGACCAATGTGGTCGGCCCACAATCTATATACATGCATGCAAAAAAAGCCTTCTTGGCTTTCTCAAAAATATATTTGCCGGCGGGTAGTGACATAAAGCAAGACAGCATCTGGAAAGCAGAGCTGAACACACACACACTGTGAACACATATGCACACAAAAAAATCTGTGGCCAACAGCCTTGCTCACAGCTATAAAACAGTTAGGGATTGGGGGAAGGCCCTGGCTTGCACAGTCCATAGAGGATATACAAATTTAAGTGCTCACAACCACTGCAGCTACAGGATTGACCCTGGTAACCTTCCCGACCTTACAGAACCCGGTGACCTGCTACACATATTTAAATACACACACACAACCACTGAGAATAACCGCTGCATTGTACTGCATGTACGCTAATTGTTTTTTTCGAAATACAACCTGGCTGGATGAACAGCAAGTGGCAAGTGAATAAAAGACTTGATTGTGAGAAACAATCATGTCCCGTTTTATTCAAGTGAATTGTGTGAATTATTCATTAACCTTTTAACAACCCACCTGGGTGATTATGAGAATTCCGATTGGATGACTGTTGGAAGCGTGAGCCAAGGAGAGTGGATGGCCTGTGAGAAGGGGTGCGGTCAACATTGTCCTAAGGAGAAAGAGCGAGAAGGTTAGAGAGATTCAAGCAGGAGATATGTATGTACAGCTGTATGTTATCCATCTCAAGGTATAGACAGACCGACACAGTATATAGGCATACAGACAGATAAGTAGTGGACAGATCAGACGGACAAATAATTATAAAATATATGTGATATATGTGCATGTGAAATTTTGCTGAGTTGCACATATTTTCTTCAACGCAACTAAATTAAGCCAAAACCAATAAAAGCAAACATACACATGCAGAGTCAGCTCACATCTTCTCAAACACATGCACTATATCACACTATATAATTCAAAGCAGAATGCATAAAGCTTCGAGTAGTCCAAGAAAAAATAATAAAAATAAAGCCACATTTTCAATTTCCAGTTTTCTAGGAAACCCAAGAACATGGAAGCCGAGTTTCCAGGAACTGGACTCTGCCAAAGGTCCCCATACACTCCACTGGGCCTTTCTTCTTTCTATTGCTCTCCTCGCACTGCAGCATGCCAAGCGGCTCTCAGAAAATGAGAAAACATCTATAAAAACGAGCGGCGGAAATTTATAGCTCTGAGAAAGAGCTTCTTTAATGCTTTAGCCAGTGCACTGTTAATCTTGCACCGTGTAACAAACACAAAAATGTACAATGGGAAAGATTCTGACTCCATTCAATGCTTTATGTTTGTTTTATTTGGTACAGGGTCATTTTCTTGAACTGTTACAGAGTAAAAAGCATGCAAAAAAAGAAGTGGAACAAAGCAAAGGATGATCGAGGAATGCGGGAGGGTGTGTGCAAGTGTGTGTGTGTGTGTTGCACTTGGATGATCTCCAGGCCTTGTGGCCGTTATGTAAACCTTAACCCCCCAGCTGATTCTGTGGGGCAACAAAAGCGCAGAATTTCCTAGAAAGGCGGGTCACGTGACCCGCGCAGAGCCTAGGCTATTGACAAAGGGTGGTTAGAAAGCTGAACCATTTAGGCGTTGACCTCCGACCTCTCCAGCTAAAACTTGGCAATTGGAGGCGCTGCTGTGATACACAAATGCACAGACACACACACACCTTCCAACTACTCAACTTTCCCATTTGGCTCCTACCCGCCAGACTTTTTGTCCCCTGCTATAAACCTGAAACTCTATTCCAAGTCTCAGTTTGACCTTTGACCCTAATCTTCATTCGCAACACAAGCAGCTTGCAACCCATCCCCAAACTTAAGTCAGTGGAGAACAGTGCGAAGAAAAAGTATAGGAGTACAAAAGTAGCAAGTAGCAGTACTACTAAGTAAGTAGTAGTAGTATACAAACTGCAGTTTTAAATCTAACAGGATGAAGTAAAATCCATCAAATGCCATTTTTGATCTTATAAAAAGCTACTAAAATACAGAACATGGCCCCTTTAATTCATTAAAGACAAAATGAGCAGAACCACAGGGGCAAGTCAGGGTGACTGTGTTGTGTATACTTGTGACTTGTGAAGTGGATATTTGGGCTGCACTCTTCCCCCACACTTATAAAGATTTAGCCCAGGTGCCCATGGCTCAGAGAAACCCCCTGCAGAGTTATATATACGCCCACAGGGGGCAGTCCGCACCCCTTCCTTCACTGTGTTTACACTAAAGTCCTGCCACGTTCACAGGCACTGCATAGGGCATCCCAGGCGAGAAGAATGGGGGAAGGTATAGAGGTAGTTGATATAAGTTGAGTATAATAAAGAAAGGAATAGATTGTGAAGGGATAAGTCGTTTGTGAGGTTAAAGTAAAGGAATGATTTAAGAGAGAGTGAAAAGTCAGAGAGAGGGCTGACTGTGCAGCGAGGGTATAAATAGCAACAGCCTCCACTTTGCAGGTCAGCATGTCAGCTGTGTGGCACCATGGCAACGCCATGGCGACGAAAGGCATGCGGACATGCCACAGAACCCTGGGGAACCGCTGCTGGTGCCGGCACACTGGAGGGACGAATCCGCTTATGCTGGTTTTGAAGGAGTTGGGTTCTACATAAATTGCCTCCCAAAGTACTTAAAGCACAATGTATGACACAACGTATGAATGTCTGTGCCTTTGAAAGCAAGTGTTTAAAAAAGCACTTTTCATGTAAAATCACACAAAATCAAACAAAATTGATACTATGGTCAACATCATGATATATTTGTGCACTTTCTACACCTGTGGATACTTTGTCAGGACATCTGTGTGAATTTGATAGAATATGACCTTGTTGTTGTGGGAGATGCAGACTTTTATCACACCCCCAACCAGTACCAATTAAATCCACAACTGCCTAATGTGAAAAATGTACCAATGTGACCCTGTTTGTGAAATCCAGGTTAAAGTCTCAATCTTATAATGACTATCAAGAGCATCAGAGATTGATTTTAATCATTGTCATGACTTTGCTGAGACAATATTAAATGTGCCAAAGAATGCATTGAAATAATGTGTTAAATTGTTCTCTGATATCTACATTGAAGGTATGTGCGAAAAAATATCCAGAAACGTCCATTTACAACCCTGGGATTTGCCCTTGGAATGAAATGTTCTATTATTACCTCATTTGAATATTCATGTTGAGCTCTGCTCTGATTGGCTGTTTCTCAGAGCAGTTCAGTTCTGTGTGTGTAAACAGACGTATATTTGAGCCTGTATCAGATAAGGATACAGATTTTAAGGAATAATCAATTATTCAGAGATTGTTACAGGACGATTCTGAGTGGTACGTTTGTGTTTTTTTAGTATGGATCTGCAAAACGCAACTGTAATGTCAATACTTCCGCCTAAACTGTAGCATGCAGCGTTAAATAGCATACTTGTTTTTAAGCATTGTAACAAAATTGTAACTCATTTAAAGGAACAGTTTGTAGGATTGTGGTCAAAACGGGTACTGCAATCACACAAGTGGTGGCCAATACATAACATGACAACATAAACATCAGTTGAGGGCTGCAACTCCACTTTATAAATGACAATATCTTGGCCGGACCACTGTTGTCAGTGATATAAGTATTTGAAATGAAAATGATTTCTTAATGTCTAGTGACATATCAGGGCCATTTTATGATTTAATTGATATCAATTTCTTGCATACTGTTCCTTTAATGTGTAATTAAAAGTTGGGGCGTACATCATGACTGTAAGGTCGCAGTCAATGTTATGTTTAGATTGGCGTATTTTCCAGCGGTCTTTTGCATGCAAAAGATTTAAATAAGGAGGAGGAAACAATAGTGTTTGAGGCTCACGATATGTCATTAATATGTACAAAACTCATTCATCTATGCCTAGGTAAATACAGTTCTCTATTTTACGGCACATTTAAAGATATCAAGGTTACATTTTCACATTATGTTCTTTACATTATGTTGGATGATTACATTATGTAGGGTCACATATCATCATTTACATTCATGCAATTGGCAGACACGTTTATCCAAAGCGACTTGCAGTGCATTACAAGGTACACATTTTTATCAGTATATGTGTTCCCTGGGTTGAAACCAATGACCTTTTGTGCTGCTAATGCAATGCTTTACAACCGAGCTATACAGGACACATATCATATAACTATAAAACTCTTGATTCATTCAGAACATTATAAAAGTTAATTTGTAAATGTAGTGGAGAAAAATGGTTAAGTGATGTAATGTTTGAGAAAAGGTGTAGTATAATTTGTTTGCAATTGCCACTGAGTTTGCATCAGTGCAATTATAATATATTTATATTAGTAATGCAGTATGTAATGTGTTACAGGAATATTGGACCTCACCTGGTAGTTTGGATGATGTAGAAAATAGTCTGGGCATCCAGCTAATGCCATACTCAGAAAAACTGCAGATGTTTTCAGTCGTCACATTCACCTCCTAAACCCTGTGCAGTAGCCTGAGAGAGATGACAGAGAGAGAGAGAGAAAGCGAGACAGACAGAGAGAGACTTGATGTTGAATGATTTATTACTAAATATCAAACATATTTGACATATTAGCCACATATTAGCCATGGTCTGCTACTTTCCAGACAGTTGCAGTTGGTATTAGGGGAGGGACATGCGCATACTAGAGAGCATTTGATGGGATAAAAATCTGTGTAGTGCAACATGAGTCACCATCAATATTTTTAGTGTCTTCTCAGAAGAGAAATACTGGAAACTGTCCATGTATATCTGCTAACGTTCAATTTGTCAACATTTAGGAGTACACCAGCATTACTGAGGGAATCAAAGCTAACAGACATGGGCTATGAAGCTACATAACTCTTTTTATGGCATCTCAAGTGGGATTGTTTATTAAAGGACCATCCAAGTACTATACCACAATCACAAACAAAATTTTACATTTGACCATGGACCACGAAACAGCCATAAAACACATTATTTTTAAATTGAGACGTACACATCATCTAAAAACTGAATAAATAAGCTTTCCATTGATTTAGGGTTTGTTAGGATAGGACAACATTTGGCCGAGATAAAAGTATTTGAAAACCTGGAATCTGAGGGTGTAAAAAAATCAAAACATAAAAAAATGGCCTTTAAGATTGTCCAAATGAAGTCCTGCATCCACTCACAAAAATAATGTTTTGATATATTTACTAGAGCTGTACCGATATATCGGCCAATAATCGGACAATAAAAGCAATTTTTTCACACTAACGGCCAATAGTTTAAAAACAGCCATGTTGATGCCAATATATCCTGTCAATCAAAAGAGAACAAGAAAATAAAATGAATTTGAGCTCTTTGTATAGACCGTTTCATCTGACGCACGTGCGGTGACGTGTTACACGTCTGTTCGGAACTTTACTTCTGGTTTCTGTTTGTTTAATGGTCTGACTAGTTGCTAAACTGAACTCTTGAACAAAAACCTTGTGGAAAATACCAAATGTTTTGGTTTCCTAGGTAATCTATGCTTTCTTTTGCTTGTTATATAAATAAACTACTTTAAAAGGACTTTGTTGTTATTTTTTCTAAGCCGAGTTTACCGGAAGTTACGTGTACTCCACGAAAGCCGCTTGTTTATGTTGTTACTTCTGAAACAGTCTATAGAAAATGTAAAGAAACATCACTCGTTTAATATTTAATATCTTCAATATGTCTTGAGAATTTAGTTAATGAAAGTTAATATAACCACTAACCATCGGTATCAGCAATGGACGATATCAGTCTGAAAAATCGGCTATTGGTATCAGTGGAAATATTTTAACATTGGTGCATCTCTATTATTTACGGTAGGAAATTTATGAAGTATCTTTGTGAAACATAATAATTTTGACCCATAAAACGTACTGTTGGCTATTGCTACAAATTTACCTGTGCGACTTGAGTAACAGACCTGGTTTTGTAGTCCATGGTTACGTATGACTATCAAAGAACGTTTAACATTTAAAATTCCTTTTTCACCCCCACAACGCAATTTACAGATACTCTACTGTAGATTTACCAAAACAGATTCACTTAACAAGGGATGTGGTCAAACTTAATCAAGTGAGGACACAGATATGCCTTAACATAGTTTGTAATACGTTTACTGCAGACTACCAACGTGTTTGACACAGCATGTTACACGACTTAAAATTCACTACTTAAAATAGCACTGCACAATTTAAAACTGATCTCCTCTGAGCGAGAGGGTTGGGAGATGAGGGCCGTGTAAGGGCAGGCTTAAAAAGTGAGCTACAGGTCAAGCTGAACAAGAACTGTCAGAAAGAAGATGTAAAGAACTGAAGATAGATGAATGGAAGCCACAGAGAAATTATGTTTTGGTTTCCTCCAGGAACATTTTGATCTAACATGCCTGAAAGTAAAGCTCAACCCTGAACCAAAGTACTTTTTGACAAGGTACTATATAGGTCCAAAGTGAAAACTAACAGAGCCAAACATGTGGTTCTAAACTTTGGGATGAAGGCTCAACCTGAACGGCATGAGCACTCCACCAAAAAACCTCAAATTAACATCCAGCACTGAAAAACTCAGGGCCGCTACGCATCAGTGGACGAGCTCATTATACTGAAGAAAAAGAAAGACACACACATTCATGCACGTATACGCACAAAGACGCGCTGGCTAATGACTGAGACCACACGCTTAGGTAGTCTCTATTAGGCCAGCAAAGGAGGTTCAATCAGGTGCATGAAGTTCAAGTGAGCACAGACCTGGAACAGAAAGTTGAATTTTGTGGTTTTTAGTCCATGCATGTTAACTTTGAGACCACCTATATACTCTACATCCATAGTCACCAACCCTGTTCCTGGAAATCTACTGTCATACAGTTTATGAAAATTAGATATTTAGTCCAACAAGATAATCTTTACAGATGAACACAACTTTTTATGAAATGAAAGTCTAAATGCATTGTGCCCATGCTGCATTGTTTTTGATGGTCTCGATGTCCCCGAGAAAAGTCTGTAGTCCCATGTAGCATCTCTTAAAAGCCACTTTTAAGCATTCAAAAACCCATTGACTTTGGGACGATGGAACCAGAAGTGCTAAAACTCGCTTCCAGGGTTTGCCCACCAAAAATACGTCATCCCTGCTGCACTCTATTTGCTGGGCTTGTTGAAAAACAATGCATGTTTAAGAGTTTTGGACAAGCTCAATGAAAAGCCTGCACAAAGCACGTTATAAATTAGAAACCACATGTCTCTTGACAACAGCAATGAAGTCATTTTTAACACAACTACTGATGCAACTTGTGAAATCAGCCTGGTCGAGGTTCTGAAATGCAGATGCACGACAAATCCACTTTCCACATCTGCATCAAATCTTTTAAAGTTTGTGGTTCGAAGACAAAGCTGACCTGAACATACTTTTAAAATCCATTTAAAGAAAATGTTTCCAAGTTCAAGTGTCAGCAGTTCATTTAACTTCGCCTTCTATCGATGCAGGTGCTGACTGACAGGGGCTCAATTGTTTCGGTTATGTAATCCAACCTGTTATTGTTAAAATATCAGACACTATATAAAACCGCCAAATACCGATATGGTCCACCAGCGTGTTGGATGGCGCTCTGTACAAGAACCGACAAGAAACACTTTTTATAGAATGAGGGGAAGAAATGGGCACATGAGGGATCTTCACTGTTTAGAGATGGCTACATTTTTAATGACTGTCCTATCGGGAGGCAAATTAAGAGGGCGAATGGATCCCACTACTCCCTCTCATGACTGCTGAGGAATTCCAAGGTCTTGGTGATCGTTCCAACTGTGTCCCATTCTTCTTTGAGTACATACATAAACACAGGTCAAGTGCTCTTCTTTCCTTCATAATAAAAAATAGTTGAGGCATTCTTCCTGGAAACACTCAATTAGTGAACAAGACAACCACTTGGCCTGAAACCTCCTTTCTCATATCAACAGTTGTCATCACCGTCATTGGTTGGAACATCTCTTAAAGAAAAGTCATTGTGGGTCATCCAAGTCAGCAGATATAAAGGCATATTGAGCTTTGTGTTTTTAAACAAAAAGTAAAAGTCCAAAGGATTAAACTGGCAAACATTGTTTTTATAAATCAAGTATGGGGAAAGAATTCATTTTAGAAAAAGCTAACTATCCAGTAAAAACATTAGTTCACCTAAAAATTCTGTCATGTAATCCCAAACTCATCTGAGTTTCTTCCTCCCATGGAATGCAGAGGAAACATTGCGTAATGAAATCGGAATGAATGGGGACCGTCAAATTCAGCCAATAATGGTTATTTATGGCATCGTTACTTTCAACAGTGTATATCTGATTGATTAAGTTCTTCAACAACCACATAACCAAGTCAAAATCTTCCCATGCAGAACTTCCCAGAAATCTTCCAAGGCTTTCAGAGACTCCCACTCCACCCAAACTAGGTTCTTGAGGAAATGTTTCTAAGAGACAAGGGCCAGGTGCATGTTTGTTTTATGCCTTTATAATGGTATCCCCTGCTGTAAGAGGAATTTGGGTGATTGGGTTAAGGGTTATCATGAGTTGACTCGAAGGAGATACAAAGGCTTGAGGTAATCACCACAAAGTTGTGTTTGTATTGCAAATGAGAAAACGCTACGTCCCTAACGTACAGACCAACGGAGATGCGGTCATCTAAACACGGAGGAGCAGAGGAATACAGTGGACACGGATGACGAGTGCCACATTGTGTTATCTTGGATTGCACAAAGGCCAATGGAAGGCGGTCGTGGTAGGATGGAGAGATCAAAAGAGTTATCGCCCTGTGACGGTCTGTCAGAGGCAGCTGGGTATGCGTGTGTTCCAAGACTCCAAAATCAGGTCAAAATCTAACACGGACCACCCGTGTGACCACACAAACAAAAGTGAACGAGAAAATATGTCCAACTTGGGACAGCGAGGGTATCAAAACAAACTGACAAACTTAGTTCCTATACGGACTATCTCTGTAAGCGAACAGAGTTTGATAGGTTGTGACTGTTCATGTGTAGTTTCAACATACTCATGCTCTAAATATACAGTTTTTGGACCGACCTAAACCACTTATGCAGACTTCAGCAATTCTGACCAAAACAAACACAATAGGCATGGATCCGTCAGCAATGGTTAAATTAGGAGCACATGTAACAGAACTCTCCCTGTCAAAACTTTTGCACGTTTTCTTATTCTCTCAATCCCCAGAGACTCCATGTGGCCAAAGCTAATAATAGTGAGTACACTACTCTTAAACCTCATCTCTCTCTTACTTTAGCTTTCTAACTGCAGTTTTGCAGGACTTTAGCATACATGCTAATTTGATCATTTTTAGAATGAACACATTGGGTGCTCATAAGCGCGTACTTGCACTATTCAAACCAAACTGCACACAAGTGCGTATGACCCCCAAACCATTGTTCGTTTGACTCAATGTGATTGCTCGGTACCGTGCCTGTCCGGTTAATCGCACCCTGGCCTGGTTGCACAGGTGGGCTTGGGGCATGGTTCACTTGGATTATATGCCGTTTCTCAATCTGAAAGCTGCAGCCTTCGGATGTCCCATATGCAGGTTGCATACATCCCCTAGCCTGGTTTATTTAAGTTAACTGAGCAATATATTCATAAGTTACAAGCATATTACAACAATTTACAATTAAGGTTAAAAAGACTTAAGACTTCCGGAGGCTGCAGCCTTTGGATTAATTACCACCTCGTTTGGGATTCCAAGCGATCTGAGCTGATACTAACACGTGACGCAAAAATACTATAGATAACTGATTGGTCTGAGAGAATCGTAACTACCACTGTCATTGCTAAACCTTCGTCATTAGCTTTACCTTCGTACTTGCATTGTCTTGAGCAAACCTGTTGTCATCTGTGCTTTGTTGTAAGTTCCCAAACTCCCTTTTAATGGTGAAAAACATCCACAGGCTTTGAATCAGGAACACCATACCAGTGTTTTCCTTGTAGTTTGCACACGTTAGCATGTATGCACGGCATTTTTGCAATTTAGCGGAGCACATCAATGACGCCACGAGGGTTTGTACAAAAACTGTCACGTGAGACAGAGTTAGTGATAAACGCGATGTGCTAACATCTATTCGTAGTGTTCAATTTTGATTTTGTGGCAGACTGACAAATAAATGAATGTATGGGAAACACTGCATTTTTCAACAGGGCACGCTCCCACTTTTGTGTGATGTCACAGCAGTAGGCAGCGCAAATAGAACGGCACGCCTATAGTCCCTCCCACTCTGAAGTGCTACTAAACTCAATGGAAAACGACCTGACCCGTGCAATGGAATAGCGCCATTACTGGTTGGAGAATAGTTACTAGTTGAGACTGACCAGTTCATTGACACATAACAATTTCAGGTGTCAGTCGCATGACTTTGTTTTGCATTCACAAATGCATAACCTCTCTTTTGCTACACTGAATGACTTTTTGTCACTTTGGAGCTGCAAATCACTGTCAGTGTGCTTGACATTACCTCTATGACACATCATTCATGTCCAGATGATCCATTAAAACCAAATACAAACTAATAATGAGGTGCATTGTTACAGTCTGTGGTGTTTGAACCACACTGTATGCGTGACGTATCAAGCTTCACTTATCTATAAAATAGTCAACTGAAATGACATAAATGTGAACTCTCTAGCCCTGGAGGAGGCAATTTAGAGTTGTCGACTTGCTTCATTGCTCGCTGCAAAATCTCAGCCAAATAAAACCCACACAATTCTAGTTATGATGTGTGTGCGCGTGCATGTGTGTGTGTGTGTGTTTGTAAAAGAAAGTGGCAGAACTCATGTGTGTGTCTGAACATGCCTTTTAAAACACAACCCCAGCATTTGGCCAGTCTATTGTTAGTTAACAACTAAACAACTTCCCTTCCTGCCTTGACAAAAGATACAATTTTTTTGTTACAGTGTGTCTGTGTGGGTCTGTGTGTGTGTGTGTGTGTGTGTGTGTGTGTGTGTGTGTGTGTGTGTGTGTGTGTGTGTGTGTGTGTGTGTGTGTGTGTGTGTGTGTGTGTGTGTGTGTGTGTGTGTAGAGAGAGAGAGAGAGAGAGAGAGAGACAGAGAGAGAGAGAGAGAGAGAGAGACAGAGATAGCTCACACAAGATTATTACATAACTCTATTGAACATTTCCACTGGACAATTATTTTTTAATAAATGTAAAATCTTATTTGCATGTGTGGTGCACACATCAAACATTTGCATAATAACATAATGTAGGATTAGGATTATGTTGCGGTTTATATGGCCACACTACAGAACAAGCTCATTCATAACAGTCCTCTTTTCACTGAGACCTCATTGAAAACCAGTCCAAAACAAAAAATGTAAAGTCTCCATCAGCCTAACCACAAACTCGAAATACAACAAAAACTTTAGTTTAGGCCAAATGTGTATTTTCTGCATCAAACAGTAACTTTACATTATGCACAGTCTATCTTAAATACACCCCCTTGTGAAAATGGACATGGTTTTATTATTTTATTATAATAAAGGTAGTTGAGATAGTAACCTTGGTTTTGTGTTGTTGTTGCTTTTTGGTGGACAAGTTATCATCTGTATTACCCATTGTTTACTATAGCCTAGATATCATCGTTAAACTATGGTAACTATATATATTTTTTATACATTATGATTTTCATAACAAATACCGTTACTGTAGTAAACCCGTAGTTAATTTTCGTGGGTGGAGACTCGTTAAGTTATTTTGTAAACATGCGTCCGCAAAGTTCACCGGTAAACACTGGCTGCAGACTTTACCACAGACTTTACTTTATTAAAACTTATAGGTGAACCTATCTCACTCATAAAGTCAATGTACTTCAATTCGACTCGAATAAACATTGTGAAGCTTTTGCTCACGACAGTATGAGTAAAACGCTACACAAGCACGCATGCATTACATCCAAACATGTACAAACTATAGCATGAACACGAAACCATATGTTTCAACGCAAATAACTAGAGGACTCACCTTTAAATCGATACTCTTCTTGGGTAAATAACGACGAAACCTGAATGAAAAGGGAGGAAATTTAACTGGATTATTTTGGGATGACAAACTGTGTGCACGGGGACGGGGGTTAAACGTTTTCCTCGCGATCCCGCATGCGCTACGAGGTCAGAGCCGCGTCCGCACAACTTGTGCTCAGCTGACTGCTTCAAGCGCACGAGGGTGAGGAACTCTTCCAGTCCCGCCTCCTTCGCCTAAACCACACCTCCTATGATAGGACCCGCCCACATTAACCCATTCCGTAATGGTCTGTTGAAAGTCTAACACACAGAGCCATTTTATTAGTATAATATTAATGTTTTATTATTCAATATAATCATTTACCTGTAAAATCTGAATTGATTACATAATGTATTGTTTTCCAAGTAAAAAAGCACTGTAAACAGGACATATATTCAATGTGAGTAACGTGAGCTTAATATGGCCTCTCCTATCTGACCTGAAATTCCCAAACCACATGGTACCTTCTGTCCATGTATTATAATGCATGAGACCTTTAGCACTTCTCATGATTTATGATATTCCAATGTCAGGTTTCATTATCCAAACATCTGCTGTCTTTGAATTTGTTACATAATCTGAAATCCATTTGAGATGCTCATCGCTACAAGAATCTAACTGGACAAAAGGACAGTAATTCCAGGAGCTGGCTCTGGGTGTTGATAGGGCGAGTGTGGGAGGATGCTTGGGATTGCACAGCCCATAAAATATGTCCCTATGCCAAACCTGAAGGGACGCGCCTCTGGAATTCCAGAAGAAGTGGTTATAAGATGCTTTTTTGAGACGGATGAGACGACACTTAACACTGTACAAACTTAAAAGTTATTGCTGGGGTGAACCCTTTCAAAAAGTACCTTTCGTAGCTTAAGGGTGCATATTAGCACTTGGTAGCAGAGGAACATATCTTGGTATTGACCTTTTAAAATGGTACCAATCCAGTGACAGCTTTTGTACCTTTTTTTTTAAAGTGTAGTGTGTTAAAGGGTTGGAGATCTCATTTAAATCAATGTGTATTGTCTAAAACAAAGCCATTTTCTATCAAAATAGTTGTAAAATTACTAAAACTGGCATAAAGGTCATTTAATGTTTTCCGAATTGAAATTTCCCACAGAAAATCTCAAATAAAACAGCTTGAACCGCGTATGTAAACACGCTCATTTCCTAACACTGGTAAGCCATGTTACGTAAAAATTCCACTGGTTACTTCTGACAAATGTTTGGAGGATACAGATGTCTTGTGTACCCTGTTTCTCTCCGTTTCCCCGAGCATCACAGAAACCCTTAAGTGAGTGACTTTCAGAATTACCACAGAAAAAACCCACAGTCTTAACCTTCCATGTAAACACAAATTACACATTAGCCATGTTTAAGGGGTTGACAAGAAAACATTGGACTACTTTAACTTTCTTTCTCTCTTTACGTAGACTGGTAATCCACAAAGGGCAGTGCAATACCAGAGGCATTCGAGTTATTTTGGGTGGTCGGTGACCCACAGGGATATGTGTCAATGTCTATAAAGCATTGAGGTATGTAAACACCTAAGGATTTTAAGGAATGTAACATTCAAAAGTGCATGTTATACCAAAGATATTGGATAAAACAAGATTATTTTTTTAAAGGGATAGTTCACCCAAAAATGAAAATTCTGTCATCATTTACTCATCCTCATTTTGATACAAACCTGTATACATTTCTTTGTTCTGATGAACACAAAGGAAGATGTTTGAAATCAAACTGTTCTTGGACCCCATTCACTTCCATTGTAGGAAAAAAGAAAACTATGGAAGTGAATGGGGTCCACAAACGGCTTTAAGTAAATATGACTGGCATGACTGAAATAACTGCCCGGAGGCATTGCAAACATGGCCGCTATGTTTGCAATGCTGGTGCGACCTCCCTAAAGGAACTATTTAACATACAGGCCTACATATTGTTGTGTTGATACATTTTGAAATGATTGATTTTGTATTTGATAAGTAAGCAGAACAAAAATCATTTTACTACACCCTTAAAAACAATTATTTTATTGTAGTATGGTCATTGATGTATGTTATAATTGAAAACATTATGATTTTTTTTAAAGCCACCACTATGAAGCAGAAAGGTGTTTAGCTCTCAAAGATTCAGTCCCGCTTACAATCAAAAGGTAAGGCGAGCATGCATCACCGCCTTTAATCAGGAGACTAATCTTTGAAGGGCATACTATAATCCCTTTATTCAAGTTTTAATTAGACATTAGTAGTCAGGAGGACTTGGACACAACCAAATAAGTAACACTAACCGCGATGCATTTTAAAATCTCATATCAGTGTGTGCCAAAGCACAAAGAGGTTTTTATCTGCTTTCTGGCCACCCAGCACCAATCTGCTCGCTCTCCAAAATTCTTCTCCCTCCGCTAAGGTTTACAGGCTTAAAAATGTGTGGAAAACGAAGTTTCCTCCAAGATACAAGGCTACTTCGAATATGTGGAGATCAAAGTATTTTTAACTTTTCTGCTAATCTACCGAACATGATCTTTCTCTCTCTATGAACTTTGAATTCCTTTCATTCCTCTTGGTGTCTGGCAGAGGGAAACTCAGGAGGGTTCAAACCCACATTGTTCTCATGCCCAGGGCGCGAGGCCCACAGAAATGGAGAGCTAAAGCTGTTTGACTTGGCCTGTTTAAGGGGGACACTGCACCACCCTGGATGCCATCTGGCTAAAACGGCTCTTTAAGAATAGAGTACTAGGAAACATAAGAACGCAATCACCGTTTTTCTGACAGGATTGTAAAATAGCCCAACGCACCTGCAAATCATTTCACAATGCAGCTGAAGAAGAAAGTTTCCATTAAAAGACTTGTGCAATAATCAGCTCAGGAATTCAATTTTCAAGAAATTCCTCAATGTATTATGACCTCCAAGACCTCCTTTTTGCTGCATTTTTCCATTTTTAAAGTTTCACAATGTGGATCTTTGACAAGTCATTGTTGGAGTTCTAGCTTAGATTTATCATGTTTTATTTGAGCCAAGTAATCATATTTATAATAAAACTTATCATGGACCACTCATCATGTATTGAATTGTAATCTTTCTTATTCAAATCCCTTAAACATGAGGAACACTGCAAAAAATTACTTTCTTACTTAGTATTTTTGTCTTGTTTTCAGTAAAATCTCAAAAAATTCCTAAATCAAGATGTATTTTCTTGATAAGCAAAATTACCCAAGAAAATAAGTCTAGTTTTTAGACCAAAACTATACAATTTAAGTGAATTTGTGCTTAAAACAAGCAAAATTATCTGCCAATGAAGTGAGAATATTTTGCTTAAATTAAGTGTTTAAGAAAAAAGAAAACTTATTTTTAGATTTTTTTTCTCACCCCATTGGCAGATATTTTTGCTTGTTTACAAATTCACATAAATTGTATATTTTTTGTCTATGAACTAGACTTATTTTCTTAGGTAATTTTGCTCATCAAGATTAAGCAACTTGATTTAAGAATTTTTAGATATTTCTACTGAAAACAAGACAAAAATATTAAGTAAGAAAGTCATTTTTTGCAGTGAAATGATTATTTCTCAGCACCACCGGTTTCTCTTTTTTTGCTTTGATGTTTCTCCTAAATTGCTATGGAGAAATAAAAACAGAAACAAATGAAACAGTTGTGGATTTTGGTAAATTGTATTATTTTAAATATTATAAAATCATCAATAATAATGATTGATGACTTGACAAACCTGAACTCAGATTGTGACATTGTTGAGATTTCTTCTAAAAACTCAACCAATGGAGAAATTTTTTAGATGCATTAGATGCAACTTTTGCATTTAAAGGGATAGTTCACCCAAAAATGAAAACCCTGTCATCATTTACTCACTCAATTTACTTTGTTGTTACAAACCCACATAAATTTCGTTGTTCTGATGAACACAAACGAAGATATTTTGAGAAATGTTTGTGGACCCCATTCACTTCCATAGTATTAATTTTTCCTACTATGAAAGTAAAGTTGGTTACAAACATTTCTCAAAATATCTTCCTTCATGTTTATCAGTACAAAGAAATTGATTTAGGTTTGTAACAACATGTGAGTGAGTAAATGATTACAGAATTTAAATTTTTGGGTGAACTATCCCTTTAAGCAAAAGTTTTCATTTTCTATAAAATATAATAAAATAATTGAGATATTAAAGAGTCAGTAAGGTACAGGACGTTTTACAGAAAAGTACATAATATCTTTCCACTGCAAACTTACTGAACCTATATTTTATTCCTATAAAATCAAATGATGCCTTGCCATCATGTGAAGACTTAACTAGCAGAAACCGCTTTGTGTGTAGATTGCATTACCTAGACATCTGACTTGTACAAACAGACGTCATGCGCTTTTGCAGAAAGCCTTCAGCTGGTGAGCTCTCACAGAAGCTTTCCTGTTACTCCCTCACAACTCATTGAGAGGTTATTGCCAGCCCAATGTGCGTGACTTCGTATGAACTCTCCCACGTCAGTCTAACCTGTCTCGCATGAGCACAGGATAGAAGGTTATCGCCTGTTATTTCCCTGTTCTCCAGTAGCTCCTGCTGTGCCTGACCCTTCGACCCGTTGCCCCTGCTGAACTTCAACTAACTCTCACTTCCTGTATGACACATTTTATTCTGCAGATAACATAGTAACAAATTATATACAGTACATCTGATGTCCATGCAGTTTTAGGCTTTGAACCTTTTACATGTTCATGTGTTGCATTGGCACCCTAAAATTTGATGGTGGTGAGAGAGTGCAATAGCACCTCTTAATGGTCAAATGTACCAAAAGGTCACCCATTGAATAGCCCTACAAACACAGCCCAGAAGTATTGGCCAAATACAAGGCAAAATTTAAGCTGTGAGTGAAAATTTTATAGACGTCATAGCCCAAAAATAAATAAATTAAATAAATAAATGAAGCCAAACACCCTGCTCACTGTTGACTTCACCTACATGATGAAATATCATACATTTTGCAAGTTATTTTGGCAAAACATTTATTTTTGCTAGAAGTGGTTAAACAGTGAAATGATGGTTATTGCTTGCTGGGTTTAAAAAATAAGTCAATAATAACATCACCTTGCATGTTCACATGACCAAGACTGAAACTCGTGCCAGATGAGCAACTCTCACGCTGTTAATGCACAAACACAGAGCTGAAACAATGCCAATAAGATATGGTTGTCAAAAATCAACACTTTGACTAAATAAAAATAATATTTACTCTGAACTCTTCTTTAAATTGTCTAATATGCTATGTAGCTTTATGTCATATGTTTACATAATAATATTGGGATGTGCATGTATGTCATAGTCTATAGTGAATATATTTAATTTCGATCTATGTGTAAACTCTATGTGTGAAATACCCGTGAAAGTTCAGAGATATAGAAATGTACCTATAATATATATACTATACTATATTGTAGTGGTTTTTAAACTGGGGGCCATGGATGATGCCAGTGACGCCCCAGTTTTATGACATTTAATAAAAGACATACATTTTTCATAATTTCTGTGTTAAACCTAACCAACAGCACGACATTGTATCATTTAATGTTTTGTTTAATTAAAATTTTAAGTTTTACAATGTTTTATGTCATAAATTTTCTTTGCGGGCCATAAAGCGATGCACTGTACCCAAGGGGGGCACACACCGAAAAGGTTTGAGAACCACTTCTATAGTGTATACTATACTACGCATTTAAAGGAAAACACCACCGTTTTTCAATGTTTTCCTATGTTCCTATGTTTTCCTATGTTCTTACCTCAACATAGAGGAATTAATACATACACATAGCGCCTTGTGGATGTGTTAGAATTTAGCCTTGCCCCATTCATTCCTATGGCTCCAAACAGGGATGAATTAAGAAGCCACCAAACACTTTAATGTTTTCCCTGTTTAAAGACTGTTACATAAGTGGTTACATAAGTAAGTATGGTACACAAAATAAAACTGTCACGACACGGGACGGGAGTCAGGACGCAAACGCAGAGTTCAAAATATAAATAACATTTAATAATAAAATGGGGAAACAAAAACACGAGGAGTAACAGGGTAGCAAATACATAGTAACATCCAGAACAAGTAACACAGGAAACAGACATGGTAAGCAATGACAATGATCCGGCGATGAGTGTGACAGAAACACTGGTATAAATACACAAAGACTAATGACACACAGGTGGAATGAATGATGTGATAATTAACAAGTGTCCAGGTGATGACAATATAGAACAGACACAAAACATGACACGGATCACCGTGACATAACCCCTCCCTCTACGAGTGGCTACCAGACACTCACATAAACACAAAACAGAAACAAAGTCTGGTAGCGAGAGTCCAAGGGAGGGGTGGAGGGCTTGGGGACCCTGGCAAAGCCGGCAGCCGCCGGGATGAGACCAACAGAACGGTTGGCCGGACTGCGCCAGGAGAACCGGAGCGATCGCTCCGAGAACCGAGGCAGACGAATTACCCCCCTCCTGGGAATCGTCGACGATCAGATGCCCCCGGAAATCTTCTCCCATCCCCTCGCGGAAACGGAGACCCTCGCTCGGTAGCCACCCCGGGGAAATGATCGGGCGTGGTCCGTTCCGGATCCCCCTGCGAGCAGGATGGTGGTCCTCCGAGGGACCGTCGACGACGACTCAACCGTTGGGGGACCGCCTGGGCCGATCCTCCTCCCGCAGGAGCGAGCGATCGCTCACGGTGGTCCCCAAGAGACATCGGGGCTGATGGGGAATGAACCCCGATGTCACTACTCCCCCTCGATGAAAACTCCTGGGGAGCCGCCCTCCGTGAACTCGCTGCGTCCAATAATGGTCGGATCATTCTGTCACGACACGGGACAGGAGTCAGGACGCAAACGCAGAGTTCAAAATATAAATAACATTTAATAATAAAATGGAGAAACAAAAACACGAGGAGTAACAGGGTAGCAAATACATAGTAACATCCAGAACAAGTAACACAGGAAACAGCCATGGTAAGCAATGACAATGATCCGGCGATGAGTGTGACAGAAACACTGGTATAAATACACAAAGACTAATGACACACAGGTGGAATGAATGATGTGATAATTAACAAGTGTCCACTGTCCAGGTAATGACAATATAGAACAGACACAAAACATGACACGGATCACCGTGACAAAAACTTTAGTTTGGAGCCATAAGAATGAATGGGGCAAGGCTAAATGCAAACACATTTACAAAGCGCTGTACAAAGATTAAAGGTGAACACATTGAAAAAAGTTGAGGTATAAACATAGTAAAATATTGTTTTCCTTTAAGTTAAGAGTCACTTCACCACTTCATGTTTCTCATGATCTTTTTATCCGAAGGCATTTGCTTCGACAAAAATATAACAAGACAACATAAATATTATTTATTAGAAAACCAACATTTAATTAAATTATTATTTTTTTTTTTTTAAATGCTTGGACTGAAATGCAGAGGATGACGACACTAAATATGCTAAAATATAACAGTTTTTGAGTGTTTATTTAGTTAGGGCCCGAGCACACCGGGGTGTGAGGACCCTATTGTTCTTCAAGGAGTTATTAGGGCCCGAGCACCGAGGAGCAGGCCAGAATGGCCTGCACCGTAGGTGCGAAGCCCTATTGTTTTTGCTCGGATTATTATTTTTATTTTTTTTTTTATTTTTATTTTTTTTAACACTTTTGGACTTTTTGGGGGCCTTAACATACTCGAAAACTCTTGAAATTTGGCACAGATGTCAGAGTCGTCCGTCATCGCAGAAATCCAAAGGCTGGAACACGGGCGTGGCACGGGGGCTCTATAGCGCCCCCTGTAATGCAAAAAAAAACATTGATGCACAGATCGGGCAAAAATTTACGCACATGTACGAGAGTTGGTACGCATATAGATCTCATCGACCCGAACAACTTTCGCCCTCCAACATTTAAGCTCCGCCCAACAGGAAGTCGGCTATTTTGGATTGTTTAAAAAATGCATTCGTTGAACTTTTAAATACTCCTCCTAGTGGATTCATGGGATTGACACCAAACGTGGTGATCATGATGTCGAGACATTGTACTTGCTAAATTGCGAAGGGATTTTGATATCTCGAACGGTTCTGCCATGGCGAGGCGACGAATTTATGGCGAATTTAGAGAAACAGGAAGTGTCTAATTTCTAAGGCAAAAAATATCTTATTGTGATGCCATGCGGGTAGTTTGTTCGTCTGAAGATTCCGATCGCATCGATGTGCCTATTGTGACTCCCGGGTATAGCGCCACCACCAGGCGCCAGGAAGTATGTCAGTCATGAACTTTTAAATACTTCTCCTAGGGATTTCATACGATTGACACCAAACGTGGTGAACATGATGCTGAGACATTGGACTTGCTAAATTGCGAAGGGATTTTTGATATCTCAAACGGTGTTGCCATGGCGAGGCGACAAATTTATGGCGAATTCAATGAAACAGGAAGTGTCTAATATCTAAAGCAAAAAATGTCTTATTGGGATGAATTGCAGTGTGTATGTTCGGCCAAGGATTCCGATCACATCGATGTGCCTATTTTGAGTCTCGGGTATAGCGCCACCAACAGGCACCAGGAAGTGTGGCAGTCACAAAAGGTGGATTTCTTGACAGTTGCATGTGGTGAACTTTTAAATACTCCTCCTAGGATTTTCATGCGATTGACACCAAAAGCGGTCAACACGATGCAGAGACATTGTAGATGATAAATTGCGAAGGGATTTTTGATATCTCGAACGCTGTTCCCATGGCAACACGTCAAACTTTACTTTCATTTTCAGGCATATTTAAGCTCTTGGCGTGCACTTTGGGTGCCTTAACATGCTCGAAAACAACAGAAATTTGGCACAGATGTAAAAGTCACGTGCCACCAGGCTCATGCAAAGGCTGGAATATGGGCGTGGCAAGGGAGCTCTGTAGCGCCCCCTGTAATGCAAAAACAAACATTGGGGCACAGATCGAGCAAACATGTACGCTTATGTACGAGAGTTGGTATGCATATAGATCTCATCGACCCGAACAACTTTCGCACTCAAACATTTTAGCTCCGCCCAACAGGAAGTCAACTATTTTGGATTGTTTCAAAAATGCATGCGGTGAACTTTTAAATACTCCTCCTAGAGGATTCATGCGAATGACACCTAACGTGGTGAACATGATGCCGAGACCTTGTAGATGATAAATTGCGACGGGATTTTTGATATCTCGAACGGTTCTGCCATGGTGAGGCGACAAATTTATGGCGAATTTAGAGAAACAGGAAGTGTCTAATATCTAAGGCAAAAAATGTCTTATTGTGATGACACGCGGGGTGTTTGTTCATCTGAAGATTCCGATCGCAGCGATGTGCCTATTGTGACTCCCGGGAATAGCGCCACCACCAGGCGCCAGGAAGTGTGTAGGTCACAAAGGTGAATTTTTTTGTCAGTTCCATGCAATGTTCTTTTAAATACTCCTTCTAGGATTTTCATGCGATTGAGAAGAGAAGTGGTCAACATGATGCCGAGACATTGTAGATGATAAATTGCGAAGGGATTTTTGATATCTCGATTGCCATTCCAATGGCAATGCCGCAAACTTCACTTTTATTTCAGGCATATTTAAGGCTCTTGACTTGTTTAGATTAACATTGAAGTTGACACACACATCAGAGTTTTCGGCTGTTAAGTGTGCACAAAAAGGTCAGACATAGGCGTGTCTCTTAAGTGGCTCACTAGCGCCCCCTTTTGTCTAAAGTCTGGGGTTTCTTTTAGCTGCAGTCCCCAAATGGCTCAGTAACAACATTAAATAGCCCACTGATATTTACCCACTTGATGCCCTTGCCCACCGTGCATCGTTTTCTCGGACGCACCGTGTAGCGGTAAAAAAAACGTGCGAGGGCCCGCCATTGCTGCTTGCAGCTATATTTATTATTATTATTATTATTTTTCTTTTTCTTCTCCGACTTCAGCGGGACTTTAGAGGGCCTAAACATACTCGAAAACTCATGAAATTTTGCACAGATGTCAAGAGTGATGAAAATTGACATGTGGTGTAGGCTTTAGAATTAGGCGTGGGAAAATGGCTCTATAGCGCCACCTACAAATTTTCAACGAAGCAGCCCTCGGACTGTGTTTGACGTACAATTACGAAATTCGGTACACTTCTGTAGTATGACAAGACCTACAAAAAAGTCTCTTGGAGCAAAGCCGTAAACCAAACAGGAAGTCAGCTATTCTGAGTTATTTTTGTGATTTGGGCGCAGTTTTTGTCATTTCCAGGCGTCATACTTTAACTAACTCCTCCTACAGTTTCCGTCGGATCATCTTCATATTTGGTGAGTGATATCTTAAGGCCTTTGTGATGCTAAATTGCGAAGGATTTGACTCTATGTAAAAATTTGTGTCGGTTCTGGCCCAACAAAGTTTGATGTTTTCCAATGAAACAGGAAGTTGCTGGAACTCATGCATACAATGTCCGATCTGTCCCAAATTTCACATGATTGCTAAGAGTCCTGACCTGAACACATCTACATAACAATTTTCATTTATAGCCATAGCGCCACCAGCTGGCAACCTAAAGGAACATGTTTTAGCGCCACTTTCAAATATTGAATTAAGCAGCCCTTGGACTGTGTTTAACTTACATGTACGAATTTCGGTATACTCGTGTATTATTACAAGCCCTACAAAAAAGTCTCTTGGAGCAACGCCCTACACCAAACAGGAAGTCAGCTTTTTTTAATTATTTCTCAGATTTTGGCTCAGTTTTTCTCATTTCCAGGCGTCATACTTTAACTAACTCCTCCTACAGTTTTCGTCGGATCATCATCATATTTGGCGAGTCTCATCTTGAGGCCTTTGTGATGCTAAATTGCAAAGGATTTGATTCTATATTAAAATTTGTGTCGGTTTCGGCCAGCCAAAATTTGATGTATCGCTATGAAACAGGTTGCTGGAACTCAGGCATACAGTGTCCGATCTGTCCCAAACTTCACATGATTGCTAAGAGTCCTGACCTGAACACATCTACATGTCAATAGTCACTTATGGTTATAGCGCCACCAGCTGGCAACAGGAATTGACATGTTTACACTGATTATGCAATTTCTGATCTGTCCCAAACTTCACATGATTGCTAAGAGTCCTGGACTGAACACATCTACATGTCAATAGTCACTTACGGTTATAGCGCCACCAGCTGGCAACAGGAAGTGACATGTTTACAATGATTATGCAATGTCTGATCTTTCCCTAACTTCACATGATTAATAAGAGTCCTGGACTGAACACATCTACATGTCAATAGTCACTTACGGTTATAGCGCCACCAGCTGGCAACAGGAAGTGACATGTTTACAATGATTATGCAATGTCTGATCTTTCCCTAACTTCACATGATTAATAAGAGTCCTGGACTGAACACATCTACATGTCAATAGTCAGTTATGGTCATAGCGCCACCAGCTGGTAACAGGAAGTAACATGTTTACAATGATAATGCAATGTCGGATTTGTCCCAAACTTCACATGATTGCTAAGAGTCCTGAACTGAACACATCTTCATGTCAATAGTCACTTATAGTTATAGCGCCACCAGCTGGCAACAGGAAGTGACATGTTTACAATGATTATGCAATGTCGGATTTGTTCCAAACTTCACATGAGTGATAAGAGTCCTGAAC
This sequence comes from Misgurnus mizolepis, assembly GCA_025389145.1. NCBI lineage: Eukaryota > Metazoa > Chordata > Actinopteri > Cypriniformes > Cobitidae > Misgurnus > Misgurnus mizolepis. Next base: position 14,312,153 of record JAIFKI010000011.1, on the reverse strand, counting down.
TGAACACATCTTCATGTCAATAGTCACTTATGGTCATAGCGCCACCAGCTGGCAACAGGAAGTGACATGTTTACACTAATTATGCAATGTCTGATTAGTCACAAACTCCACATGATTGATAAGAGTCCTGGACTGAACACATCTACATGCCAATAGTCACTTATGGCCATAGCGCCACCTGCTGGCAACAAGAAGTAACATGTTTTACACTGATTATTCAAAGTCAGATCTGCCCTAAATTTTACATGATCAATAAGAGTCCTGGACTGAACACATCTATGTGCCAATATTTACATGTAGTCACTAATACTCACACACACACACACACACACACTCGCTCACTCTCTCTCTCTCTCTCTCTCTCTCTCTCTCTCTCTCTCTGTCTCTCTCTCTTTCTCTCCCTCTCTCATGCTATCTTACATGATGCTACCTCGCTGTAATTTGTAATTAGCAACAGGAAATGTGGCACATTATACTACACTTATAGTACTACACAAATAGTTCACCTATGTTTACATGCTTAAATGCCTATTTACTACTGTTCCCTTTAATTCTTATGCCACGGCGTGGTGGTGTCATGTGTGCGAGGGCCCTTCCATCACTGCTTGCAGTTTTAATTTATTTAGTGTTTCATTTTTTTTTATCACAACATAAATCCTAAACAGTGACCGATAAAATGGTTAAAAAATGGTTCCAAGTTGTCACTTTACAAAGTGTTGGGGAAAGTTACTTTTAAAAGTAATGCATTACAATATTAAGTTACTCCCCAAAAAAGTAACTAATTGCGTTACTTAGTTACTTTTCATGGTATCTTGTTACTTACATGCTTACTTTTAAGTTACTTTTTCTTACTTGGCTGACGCTTGATCTCTTTCAGGCCTTGCAGGTGTTTTTTTATGATAGCTAAAATGTCAAGCTCTGGCCTGCCATCTTTGTTTCTGACACAAACTGTTCCCACGCAGGCGCACAAAGTGCGTAACTCTACGTTAATATGTTCAGTTTAATTCAGTACTTTATTTAATTTTTTTTAATTGAATTTATAAACTGAAAACTAACTTGCATTACTTTTTTAAAAAGTAACTTAAATATTATTGTGTACATTTATAAAGTAATGCGTTACTTTACTCGTTACTTCAGAAAAGTAATATTATTACGTAATGTGCGTTACTTGTAATGCGTTACCCCCAACACTGGTCCTAATATACCATTTAGGTACAAATGTGTGGACATTTAGTACCATTATATCTTTAAGGTACTAATGTGTACTTTTTAAAGGGTACCGCCTCCAGTGACAGCTAGGGAGCATTTTTTCTGCCAGTGTAGTTTTTTCACAGTTCTGATGAGTTTTATGTGAAAAAATATCAATAAAGACTGAGTGACCCTAAACCTTCGAACGGTAGTGTACGGTATATATATAGTATATGCATTGTATGGTGCGTACATAGCAGCTGCAGCATGCGTAACTGATATCTTTGAGGCGTGTACGAGACGTCTGCTTACATGTGGCACACAGTACGTAGTGCAGAGAGTTGGGAAACATCACTGAGGCAGGACAGAACATTCTAAAGTGCTGGACGTGTCTTCCTTACACACACAGTTTAGTACACTGTGTTCTGTCTGTGTGTTTGTGTATGTGTACGTGTGTAAGTGAGAATGATAGACTTTCAATGTTGTTTTAGTAAGATATCAATTCCCAACATATACAACACTCCCTCACCAGAAAACAAAGTCTACAATTGGTTTAAACAAAAAATATTTACAATAGTGTACAGTAAAATATGAACACACACCCATTTAGAGTTGAGTAATGGAAGGGCAGAGGTTCAGCAAACAGAAAAACTAGATAAGACCAGCCAGACAAACCTACAATGACTACAATACAACTATTACTCATGTTTTTGCTATTAAAAGCATCATTTCTGGATGGACAGCATGGTGAGATGTAATATCCATACAGAAAGAAAAATCCTCCATAAGGTTTATAAGATATATAGTTATAGGGCTTACAGATATGACACTCCTAAAAATAAAGACATTTCAAAAGGTTTTTCACAGTGATCCCATGACAACAATTTTGATTCACTAACACATATTGTGTTAGTTTGACCAGGACACCCTGTTTCCTTATCCATGTTTTAGTGGACCCGTGTACAATGTCAAGTTCAAACATCATTTTTAAAGGGACAGTTTCCCAAAAATTCTGTCAATTTTTCCAAAGCTTTCACCATTCACTGAAACTTTCATTTTTCAGAATTTGATTAAATAAGGACAAGATATAAAATGTTAGGTAAATTAACCTTTAAACCCAAACACTAATGGCTTCAAAAGAAAGCAACACCCAGTCTTTGTAAGTCTGAGGTCAAACCAAGCATAAATCTGCAATACCATAATGCAACAGTAAGTCCTTTATGGCAGTCTCTAGTATTACTTCACCCTTGTCAAGACCCTTTATAATGAAACTGTTAAGTAACCTGTAGTTTCTTATGCTAACCAGGTGGTACATCCTCTCCCAAGGGAAACAAATCAGAAAGCAGACAGCATCTTATAAGTATATGTTTTGTGGTTAAAGCCATATAAAGGTCCAGGTCACACTAAGCTCTTCATCTTGCCATAAAACAATATCTCATCTGTTCAACCTGATTGCCTTTAAAAGTGGGCAGTCACGGGCCATGACCCCATTTCTCCTTTCTTACAGTAATTTATTGAAACTGTCCATCTAACAGAAGCTTTTAAGTAAAGTTGATTGTGTCACCCTTGCTTTAAATGCAGAAAACACCACCTGAGCCCACACAAATAGAAAGAGACAACAGAAAAGAAAGCAGAATTAGAGAGCTGAAGCATATTCAAACAATAGCCGATAGATATATGAAGTCTAACCAAACTATAACCAATCTATATGTATATTCAGTATAATAGGTTATTTAACAACCACAGCTACAGAAAATGAGTTGTATAACAGTGACATCTAGTGGAACATTTGTGCATATCCATGGTTGTTTCTTTGTATTGCTTTTAATATTTAAATTAATTGTACATTTTAAAAAATATTAAGCTTTATTAATGTAAAACAGCTGAAATATAATAATAAAAAAAAATAATAGAAATAAGCTATTAGTATGTAACTAAATAATTTAAGTAATCAATGGCACGTTATTTATTCAGAATAAATGATTTATTTATTAATTTAATTTTAATATTTTCCCTCATCTTCATAACAAAGTTAATGAATAAGCACAAATCCTTACATTCTTCGTTAAACTGAATGTTTTTCCATTTTAGTTTAACTGCAAACTTGGCCTCGTGCAACCACACCAGTAGGCTACTGTATTCTTTGAGACAATCCGCTATTTGCCTGTTACTGCTCAACATGACCAAATGAATCTGATGGTGCATAACAAGTCCAGAAAGTCAATATAGATCTATTGTCTAAAGATGTCAATGCTGATATTAACTATTTAAATCTTATAGGAAACAGATCGAGCGTACTCATAACAAATTAACTCACATCAACCTTTCTATTATTTAACTCTTGTTAATGATGAATCATAAATAGCAAATGAAAGTAAAAGTATGACCCGGGTGAATCCACACTCACAAAAATTAACCATGTTTTTGGTGTTTTGATTGCTATGAGCAAAACCATGGTTTTACTACAGTAACCATGGTGTAACTGTAGTAAAACTCTAGTTAATTCTCGCAAGAGCAGGTCCGGAGTGGGACTCATTTTCAGCCCTGAACTTTAATGCCTTAGACCGGCCCACTTCAGTTCACGACTGATTATATTAAAATAATATCATTAAATCCTCTTTATAAATCTGCAACAGTGCACTGTTTTCTGCAGCCTTGCAATTCAATTAATTGTATTTTTCAAATATATAATTTCCAAAATATAGTATCGCCTAAACCATAGGTATTTTTACAGGGGCGTCGGACTGGGGGTAAAACCAGTACTGATTACCAGGGCCCCAAAGGAAGAGAGGGCCCTTGAAAAGTCTGGGATATGTTATGGGGGTGGGGCATGGGGGCCCATCAGGGCTGCCTATGAATAGGGCCCGAGATTTGTGCAACGCCCCTGTTTTTTAATATGATTCAATTAAACTTTCAAAAACGACTGAAAGGGAACAACTGCAGTGTTTGCCCCTATATTTATATTTTTAAAAAACTGTAGGTCTTGAGATTCCTGTTGGGTTGTAAAAGTTTGGAAACCTTTGGATATACAATACACAAGCAAGATTTATCAAGTAGCCTATGCAGGTGAAAAAATAAAAATCCTTATCTTACTTTTTTATTACTTCGAGATCATGTATATTACCAAACAACGTAGGGTAGGCCTACTTTGTGTAAGAAAATAACAAATATATAATGAACTTACAAAATGTAGTTTTACTTATAGCAGCATCATATTCATCTGAAACTTACTCATATCCAATGAGTTTTGCATCAAATAAATCTTGTCTCTTGCAATAATGAGGAGTCATGGACGACTTGTTACAAAGATTTTAAAGAATTACGATTTGTAGATTATTTTCCTTTTGAGGCCGTTTGCATCAAGTCACGCTCAAGTTTATTTTCAATCTAGATGCACGGCAAGCAGCCTAGGGACAGCAACCTTCAACCCGGTGGCATGACAACACCGGCCAGGGCCTTTTTAGGCATAGGCGAACTAGGCGGTCGACACCAGGAGGGGGCGCCAATGAGCGCATATTTTGTATCCACTGACTACTGCTCACTGACATGAATCAGTGAAAATGAGAGCTACAGCAGAGCAGACGAATTCTGTTTTTTAAGACTAAAACCTGCTTGTCTGTGTTTTAACACATATTTTTTCATGATTGATTTGTAACATGTATTTAGCATGAGATGATTTGGTCCTTTAAAAATTGAAGCATGATTTAACTATAGTAAACATTTTATTTTATTTATAGTAATAAATGTCTTACCATAATTACCATGGTATTTTTATTTGTAGTAAAACTGTGGTAATAGAAATGATAATTAACCTGCTAAAATCATGTTCTTCAGAATTTCATATATTATGCGCTATCCAGTATAGGCCATGCACAAGAGTGCAAATTCAAGGGGTTATTTTAAAATATGAAAGTGAGTTCATAAAACCAGAGCAAAGATGACTATAGTACAGTAGTAGTTGGTTGTTGATTTTAATAATAAATAAAGTTAAATTTGTCATTCACATAGTATGCAGCACAGCTATTCAACTGTATTTTAAAACCTGATGTGGCTTTTGACTTTGATGTTTCCCCTGTTCTAACAGGTGACACAGCCAGGGCATAGTCACGCTTAAATGTAATTGCTGCCCCCACTGTTCCCCCAAAAGCATTGTACTGGAGTGTTGTCAATCTGTTGATGTCTGCCACAGGAATAAAGGGGTGTCAGTTACTGGTTATTAATGTAAAATATGCATTTTCAACCATCAACATCACAATTGACCAAAAAGCTCAATTCAAAGATTTATTTAAAACTTGGTAGAGTGTAAACAAAATCTGTTTTATTATTATAATATTATTATTTGTATCAGTACTCATTGACTTCCATAGTAGGTAAACAAATATGTCTATATGAAAGTCAGTGGGTACCGTCAAGTTTTTACCATTAATTATCAAAATATCTTCTTTTATGTTCAACAGAATAAAGAAACTCATACAGTTTTAGAACAACATGAGGGTGAGCAGCAGTGGCAAGACTACACTCAGATTGAAGGCTGGCCCACCCAGTCAGAAGAGACACAAAATAAAAGAAATATCACGCTTAAATTTAATAATCTCTTTAATAATAATCACCCAAATAAGCATAATTCAGAAGTAAATAATTATTTATATAAAAAGTTTATTATTTGCATGTGTTTCTTAACCTTGTAAATGTTAACATTTAAGCCATTTTAAACAATTTGAGAAAAAGATGTTAAAGTAAGCTGTTACTGTGCTCACACAGACAATACTGCAAACACAAATATGGACACAAATGCATACTCAAATGTGATTTGCCAAGAGGTGTCAAGAGGTGAAAATATTAAATATTAAATAAAATAAAAATTATACACTCTAAAAAAACAAACGGTGCTATATAGCACCAAAACTGTTGCTTTGGATCGTAACCATAGAAGAACCATTTTTAGTGCCATATAGCACCGGTGAAGCACCTGTGTAGAACCATATAGGGGCCATATAGCACCACTATAGCACCACATATGGTTCTACAAAGCACTATATGGTTCTACACAGGTGCTTCACCGGTGCTATATAGCACTAAAAACGGTTCTTCTATGATTACGAGCAAAGAACCACTTTTGGTGCTATATAGCACCGTTTGTTTTTAGAGTGCAGTTTACATTTATATTAATAAATAAAAAGCTATAACCTATTCATTTTATAAATAAAATTATAAAAATGTAAATGTTTCATAAAATAAATAATGTAAGCATGAAGCTATAGTCTCAAGTTAAAATCACAAAAATTAGGTTTGTGTCACACTTTTAGTGGTTTTACAACAACCACTAGGTGTCAATGGTTTGCTGCATACTCTTGTCACAACTTATAAATTACTGTCACTGCATTATTATTAATGGAACAAGGTTTTGAAATATGAAAACAACATTCTTAGACCTTTCCAACAATATATTGTTTGTCAACATTTTTGAAGATTTGTAATAGGATATACAATTAAATGAAAACATTCATTAATACGCATTCCTATGGGGGCGGGATTCATGTAATAAAAAACCGTCACTACATTATTTCTATGATCAGATGACCTTGACATATGAAAACTACATTCTGAGAGCTATCCATATAGTTTGTCATGATTATTTTGGTTTAGAGTAGGGGTTTAGTGTTATAAATATGTAAAAACAAATTTGGCCCACCTGTGGACCTTCCACTCTTAGAACTTTCAAACAATATATAGTTTGTCACGATTGGATAAGAATTCACATGCAAAATATTAATGTACACGTAGGCATCCCACTAGCGGGACAGTGACATTTTGCAGGATATACATGTTTTGAGGCACACTCTGAATCAATTACTCTCCATACATAATTTATTTTATATAACACTGTTGAAATATTTAATCTAGAGGCTTATACCTTTCCAACAATATACAGTTTGTTATATGATAAAGAAAAATTAACATGCAAAATATTGAAGTAAACTTAGGTGTCCCGTTCACCGGACAGTGGGTTAATTACAGAGAAATCTTTAAACATGTGAGGAAGCTGATGAGCTGAATCAGGTGTATAAGGAAATATCTAAAACATCCTGAGAGGGGTGGCACCTAGGACTGGGTTGGGAAAACCCTAAATCTAAAATGTAACACTTTTTTGTTTTATTTGCACATTTTACAAATTTTAATTGATATTAAATGCAAAAATAAAAGTGAATAAAAGTGATTTTTTACAACAGTTGCCAATAAAAATACATTAGTTATGCATAAACAGAGTAATGTTTTCTTTTTTAAATAAATATTAGAAAATTATAAATTAGGAGAATCAGGGCAACTTTAATTTTAATAAGCAAACTTTTTATTTTGGCCTGCGGCCTTCAGTCAGGTTTAGTTTTTGGCCCTTGGTTGAAAAATTAAGACCAAATGTTGTAAAAATAAACACATTTTTATCAATAGGCTACTGTTATCAAAAGTTATTGCTTTGTGTTTTGTGTATATATAACTTCTGAATAAAAAAATGTGTTTGATCTGATTTAAAAGAAAATATATATATATTTAAATATATATATATATATATATATATATATATATATATATATATATATATATATATATATATATATATATATATATATATATATATATATATATATATATATATATATATATATATATATATATATATATATATATATATATATATATATATATATATGCAGAGATGAATTCATAATAACGAACTACACTTTTAAGAGAGGTCACTTGACTAAAACAATAAATCAGGCCTGTGGCTTTAACATAACAGATCTCAGAATAGCTGAAATTCTCCTCTGTATATTTTTCTTTAACAAATCTCTCTGCTGTCCTTCTCAATAACAGTGTTTTCATTCATTGATGATAGATATTAGTCTACTTCACACATCAACAACAATTTAATTATAGACCTACCATAAAATTACTGCAAATGATTTTACTTTTATTAAATGGACAAAATAAGGCAGATTTAATGTAAAAAAAAATGCATTCAGTGGGATTTAATCTCAAATGTTATTTTTTACAGGAAACTATTTGCTCAATATGCATTTATCTTTAAACATGAAGCAATGTACCTGAAAATAATCATTTATTTGCATTAAAATAATACAGGCTTCAATTTGACTTTCTTATGCACAAGGGTTGAGTCACAACTGCAGAAATTAGTTTGTTCAACTTCAATTTGTGTGACTTAACAAATCCTCTTTTCTAAAACCACGTGACTTTCATGAAGTCAGACTGATATGTGTGATCTAAGGCACGTATAGGTCAAACAATAGACTCATAAAGATAAACAGTGTTTTTAAACACACCGATAAAAAGATGAGATCTGAGTTATTATTTTGTAATCTCTGTTTTATAATGTACTTGTACAACTCTTGTTTCAGAGATCATTCATGAATATTGCCTCATGTAAGAATTTTCAGGTTGAATTTGTTTAATCTTTATAATTGAGACTATCTAACAAAATAATAATAATAATAATAATAATAATAATAATAACTTATAGACCAGACATTTCAAAATATGTAAACACTACTGGTCCAGAAACACTTCCTGTTTCAGTTTGTGACTGTTTTTTATTATTTCACATATCATTATCTTTAAGATGTTTGTTTAACTTTTTGATTCAGTTCTATATGTTCTGTTGGTTGTATTTTATCCCAACGTTTATCTAGTGTTAAAAAACTGAAACAGGAAGTGCTTCTGGACCAGTGTTGTTTACATCTTTTGAAATGGTCTATATAATGTTTATACAACATAGTCCCACTCTACAGAGTTAAAATGACTGATGTAGGGTTGCAGTTAAATAAAGCAGGTTCACACTTTGTGTTAACAAACTAAATCCCTAAAGAAACACATAAAGAACCACAAGACCAAAGGCCCATATGAGAGCATGATTTGTATTCTGGTTATGCAAACAGCAAAACATTGTTGTTCAATGAATATGAATATTTTCATGTAAAGTCAAAAATCTATGAAAATTAGAGTGAAGTGTGAAATGTGTAATATAACCATTTACAAGAAGCATAGTTTTACCAAAAGTGAAAGTAGATGTTTGGTGCAAGACATTAAAGAAAACACCACCTGAGGAATCAAAAATATACAGAGAACTAACTGAAAAGAAAGCAGAATTAGAGAACTAAATCATAACTTAAAAAACAACCCATAGATATATGACATCATAAACAAACCATAACCAGTCTGTATTTATTCAGTATAGCGTATATAATTGAGGTCATTTAGTTTTTTTTCCAATTGTTTACACACACAATCCTTACTTGTCACACAACCTGACAATCAAACACCAAAAATACACACCAAATCTGTAAAACCATACACTAATTCTCGGCCATTGACTCAATTTTAAAAAACACTTTTTGCAAAACACAACACACATTTCTCTATGTAACACAACTGGATGTATAGTCAGGTTATTGACTACATACTGTTTGTATATGATATATCAAAAAATATATGGCCACAGGTGTTTGCAACGTAAGGCAAATGTTTGCTATTGAGATGTGTTTGTGATATTTTAATTGCAGTGCTGTGAAAAGAGATGTGAGGCATTTGTGTGTGCAATTCTTGGATTTGGGTGTTAAGTTTTGAAAAAAGAGGAAAACTTTGGAAAATGTGTAAGCAGTTGAAAAAAACTGTAATTGTACATTTTTAAAACATAATGTATTACAGCAAAAATATTGTATAATAAAAATAGTAATATAAATAAGCTATTTGTGTGGTAATTTAATCGTTGAAGTAATAAAATGCACATTATTTATATACGGGATATACAGTATTTATTTATTCTTTTTATTTGTTCCTTCTGATGAGCATCCTCATAACTATTTCAAAGCAAGTTAATGAAGAAGCATGAATGCTTTGCATTCTCCGTTATACTTAATGTTTTTTAACATTTGAGCTTAACTGCAAACTTGGGCTTGTGCAACCACACCAGTGCCCTTTGAGACAAGCTGTGAGACTTTTATTGCTCAACATGAGCAAAAGCTGATGGTTGAATAACAGGTCCAGAAAAGCAATATAGATCTATTGTCAAAAGATGTCTATGCTAATTATTCAACTGTTAAAATAAGTCACAGCACTAATCCTCAGATATGAACAAATAAACTCACAATACTCCTGATAAAGGTTAATTTGCCTCTACCGGTTGTAATTACGATTTATAGCAAATTAAGTCAAAGTGAAAATAAAAGTATGGATGCTTGGTTTTGTGTTTCCCAACCCAGTTGTACGTGGCACCCCTCCCAGGATGTTTTAGATGTCTTCCTATAAAACACCTGATTTAACTCATCAGCTTGTTAGTGTGTTATTAGATAAATCTCCAACATTCTGGGAAGAAGCTGATGAGCTGAATCAGGTGTTTCATCCTGTATAAGGAAATATCTAAAACATCCTGAGAGGGGTGCCACGTATGACTGGGTTGGGAAACAGCTATCGGTTGCTCGGTAAGAAATATGTAGGCCTACATGCTATTTTATTTAAATAGTTTTTAACGATTGTTAATGAAGATTGAATTGTCAATTAAACCATGGTTTATCATGCTTGCCTCATGTGCATCGCTAAAACAGAGTAAATGAAAAATAATATAAATGTATTTAATCGATTACATTTAATTTATTCAAATCAAATACTTTAAAGTTTTATTCTGCAAAGCATTTGCCATATGCTTTTGTTCTTCGTTTGGTAAACACATAACAAATTCCTGATGAATCAAATAACATTTTACTTTAAACTCTTATGACAGAGAATTTCACATCCTGAAGAAAACGAAGGTTTGTTTTTCTTGCTTCTCTTCTTGGACTAATAATTCTCTCTGGTCTCATACATAAAGGTAACCTTTATACCTCCCATGCACTCTTAAGAATAGAGCTTAAATGTGCTACAAAAGGTTCTTCACAGCAATAAAATAAAATAGTTTGATACATTATGGTAACCACACAGTTGACTTCAATAGTATTTGTTTATCCTATTAGTCATACTGTCAACTATGTGCTTACCATAATTTATCAAAATATCTCCTTTTACGTTCAACCAAATAAAGAAACTCATACATGTTTAGAACAACAGGAGGGTAAATAAATGTGTTCCCTTTAAAATAACCATTTCGTTCTAACCTTTATTATTTTTTCCACTACAAAGTACCATTTGTAAAACAGAAAATTTCTTCAGAAGTTAAAAAAAAATAGTATGGAAACAGTACAACATCCTTTCTATGGCATCATGACATGTAGGACCTTTAAATGCCATAAAGGGGCACTTAATAAAATTACCAGTTTAGTGATAAAGGTTCTTTAGACTACTGTATATTATAAAGGAGTGGTTATTTCAAGAACCTTTGACCAAAAGAACTAACAATGTTTTTACAAGATCCCTTTAATTTAAAGCACCTTTAAATTACTGCACCTTTAAATTACGAGTTTACTGCAACAACATATAAAATCATATACTGTAAGTTATTTCAATATTTGATCTGTCCATTCAGTCAAGATCCTATGTTAATGAGAATGATGCATATTATTTTTCAGATGGCCAAATATGAAGATGATTGTAAAATAGCTCAGGAGGACCTGGAGGGACTTAGGGAATCAAATGATCTTCCATCAGCAATAAACATGATCAAAGAATTCCTGAATCTGCAAAGTTTTGAAGAGCTAAATGTTGGTGTGACAGGGAAGTCTAGATCTGGAAAGTCCACCTTTGTCAATGCTTTCAGGGGTTTAGGGGATGACGATGAGGGCGCCGCTGTTACGGGTGTAGTGAAGACCACTAAAGAACCCAAGGTTTACCTTCACCCAAAATACAATAATGTAAAAGTGTGGGATCTCCCTGCAATAAGAACACGCAGGTTCAAAGCCAGCAAGTACCTTCAACAGGTTCAATTTGAACGCTATGATTTTTTCATCATCATTGCTTCAAATCGATTCAAAAAATGTCACACCAAGCTGGCCAAAGAGATCATGAAAAAGGGGAAGAAGTTTTACTTTGTTCGTTCCAAGATTGACTGTACCATTACTGCTAAAAAGAAGAAAAAGAACTTTGACCTGAAAAAGAAGCTGGATACCATCCGAGAGGATTCTAAAAATGGTTTGTTCATGCAGTTGATTACATAACATTTTGACAGAAAAAGAAATATCCGTTCAGATCCAGTATTTCTTAAACAGATGCCATAAGAACATTACAAACACATTTATTAATTTTACCAATATACTGATAAATCTCTTTACATAACAACTTAACAACTGTAAAGACAAAAAAACTATTATTTAATATAATATAAAATAATAAACATAAAATAATTAATTTATAAATAAATATTATTAATGAAGCCTTCTTTGATTTTGCATAGGGCTAAAAAAGATGGGCATTGAGAAACCTGATGTCTTCTTAATGTCTGGTCTGGAGATGGGCAAGTATGATTTCAATCTGCTGCATGAGATGATCGAGAAAGAGCTTCCACAACATAAGCGACACGTGCTGATGTTGGCTTTGCCAAATATCACACTGGAGATTAATGAGAGAAAGAAGAAAGCTTTGGAGAAAAACATTTCTAAAGTTGCCTTCCTAGCTGCTTGTATGACCGCGATTCCTGTTACCGGTCTTTCAATTGCAGTAAATTTAGCCATCATAGTAGCTGAGTTAAAAAAATACTACAGTACCTTTGGTCTGGATACTAAATTCCTGCAAAAGCTCTGCGGAAAATATCAGAAAACGGTAGAGGAGCTGAAGAATCTGATGAAGTCACCTCTACATAACGGAATAAACACAAAGTTAATAACAGACTTGCTGAGTGCTGAATCTCTTCCAATATTAAAAGATGCTGTTAATTTTGCTTTGAGCTTCATACCCATTGTAGGCTCCGTGGTGACGGGGGGGAAGTCTTATTTGACAGTCTCAAATATGCTGAAAAGAGTATTGCATGATATAGCAGAAGATGCCAAGAAGGTGCTAATGGTTTCTTTGAAGTCTGAAATGTAAATGCATTTCAATTAGACAGCTTTACATAAATGTCAACACAGATAAAAGATACCAGAATTTATACTAATTAATTGTATAAAAGTTTACACTTTTTACAGTATCAATTAATAGATGGTAATACTATTTGTATGCTAATAGTGATCTGAGTCAGAAGTAGGCTTGATAATCACATCCCTTTTTGGGAATTCCTCAGAAATCTTGTTAGATATCTACTGTATATGCCTTTTGGATCGTGAATGTTCTTTCAAAATTGTGTTGGTGATCATTTTCAGAGGTTATGATCTGGGTTATGTAAGACCAGCAAATTATTCTTTGATTTCATAATGCTACACCAATAGAGAAATGTTGCTATATGTGTATATACTTTAAATTCTTCTTCAGAACCTTTTTGGTTTCACAGACAGATATGGCACATTGTAAACATTGTAAACTAGCCATCCAATTTCAAGTCAGAACTATATGTCACAAGATTCAGTGCAAGTAGTCCATAAGCCATAAAAAAGAGTGTTAACATGTCGAACCCAGATGGCCATATTGTAAATGCACAATTCTGACCATTGACACCGCTGCTTTAAAGTAACGTGCCATTAAAATACCAATGTTACAACAGTGAGGCGATAGCAGCTGTGTAGAGTAGTTACTGTGGTTATCCGGGGCATAAATAAGGAAGATCTGTATACTTCACTTCTGTTTGATGTTTAATGTCTGTGTATGTTTTTTTATAAGTGGAAGAAAATAGCCAGAAAAGTGAACTATAGCTAACATGACTTTTAAGCCTCAAATACACAAGTTTCATGATTATTGTCACATATTGTTTCAGAGTTTTGATAATTATTTTCTCTTATTTTAATTTGGGTCATATTTATAAAGATTAGAAAATAATAATTATTTGTATTAAAATAATTTAAAGCCTAGAAAATACTACAGCTGCAAAGAAATGAGTGGTGACAGCAACATCTAGTGGAAGATTTGTGTATAATCATTGTTCTTTGTATTGCTTTTAATATTTGATTGTACTTTTTAAAAATGTAAAGCTGTATTAATGTATTCTACCCAGCAGCGAAATATAATAAAACATACTAGAAAAAAAGCTATTTGTATGGTAACTAAATAATTTAAGTAATTAAAGGCACGTTCTTTTTTCAAAATATAGCATTTATTTAATAATTTTATTTTTCCCTCTTGTATTATTTGTACATTTGAAAATTTTTAATTGAAATTAAATGGAATTAAAGTGAATAAAAGGAAATTTTAAAATGATAGGCAAAATTATTATTTTTTTTTTACAACAATTACCTTTGAAAATAAAACTGCATTAGTTATGCATAAACAGACAGAGCAATGTTTGCTTATTTATTTTTAAAATAATATAAAATAAATTATAAATTATGTTTATAATTATAAATTAGGAGAATCAGGGCAACTGGTCAGGTTAAATTTTTGGCTCTTGCTTGGAAAATTTTTGGGCACCCCTGCTTTAGACCCAAACTTGTAAAATTACAACATTGACATAACAAATTCAACATTTAATATAATTCCAAGTGGTAACTGATGCATAATTTTTTTAGTATCACTTTGCCACAGAAGAGTTGAAACTGTAAACCCACTGTGTTTTTATATCTGTAATCTTTAAAAATATTAACAACAGTAAAAACTTTAAAACTTACAAATTCTGAAAATTATATTTAGCAACAAAAGTTAAAAAACTGTTATAAAAGCCTATTAAATGTTGTATTTCTTGTAAACATCTGAATGCTATTTCAGCCTTGCGCAAAATTGCCACGAAATGCCCCAAAAAAGACGAAACTTACGACTGAAAAGAAGCCTACAAGTTAAAAATGTCCAAGGCTTTTCTCACCATCTGATCTGTAACACATGGACTGCTTCTACAACTATTCTAGGTTTTACTTAGGTAATAAAGTTCAGTCGTTTCCGGTAAGAGTATTCAGAGCAGATCTACATGGAGAGATGAATACATAATGACAAACTATTTTTAAGAGAGGTCATTTGACTAAAACAATAAATCAGGTTTGTGGCTTTAAGGTAAAAGCCTATTTTCTTAATAAATGTACCCCTGCTGTCCTTTTTAATGAGTGTTTCATTCATTGATTCATACATCAGCAACAATTAAATTATAGGCCTACCAAAATGACTGCAAATGATTATGCTTTGGCTAAATTTTCGTTATCAATCAGCCATCTTTTTAAACAGTCTTTAAAAACCACACAGGACAGAATATGGCAGATTTAATGTCAAATAAAGTAAATGCACAAAATGATTTTCATTTAATCTCAAATGTTATTTTCAGGAAATCATTTGCTCAATATGCATTTATCTTTAAACATGAAGCAATATACCTGAAAATAATTATTTTTTTCATTAAAATAACACAGACTTCAATTTGACTTTCTTATGCACAGGGGTTGAGTCACACCTGCAGAAATTAGATTTTTCAAATATGGTACGTGTGACTTAACAAAGCCTCTTTTGTAAAATCATGTGACTTTCATGAAGTCAGACTGATATGTGTGATCTAAGGCACGTATTGTAGGTCAAACAATAGACTCAGTGTTTATAAACACACCCATAAATAGATCAGATCTGAGTTATTATTTTGTAATCTGTTTTATAATGTACTGAAAAGTCTTGTTTCAGGGATCATTCATAAATATTGTCTCATGTATGGATTTTCAGGTTGAATTTGTTTTACTCTTTATAATTGAGAAGATCTAACAAAATAATAATAATAATAATACAACTTATACGCTACAACACTGAAAAAAAAAACGATTCATTGAATTTAATCAAATCTTTTAAGGTAAGTGGTTGCAATCAAATTATTTAAGCTACACTTAAAAAAAAAGATTAGTAAAGTAAAATAAAATATAAAACTTTTGTTTAAATGTAGTTTAAATAAATTGATTGCAACCACTTACCTTAAAAAGATTGATTAAATTCAATTAATAATTTTTTTCAGTGAACTTAATGTTTATACAACATAGCCCCACTCTACAAAGAGTTAAAATGACTGATGTAGGCTTGCAGTTAAATAAAGCAGGAACACACAAGGAACAAGAAGACCAAAGGCCCATATGAGAGCATGATTTGTATTCTGGTTATGCAAACAGCAAAACAGTGTTGTTCAATACAACCAACAATACTGATATATGAATATTTTCATGTAAAGTCAAAAATCTATGAAAATTAGAATGAAGTGTGAAATGTGTAATTTTCCAACCATTTACAAGAAGCACTTATTTCACCAAAAGTGAAAGTAGATGTTTGGTACAAGACATTAAAGAAAACACCACCTGATGAATCAATCATATACTAAGAGCCAACTGAAACTCAAACAGCATCATAAGCAAACCATAACCAATCCATTCTGTATATATTCAGTATAGCATATATAATTGAGGTCATTTATATGTTTGTTTGTTTTTTCAATTGTTTACACACACAATCCTTTTTGTCACACAACCTGACACTCAAACATCAAAACCACACACCAAATCTGTAAAATCATACACTAATTCTCGGCCATTGACTCAATTTTCAATTTTAAAAAACACTTTTTGCAAAACACAACCCACATTTCTCTACAGGATGTATAGTCAGGCTATTGACTAAATACTGTTTGTATACGATATATCAAAAAATATATGGCAACAGGTGTTTGCAACGTAAGGGAAATGTTTGCTTTTTGTTTGTGATATTTTAAATGCAGTGCTTCATTTTGCAAAGAGATGTGAGGCATTTTAAATGTTGTGTGTGCAATTCTTGGATTTGTGTGTTAGGTTTTGAATAAAAGAGGAAAACTTAATTTGTAATTAAAAAACTGTAATTGTACATTTTTTAAACGTAAAGCTTGTATTAATGTATTACAACGAAAATATTGTATAATAAAAAAATATAAATAAGCTATTTGTGTGATAATGTAATCGTTGAAGCAATAAAATGCACATTATTTATATACAGGAATATACTGTATTTATTTATTCTTTTTATTTGTTTCTTCTCAGGAGCATCTTCATAACCATTTCAAAGCAAGTTAATGAAGAAGCATGCTTTGCATTCTCAGTTATGCTTAATGTTTTTAACATTTGAGTTTAACTGCAAACTTGGGCTTGTGCAACCACACCAGTGCCCTTTGAGACAAGCTGTGAGATTTTTATTGCTCAACATGAGCAAAGCTGATGGTTGAATAACAGGTCCACCAAGGCAACATAAATCTATCGTCAAAAGATGTATATGCTAATTATTCAACTGTTAAAATAAGTCACAGCACTCATCCTCAGATATGAACAAATAAACTCACAATACTCTTGATAAAGGTTAATTTGCCTCTACAGGGCTCAACACAAAGGACTGCCTGGTGGCCTGGAGCCAGCGTGAGAGACGTTCGGGCCTGTTAACAGTAGGCTACTGTCACTTGCCCAATTAGGCCAGTGCTTCGCTCTCAGTCACTGAAATATATTTCTGCCTGCAGTTTTTCTGTATGTATTCTTATGTAATGTTACAAGACACATTTTAAGCTTTTCGAACGTTAACTTCACAGCAATGTCATGAGGTTTCTTTTACCCAATTGGTTGGGGACACTGTTGCATGTTACGTCAGCTGGTATAGCAAAGAGACATTAAGACAGCTGCACCCTCTAATTATGAGGCCAAACGAAATCGTAATTTTTACGTAATAAAACACAACAAAAAATTATGCAATGTTTTCCAGTTTGCCATCAGTTTCCAGGTGAACAAAACCTCGAAGCTCATGAGAAAAGTCTCATGGTGTCTTGCCGATAATCCTTTATCTGGTCCACTGAACTTTATTGCCAATTGTCTTAACAAATAATGAATGAAATTCATATTATATTTTACTTTTGAATTATTATTTTAAATATGTGACACTAAAATCTTGCCAGAAAAATGTTGCCAAGGCAAGTAAAAACCTGAACCACTGGCCCGACTGGGCCAGTATAAAATATTTTTTCATTGAGCCCTGCTCTAACTTTTGTCATTACGATTTATAGTAAATAAAGTCAAAGTGAAAATAAAAGTATGGATGCTTGGTTTTGTATTTCTCAAGTTGTACATGGAACCCCTCCCAGAATGTTTTAGATGTCTTCCTATAAAACACCTGATTTAAGTGATCAGCATGTTAGTGTGTTATTAAAGAAATCTCCGACATTCTGGGAGGAAGCTGATGAGCTGAATCAGGTGTTTCTTCTTGCTTCTTTTCTTGGACTAATAATTATTTCTGGTGTCATACAAAAAAAAGGTAATAACACTGAAAAACCAACTTGTAAAATTTACTGTTTTTTTAAAGGTACATCTTACCTACTAAAATCAAATAAAATCTACTGAATAATGCATGAAAACATTTGTTAAATAATTAAGTAAATGTCACTTAATTATTTTTATTTAAGAAGTTAGATTTATTTAAATCGTTTAGGTAACGTCTATTACTTTTTTCGAATATTGAAGCATTGCTGTCCTAAAAATATTAAATAAATCTTATTTACAGTTTTATGGTATTTACTATTTGTTGTTTTTACTATTTGTTGTTTTCTTTAACAGTTGTAGGGAGCTCGATTTACTAAAAGATATAGTGCATCATTTTTGTGTCCCTCATTTTAAGTAGGTTTCACGTGGAATTTTAAGCAATTCCTTAAAAAAATAAGCTTAAACTGCTTATTAAATTCCATGTAAAACTTACTTTAAAAATTGCAATTGCTTAAATTGCTTAAAATTTAATGTAAAACTTACTTTAAAAAGTGGGTGCAAAAATTATGCAATATATTAAAATCCAGCGTATTATTTTTTCAGTGTATTCTAAGTGTAATAAATGGCATAACATAAGTCAGTCATTGAATAAACTGGATCATCCACAATCCACATAAAACACACAAATAACTGTGTTATTGACATGCATTGTCAGTACTGTAGAGAAATGTGTTCTGAAGTGTTCTGAACAGGGTTCATGTAAGGAAACATATACCTGAACAATGACTTCACAAAATTATCATTTACAAGAAAACAATAAATATAAGAGCTTTAACATGTATGACATTTTATTAACAAATATTTTAGTAGTTTAAGTTCTTATCAGTTCTTATTCTGTGAAAAAGCTTTAAAAAATCTAAATATTCAGGTGCAAATAATTTTAAGTTCATTTAACTTTAATGTTTTAGTTTAATGGATATTATAAGCTTAAGTTAAATGAACTTAGATTTTTGACCTGAGCGCGCTAAAGTTTTTGATTAAAATGTACTTAATTATTTTAGGACTATATGTGCAGTGACTATGAAAATATATAATACAACTTAATATTCCCACACAGTTCATTTTGTACATGAATTAAGTGTGTATTTTTTATCAATTTAATTTAGGAAAATCTAGTTCTCAATAAATGGTAATATAATTATGTAGAAATTATGAGGGTAAATCTAATATAGGCTATTTAACTACAACAAAAAGTTTGTTTTTTCAGTGTATCCACATGTTAACTTTTGTACATCCCATGCACTCTTAAAGGTGCTCTAAGCGAATTCACATGTTTTAGGCCATAAAACATTTTTTGTTTTATACAGTAAACATCTCCTCACTATCTGCTAGCTGCCTGCCCCCTGAACACACTCCACAAACTGCAACAAAAACAAAGTGGTCAAACCTACCACCACAAAACATAACAAACGTGTTCCAGCCAATAAATAACAAGAAGGATTTGGGAGTGGTGGTTGGGCGCGTTAATGACTCTTTAAGAAAGCACGGAAGGGAGGGGGAGGAGTTAGCTACGATCCATTTTGTTTGACAACACTAACGTCAACAAGAAGTGATGTCACACAGATTCGCTTAGAGCGCCTTTAAGAATAGAGCTTAAAAGATTCTTCACAGTAACGCCATAGAAACATTTTTGGTTCTCCATTGAGGCAAAGGTTTAACCCCCCCCCCCCCCAAAAAAAGGAAATTCTGTTTATCCTGTTAGTCAGTGGGTACTGTCCACTATGTGCATACCACCATTTATAAAATATCTCCTTTAATGTTCAGCCAAATAAAGAAACTCATACAGGTGGTAAGGGTGAGTAAATGTGTTCCCTTTAAAATAATAATTTCTTTCTCATATTAACTCTTAAAATATTTTTTCCACTAAAAAGAACCATTTGTAAAACAGAAGGTGTTTTTCCATGTGTATGGAACAATACAGTAAAAACAGCCTTTCTATGGCATCATGACATGTAGGACCTTTAAATACCATGAAGGTGCACTTAAAAACTGTATATTATAAAGGAGTGGTTATTTTAAGAACCTTTGACCAAAATAACTAACAATGTTTTTACAAAGAACTCTTTAATTTAAAGTACCTTTATTTTTAAGAGTGCACTGCAAAAACATAAAAAATCATATATACTTTAAGCTATTTCAATATTTTATCTGTCCATTCAGTCAGGAAAAGCCTTGATGTTAATATGAATGATGCATCTTTTTTCAGATGGCCACATTTGAAGATGCTCAGGAGGACCTGGAGGGACTTAGGGAATCAAATGATCTTCCATCAGCGATAAACATGATCAGAGATTTCCTGAATCTGCAAAATTTTGAAGAGCTTAATGTTGGTGTGACAGGGAAGTCTAGATCTGGAAAGTCCACCTTTGTCAATGCTTTCAGGGGTTTAGGGGATGGCGATGAGGGCGCCGCTGTTACGGGTGTAGTGAAGACCACTAAAGAACCCAAGGTTTACCTTCACCCAAAATACAATAATGTTAAAGTGTGGGATCTCCCTGCAATAAGAACATGCAGGTTCAAAGCCAGCAAGTACCTTCAACAGGTTCAATTTGAACGCTATGATTTTTTTATCATCATTGCTTCAAATCGATTCAAAAAATGTCACACCAAGCTGGCCAAAGAGATCATGAGAATGGGGAAGAAGTTTTACTTTGTTCGTTCCAAGATTGACCGTACCATTACTGCTAAAAAGAAGAAAAAGAACTTTGATCTGAAAAAGACACTGGATACCATCCGAGAGGATTCTAAAAATGGTTTGTTCATGCAGTTGATTACATAACAGTTTGACAGAAAAAGAAATATTCATTCAGATCCAGTATTTCTTAAACAGATGCCATAAGAACATTACAAACACGTTTATTAATTTTTACCAATACACTGATAAATCTCTTTACATAACATAAAGACAAAAAAACTATTATTTAATATAATATAAAATAATAAATATAAAATAATTCATTTAGAAATAAATATAATTATTCTTCTTGATTTTCTTCTTTGATTTTGTATAGGGCTAAAAAAGATGGGCATTGAGAATCCTGATGTCTTCTTGATGTCTGGTTGGGAGATGGGCAAGTATGATTTCAATCTGCTGCATGAGATGATCGAGAAAGAGCTTCCACAACATAAGAGACACGTGCTGATTTTGGCTTTGCCAAATATCACACTGGAGATTAATGAGAGAAAGAAGAAAGCTCTGGAGAAAAACATTTCTAAAGTTGCCTTCCTAGCTGCTTGTATGTCCGCGATTCCTGTTCCTGGTCTTTCGATAGCAGTAAATTTAGCCATCATAGTAGCTGAGTTAAAAAAATACTACAGTACCTTTGGTCTGGATGATAAATATGGGAAGACTGTAGAGGAGCTGAAGAATCCGATGAAGTCACCTCTACATAATGGAATGAACACACATTTAGTAACAGAATTGCTGAGTGCTGAATCACTTCTAATATTAAATAATGCTGTTAATTTTGTTTTGAGCTATATACCCATTGTAGGCTCTTTGGTGACAGGGGGAATGTCTTATTTGACAGTCTCAAATATGCTGAAGAGAGCACTGAATGATATGGCAGAAGATGCCAAGAACGTGCTAATGGTTTCTTTGAAGTCTGAAATGTAAATGCATTTCAATTAGACAGCTTGACATAAATATCAACACAGATAAAAGATACCAGAATTTATACTAATTAATTGTATAAAGGTTTACACTTTTTACAGTCTCAATTAATAGAAAAAACACAGCCAAACATATTTTTGTATATAGCAATGATTCTTTATAACAATTTCAGTAGCAGTTGTTGAAACAAATTATTTCCTTACTGGTAATACTATTTGTATGCTAATAGTGATCTGAGTCAGAAGTAGGCTTGATAATCACATCCCTTTTTGGGAATTCCTCAGAAATCTTGTTAGATATCTACTGTATATGCCTTTTAGACCATGAATGTCATTTCTAAATTGTGTGGTGATTATGTTCAGAGGTTATGATCTGGGTCAATGTAAGACCAACAAAATTATTCTTTGATTTCATAATACCAATGTTGCTATACATGTATACTTTAAAATCTTCTTCAGAATGCTTTTGGTTTCACAGACAGCTATGGGACATTGTAAACACATATACTGAAACTAGCCATACAATTTCAGGTCAGAAGTATATGTCACAAGGCTCAGTGCAAGTAGGCCATCAATCATAAATAAAAAGTGTCAAAATATATGTCGAACACTGTCTCAGATGGCCATAATGCAAATGCACAATTCTGACCATTGACACCGCTGCTTTAAAGTAACATGTGCCATGAAAATACCAATGTTACAACAGTGAGGCGGTAGCAGCTGTGTAGTAGTTACTGTTGTTATCTGGGGCATAAATAAGGAAGATCTGTATACGTCACTTTTGTTTGATGTTAAATGTCCGTGTATGTTTTTATAAGTGGAAGAAAATAGCCAGAAAAGTGAACTAGCTTAAAATGACTTTTAAGCCAACTACAAAAGTTTCATGATTATTGTCACATCTGGTTCCAGATTTTGTATAATTATTTTCTCTTATTTTAATTTGGGATATATGTATCATTAGAAAATAATAATTATTTGTACTAAAATAATATAAGGCTTACAGAAAATACTACAGCTGCAAAAAAAAAAAAAAAAATGAGTGGTGACAGCAACATCTAGTGGAAGATTTGTGTATAATCATTGTTCTTTGTATTGCTTTTAATATTTAATTGTACATTTTTAAAAATGTAAAGCTGTATTAATGTATTCTACCCAGCAGCGAAAATATAATAAAACAATACTAAAAAAAAGTATGGTAACTAAATAATTTAAGTAATTAAAGGGACGTTATTTTTTTCAAAATATACAGCATTTATTTAATAATTTTATTTTTTCCTCTCATGGGCATCTTCATGGCCATTTTAAAGCAAGTTAAAGAAGCAGCATGAATGCTTTGCATTCTCCGTTATACTTAATGTTTTTCAATTTGAGTTAAACTGCAATCTTGGGCTTGTCCACAATACATTCCCCTTTGAGACAATTCCCTCTGAGCCTTTTATTGCTCCACATGAAAAAGAAAGCTGATGGTTGCATAACAGGTCCAGCAAGGCAGTAGCCTATCTATTGTCAAAATATGTCTATGCTAATATTTTTTAAATAAGTTGCAGACAGATATAAGCACGCATAATACAATACCCTTGCTAAAGTTTATTTGCCTCTGACTCTTGTAACTATAGTGATTTATATATAGCAAATGAAAGTAAAAGTGTGTTATGACCGGGGTGGATCCCATCCGGATGTTTAGTTAAATGTGTGGAAAGTTTTCCTCTCCGCCGTGGACACATCGCGCTCTGCTGCTCGGTAAGAAATAGATACATCTTCATTTAAATAATTTTAAACTTCACTGATTGTAGATATATTGAATTTGAAAAAAACGGTATCATGCTCGCCTCATGTGCATCACCAACACTCATTAAAATATAATATAATGAGTTTAATATAGGCCTATGTATTTAATTTAATCAAATCCGTCTCAATGCTGTATCGTGCAATGCAATTGCCGGATACTTTGTTCTTCATTTTGTTAACATGTTGTCAATTTACATTTAACTTAAAACTCTTTGTACAACAGGGTGCAGGAAGTTTGCTATCTTGAAGAAAACTTCTTGCTGTTCTTCTTCGACTAATAATTCTCTTTGATCTCAAACATAAAGGTAAGACACCCACATGTTAACTTTTTGTACCTACAAAAAATAGATCTTAGAAGTGCTACAAAAGATTATTCACAGCGATGCTATAGATAAATAATTCTGTCATCATTTATTCACCCTTACGTTGTTCTAAACCTGTATGAGTTTATTTGGTTGAACATAAAAGAAGACATTTTGATAAATTATGGTAACATTTGGCGGTATATTGACTTACATAGCATTTGTTTATCCTACTATGGAAGTCTACGAAACTATCAACTGTGTAGATGTAAATGAGAAATGGCATATTATTTTCCAGATGGGCACATTTGAAGACGATTGTATAATAACTCAGGAGGACCTGGAGGGACTTAGGGAATCCATATCTAATCAGGATCTTCCATCAGCGATAAACACAATCAAAGATTACCTGAAACAACAAGATCTTGTGGAGCTTAATGTTGGTGTGACAGGAGAGTCTGGATCTGGAAAGTCCACCTTTGTCAATGCTTTCAGGGGCTTAGGGGATGAAGATGAGGGTGCCGCCGCTACTGGTGTAGTGGAGACCACCATGGATCCCGAAGTTTTCCTTCACCCAAAATACAAAAATGTAAAAGTGTGGGATCTTCCTGGAATAGGAACACCAAACTTTAAAGCCAGCGAGTACCTTCGACAGGTTCAGTTTGAACGCTATGATTTTTTCATCATCATTGCTTCAGATCGATTCAAAGAATGTCACACCCAGCTGGCCAAAGAGATCATGAGAATGGGGAAGAAGTTTTACTTTGTTCGGTCCAAGATTGATTGTAGCATTATTGCTGAAAAGAGGAAAAAGAACTTTGACCTGAAAAAGACGCTGGATACCATCCGAGAGGATTGTAAAAATGGTTTGTTTATGCAGCTGATTACATAACAGTTTGACAGAAAAATAAATATTCATTCAGATCCAGTATTTCTTAAACAGATGTCACAAGAACGTTACAAAAACATTGATTTTACCAATATTTGTATACTGATGAATCTCTTTGCATAACAACTAAACAACTTTAAAGACAACATTTAAATTTTTAATATAATATAACATAATATACATAAAATATTTAATTTATAAATAAATATAATTCATGATGCCTTCTTTGATTTTGCATAGGGCTAAAAAAGATCGGCATTGAGGTTCCTGTTGTCTTCTTGATGTCTGGTTGGGAGATGGGCAAGTATGATTTAAATCTGCTGCAGGAGAGGATGGAGAAAGAGCTTCCACAGCATAAGAGACACGTGCTGATGCTGGCTTTGCCAAATATCACACTGGAGATTAATGAGAGAAAGAAGAAAGCTCTGGAGGAAAACATTCCCAGAGTAGCCTTACTATCTGCTTGTGTGGCCGCGATTCCTCTGCCTGGGCTTTCAATTGCAGCAGATGTAGCCATCATAGCAGATGAGTTAAGAAAATACTACAGTACCTTCGGTCTGGATGATCCATCCCTGCAGAAGCTCTGTGAAAGATCTGGGAAGACTGTAGAGGAGCTGAAGAGTCTGATGAAGTCACCTCTACATAATGGAATAAATACAAGTTCAGTATTAACCTTGCTGGGTGCTGCATCTCTTCTTATATCAGAAGATGCTGTGGAGTTTTTTTGTAGCCTCATACCAATTGTAGGCTCTGTTGTGGCAGGGGGACTGTCTTATTTGACTGTCTCAAATATGCTAAAAAGAGCTCTGAATGATATAGCAGAAGATGCCAGGAAGGTGCTAATGGCTGCTTTGGAGTCTGAGGTGTAAATACATTTGAATTAGACAGCTTGACATAAATATCAACACCAGATAAAAAATACCAGAATTTATAACTAATTCATTGTGATAACGTTTACACTCTTATTTAATAGAAAAAACATATAGGCACACATATTTTTATGTATTGCAGTGATTTTTTATAACAAATATAGTAGCAGTTGTTAAAAAATAATAATTTCTTTACTGAAGAAACTACTGGGAAAATTATGTTTGTATGCTAATTGTAATCTGAGTCATGAAGTTGAACATTATTGAAGAGAACCACAGAAATTTATTGTATTTATTACACAGAAATTTATATTCACATCTCTTTTTTTGGGAATTCCTCAGTTAGATATTTATATGTCTTTTTGGACCGTGAAATGTAATTTCTATTTCTGCACATAAACATTTGTGCAGAATGAATAAATGAAAGCAGCAATGTGTACCTTTACAAATATTTAAAACATGCCATTTGTTTTATTAAAAATTCTACAACACAATTATATAACTGTTTTCCCATCTCTGAATCTGATTGGACAGGGGTCAAAGGGTATGATGCAGGATTATAACACAGAATGCTTTTGTTTTTATCACTTTGCTACAGAAGAGTCAAAACCAAGCCCACCATGTTTTTATATCTGCAATCTCTTAAAATATTAATGTCATTTAAAACTTTAAAACTGCCAAATTCTGAAAATTATATTAAGCAACAAAGTACAAAAATGGTTGAGACTGAGACCGACCTAAAATAGGCCAGTTAGAGGTTGTTAAACAGTGTTGAATACATCTGTAGCCACAATAGTCAGTCCTTTTTCAGCCTACTTCATTCCAAAATAGAAATACTACTCACTGACCAGAAGCACACGAGGCCAGGGCTGCTTTCACCATTGTATGATATGTCCTGTAATTGTTTATGCAAAAGAACAATGGATTGCTTCTACAACTATACAGTATATTACCAGGTTTTATTTACTTTGTTCAGTTGTTTCCGGAAAGAGTGTTCAGAGCAGATCTACATGCAGGGATGTCTTCATCAAATTATAACTTTAAGAAAACAATAAATCAGGTTTGTAGCTGTAAGGGAACCGATTTCCAGAGCTGGGTAATAACTGATTACATGTAATCTGGATTACGTAATCAGATTCCAAAAATCAAGTACTTGTAGTTTAATTACATTACATTTAAAATACTCGTAATCAGAGTACAGTTACTATTTTACAAATATTACAGTTACAAATATCTGAAAATTATAATTATTTGTTTTAAAAAAAGGCTTCAATTTTACTTTCTTGTGCGTGTCAAGTCACAACCGCAGAGATGTACTTGGTTCAACTTTTATACGTGTGATCAAACACTCCTATACAGGAAGACTGCAGACTTCCCGTGACTTTCACAAAGTCACATTGATATGTGTGGTCTGAGGCATGTAGGTTAAACAACAGACTCATAAAGGTTTCGAAACTTTTTAAAATAGTTTTTCTAAACACGTCCATACCTAGGTGAGATTATGAGTTATTATCATATGCTTATGTGCTGGTTTTAGAGTTAATTCATGAATATCGCCTACTGTGTGGATTTTGTGGTTGAATTTGTTCATATCACACTTTTGGTCATGTGATAATGTATAAAATAGTTTCATTATCATTCGTCCAAGTACAGTATAAAGTTAGAAATCTATGAACATTAGAGTGAAGTGTGAAATGTGTAACGCGAAAATAACTATTTAGAAGAAGCACTTTTAGTTTCACCAGAAGTGACAGTACAGATGTTTGGTGCAACCTACTCTCCAGACATTGGATGATTTTCTGTTAAGCACTGCCCACTCCTATGGCAAGTTCATCTAGATGCCTGCAAAAGGCATTGTTACTTGTAAATTGTTACTTGTAATTGCTGAGGAACTGTGAGTGAGTCGCTATAAAGGTAAGAATGTTATATTTTAGTTTTATATACTGACAGCTATAATAATAATAGCAGCAAACACTGATATATATATATATATATATATATATATATATATATATATCTTTTTTACAGATGGATGCACTTGAAGATGGGTTTTATATAATAGGACAAGATGAGCTGGAGGAAATTAAAGAAGCTTTATCCACTGAAGATCTGCCAACAGCAGTTAGTAAAATCAAGGATGTTCTTGAGCAGCAAGATCGAGTTGAGTTAAATATTGCTGTGACGGGAGAGTCTGGTTCTGGAAAGTCTACATTTGTTAATGCTTTTAGAGGTTTGGGAGATGAAGGTGAGGGCTCAGCCAAAACAGGTGTAGTGGAGACCACAATGAAAACGGAGGTTTACCAACACCCAAAGTATGAAAATGTGAAAGTGTGGGATCTCCCTGGAATTGGAACACCAAACTTTAAAGCAAATGAGTACCTTGAACAAGTTCACTTTGAACGCTATGATTTTTTCATCATCATTGCTTCAGATCGGTTTAAAGAATGTCACACCCAGCTGGCCAAAGAGATCATGAGAATGGGGAAGATGTTTTACTTTGTTCGTTCTAAGATTGACGCAGACATTTATGCTGAAAGAACAGCAAGAAAGAAAAGCTTTGATCAAGAAAAGACACTAAAAACCATATGGCAGGATTGTATAAAAGGTATGCAGTTTATCATTATGTGGTGTATTTGCTTAACACGTTTTTATTCAAAGTGTATGCTCTTGAATAGTTTTGTCCACTGTTAAAAAATCAACATCAAGAGAACTGAACTCTGTAAGTCAAACTGATCATATAACAATACAGCTGTGGAGGAAAAGTACTGTACATTTGTTTTTAGGGACAATTACACTGTAATTGCAAAATGTATCAAAATGCACCTTCTGTTTTCTTTGTAGAGTTGAGAAAGATTGGTATTGAAAATCCTGTGGTGTTCTTGATCTCTTGCTTTGAGCTGAGTAAGTATGATTTCAATCTGCTGGAAGAGATGATGGAGAAAGAGCTACCACAGCATAAGAGACACGTGCTGATGTTGGCTATACCGAATATCACGCTGGCGATCAATGAGAGAAAGAAGAAAGCTCTGGAGAAAAATATTTCCAAGGTAGCCTTCCTGTCTGCCGCCGTGGCTACAATTCCTCTTCCTGGTCTTTCGTTTTTAGTCGATATAGCCATTGTAAACAATGAGGTACAGAGGTACTATAGTGCCTTTGGTCTGGATGATCCATCCCTACAGATGCTCTGTGAAAGATCTGGAAAGACCATAGAGGAACTGAAAAATGTAATGAAGTCACCACTGCATCGTGGGATAAACCCAACTACAATCATAAGCTTGCTGGGCGCTGCATCGCTGTATGCATCAGAAAGTGCAGTTGAATACGTCTGCAGTCTCGTACCTATACTTGGCACTGTGGTGGCAGGAGGACTGTCTTATTTTACTATCTCAAAAATGCTAAAGAAAGCTTTGGATGAGTTAGCTGAAGATGCCAAGAATGTCCTGATGGCTTCACTGGAGACTGAAGTGTAACAGAATGCTACAAACTGACATATTTAAGTATGTTAAGTACATATTGTAATATTTTTTCATAAGAGATTTTAGTTTAAATATTATATTACACATGTTCTTGAAAGGCTACTCAAACTTGTAAAGCTTAAAACATCATTGTAGGCTTGACAAAGCCTGGTCTGAATGTTTAAACTATTTCAAAAGCTAAATAAATGACATTGGACACTTCGTCAATTGTGTTGGCTAATTTTCTTAAAGGACCCAACTCTATTCGGCTTTGTAATGCTGTATGAATTCCTTGTGAAATATTTGGGAAATAAAAATATTTGTTGAATAAAAATATGAAGCGAAGAAGATCCGCCCTGTTGTGGAATTTTTGTTGAACTTATACACATGAATAATTCAAGTCATAACCGAAACAGTTTAAAATGAATTTTATATCTTGCAACCGGCACTTTCGTCTGCAAAATTCAGACCTATGCTCTGCGCTCACACATTTTTTTTCAACTACTTTCATTTTGCCAACCATACACATCCTGTCCCAGCTCTTTCTATTTCTACCTCAAGTCTGATCAGCACAACAGCAATTTTCCATATATGCTATATGTCACGTAGCCAGCTAAACTTAAGGTCAAGCCAAAAAAATGTAGCTTTGTTAACTTATGCAGCTTATACCATAAAACTCTTAAAAACACCAAAAATGCTCAAATCATAAAACAGTAGAAATAAGTAACGATGAAATAAGTAAAGATAAAATGTTTCATGACCGCCCCTTTCTGGTTTGTAGTTAATACCTTTACTTCTTTAAACTTTAATTTAAAATGCTTAATTTATCATTCCCTAAATAGTTACGGTTTAATGTATCAGTTTTGCGAATGAAGTAAGCAAATTTATAGGAGGATTTTCATTTTTCGGGTGGATCATCAAGACTATTGGTCCTCCTAGTTGTCAATCAGGAGTGTTGCACAATTGCATTTTTAAAAAAGTGGAGAAGGCGGTTCTTTTAGAGAAAATCCTCCGCTACACCATTTAAGTTAATCTGGAAAACAATCTCTCTTTGACTTTTGGGCAGGTACGGCCGGTGACTTCTTTTCCGAGGTGCACAAATTCAAAATATGTTTTTAGAGTGCCCTGTGTGTTGCTCGTCATTTCAAAATATGTGTTCATTGCATCATGTAAACCATGTGCATCATGCGTCTAAATACATGTTGTGATGAGCTTCCCATCGTGCGCGCTCGAAAAAGAAGTCATTGGCCGCCACTGCTTTTGCAGAATGTCCACAGGCTTTTCCTATGTTTAATTGTAGCTCAGAAAAGGAATCTTCAAAAGCAGTCTTTAAATGTTGTTGTGGACGAGAAGGCCTTGAAGTCAAAAAGGTTGAGATCATTGGTTTAAAGTCAGCATAATAAAGAATAGTCACCCCATCACTACTACATATACGTTGTTTCTACTATAACCTATTTTATAACTCTTAGTAAATGTACAGTACTGAAGTTCACATTTTATAACTGGTACTTCAAAAAAGGTTGTTTGCTGAGCATCATGACAAACATATCATCAGACCTGTTCTTTGTTTCAGCAATGTGTGTCTGAAACATAAATCACTGCATCAACAACCACCACAGTCTGATTTTAATAATTAAAGTATGTGATAAGATAATTTAGTTTGGCACATCCAGCAGCATCCAATGCTATTTTGATGAAATCACACACTAATTTTGTTGTTGGTCTGTCACACCCATTGTGTAGAAATAGAAAAGAGGTGAAGGGCTAAACAATGATCTTTAACTTTTAAAGAACAATAGAGCATGAAGCTGAATAAGGATTTCAAATAAAGGCATGACTTAAATAATTCAAAACTGTAAACAACAATAGTGGCGAGATATGAATGTACAAATATTTTCCTCTACGCATGTGACAATGACAAATGACAATGTGTAATGCTAAATATCCGGTTTTACCAAAAGTGAAAGTATAGGTGTTAGGTGCAACCCACTCTCCAGACATTGGATGATTTATTTTTTGTTTACCACTGCCCTCACCTTAGGCAAATTTACCTAGAAGCATGCAGAATGCAAACTTTTTGCAAATCAATAGAAAGTAAAACAATGAGTAACTAAGTGTCTAAAGGTAAAAATGCAACTTTTTTATTTATATACAGAATAACACAAAACAAACACTGCATTGTTCACAAAACATATATTTAATTTTTGTTTAATCTCATTTTGTCTGATTTGTAGATGAATGTACTTGACGAGGGGTATTGTATAATAGGACAAGATGAGCTGGATGAAATTAAAGAAGCTTTATCCACTGAAGATCTGCCAACGGCAATTAATAAAATCAAGGATGTTCTTGAGCAGCAAGATCGAGTCGAGTTAAATATTGCTGTGACAGGAGAGTCTGTGAGAGAAAATGATTCATATTTTAAATATATGTAGAGCCCTGCTAAATTTGGGTCTACTAATTATTTTGTTATATTTTTATTTTACATTATAGTTTTCTAAATTGAATCTTTAAAAATGTTAAATGAGAAATAAGAATTTCAATTCATGTTCTGGATTTAATAATCTTGTAAAATATATAAAAGTTTATAAATAGTAAAATACTTTCTATTTGTTATGTTAAAGTAAGTTCAAAATGTGTTAATTACAAACAGAAGGGTTATATTTTAAAAAAATCTGTTATTAAAAAAGCGTGTTGTTGTTTAACCAATGAGATGGGTTTTTGTCTGACCTCGGAAGGTCAGAGTGCGTCGCCACGTAGGAAGTGACTGTGCAAGAGAGAACGACACGAGGAGCTGGATGAACGTGTGCGGATCGCACTGTCCGGGTAAAAATAATACGCTAAAAGCTGAAATTGAGTTTGCAAACGGTGTAAGGACACTGGACAGATAAGAAACTGTTAAGAAAAATACTCGTGAATTAACTCTGTGTGAATAGTGTAAGAGTGTGCGTGATCGTGCTCAACGTGCACGCGTTCACGTGATGGACCAAGAGATGACGCATTTCTTTTAATATCAGTATTACGCGAGCTTTACGGGACTCTATAGTTTGCAACGTTACAGAAGATGAACTATTATAGTGTTTATTGAGTTCACAAACACCGCTGACACAGTCAACGCCAATAGTCATCTGCAGTGAGTACAAACGAAGAGAGTAAAGGCTGCGCGATTCTTCCAGAGAGAGACAGATGCTGCGTCGTGGCCTATATTGCAACTTTGGTTTGTTTACATCATCGGATGGATTCGCACACCGTTGTTCGTGGATGGATGCTACTGAAAATCGGATCGGCTGATCTGATAATTGTGTCTTCATTACTTTCTTCTTCACTTTCACTGTTCCTTGGATTTCGTGAGTACTCTAAACTTGCACACATTCACATGAGCTCCAACGTAGCGCGCCAACGAAAGACTTAAATCCCAGCTGGGTAATATTTCTTTTGTGGGGATATTTGTTTTGTTTTGTTTTGTTTACATTTGTTTTGAGTGTTTCATATCGAGTTATTGCCTGTGATGTACATGTGCACATTGAAGTGTGAGTTAATTTCTGCTCTAAAGTTGATTCCTGTGATCTGAAACTATTTGAAACGAATCAAACGAAAAGAAAACAAGAGTAACTTACATCAGTTAATAAATATTTGTGTTAATGGTTTATACAGCATAACATCTCCTGTGATTCTTATGTAAAGAGAGAGGGACAAAGTTAAAGGGGGCATGTAATATAATTTGAGATTTATTTTAAAGTGTTGTACTAATACCTTTACTATTTTGTGCTTATAGTTAAGTATTTTCTGAGTAATAGAAGTGAAAATTTACAAGAAAACTATAATCTGAAGCCTGGGGTGAATTATATTAGTTATTTTTTTGGTTACTTTGGTATTAAATATTATACCTTAAGTAAATTTAGATGTGCCTCTCATGTGTAAACTTAAATTGTAAGTTTCCCTAGACATAATTTGAGCCAGTTAATCGGTGAGAGGGCTACATTTGTGGGGGCTCGTCCGGGATTCAGATAACTGTTTTTTTTCCTTCTTTCTCTGTATTTTATTTGAAGGGCAAAATCTGGAAAGGTACTGTTTTTTTTGAGGTATGCAATTTTCTTTTGTTGACTAAGTGAGCAAGACATTTAAGGTTGTGCATCTATTATTTATTTACATCTACCTAAATCTGTAATTTTAAATACTACTTGAAGACACAGATGAGCAATATGGATGTAAATAAGGCAATTGCATGGTGTAGTGAAAAAAATGTTCAGCTTGAGAACGCCCTCATTTTGAGTAATGTACCTTTGGACTGTGAAGACATGATAGTGTACAATGTGCTTGATACAGTTCAAGGTATGGGTAAATGCAAAGTGCGTGGCCGTCATGCTGATCCGACTAAGCGCCAGCATTTTGTTTTGATTGAAACTGCTAGGAAGGTTTCTGAGATATCTCTTCCTGCTGAAATTGGAGGATCTGATGTAGGTACTTGGTATACACAGGTTGTTAATGTCACAACTCAAGCACCGGAACAAAATAGGGAGGGTGAGTTCCATACTAAACTGTTTTCTTTCCTAGAGAAAGAGGGTAAATCTTTAGCTGATGTTCAGAGTATGGTTTCTCCTTCACTTAGCCTGAGCACTGAGCTTGTTGGTGCTATTAACTCTTTGGTGCAGAAGTGTAATGTGGCTACACCTGCTGAAGTCCCAGGTTATAGGAAACTGCGTACATTTTCCGGGGTGACACCCACACCCAGTGGTGAGGATGAGTATGAAGCATGGGCTGAACAGACCACTCATATTCTTGAAGAGTGGCAGTGTTCTGACAACATAAAGAAACAAAGACTTGTTGAGTGTCTTAGGGGCCCTGCAGCCGATATAGTGAGGTTTGAAAAGATTGCAAATCCAACAGCTTCCTCTAGTGATTATCTTAGTGCTTTGGAGACCGCCTTTGGTACCACAGAAAGTGCTGCAGATCTGCTGGTGAGGTTTAGGAGTACTTTTCAGAACGAGGGTGAAAAACTCTCAGCATACATATTGAGGTTGGATAAATTGCTACACAGTGTGTTACGCAAAAGAGGCATTATGATCTCTGAAATGAATCGGCTTCGTATGCAGCAGATAATCAGAGGAGCACTTCCAACTGACATGGTAGCTTTACGGTTCAGGATGACACACAAGCTATGTGACCCACTTTCTTTCACTGATCTTTTGAAGGAGGTCAGAGAAGAAGAGAACATGATGCACAGCAGGAACTCCATTCAGGCCAACGTTGCTGTGTCTGCTGCATCCTCTGTCAAGAGTGAGACCTCTACTAAAGCAAATCCTACTGAATCTGAGATTGAGAGACTAAAGAAGGAAGTTAGGGGGTTAAAGAGTGAGATGTCTCGTTTATTGACTGCGACAACTGAAACTGTGATTCATGGTCCTTCTGAAAATCATAGCTCAGCAACTGGTGAGCGACGACCAACAAACAGAGCAGGTGGTAGCACAAGCTATTTCTGCTATAGGTGTGGCGAAGACGGGCACCTGAAGCGGGATTGTGTTAATGAGGAAAACTTGAGAAAAGTGAACGAACGCCTCATCAAACTCAAGCGGCCGACGGGAAACTTCCCCGGGGCTCGGTAGAGGAACGGACTGATGCTCCGGGTAAGACACGTTCCAACAAGAGCAAACAAGTAAAAATAGCAAAGGCTGTTCTCCCAGCAGGGCTAGTTGGTCCTAGCTCTGTCCTTCCTATTCAGATAGAAGGAGTTTATGCCAAAGCCTTGCTTGACAGTGGCTCACAAGTCACTCTTTTATACAGATCCTTTTATAACAAGTATCTTAAGCATCTTCCTTTAACGCCAATTGAGAATTTGGAAATATGGGGTCTAAGTTCCCAGCAGTATCCATATGACGGCTGTTTGTCGCTAAGGCTTGAATTTCCAGGGTCTGTAGCTGGAGTGGTTGAGACCATTGATGCGCTCGTGTTGGTTTGTCCTGATCCCGCTGTAAGAGGTGAAGTTAATATTTTGGTAGGAACGAACACCTCTGTGGTAAAAAGACTCGTTGAGGCATGTAAAGAGAAGATGGGGAAGGATTTTCTCCATACTTTGAGAGTGCATCCTGAAATTAAAGATGCATATGAACAGGTCATTGCCAGTGCTGAGGTTAAAGTTGACAATAGTCAAGGTACTGTGTGGTTTCCGGGGTTTAAGCCTGTGAAAATCTGTCCGGGTGAAAGTAGGCGAATTAGGGGAATCTTAAAATACCCAGGAAATCTGGCTGCTAAAACATTCTTGGTGGATCAGCCCGAAGAGTTCGGTTTTCCAGAAGAGCTACTGGTAAGGGCAGAAGTTCAACCTGCTACTGCTGTACACTCCAAAAGACTTGGGGTCACCATCAGAAATGTCTCCTCTCGCCCTGTCACTTTGAAGCGAGGTATGCGCATCGCCCATGTGTTTCCCGTTGATGTTGTGCACTCTGTTTCTTCATCTAAAGAAAGTAGCGCTGAAGCAGGATTAACCCTGGACTCCTTTGAATTTGGTGATTCCCCTGTACCCGAGGAGTGGAAAAGAAAGCTGTCTGAAGAGATGCTCAAAAGGAAGGATGTTTTCTCCTGTAATGAGTTCGATGTAGGTTGTTCAAAAAGCACCCAACACAACATCAGAGTCACTGACGACAGACCCTTTCGTGAGAGATCACGTCGACTTGCTCCAGCCGACATTGAAGATGTCAGACAACACTTGGAGAAGTTAAAGGAAGCTGGTATCATTTCTGAGTCCCGCAGTCCTTACGCCTCGCCAATTGTTGTAGTGAGGAAAAAGAACGGGCAGATAAGGATGTGCGTGGACTACAGAACCCTGAATCGTCGCACCATCCCAGATCAATACACAGTCCCCAGAATTGAAGATGCTCTGGCTTGCCTGAATGGAAGTCAATGGTTCAGTGTATTAGATCTCAGAAGTGGATACTATCAGATCCCACTCTGTGAGGCTGACAAAGAAAAGACAGCTTTTATCTGTCCAGTGGGGTTCTACCAATTCCAAAGGATGCCTCAGGGCATTTCTGGGGCTCCCGCGACCTTCCAAAGGGTCATGGAGAATACGGTTGGTGATATGAACCTGTTGGAAGTTTTGGTATATTTGGACGACCTCATCATTTTTGGAAAGACCCTGGAGGAACATGAGCAACGGCTACTTAAAGTGCTTGATCGTTTGCAGAGTGAAGGACTCAAATTGTCTTTAGACAAGTGCATTTTCTGTCAACCTTCTGTTACTTACGTTGGTCATATTGTCTCTCAAGAAGGTGTGTCAACTGACCCCTCTAAAATAGAGGCAGTAAAGTCCTGGCCCAGACCGCAGAATGTTTCTGAACTTCGCTCTTTCTTAGGGTTCAGCGGCTATTACAGAAGGTTTGTAAAGGATTATTCTAAAGTATCTTACCCCTTGAACCAGTTGTTGCAGGGTTGTTTGCCAAACAAAAGCCTAAAAAAGACCAGAACAGGAAATCCTGAAAAGGTATTTTACAAAGCATCAGATCCCTTTGGTAATAGGTGGAATGATAGTTGTGAAGCTGCTTTCAGGGAGTTGAAGGAAAGGCTTACCCAAGCTCCTGTGTTGGCGTTCGCAGACCCCAAGCTACCATATGTGTTACATGTAGATGCATGTTGTGAAGGGTTGGGAGGGGTGCTGTATCAAGACCAGGGTCAGGGACTACGTCCTGTAGCATTTATCAGCAGAAGCCTTACACCTTCAGAAAAAAACTATCCTGTGCACAAACTTGAATTTCTGTCTCTAAAATGGGCTGTTGTAGACAAACTACATGACTATCTCTATGGGGCAAAGTTTGAGGTACAAACGGATAATAATCCGTTAACATATGTGTTGACTACCGCCAAACTAGACGCTGCAGGGCATAGGTGGCTGGCAGCTTTGTCTTCATATGATTTCAGTCTAAAATATAGGCCTGGTAAGCAAAACATAGATGCTGATGCGTTGTCCCGTCGCCCTCACCCAAGTATGGGAGACGACGATAGATGGACAAACATCTCATCTGCTGGTGTAAAAGCCTTGTACAACTTTCAAATGTTTGGTAATTCTGGTAATTTTGGGAACTGTAGCCGGGTTGTTACTTCTTTGGGGGGATCTCCAAAATCTGTCCCTGTAGCTTACTGTAATCTAGCTACCTTAAACCTTGCTCTTACTCCTAAGATGAGTTCTTCTGATCTGTCATGTTCACAGCAGGATGATCCCTGTTTTGGTGAGGTGTGGAGGGCTTTCAAGGAGAGAGATTCCAGCAGGGTAAATAAGAGTATCCATAAGGACCTTCCCCTTGTCATGAGAGAGTGGGAAAGGTTAGAGATGGAGGATGGGGTAATGTTTCGTTGCACACAAGTTCCAAACAAGCCCAGACGAAAACAGTTGCTCCTGCCACAGAAATTTCAAATGACTGTCCTCAAGTCATTGCATGATGACTCTGGGCACTTAGGATTTGACAAAACCTATGGGTTCATTAGGGAGAGGTTTTATTGGCCTCGGATGAAGACCGACGTGGAGCAGTATTGTCAGACCTGTGCTCGATGTGTCCAGAGGAAGACACTGCCTAAGACCGTCGCACCATTGTCACACATGTCCAGCAGTGGCCCAATGGACTTGGTGTGTATGGATTTTTTATCTATTGAGCCTGACTCCAGTAACACCTGTAATGTTCTCGTCATTACTGATCATTACACCAGATATGCGCAGGCTTTCCCCACTAAAAACCAGACGGCATCCACTGTGGCTAAGGTATTATGGGAGAAGTACTTCATTCACTACGGGCTTCCAAGACGCATGCACTCAGATCAAGGAAGAGATTTTGAGAGTCGACTCATCCATGAGTTGTTGGATACGTTGGGAGTTGAGAAGTCCAGAACGACTCCATATCACCCCCAGGGGGACCCGCAACCAGAGCGGTTTAATCGGACGCTGCTGGACATGTTGGGGACCTTAGATCCAAAACAAAAACAACATTGGAGCCGACATATTGCCCATCTCGTGCATGTTTATAACTGCAGCCAGAATGAAGCCACAGGTTTCTCTCCATACTTCCTAATGTTCGGACGGGAAGCCAGATTGCCCATTGATTTGAGTTTTGGGGTGTCGAGCGATGGTACCTCCACTAAGTCTTACCAGCGGTATGTCAAGAACATGCAGAGAGAACTAAAAGCTGCTTTTCAACTGGCTGAGGCCGCTGCTGAAAAGAAGAATGATGGAAATAAGAGGAGGTATGACCGAAGAATTCATTATTCACACCTCGCTACAGGTGATCGAGTTCTAATCAGGAATTTGGGTCTGCAAGGAAAGCATAAATTGGCAGACAGATGGGGTTCTGTGCCATACGTTGTCCAAAGTCAGATGCCAAACCTACCTGTGTTTCGGTTGAAGCCTGAAGTCGGTGATGGACCAGTCAAGATTCTCCATCGTAATCATCTTCTTCCTATCGGTCAGAAACTCAGACAGCAGCATACTCCCGATGTTGTTCTGGAGCCTAAGAAAAGGATTTTGAGAAGAAAGCAAGCAGAGCAAAACAAGAACTTGAGACCTGAGACTGATAGTGCACTTAAGAGACAGGAAGAGCAGACTAGAAATATTCTGAGTTCTGATGAAGATTCAGAAAGTGATGACTATGTTTATGAAACTCGGGTTTATATGCCTGAAGAACCTTCTCTGTTCTCTGAGAAAGAACCTTTTCAGACAGATTTTGATGATGTTAATGAGAGTGTTGAGCTGTCTGATGAGATTGTTGAAATTGCTGAAGTATCTACAGAGTCTGAGCTAGGTCCTTTACCTGAGAAACTTACTGATGATTTGCAGAATGCAGGTGAAGTTCCAGACATCTGTAATGTTGATGATGATGTACATGAGCTCTCAGATGAGCAAATGAGTGTAACAAATCCAGAGGTTACTATTGAAGTTAAAGAAAAGAGTAGAAGGGCTCAGAGGATAAGAACAGTTCCTAAGCGTTTTACTTATGATACTTTTGGGGAGCCAAAGTTTGAACCTAACATTTCTCAAGTAAAAGCTTTAAATCCTGTACGGTACTGTTCTACTGTATTCTTGTGGATGAATATGCCTTCATGTAGGAATACATGTCCAGTTAAGTGAACTCTACTGTCTTAAATGTGATTAAGCCATTACATGTAGACATGGTTTTCTAGTGTTCAGTATCCTTATTTTATGCATATGTGTTTTTTTTTTTTGTCAAGATGAAGGTATACTGATGATGTTACAGTGTGTTATTTCAGTAATGGGACATGTAACAGTTTTGTATTTGCTATTCTTTTCCCTCGTTATGAGGACATAACGAATTGTGGTGGGGGGAGAGTGTAGAGCCCTGCTAAATTTGGGTCTACTAATTATTTTGTTATATTTTTATTTTACATTATAGTTTTCTAAATTGAATCTTTAAAAATGTTAAATGAGAAATAAGAATTTCAATTCATGTTCTGGATTTAATAATCTTGTAAAATATATAAAAGTTTATAAATAGTAAAATACTTTCTATTTGTTATGTTAAAGTAAGTTCAAAATGTGTTAATTACAAACAGAAGGGTTATATTTTAAAAAAATCTGTTATTAAAAAAGCGTGTTGTTGTTTAACCAATGAGATGGGTTTTTGTCTGACCTCGGAAGGTCAGAGTGCGTCGCCACGTAGGAAGTGACTGTGCAAGAGAGAACGACACGAGGAGCTGGATGAACGTGTGCGGATCGCACTGTCCGGGTAAAAATAATACGCTAAAAGCTGAAATTGAGTTTGCAAACGGTGTAAGGACACTGGACAGATAAGAAACTGTTAAGAAAAATACTCGTGAATTAACTCTGTGTGAATAGTGTAAGAGTGTGCGTGATCGTGCTCAACGTGCACGCGTTCACGTGATGGACCAAGAGATGACGCATTTCTTTTAATATCAGTATTACGCGAGCTTTACGGGACTCTATAGTTTGCAACGTTACAGAAGATGAACTATTATAGTGTTTATTGAGTTCACAAACACCGCTGACACAGTCAACGCCAATAGTCATCTGCAGTGAGTACAAACGAAGAGAGTAAAGGCTGCGCGATTCTTCCAGAGAGAGACAGATGCTGCGTCGTGGCCTATATTGCAACTTTGGTTTGTTTACATCATCGGATGGATTCGCACACCGTTGTTCGTGGATGGATGCTACTGAAAATCGGATCGGCTGATCTGATAATTGTGTCTTCATTACTTTCTTCTTCACTTTCACTGTTCCTTGGATTTCGTGAGTACTCTAAACTTGCACACATTCACATGAGCTCCAACGTAGCGCGCCAACGAAAGACTTAAATCCCAGCTGGGTAATATTTCTTTTGTGGGGATATTTGTTTTGTTTTGTTTTGTTTACATTTGTTTTGAGTGTTTCATATCGAGTTATTGCCTGTGATGTACATGTGCACATTGAAGTGTGAGTTAATTTCTGCTCTAAAGTTGATTCCTGTGATCTGAAACTATTTGAAACGAATCAAACGAAAAGAAAACAAGAGTAACTTACATCAGTTAATAAATATTTGTGTTAATGGTTTATACAGCATAACATCTCCTGTGATTCTTATGTAAAGAGAGAGGGACAAAGTTAAAGGGGGCATGTAATATAATTTGAGATTTATTTTAAAGTGTTGTACTAATACCTTTACTATTTTGTGCTTATAGTTAAGTATTTTCTGAGTAATAGAAGTGAAAATTTACAAGAAAACTATAATCTGAAGCCTGGGGTGAATTATATTAGTTATTTTTTTGGTTACTTTGGTATTAAATATTATACCTTAAGTAAATTTAGATGTGCCTCTCATGTGTAAACTTAAATTGTAAGTTTCCCTAGACATAATTTGAGCCAGTTAATCGGTGAGAGGGCTACATATATTAACAATCAATAGATCTAAAATGGCAGGCAGGCTCCACGTTGGTACTTAAGCAATGATTGGTTCTCACAAGTCTTGTGATTAGTCGTCGAAAATTACCAATTATGGGGTCATTCGAATTGTTTTACATTCCTGTAAATGTGACTGGTTGGTTTCAATAAGCATTGTGCTTTATTTTTACTGCAATAAAATTGTGGAAAATCATTACTGTTTAAAATGGACCACACAGTTGCAGTCACATGTAAAAGCAAAACTGATCAGAATTCACCTTCTGTTTTTTCTAGAGTTGATGAAGATCGGTATTGAGGCTCCTGATGTGTTCTTGATCTCTTGTTTTGAGCTTTGCAAGTATGATTTCAATCTGCTGCAGGAGAGGATGGAGAAAGATGTCTCCAAGCATAAGAGACATGTGCTGATGTTGGCTATACCAAACATCACGCTGGAGATAAATGAGAAAAAGAAGAAAGCTCTAGAAAAAAGCATTGTACAAGTATCAATCCTGTCTGCTTTTGTGGCTGCCATTCCTGTTCCTGGTCTTTCATTTGCTGTGGATTTAGCCATTGTAGAAAATGAAATAGAAAAGTACTACAGTGCCTTTGGTCTGGATGATTCATCCCTGCAGATGCTCTGTGAAAAATCTGGTAAGACCATAGAGGAACTGAAGGATGTGATGAAGTCACCACTTTATAATGGGATAAACTCACATACAGTCTTGAGCTTGCTGGGTGCTACATCACTTCAAATAACAGAAAGTGCAGCTGAATATACCTTCAGTCTCATACCTGTACTTGGCACAGTGATAGCAGGAGGAATGTCTTATTTAACCGTCTCAAGAATGCTACAGAAAGCTTTGAACGAGATTGCTGAAGATGCAAAGAATGTCCTGATGGCTTCACTGGAGACTGAAGTGTAACAGAATGCTAGATTTCTCTGAATAAATATACACAATGCACAAGTTTTACCTTTGTAATTCAATGTAGTTATTGGTTTTAGATATGCGATTGAGTGAATTTTCTTTAATTTCACTCTGCAATACACCATAAGTCACACAACTTTTGTATATTTAGACAAATGAATAAGCAGTGCTTCTGTTTGATTGTAGTTTAAAATTAAATTAGGATAAACACAGTGACTGTGAATTGGGATACAATTGTTGTGTACAGTTTTTTTTATTAACATATAATATAGTTTAAAGCAACTGTCATGGAGATGACAAACTACTGTCAGTGAAAATCTAATAGACGTCTAACATAGCCCAATAGACTAGCCGTTAAATAGACTATTAAATGTGTCTAATAAACAACAAAAGAATGATATTTAATGAGAATTTAATCCAATAAAACAGGTTCTCATAAACTGCAATCATGCAATTTAAAAACATTGGCTTTGAAGCATTTTTAGTTTTTGTGTAGCATCAGTTTGTATTTTTTTCTCCCTCCCTTTTTTCTAACTCTAGCTTTCCTCTGGACCTGTTTTATGTATGACTCCCCAAGTTCAGCCTGACCTCTCCTGCTCGCCACTTTAACCAGACTACTAAGTCTATTTTTAGATTCAATAAAATTCAATAACTGATTCAATAAAAGCACGATAAAACAGAGTCATCAATTCAGAAGAGACATTAAAAGAGTTCATTTTCCTGAGGAAGTACAGTCTTTGTTGGATTTTCTTTGAGACAGCATCAACCAAGGGTTCAAAACACAGTTTATTGTCAAAAAATATATTTCACCTGATAGCAGGCTGACAGTGACAGAATCATCAGCGAACCGTATACACTGGTACAAGATATAGGAATACAAGGATACAGGAAGGGCTTAATGGTGTTAAAAGCAGAAGTAAAATCAACAAATAGAAGTCTGACATGAGTCTTTGTTCTATCCAGGTAGCTAAAAATAAAGGGCAGTAATGTGATCACAGCATCCTCCACGCCCCTGCCCTGTATGCAAACTGGAGTGTTTCTAACTGATCTCCAATCTGAGATAAGACAGCCTCTTTGATAATTTTCTCGCAGCTTTTCATAACCAAAGAGGTCAAGGCTATAGTTCTAAAATCATTCAAAGATTTAGGAGAGCTGCATTTGGCTATAGGCACAATAATGGAATGCTTACAACGTCTAGGGACTTTTTGTTGTGACAAGGACAAATTAAAAATCAACTGGAAAATGTGACACAGTTGATCAGCATGTGTTCTTAATAATTGCCCACAAATGTCATCTGGCCATTGTCCAGTGGGCCTGAATAGAGTTATCTTGAATGGTTTTTCAAGTTGTGTTTGAAAGGTCCACCAACACTCAACAAACAACGCTTTTTTATCATATAACTGTGATAGCTAGTTACACCTTGTCATTTATGTGTATCATCTCTAGCACCAAAAAGCTTTTGTGGTTCAAATATATGTGTTCGGCTGCAATTTGTGCACATTAATGTTTTTAAAACATTTTCCCACATGTAATGACGGGGAATGAAGCTATCCAATCATAGGAGTGGCCGTTTATGTCCAGGTCTTGTTAGCAAAAGAAACACAGAGAGATCCCAGTGCAGATGAACAGAAATGTTTATTAAATAATATAAATATGAGGGTCAGCAGCACGTCTGGGCACAAAGGCCACACTGAGGCAGACGGCGAAATGGCGATGAGAACACACACACTGGGTCAGAGCGAGAACCACACACGTCCGGGCTCCAGCCACACTTAAACGGAGGGTGGGAGAGAGGAAGGAGGGCACACTGGAAACTGCGCGAAAGCCACACACGTCTGGGCCCCAGCTACTCTTCAACAGACGGTGGGAGAGATGTAAGAACACACATTGCAGAGTGAGTGAAATCCACCACTCGCCTGGGCACAACGCCACACTCGGCAGGCGAGGGGAGTGATCACAAGACAAGACATGAATCTAGACGGAGCTAGAAACGGGCGAGCACATACAAAGACGAACTTGCAACAGGACACAAAACACGCAGGGATTAAATAGCAAACCGATTGGCCAACAAAATGAGGGGCAGCTGTGAAGTGACACACGTGAAGGAAATCACACTGATGACAACCATGTGAGAGACGCGCACGTGTGAAGCTGTCAAAACAAAACACAACACAGGGAAACAAAAACACAGCAGCCGGTAAGACCGAAATCATGACAGGTCTTCAATGGGGCCCTCCCCTTCCAAAAAACCATTTCTCCTGATAGCCTCAGAACCATGTTACAAAATAGCATATCACTTATTGCTTTTGATGTTTTTGGATGTAAAAACCATGCAAACATCATAAGTAGACCTCAGACAACAGTATTAAACAATAAAATCGACAGATTCATTGCCCCTTTAAAAAATAATGACTGATAATGTCAAACATTGGTTTAGTTCAAATCTTTATTTGCTGTGAAAACATTCCCGCTTGTTTTTTTTTTATGATGAACCATGAATCAAAAAAGCTGCATTTTGTACTTATGTATTTGCACATCAATTGTGAGAATTCATAATAAAAGGCAAAAAGAAAGAACATTTTACATTTTTTTCTT
Organism: Misgurnus mizolepis; assembly: GCA_025389145.1. NCBI lineage: Eukaryota > Metazoa > Chordata > Actinopteri > Cypriniformes > Cobitidae > Misgurnus > Misgurnus mizolepis. Next base: position 14,267,360 of record JAIFKI010000011.1, on the reverse strand, counting down.
CATATGTCACCTGCCCAGATGTAAAACAATGAACAGTCATTTGTACTGGACATTTTTATTATTAATTTATACCATGGTCTGTCGAATGCTGCGTTTTGATTGGCTGAGAAATGTTCTATGGGTGTTGATTATATTCTCTAAACCGCACACCTAACTTGTTAAATGTCTTAAAAATAGGCACCAGAGCAATGTTTGTGGTAACCGTGGTATAAGCGGAATAATTGGCTCCGGTCCTTCGCGTCGTGCCGCATTACCCCCTTGGTGTGCATTATTTTCTTATAATTCAAATGCCCGTCGTCATTTATTCCTTACATATTTTCATACTGTTCATTTGTTATTTTACAAATGTTGATTAGTACTGTTCATTATTATATTATGTAAGTGTTTTGACGATTGTTAAACTGTAAGAGAGGCTTTGAAAAACATGGTTTGGTTTAGCAGACATCCCATGTTTTTGCAAAACATACATGCATACAGTAGGTCAGCATAGGTGCAAGATAACATTAACATGTCAATGGTTATCTTATTACAACATCAGACAAGTGAATCCAAGCAGTGAAAATGAAAGTAAAAGGTATGGGTGGATCTCTGGTTATATTTCTGTTCAGTAGGAGCTTTAGGCGCACACGCTGCTTTTATAGAGAAACAAACATTTCACAATCAAAGGTAAAAAATTTACATTTTGTTTTCACATTGCAACACATAGACAGATGTTTATTACTTTAAGTTGTGTAAATTTTTCATTTTCATTTTAGATGTATATTCTATATCTAGTATATTTGTTTTGTTTTTTCAGTAAGAGCTGCTTAAATGAAAAATGGATTAGAATAAACATAACTCTTTATATTCATTTACTGCTGCTTAGATTCCGGTTCGGCTATGAATTTAAAGTGCACCTACACATTGCTAAGAAACAATGTTATTATGTGGTATAATACAATGTGTTTGCGTGGTTTATGGTTAAGAAAACACATTATTTTCCACATACCATACATTTTTGTAGTTTCAGATATCACCACCTTCCTTATTTAACACTCTTATTTTGTACAAAACTCATCGATCTGAAAAGCACTGTGTGCCTGTGTCCCTGATTGGCCAGCTAATTTGTATGTTGTGATTGGCCTGAATACCTCTGGCATCAGATTGGGTGGAAACCTGTTGAACTAAATTACTTTAGTTTAGCATTTGTTCACATTATTACTATTTGAGGAAATGTTTTATAAAGTAACTAGTAAGTTGAACAAAAATGGTACATTTAACGTACAAAATTAAGTTTATTGAACTGGAAATTTTAGGTTGATTCAACTTGTAATAGCAATTGCTCTGTCCAACATCTCCACTATTTAATTGAGTTCAAAGGTTTTCTATTTTTAATTCATTTATATTTGGTGTTATAAATGGTATTATAATAAAAAAATAATGTCTGACTATAACTCAATCATTGAATAAACTTGATTCTCCAACACATTTTTTTTGACATGCATTTTCAGTATTGTGGAAAGAAATGCAATAAAATGTGATAAACAGGGTTCATGTAAATAAGTAAACATGAATTTCGTCTTACTTGAATGTTTCAGTTGACATTTTGACATTTTTAAGTGTAGGTCCAAAACACAAAATATGAAGTGATGTTTACTTCATTGTTTAAATAAAGACAATATCTGGGTTAATTGTGTATTTAATGTTAATGTTAAAATATGTTCTATGTAGTGTGAGGGTGCAGTATTTCCGACATACTGCATCTGCCAAGTGCCCATGATAAAGAGTAGGGAGCACTTTTTTACATTCTTTAAAAAACGTTGATGCACAACACAAATCAAACCAAAATGTATAAATTTTATGTGATGTCATACACTATTAATGCTTGTTATTTTGATGCAATGCAATGTTCAGTCTTTAGTATGGATTTAGTGGGAGTAAACGTTATAGAGACTGCTGCTCTGGGGAGACCGTTTCAGCTGGGAATGCTGTATGACTGCAGAAAAGATGCACTAGTACCAGGTACCTATAATCACATAAAACATTGACAAACATAGACGAATAACCATTCACACAGATGAATAAAATTGTGATGTAGGCTTGAATAAGGTAATAACACAGTTTTATTCATAAAATCTGAAATGCTTAATTATAAATTGGCAAGTTATGACATTAAAAGGTAAATTATTTCATGATTAGAAATACTTAAAAACAAATAAATTATAACATTATGAAAAAAGTGTCATAATTTTCCATTATAGACTATAGTTGTAGTTGTACTGAATTTAAGATAATGTAATGAATTTGTGATAATTTTTATAACGGTGTTTGCATGTTTACGAAATATCAAAATCTTACAATATTGGAAATTTAAGTTAGCGTACTAAAGCACTACAAGAGACAACATCAATAGAGATTGAGGTTTAAAACCTCATAGCAACTGCAAGCCCTAATAGCCCTTGTTGCAACATAGTTATACATTTAAACATAAACTGTGATTCAGTATTTGTTCCAAGTAAAATATCACTTTACTTTTCAAGGAATCACACTTTGGGATAAAGAGCAGTTACAGGAGAGCACACGTGCTCATCCCCAAATAAATACAGTTTACAAAGTCACAGCCTCAGACTCCACTGAGGAAAAAATTAAAATACTAAACATTGATGGGCGTCTGGAATTGAGTCTTCTGGGTGGACTTGTCAATGTAAACGGAGCAGCCAAGTATCTTAATGACACCAAGAAGTCATTCAAACAACAAAGACTCACCTTACTTTATCATTCAACATCTACATTTGAAGAACTGACTATGAATCACTTGGCCTCTAAAAATATATCTCACCATGAGGTCTTCAAAAACGATACAGCAACACATGTAGTGACTGCAGTGCTGTATGGAGCAGATGCCTGTTTTGTGTTTGATAGAGAAGTTTCATCAGCTGAGAATGAATACATAGTGCCAGTGGAAGTGAAAGCTGTCTTTGATCAACTAAAGGGCATTACAGTGGGTGCAAACATTGACCTGAACATGAATGACGATCAGAAAACTGCTGTCAAAAAATTTAGTTGTATGTTTTATGGGGACTTCCAGTTGCCATCTAATCCAACCTCTTTTGAAGATGCTTTGAAGATTTATGCTGAGCTTCCAAAAATGTTGGGAGACAAGAAAGAACTTGCAGTTCCTTTGAGAGTCTGGCTTTATCCTTTAGATAAACTATACACAAGAGCTGCAAAACTTCAAAAAGACATCAGCATTGGTTTAATAAAAGACATAGAATCAGTCATTGAGAGTTTAAATACAACTGAAATGAAATGCAATGACCTTCTGAATAAAACAGCTACACTGAGTTTTATTGCATTTCATAATAAAATACAGCAGATGAAACAAAACTGTCACAACTATAGGTTGTGTTTCATTGAGAAACTTGGCTCATTGCTGCCAAAAATCCGTGGGGGTCTGGAAAAGGAAACGGCTCTGATTGATCTTCTACATGATCATAGTGAATCTCCATTTAGAAGAAGTGATCTTGAGCAATGGGTGGAAGAAAAAGAGAAGGAAACTGACATTATTGAAACATTGCTCAGACAACTAAATGACTGTGGAGCAAAGGTAGAAGTTAACGTGGATAAATGTTTGATGGATCTGGAAGTTGAAAATTTGGTTTGCTACACTTTCACATCATTTGAATGGCCAGATGTGCTCCTTTCTCAACAAAAGTCATACACGGATCCCTCATCAAAGGAAAAAAATGATGAGAGTGTCCCTGATTCTACACAACAGACCTGGCTCACATCGGACATCAAAAAGTCCATGAGGAGCAACTTAAAGATGTTTAAAAACTTGATCGATTCAAAAGACCGCAAACCAGCCAAGTTTATTGTTTGGTCTAAAGGAATGATAAAACATCCAGGTTCCTGCATTCTCTTGTATGAAAATGAATGTGATGAAGCTGTTGTCTTTAATCCTCCATCAAAACCAGCCGGTCCAATCACTAAACAGATCAGAGATGACAGTGTGGTTGTGAAGGTGCCTTCACCATGTCCACATACAGTGGGGCTTAGGTTGCTGTACAAAATGATAAAAGAGAAAGACTGGAAATCTCACATTGTGCGGCAAGGTGAAGATACAGTAACACTGACTGATATCAGATCAGACACTGAATATGAGATTAAATGTGCAGCAGTGGGAAAACTGAACTACACTGTGGAGAGTGAAATCGCCAGAGTCAGAGAGGTATGATGCTCATTTATTAAAATAATTATGTGCAGCTTTTGAAGAATAATATTAATATTATTATAAAAAGAATAATATGTATAGAATATTAATAGAATATTAATAATACTGTAGGTAATATCCAACTTTTTTGTTTTTGTTATGCCAAATGTTGCAAGGAATCTTTTAGGTTAGAAATATATATAAAAAAACATGAAATGTCTCCCATAATTTACTTACCCTCATGCCATCCTATAGGAGTATAATTCCTGTCTTTAACCAAACACAACTTATTTGTTAAAATTCATGTGTTGAGCTTATTAACGAAAGTGATTCACACATTGTATATTTTATTTATCTCTTTTGCAGATGGTTGACTCTGATGTCAATTTGTTAACAGGACAAGGTGAACAGGACAAGAGTTATTGTGAGAAGCAAGATCCTGATGAGATGAATGATTTATTTGAAAGCTTTGATACGTTTACAGTAGATGAGCTAAACGAGGCTGAGGATCTTCCATTAGCAACAAACACAATCAAAGATGATGATGAGCTAAATATTGCTGTGACAGGAGAGTCTGGTTCTGGAAAGTCCACATTTGTCAATGCTTTCAGAGGTTTGGGAGATGAAGATGAGGACTCTGCTGAAACCGGTGTAGTGGAGACCACCATGGAACCTAAAGCTTATCTTCACCCTAAATTCAACAAAGTGAATCTGTGGGATCTCCCTGGAATTGGAAAGCCAAAGTTTAAAGCCAATGAGTACCTTCAACAGGTTCAATTTGAACGCTATGATTTTTTCATCATCATTGCATCAGATCGATTCAAAGAATGCCACGCCAAGCTGGCCAAACAGATCATGAGAATGGGGAAGATGTTTTACTTTGTGCGTTCTAAGACTGACTGTACCATTACTGCTGAAAAAAGGAAGAAAAACTTTGACAAGAGAAAGATCCTGGACACCATCCGTGAAGACTGCGAAAATGGTTTGTTTATCCATAATGACATATTTTTATTTTTAAAGTTAACATTATGTTTTGTCTTCAACAATAATTGCAAAATATATACAATGTGTATAATGAAACTACTAGATTGTTGTATAATGCAGTAATACCAATATTAATCATGCAAATGTAAAAAATACACATCTATGATATATTACTTATTACATTATGAGTTCAAGGATGCTATTTTGACCTAGGGCTAAAAGGTTTGGGTATTAAGGCTCCTGATGTTTTCTTGATGTCTGGTTGGGAGATGGGCAAGTATGACTTAAATCTGCTGCTGGAGAAGATGGAGCAAGAACTTCCACAGAATAAGAAACTTATGCTGATGTTGGCTATACCGAATGTCACGTTGGAAATCAATGAGAGAAAAAAGAAAGCTCTGGAGGAAATAATCTCAAAAGAAGCCTTTAAATCTGCTTGTGTGGCTACAGTTCCTGTTCCTGGTCTTTCATTTGCTATGGATTTAGCCATCATAAAAAATGAAGTAGAAAAGTACTACAGTGCCTTTGGTCTGGATGATTCGTCCCTCCAGATGCGCTGTGAAAGATCTGGTAAGACCTTAGAGGAACTAAAGGATGTGATGAAATCACCTCTTCATAATGGGATAAACTCACATACAATCTTGAGCTTGCTGGGTTCTACATCACTTCAAATAACAAAGAGGGCAGCTAAATATACCTTCAGTCTTATACCTGTACTTGGCACAGTGATAGCAGGAAGAATGTCTTATCGGAATGTCTCGAGAATGCTACAAAAAGCTTTAGACATTATAGCTGAAGATGCAAAGAATGTGCTGATGGCTTTAATGGAGACTGAAGTGTAGCAGAATGTCAGATTTCTCTGAATAAATATCCACATTGCACAAGTTATACCTTTGTAATTCTACGTAGTTTTTGGTTTTAGATATGCGAGTGAGAATTAGCCTCATTATAGTCCATTTACATAAATATTTTCTTACATTTCACACTGCAATACACCAAAAGACACACAGAAGTTTTGCATATTTAGACAAATAAAAAAGCAGTGTTCCTTTTTGATTTGTAGTTTACAATAATTAAATTAGGATGAAGACAGTGACTGTGAATTGTGATACAATTGTGGTAAACAGTTCTACTTAGCATAAACATTTAATTTAAAGCAACTTTCATGGAGATTAGATTAGTGACCATTGAAACTGCAAATACTGTTTCTACCTAAATTTCAAACGCAATTTCTACCGAAAGCAAATCTACAGTACTGAAAAGTACATTTTAAAGCATGTATTTGTAAGCAATTATTAAATAATTTTTACTATTGTAGTAAAAGTGCATAATACAGTAACATCACAGGGAGATAGAGAATACAGCAATTTTATTAAATGTGCAAAGATTACAAACTTGCAAATTGTAGGCAGTTCCAAATGTTGTTGTTTTTTTTACTTTTTAACTGCCAGATCAGAAACAGTGTGTCAAGTTGAATTGTTTGTATATTCAAAAATTATAGTCAAAAACACACGGATTATATATATATATATCTGTAGTTAAATTAATGATGTATTTCGGTAAATCTGCTATAATTTGAGGATTAGTGTGGTTCACACATACTTGCCCTGTTGACATATTTTAGGCTTTCATTGCCTCTGTTAATAAAGACCTTGGGCCCTATTTTAAGTATCTAAGTGTATGGTCTGAAGCACATGGTGCAGACGCACTTACTGTATGGCATCTCCAAATCCACATTTGCTAGTTCAACAACGGAACAAAAACAGTTGATGCTCCAGACACATGGTCCAAAAGGTTATACCTATTCTATGAAGCCTAAAAGATTTGCATGCGCAGGATAACATTTTTGAGAGTAAGAGTTTTGTGAAGGTGTAAATCAAGTTGCAAGCGTAAGACTTTTTATTGTAAGTGTAATTCATGTCTTGTAAAACTGAAACTTCATATTTACACTAAATAAATATGAACTACATGCACCAACCTCAGTTTTTACGCGCTCACACTTTTTTTGCGCTGAAATACTGCCAAAACCATTCCAAGTCTGCAGACAGTGGTGTGCATTCAAAAACACAGATTCATGAATGGCAAATATTTATTAATCGCACACAATCTGTCTCTGTGTGTAAAATAAACCAGTTATAAATGATTTGTTGCATACTATTTCCTGAAATAACCTGAAATCCACTGGTTCCTCTGCGTTTACAGTTTTGTCTCAATTCTCTCACTCATTTGAGTTTTCAAGCGCAGATCAGAAGGCGGGGCTATTAAATGAGGCTTCTGATGACTTATTGTTTTCTCTTTTCGGATTGATTCAAAAACGCATTAGTTGTCTTAGTTACTTCCTGTTTTTTTTTTTTTTTCTTTCAAAACAATCTAATTCTCATGACAAATGTGTGTTCGGGATGGATCAATAAAACTACAGTGTGAGTACAAGCATGTGGAGGAATTGGGGGGACAATCACCCTCAGGCATAATGTGAGCCCTAAAAGCCAGTTGTGCTCGCACCATGGATTCGCTATTTGAGGAATTTGCAAGAGCAAAGAGTGATCGCTTCTCCAGAGAAAAAAAATGGCATTCGTCATTAATGCAAATAGATAATGCTGATACATGCAAAGACTACTTATTATGACATGTAGACAAAACACCTAATTCAACAGAAAAGCAGACACCACATTGTAAACAGTTTTAGATGTAAATTACATGCAAAAATAGCACTCTAAATCCTTGTTTGAGTGCATGTGTGTGTGTGTGTGTGTGTGTGTGTGTGCGTGCGTGCGTGCGTGCGTGCGCGCGTGTGCGTGCGTGCGTGCGTGCGTGCGTGCGTGCGTGTGTGTGTGTGTGTGTGTGTGTTTGTGTAATCATTACGTTGTCTGGACCAAATGTCTCCAGAAAAATAGGAATACCAGAACATTTTTACCTTGTGGGGACATTTTGTGGTCAAACAGAATGATGTTTCTTGAATATCTGAAGTAGGAAAAAGTTCTTTGAGGTTTGGGGTTAGGGAAATGGAATAGATTATACAGTTTGTACAGTATAAAAACCATTACGTCTATGGTATGTCCCCACAAAACGTGGAAACCAGACATCACTGGAATTCAAAAACTTAAATCAGGACTGCTTGACAAATGCGAAGAATTGAAGAATTGTTCAGCTGATATTAAAAATAGGTGTGCATCAGAAAGAATTCTTTTGGCTAGAAACTTTCCAGTCAAGCTTGTCAGACTATAAAAACTGCAAAACAACAAGCAGAGGTGAGACATGTATGCCTTCAATGACACATAAACAGAAATTCGTGATACGATCACGAAAAAACAGGGAAATTGGTGACAGTATCACGAAAAAGAATCAAAACATTACGTGACTATGGGTACATAATTTCGTGTGACTGGGCTGTTAATGGTATGAAAGATTTGTAAATGTTTTACGTTTTGTAGCTATAAAATGCTACGATTCAATTACAAAACGTCTATATTGTAAGCTTTAGCATCTATTTAAATGTACAAAAAGTATGTTTTGTGTTTTTGAAAGTTGTGTATTAATGCTGCTGCGTGTTAACAGAGAGACATTGGCTGGACTGTGAAACACTGGTTTATTTCGAATCCTTATTTGCATGTAAAACCATTACAGACTATAGGGAAACATTACTTTTTTGCTTGTTTTGTGTTTGTTTTTATGATGTACCCTAATCAAAGATGCTGCATTTTGTATTTATGTATTCACACATAAATGGTAAGAATTCACAAAAATTCACAAAAAGAAAGAAAATTTTAAACAGTTATGATTTCTTTGTAATGTTGCACTTTTATCTTGTTGTTTTTATAAATGTTGTTCTTTACATGTCACTTGTTACGTGCACAGCTTTTAACAACTAAACAAAAAAACAAGTCAGACTAGGTCAGTATTTGCTTATTGTTACTGTGGTGATTTCGAGCAGTAAAAATGAAAGTAAATGGTATGGGTGGATCTGTGGTTATATTTCTGTTCAGTAGGAGCTTTGAGTCCACACACTGCTTTTACTGAGAAACAAACACTTTACAATCAATCTTCTGATCCAGAAAACTTCTTGAAGTGTCACTTGTTCTAAAGGTAAAAAAATTACATTTTTTTTCTTATATCACAATGCAGATGTTAATCACTTAAAAAAGTTGTGTAAAATATAACAATAACCCCAAGTATCAATGTCTTTTTTAGATGGCTACATGTGATGATATTAAGAAAGTTACACAGGAGGAGGAGCTGAAAGAAGTTCAGGAAACTTTATCTACTCCAGATATTTCATCAGCGGAAAACACAGCTGAACTTGATGAAGAGTATGTTATCATTAAACAAGAAGATCTGGAGGAAATTAAAGAGACCATATCCACTCTGGATCTGCCAACAGCAATTCAAAAACTCAAGAATTTTATTGACCAGGAAGAGCGCGTCGAGTTAAATGTTGCTGTGACAGGAGAGTCTGGTTCTGGAAAGTCCTCATTTGTCAATGCTTTCAGGGGTTTAGGGGATGAAGATGAGGGCTCTGCCAAAACAGGTGTAGTGGAGACCACCATGGAAACTGAAGTTTACCTTCATCCAAAATACAAAAATGTGAAAGTATGGGATCTCCCTGGGATAGGAACACCAAAGTTCAAAGCTGATGAGTAGCTTCAGCAAGTCAAGTTTGAACGCTATGATTTTTTCATCATCATTGCTTCGGATCGTTTTAGAGAATGCCACGCCCAGCTGGCAAAAGAGATCATGAGAATGGAAAAAAAGTTTTACTTTATTCGTTCTAAGATTGACACAAACATTGATGCTGAAAGGAGGAAGAAGAGCTTTAACCTGCAAAAAACACTAAATGTTATACGGGAGGACTGTGAAAAAGGTAACAAATGTATATGTAAATGTGTGTGTGCATTCATGCATGTGAGTGTACATAAATAAATCAATTAATAAATACAGCACATATTCATTACACACTTTCATTTTTTTCCAGAGTTACAAAACATTTGCATTAAGGATCCTGTTGTGTTCTTGATCTCTTGCTTTGACCTGGCCAAATATGATTTCAATCTACTGCAAGAAAGGATGGAGGAAGATCTCTCCAAACACAAAAGACGTGTGCTAATGTTGGCTATACCAAATATATCACTGGAGATTAATGAGAAAAAGAAGAAAGCACTAGAAAATGACATTTTGAAAGCATCCCTCCTGTCTGCTTGTGTGGCTGCAGTTCCTGTTCCTGGTCTTTCATTCGCTGTAGATATAGCCATTGTCGACAGTGAAATAGAAAAGTACTACAGTGCCTTTGGTCTGGATGATTCATCTCTACAGATGCTCGGTGAAAAATCTGGAAAGACCATAGAGGAACTGAAGAGTGTAATGAAGTCACCACTGCATCGCGGGATAAACCCAACTACAATCTTCAGCTTGTTGGGTGCAGCATCTCTGTATGCATCAGAAAGTGCAGTTGAATATGCCTGCAGTCTTATACCTGTACTTGGCACTATGGTGGCTGGAGGAATGTCTTATCTGACTGTCTCAAGGATGCTAAGGAAAGCTCTGGATGAGTTAGCCGAAGATGCCAGGAATGTGCTGATAACTGCACTGCAGACTGAAGTGTGATGAAATTGCAAAAACTGTCGCATTTTGCAAAACATATACACTGCAGCACCACAATGCAAAATGTATTTTAATACTTTTTATAAATGCTTTTTAGCTATTTGAGTAAGAATTAACCCTTTTATAGAATAGTTGCTTAACCCAAACAATATTATATCAATGTAATGATGCAGTTCTACTACTAGATTACTAATTTAATTGCTGGCATTTATTATTATTATTTGTGTACTTGTATGTTTTCTTTCTTTTAAGTCATTTTTAATACTTTTTAATATTTCGCTCAGACATTTGTCAATACTGTAGGTTTAAAAACCAGAAGGCACATAATAATGTTTCTTAAGCATTATACATTTTTATGATGTGTGACCTTACAGTATTGAACTTATGATATTCTTTATAAAACATTTGATTCAGTCTGTATGATTGTTAATCATTATGTTAATTAGCACAGAATGACTACTTAGCAGAAGTTTGAGACCATCGCCATAATCATACTCCCACTAAAGTCTTGAACACTAAATATGTGCTCATGTAGAGTTCAGTGGTAGATCATTGTGCAAGAACATGGGTTCGAAATCAGGAAATGTATATTGATTAAAAATTGTAAAATTGCTTTGAATAAAGTGTCAAGTGCATAAAATGTAAATGAAATGTAAATAATGTTATATCTATTATGTCAGATCAACACACTACTGTCTATAAATGTCAATCTCTGTCTTTTCACTCTTTTCAAATACGCCAAAAAGGTTGTACAATAACTAACCTTAATCTGGGTGTATGAGGATATACGCTGTTTTCAACATCACAAAAACTCTTAAACAAGCAATGTTACAAAACAGGTTTGAAACAATCTCATATAGCAAGATTATTTTATATTGTGTTCTTACATAGCAAAGACATTTTATGATGAGTTTAATTTAATATAGACATATGATCCATAGGTGTAGGAGGAAAGACTTAAATGTTTAACTCCACAGGTGTGTTACTTACTATATTCTGTACACATTTGCTTGTTGCAAATTAAAACAAGAATCATTGCTGGTTACAAGAATGGAAAAATGCAACATTTCAATACACTTTAAAAATGGCTGGGTTATTTTTGACCCATAATGGGTAAATATTGGACAGAACACATGCTGGGTTAAAAAATACCCAATGTTGGGTTGTTGTTGTTGTTGTTGTTGTTATGCATTCATGGGGTATAATAACCCAAAAGTTGGATTAAAACAACCCAGCATTAGGTAAATTTTAACCCAACGGTGTGTTCTGTCCAATATTTACCCATTATGGGTCAAAATGAACCCAGCCATTTTTTGAGGGTACTAAACAGGAAATGGACTGCAATGTGACAGTGAGTCAGATATTTTTACAATTTTTATTCAGTATCTGCACTAGCTACTATAGAAATGAGTCAAGTAATAATATTACTTTCCCTGGTTACTAGTAATATTACTAATTACTAAAAAAAATTTGTAATACCGTAGCTCTTTTTAAGCTCGCCTACTTTCAGTTTTTGCTATATGATACTGCTTTATTTAATTACAGAAGTCATTGATGGATTCACAGACTATGTGTATACCATTTTTTGTGGTGTAATGGAAAAGTAATGTAACTAGTGTAACTACTAATTGCTGTCGGCTGGGAGTAAGTAAAGTTATAATATACCTTTTGAAAGGAGTAACTAGTAATGAGTAATATACAAAAAATTTTTGAGTAACTAGCCCAACACTGAGTATTACACACTTTTACAAATTAGAGATCATCCAATTTCTGTCTGGTGTTTATTTCATACAGTTATGTAATTTACTAGCAGGCATTAACTTTTTAAATTTTGCCTGACCAGTGACCACCGGCTGAACGAGTTTAATTCATTACCAAAGGTGGCGGACTCTCCAGGGGATGAAAACCCCCCTAGGAGAAAAACCCTCCTGGCTAGTCCAGGGGGAAAACTCCTAGGAGGAGAAAAACCCTTGAAAGAGATACATATTAATATTTATATATATAAATACTATTGAATAAATACTATAAACATCAAGTTGTGTGGAAACAATGCATTGCATACATGTATTAAGAAGACCCCAGAAGCTTCAGTCACGGGGGAGGAAATGTCATTGTAGGGACTAAAGCTACTGGAGACAGCAGATACTCGCTTTCAATTCAATTTTATTTATATTACACTTTTTACAATTGTTTAATTGTTTCGAAACAGCTTTACATTAATATGAACACTGCTTAAAAAGATATGAATTTGCAGCAGATAAATCTGCAGAAATTGTATTACACACTTTTACAAATTAGAGATCATCCAATTTCTGTCTGGTGTTTATTTCATACAGTTATGTAATTTACTAGCAGGCATTAACTTTTTAAATTTTGCCTGACCAGTGACCACCGACTGAACGAGTTTAATTCATTACCAAAGGTGGCGGACTCTCCAGGGGATGGAAACCCCCCTAGGAGAAAAACCCTCCTGGCTAGTCCAGGGGGAAAACTCCTAGGAGGAGAAAAACCCTTGAAAGAGATACATATATATTAATATTTATATATATAAATACTATTGAATAAATACTATAAACATCAAGTTGTGTGGAAACAATGCATTGCATACATGTATTGAGAAGACCCCAGAAGCTTCAGTCACGGGGGAGGAAATGTCATTGTAGGGACTAAAGCTACTGGAGACAGCAGATACTCGCTTTCAATTCAATTTTATTTATACTGCACTTTTCACAATTGTTTCATTGTTTCAAAACAGCTTTACATTAATATGAACACTGCTTAAAAAGATATGAATATGCAGCAGATAAATCTGCAGAAATTGTGTGATACAATTATGTCAACATGGACCAAAACCCTTAAAGGAACATTTCCAACTTCTTGTGGAACACAACATGTGAATATTTCGTTGTAATCGATGGTTACTATGGTGATCGGTTCATAAGTGAAATTGAAAGTAAAAGATAACGGCTCGACGCACCCTCAGGAAGTGGGTTGCAGGAAGTTCATACCTAAAAGTGTTTGGTAAGAAAGAAAATAGTATATGTCCCACTGGTTTTACATCTAAGATTGCAGGGCAAAGTTTTTTTACCTATTTACTTCCATCTGAACAGGGAAACAGTCGCATTTGACATTTTGTTTTGTACTGTGATTTATTGCAGTGTTTCCTGCTCTGTATTTCAAAGGTAAGAATGTTAAATTCTATCAGACCTTTATTATGGTATTTAGCCACTTATATTTTCCTAGTTCAGTGTGGTTTTTGATACTTTAGGCACTATGTCAACACATTTTGTGGGGTAAAGTCTCAAGACTTTTCACTTTTGTTGCTGTGTTATAGTTTTAGATGTTCAGCAACAGAGGCAGTCATATTTTTATTTTATGTTTAACATTTAGCCTACTTTAATAATAAATATGTAATAATAATAATTAAATAAAGTGCCCAGATAATCAATCAATCAAAAAATACTAAATTTTTTATCTATGCACCTTAAAAACTGAAAATATCCTTTTTTCTCAGATGGATTCATTTGAGGATTACAGTATTATAACAGAGGAAGAAATTAAAGAACTTAAAGAAACTATATCCAATCAGGATATTTCATCAGCAACAAAAAGGATCAAAGAATATCTCGAACAGCAAGATCGAGTTGAGCTAAATATTGCTGTGACAGGAGAGTCTGGTTCTGGAAAGTCCACATTTGTCAATGCTTTCAGGGGTTTAGGGGATGAAGATGAAGACTCTGCTGAAACCGGTGTAGTGGAGACTACCATGGAACCTACAGCTTACCATCATCCAAAATACCAAAATGTGAAACTATGGGATCTTCCTGGAATTGGAACACCAAACTTCAAAGCCAATGAGTACCTTCAACAAGTTCAGTTTGAACGCTATGATTTTTTCATCATCATTGCATCAGATCGGTTCAGAGAATGCCACATCCAGCTCGCCAAGGAGATCGTGAGAATGGGGAAGAAGTTTTACTTTGTTCGCTCCAAGATCGATCAAGACAATAAAAATGAAAAAGACAAAAGAAATTTTGACCAAAAAAAGATGCTGGATAAAATTCGCAAAAACTGTATAAATGGTTGGTCTTTCCAGTTTATCAAACAAAATTGCATACTTATATTATTAAGCACAAAATTAATTGAATAATAATAATGATACTGTATAATGATTCATGTCTTTTCTCACTATAGGACTAAAAGGAATAGGTGGGATGGATGATCCTGTTGTATTCTTGATCTCTGGCCGTGAGTTTAGCAAGTATGACTTCAATCTTCTGCAGGAGCAGATGGAGAAAGAGCTTCCACAGCATAAGAGACACGTGCTGATTCTGAGTCTGCCAAATATCACACTGGAGGTTAATGAGAAAAAAAAGAAAGCTTTAAAGAAACACATTCTCAAAGTAGCTTTTGTGTCTGGTGGTGTGGCAGCGGTTCCTATTCCTGGTCTTTCGATTGCAGTAGATTTAGGCATCCTAGCATATGAGATAAATAAGTACTGGAGGACCTTTGGTCTGGATAAGAAATCTTTGAAGAAGCTCTGTAAAGAATCTGGGCAAAGCCTAAAGACTATTGAGAGTCTGATAACCTCAGTTTGGTACAAAGGATCTATAACAGGTTTGATTTCATTAGAGCTGCGCATTGCAGCGGTTTTGGCATCAGGAGAAGCTGCGGAGCGCTTTTTTAGCATTATACCAATAATAGGCTCTGTGGTGGCAGGGGGGATCTCATTTGTTACTGTCTATTACATGCTAAACAAAGCACTGAATGACATAGCAGAAGATGCCAGGAAAGTGCTAATGGCTGCGGTAAATAGTATAAGTTCAAGTTGAGCTTTATTGTCACTCCGCTACATGTCTCGCAGGACCATGGCGCTACATAAGTAAACATAAATGCAAACACTGGACGTTCTAACAATTTTTTAACTATATACATAACGTACTATAAATAATTGACTGTACAAACACATAAGACAGACTATACAAGTACTTTAAATAATAATTCAAGTACTTTACATAATATAGTATTAGAAATACTTCAGAGTAATTTGAAATGTGTTATATAAGAGACAATTATATTTCTTGACTGAGTATTTTGATTTTATTGTCTTCATTCTTTTAGGTATTAAGATCAAGGGGAGTTAACTATTTTGGTATTAATATTTCTTAGAATGTGTGTTAACCTTGATGGTGAATCTGTGAGGTGCCAAATTTTTTATCCTCTGAAAACAATGGTTATCTGATTATTTCTCCTATAGAGTCACCATATACTGTACACTTTCTATTAAAGCGTGTTTGTTCAAATTGATAAACTGTAGAGTTGATAAAGATAAATTGTGTTTGAAATTGCTTCAAGGGGGGTTCTTCTCTGTTCCAGAGAACTGCAAGAATATATTGACTCTTCCTTAAGCTGTTTCTCTCCATCTGATACATTGGAAGACAAAGTCGTCATGATTAACTCTGTTCTCTCATCTGGTTTGGATTTATTTGCCCCGTTGAAATCTCGATCTGTTTCCTTTCGACGTTCCTCTCCTTGGTATAATGAAAATCTGCGTGCAATGAAGACATCATGTCGTGCAATGGAGCGTAGGTGGCGTGTGTCCGGCCTGACTGTTCATCTGCAGGCATGGAAAGACCACCTACTTGAATATAAGTCTAATATTGCAGCGGCAAGATCTGCATACTTTGCTCAGATTGTTGAAAACAATGAGAATAACCCCAGACAATTGTTTCATTCCATCAACAAGTTACTTAAATGTGATAATTCTATGACTGGTTCTGCCTCACCCTACCTTTGTAATAAGTTTCTTGATTTCTTTAGCTCTAAGATTGATCATGCTCGAAAATGTATTACTTCTCTACCTTTGTCTGTTTCTTCCTTTTCTGCTTCAGTATTTACTGGTACTCATTTCTCAAACTTCTCCTTAATGGATCTGAATTCTCTATCAAATGAGGTTTCAAAAATGAAAGCTGCCACTTCCATTGTTGATCCTGTACCAACCAAGTTGTTTCAGACGTGTTTTAGCATGTTATGTCCAGCTGTATTAAACATCATCAATGATTCTTTGTGTACTGGTGTAGTGCCAACAGCATTTAAAATTGCTGCTGTGACTCCCGTACCCAAAAAAAATAATAACATCACGTTTGATAATCTCAATAATTTCCGTCCTATATCGAATCTTCCATTTCTCGCCAAAATTTTGGAGCGAATTGTTGCAAATCAATTGAATTCACATCTTACCATAAATAACCTTTTTGAGCCCCTTCAATCAGGATTCCGTAAACTCCACAGCACTGAAACAGCTTTAGTCAAGGTCACTAATGACTTACTAATGGCTTCGGACTCTGGCTGTCTTTCCTTGTTGATTCTTCTTGATCTCAGTGCCGCATTCGACACTGTTGATCATTCAATTTTACTTACTCGGCTGGAATCTGTCTTTGGTGTCTCTGGGATTGCACTAAAATGGTTTGAGTCTTATCTCTCAGATCGGAAACAGTTCATTACTATGGGTGGTTGTAGGTCTAATATTGGTGTTGTAAAATCTGGTGTTCCTCAAGGATCAATTTTGGGACCTCTACTTTTTAGTATTTACATTTACCCTTTGGGTCAACTATTAAGATCACTTGGTCTCAATTTCCACTTTTATGCAGATGACACTCAGGTTTATGTACATTCAAAGCCTGATGTTAATGTGGCTGTGTCTTTTCTCTCCCAATGTATTTCTGAGATAAAAAAATGGATGACTGGTAATTTTTTGCATCTGAACAGTGAAAAGACGGAGGTAATGCTTATTGGCTCACCCTTCCAGTTACGTAAGGCTGGGTCTCTAACATTAGATGTGGATGGCACTTCACTGGACTTTAAAACTAAACTGAAAAATCTAGGGGTGATCTTTGATGCTCATTTAACATTTGTTCCACATGTCCAGAATACTGTTAAGACATCTTTCTTTCATCTTAAAAGTATTGCTAAACTGCGCCCAATGCTGTCACTCCCGGTTGCTGAAAAACTGATTAATACCTTTGTGTTTTCACGCATTGATTATTGCAATGCTTTATTGGTGGGGGTCCCAAACGCTACCCTAAATAAACTACAGCTGGTCCAAAATTCAGCTGCCAGAATACTGACTGGAGCCAAGATGAGGGATCACATTACTCCAGTCTTGAAGTCTCTACATTGGCTCCCTGTCAGATTTCGGGTTGACTTCAAAGTCCTTATGCTTACATATAAGGCTTTGAATAATTTGGCTCCACACTATCTCACTGAGCTTTTAGTATCCTACACCCCTGTGCGTGCTTTGCGCTCCTCTGAAACTGGCCTTTTACAAGTTCCAAATACCCGTTTAAAATCTATGGGTGATAGGGCATTTTCAGCTGTCGCTCCTAGGCTTTGGAATTCCTTGCCTGCTCCAATTAGGCAAGCAGAATCCCTTAGTGTTTTTAAATCCTCCCTTAAAGCTTATTTCTTTAGGGTAGCTTTTACTTAAAATTGATCTCTCTTTTAACTGACCTACGGTCTTATTTTGTGTGGTTTTATATTTGACTTATTTTATGTATTGCTTGTATAATTGCTTGTTACTTTTCCCTTGTGCAGCGCTTTGAGATGCTACTTTAAAGGCGCTATAAAAAATAAAGTTTATTATTATTATTATTATTATAAGAACACTTCCCTTGCTTTGAATAAATTTTCTTTTGAAAGAGACAGAAACCTGAGTATATTTTCTTTATTAGGATAATTTCCTTAAAAGTAGTTTACTCAAATGTTCTACTGTATAAAAACAAACATATTGGGGCAGTTTTCTGCAGAGCAGAAATCCCAGATTAAAATGCATGTTTGAGCTGCCTTATTTTAAAAACATTTTGTACTTACATAAGACGGGGTGCGTGATTTTTGAAAAACACTTTGGAAAAGGGAGTCGGACCGATTACCAAAACACACTTGTAGCCAATCAGAAGTAAGGGGTGTGTCTACTAACTGACATAGTTGCCTGGGTAACATATGTGTGGGGCGGGTCTATCAAAAGAAGGTGCAGATTTTATTGGGGTAGGGGCATGTTTGTTTAGGTGATTTCAAATATCAACATTGGCTTTCAGAGATCATGCACCCCGTCTTTAACATATATTAGTGCCATTGTTTTGTCTTAAGATGCACACTTGTATTGTTTTTGTAAAGTTTGTTTGTAAAAACTACTTAACTATCTTGTTATAACTAAGGCCTATAGTCCTGAATAAATCTTAACCCTGTCTGAGAAATTGGCCATAAAAGTGTCTGCAAAAAAATGTTATTAAATTGGGATGCATTTGTCATCATAATTCGAAGAAAGGGTTACAAATTAAAAAGTCAGTATTGTTGTGTAAAGCTATTTTGTATAGACCCCTTCAATGTTTGTAAACATCGAACGCCTAGGTTGGGTGCGCAAAAAACACAAGCCTCTTTGATATTTGCATTGTCCCAGTCTGCACGTTTAATTGCTTGCAACCACATTTGTCGCCTATTTTTTTTTTTCTTTAATGGATGAGATCCTGCAGGGATCCTGAAAAACTTTACTGCAGAGCTGGTGCAATTTTCACAGCCCAGGAAGCAACACGTTGGTGACAATTCTTTCTGGTTTCAACCAAACAATACGCAATTCAACTTGATATAATGACTTTTCTGTCCCCGACATGCGCAGTACGAACCACGAATTCTCCTGTGACGTGAACCGTGAAGGGGTCTATTGGTGCGTAACAATCCTGATCCAGGATTGTGAAATATTTATTTTAGCTTAGTCCTGCATATACAGAACAGTAATACTATAAAAACATGATATATTGAATATATTGTACAACATTAACATAAGAATGTTTATGGTACAAAATATATTATGCAGGGCTCAACACAATTAATTTTTTATACTCTCAGAAATAAAGGTACAAAAGTTGTCACTGGGACAGTACCCTTTCAAAAAGGTACACATTTGTACCCAAAGAGTGCATATTAGTACTTTAAAGGTACATATTTGTACCTAAATGGTACATATTAGGACCTTTTTTAAAGGGTACTGCCCCAATGACAGCCTCGTACCTTTATTTTTGACAGTGGCAAGCAGGGACGGATTATGGCGATGATGTGCCCTGGGCACGGATGTCTCAAAGGCCCCCTTTACCAATTTTTTGGGCAACAGCGTTGCACCTGTATGCACAGGGCTCAAGTGTTGGTTCGCCTCTGCCTGTATGCCCCATCTTACAGGATTAACAATGGCACTAATACACGGGGAGAGAATGCACACAATATTCTGTACTTTCACACCACAAATTGGTTTATTTAAATCTTACCAGTATCTGTCAACATACAACATACTGTACAACATACTCAATCAAAAAGATTCTGACCTCTCCAAATCATATCACAGGAGAAAATTCCATAAATATTTTACATTTCTACATTTAGCAGACATTTCAGCTGTGTCCCAATTCAGGGGCTGCGACCTTCGAAGCATGCGACCTTAAATATGAGCACTCGTTCTTTCAAGGTGGCAGCCTCAGAAATCCGCGAAGAGAACTGAAATGAGACGGTCTAACCTTCGGACGACCCGTGGTGCAGGTTTTCACTTGCCCTGCCAAAAATTTCATTGGCCCCAATAAAAAAAGTCCGTGTTACATATTTAAAAATAATAATTCAAAAGTCAAATATAATTGTATACATATACAACAGACATGTTCCAACGAAAAAAGGCTCCCAACATTTCTGCTTTACCTGTAAACTGACAGCAAAATGTGCAAAATATTGCATAATTTCTTTTGTCGTGTAAATATAAATGTGTGCTTCCAAGATGTTAAATAATATACATTGATGAAAATATATTTTAGTGACTGATGATGAAGCACTGGCCCGATCGGACAAGTGACAATTCTTTTTACTGGCCCGAACGTCTTGCCCCAGGCAACCAGGCAGTCCTTTATGTTGAGCCCTGTTATGGTTTACAATTTACAATCTTTCAGAATCTATTTGTTGTTAACTTTTACCTAAATCCACACCCAAGAGCTGTAGCAAAATATTATGCAACTGTTCTAAAAGGCTTTGTTTGAGAAACTGCGTATTATTTATTTGGACTTGACTAAAAATCTTTTTATTACTGAGATATAGCCCTTGTGGCAACTTTCCCATGTGAGGACAAGCTCTTTATCACAGATTATTAATACACAATCTGTGACATAATATCCCTAGAAGAAAGATGGGTTTGGGGATGAAAGGCTTATGTTTTATCTTTAGATTTGATTGACCTGTTCCTAATGCATGTTTAAATCAGAATTCATGTCTGCTTGGTAATTTGATTATTTTTAAGGTAAAGGGTAAATAAAATGTCCCCCAGTTCAGTTGGGGCATGAAGGCCCACAGTATGCTGTTGCTGCTTCATTGCTCATTTAATTTAATTTCTTATGCACAGTGAAATTATTACTTTGTTAATTCCACTGATAAGATATAAATTTCATATTCTTTATAATGTTATTATTGTCAAGTATGGCAACCCATAAACTGGAAATTTAGCCTCTGCATTTACATTTAACCCATCCAGTGAGAAGTAAATACACAGCACAAGCTGTGAACACACACACCGAATATATAAAACATCAATACACTCTGAAAAGGTTGTTTTTTACACATTATTTGTGTTATGCTATTTAAAGGAATTGCGGAGGATTTTCTTTTTTCGGGTGAATCATCAAGACTATTGCTCATGTTTAAACCTCTAATCTGCCTAACTTGGAATCTTTCCTCTCTTTAAAAAATATGATAATACAAAATAAAAGCACATTTTTTGTCCAGCGTTTCCATAAATGTTGATCTTATGCCATTCAATCAAACAGCCATCAATAATCCCAGAACCGTTATTATTGTCACTAATTTGACAGCGACCTCTAGTGGACACATTAGGGAAATACATGAGTGTACAAGTATTTATTGCAAGCATGTGCATGTGGTGTAATATATGCTTAATGCTCACTGAGCACTTTATTAGGAACAACTGCACACATAAGAATATCTAAACATTGAGTTGTGTGGAAACAATGCATTGCATAAATGTACTGAGAAGACCCCAGAAGCTTCAGTCACAGGGGGAGGAAATGTCATTGTAGGGACTAAAGCTACTGGAGACAGCAGATACTCGATTTCAATTCAATTTTATTTATATTGCACTTTTCACAGTTGTTGAATTGTTTCAAAACGGCTTTACATTAATATGAACACTGCTTAAAAAGATATGAATGTGCAGCAGATAAATCTACAGAAATTGTGTGATGCAATTATGTCAACATTGACCAAAACCCTTAAAGGAACATTTCCAACTTCTTGTGGAAAACAACATGTGAATATTTCCTTGTTTGTAATTGATGGTTACTATGGTGATCGGTTCATAAGTGAAATTGAAAGTAAAAGGTAACGGCTCGACGCACCCTCAGGAAGTGGGTTGCAGGAAGTTCATACCTAGAAGTATTTGGTAACAAAGAAAATAGTATATGTCCCACTGGTTTTACATCTAAGATTGCAGGGCAAAGGTTTTTGTTACCTATTACAGTACTTCCATCTGAACAGGGAAACAGCGGCATTGACGCTTTTGTTCTGTACTGTGATTTATTGCAGTGTTTCCTGCTCTATATTTCAAAGGTAAGAATGTTAAATTCTATCAGACCTTTATTATGGTATTTAGCCACTTATATTTTCCTAGTTCAGTGTGGTTTTTGATACTTTAGGCACTATGTCAACACATTTTGTGGGGTAAAGTCTCAAGACTTTTCACTTTTGTTGCTGTGTTATAGTTTTAGATGTTCAACAACAGAGGCAGTCATATTTGTATTTTATGTTTAACATTTAGCCTACTTAAATAATAAATATTTAATAATAATAATGAAATGAAATGCCCAGATAATCAATCAATCAAAAAATACAAAATTTTTTATCTATGCACCTTAAAAACTGAAACATTCATTTTCTCTCAGATGGATTCATTTGATGATAACAGTATTATAACAGAGGAAGAAATTAAAGAACTAAAAGAATCCATATTCAATCAAGATATTTCATCAGCAACAAAAACAATCAAAGAATATCTCGAACAGCAAGATCGAGTTGAGCTAAATATTGCTGTGACAGGAGAGTCTGGTTCTGGAAAGTCCACATTTGTCAATGCTTTCAGGGGTTTAGGGGATGAAGATGAAGACTCTGCTGAAACCGGTGTAGTGGAGACCACCATGGAACCTAAAGCTTACCATCATCCAAAATACCAAAATGTGAAATTGTGGGATCTTCCTGGAATTGGAACACCAAACTTTAAAGCCGATGAGTACCTTAAACAAGTTCAATTTGAACGCTATGATTTTTTCATCATCATTGCTTCAGATCGGTTCAGAGAATGCCACATCCAGCTCGCCAAGGAGATCATGAGAATGGAGAAGAAGTTTTACTTTGTTCGCTCCAAGATCGATCAAGACATTAATAATGAAAGCCATAAAAGAAACTTTGACCAGAAAAAGATCCTGGATCAAATTCGGGAGAACTGTATAAATGGTTGTTGTTGTTGTTGTTTTAATTACATAATTCTTTCCACTTTTCCAAAGAAAATGTCATACTTATATTCCTAAGCACAAAACTAATTTGCTAATTGAATAATAAAAATTATACTGTATAATGATTCATGTCTTTTCTCACTCTGTATAGGACTAAAGGGAATAGGTGGGATGGATGATCCTGTCGTATTCTTGATCTCTGGCCGTGAGCTTAGCAAGTATGACTTCAATCTTCTGCAGGAGCAGATGGAGAACGAGCTTCCACAGCATAAGAGACACGTGCTGATTCTGAGTCTGCCAAACATTACACTGGAGGTTAATGAGAAAAAAAAGAAAGCTTTAAAGAAACACATTGTCAAAGTAGCCTTAGTGTCTGGTGGTGTAGCAGCGGTTCCTGTTCCTGGTCTTTCGATTGCAGTAGATTTAAGCATCCTAGCATATGAAATAAATAAGTACTGCAGTACCTTTGGTCTGGATAAGAAATCTTTGAAGAAGCTCTGTGAACAATCTGGGCAAAGCCTAAAGACTATTGAGAGTCTGATAACCTCAGTTTGGTATAAAGGATCTATTACAGGTATGATTTTAACCCAGCTACGCCTTGCAGCACTTTTTGTAACAGGTGAAGTTGCAGAGCGCATTTTTAGCTATATACCAATAATAGGCTCTGTGGTGGCGGGGGGAATCTCCTTTGTTACTGTCTATTACATGCTAAACAAAGCACTGAATAACATAGCAGAAGATGCCAGGAAAGTGCTAATGGCTGCGGTAAATAGTTCAAGTTCAAGTTAATTCAATTCAATTCAATTCAATTCAATTCAATTTTATTTATATAGCGCTTTTCACAATTTGGTAATTGTATCAAAGCAGCTTTACATAATAGATGTAGTGAAAAGCACAGAAAATCGACAGATAGCATAACATAATACACGATAGCACAAGCAGCTAAATTTGCTGCGGCTATAAATCAACATTATAAGCAAACGTATTACTAATGTAACGTATAGAAGTTAAGCCCAAAAAGGCTGCCTCCCCGGGTTGAAAAACCCCCTAGGAGAAAAAACCCCAGAATTTTAGCCGGGGAAGTAAAAAAAAGTCCTAGGAGGAAAAAACCCTTGGGAGATATATGTATATACACATTGAAACGGAATGAGATTAAGCGGAGATTAAGCGGGTTCTGCCGGTGGTCTTTGGTCAGGCATCAGCTGGACATCACGTTGAAGAACAGCCAGTAGATCAGAGGTGTGCCGACTTTCACATTTACCGGAACTGGATCTGGATCTGTTTGTCTTATTGTCCTCCTGATCGAGGACGAGACAGGGAGAGAGAAACTAAATCTTATTAGTGTAGGGGTCGTTCACATAAAAAGCAAGTGTCACACAGTAATGTGGTTTTAGTCAGCTCGGTTCCGGGCAGGCTAACTATTGCTGGTTAAGTGTATTACATATAGTTGATGATTTTAAGGTTTATTGTCATTCCGCTACATGTGTGAACATACAGTGGAATAAAATGTCAGGTCTCGCAGGACGATGGCGCTACATAAGTAAACATAAATGCAAACATATAACACTGGACTTTCAAAAAAAATTTAACCTATACCTGGCTAACTTACTAAAAGCGATATTCTTACTACACATATACTATAAATAATTGACTGTACATACACATAAGACAGACTATACAAATACATAACAGTATTAGAAATACTTCAGAGTAATTTGAAATCTGTTACATAAGAAACAATTATATTTCTTGATTGAGTCTTTTGATTTTATTGTCTTTATTATTTTAGGTATTAAGATCAAGGGAAGTTAAATATGTTGGTATTAATATTTCTGTTAATGTGTGTTAACCTTGATGGTGAAGCTGTGAGGTGCCAAATTTTTTATCTTCTGAAAACAAATGTTATCTGATTATTTTTTACTTTTGTGTCACCCTATACTGTACATTTTCTATTAAAGTGTGTTTGTTCAAATTAATAAATGTAATTCATCTGTAGAGCTGATAGAGATAAATTGTGTTGGAAATTGCTTCAAGAGAGTTCTTCTCTGCTCCGGAGAACTGTGAGAACACTTCCCTTGCTTTGAATAAACTTTCTTTTGAAACAGACAGAAACCTGTTTTTTGAGTATATTGTCTTTATTAGGATAATTTCCTTAACAGTAGTTAAATGTTCTACTGTATAAAACACATATTGGGTCAGTTTTCTGGGCAGAGAGTTTATCCAAATCCATGATTAAAATGCATGTTTGAGCTGCCTTATTTAAAAAAAAAAATTGTACTTACATATCGTAAAGGCGGGGTGCGTGATTTTTGAAAAACACTTTGGAAACGGGAGTTGGGCCGACTACCAAAACACTTGTAGCCAATCAGCAGTATAAGGGGCCTGTCTAGTGTCTACTGACCGACATCGTTTCCGTATGTGTGGGGCGGGTCTATCAAAAGAAGGTGCAGATTCTATTGGGGTAGGGGCATGTTTGTTTAGGTGATTTTTAAATGTCAACGTCGGCTTTCAGAGATGATGCATCCTGCCTTTAACACTCCAAGCTGTAAACACACACCAAATATAATAAAACATCGATGTATACACTCTGAAAAGGTTGTTTATTTTTTACACATTATGCTATTTAACATATTATCCGTCATTTTAATACATTGTGTCATTTTGTAATGATTTTGTGTTAAAACAAATAAAAAGGACAACATAAGTTGTGTTACATGTGTTGTTCCAATAACCCACATATAGTTTAAAAAGATTGTGTTTTTAGCACAAACGTTTTAGAGTAAACCCATATTTGCATTGGCCATTTAAAAAAAAAATACTTGAGCATACACTCGATAAAATGCTGGATTATTTTCAACCCAGCATTGGGTCAAAAAGGGACGAGTCCAACAGCTGGGTTGAAATTAACCCAGATAATGTTTATATTTGATCCAACAATGGGTTAAAACTACTCCCTTTTTGACCCAATGCTGGAAAATGAGTGTATACTGCCACAATACCTCTAAATATCACAACACATGTCTGATAATACAATCCGGCTCTTTTATAACTGTTCTTTACAGAAACTTATTTATTAGGCCTACTTAATTTGTTGTATTTAAGTGCACTGAAAATTATCAAGGGAAAATGTCATCAACTGAAATTCTTAGTGTGTGTGTGAGAACACTTGAAAATAAAATCTCATTGTAATTTTGTTTCTGTTAGTTTTGTTTCTGTAAATTTTTTTCTGAAATTTACCAAAAAACAATTACACTGTGCATAAGAAATTATTAAATTATTAATTGCATGCTGATCAATCATAATAAGAAGGAAATAGCTCATAGGTTTATGTAGGCATCAGACACTATTTAAATTGAATGTCATATGCCACAGCAATAGGTGGCGCTGTGAGATTTAGAAAGCAGTTTTACGCACAGGGGACACGTCATGCCAGCGGAAGACTAAAATCATCTGCGCATGCGTTTGTCTGTCTTCAGAATTTTATGTTTCAAACCACCGGACGAAGGTAAAGTAGCTGCTTAATGTTTTACCTTTAAACACAAAAGTTTGGTAAAGGACACATTCATATTGGTTTAAATGCTATATATTTAAACAGCCAGTGTTGTCTTTTAAGAAAGGCATAATAGTTATCCGTTAGTATTCTGACACGAATGTAAAGTACACGTAATCCCAGTTTGTTACCTTTGTAGAGATTTAACTGTTTTCTTTTTTATATTTGTTTATTATTCTTTTTTACCTAAATATATGTATTCTATCGCATTTAATACAATTAGCTAACGTTACGTCCATTGCGATAGTTTGTTGTGGATGTGTGACTGATGTGGTACACGTAAGCATACAAATAAACCGTGTCTTAATCGAAAATTCCTAAAATATAAAATTTTAAACGTGTGTCAGATAAAAAACAAGCCTTTTGTTTTTAGAGCTGTTTTGTGCATTTACTTAAAAAATTGGGCGTAAATTTATTCATTCATTGCGTCTTTCATTCATTCATTGCATTCGATGCAGATGGACAAAGATGCATAAATACTATTTGTAGTGTATTCCAGCATTAATGATATAGTTTCTGTTATATTGTATATTCCACAGAATTAAATAAACTTTCATATACTCCTACCAGCTAGTCTGTTTTGTATTGTAAATGTGTCTCTTCCCCTTATAGATGAGGGTACTGTGTATATTTGCTCTGGTTGCTGTGGTGGGTCTGGTGGCAGGAGAAGAAGGAGCTCGTCTTTTGGCTTCCAAATCTCTGTTGAACCGTTATGCTGTTGAAGGACGAGATCTCACTCTCCAGTACAGCATCTACAATGTTGGCAGCAGGTATTGTTTTTATTTTTTCTTAATATTGCAAAGAAATCTTTTGCATGCAATATTCTTGATCACCTCATTTTCTGTTATGTCCAACTCCATGTTTATGCCAATAGACATAATTTGCTTGTAGCTGTGTGTGGCTTAACAATAAGATATAACTTTATAATCTAGTTTTACATTTATGCATTTGACAGACACTTCCAAATCTACTTTTAGTGCATTACAAGGTATACATTTGATCAGTATGTGTGTTTCCTGAGATTGAACCCATAACCTTTTGCGCTGTTAATGAAATGCTCTACAATTGAGCTACAGGAACTCATTTTATTACCCTCTTTGTCTCTCTACTGTAGTGCTGCTCTGGAGGTCGAACTGTCCGATGACTCCTTCCCTCCAGAAGACTTCGGCATTGTTTCAGGAATGCTCAATGTGAAATGGGACCGCATTGCTCCGTATCTTTTTCTGAAAAGCTTGATACGCATTTAGACACTCAGAGAAACTTTTTATATAGTTATATCATTAGGTAATCAACTAGCCAGCAAACCAGTCTAAACATTGTAGTCTCGTCAATTTCTGCTGTGCTGATAACACTTAATATCATCAGTACTGTTTCAGACAGTATTCATCAGTAGGTCATGTTCCTTAACTCTTGGTCCACAGAGCCAGTAATGTTTCTCACACAGTGGTTCTGCGGCCACTGAAAGCTGGTTATTTCAACTTCACATCTGCCTCCGTAAGCTATCTAGCCCAAGAGGGCGGACAGGTTGTGGTAAGTGAAGTCTTGAAACAATTTTTAGTTTGACTTTAAATTTACATGATGACATTTTAAATAAAACCTCTCTTTTTTTCCATCTCTTAGGTTGGTTACACAAGTGCTCCGGGTCAGGGAGGCATTCTCGCCCAGAGAGAGTTTGACAGGCGCTTTTCTCCACATTATGTAAGTGTCTGGTAAATTTAGTTAATTTTTAAGTCTATTTCAATGTTATGTGACATGGTATTATTTTAACACAACCTATTCTTATCTCTAATAGCTGGACTGGGCTGCTTTTGGTGTAATGACCTTACCATCCATCGGCATTCCTCTGCTTCTGTGGTACTCCAGCAAGAGAAAGTATGACTCTCCAAAGACCAAGAAGAACTAAAATGTATTTCACAGGAGAAAAAACAGATCAGGGATCATAGTGGGAATGGGTTGGGGAGGTATATTATTGGAAGGGGGATGAGAATGTTGTTTTTGAATACGTTACCCATATTGGGGGTAAAATGGTCAATGATTTAATCTGTTTTTAAAGAATGTTGGTCTTTATCTGATTAATTTTGTTTGCGGCATCTGGGGACTGAAGCATTGTCAAGTGAGAGGATTAATATAGTGACATAAATTTGCCTGTGACCCTTAGGTGGCCTCAGATGCACCACATTATTTGTTTCTATTGTCAAATCTGTTGGACAGAAAACAACTGTGTATGGCCCTTCATGATCAGTGCGGGGTTAGTTTTGTGGAAATAAACAAAGGGTTTTATAAAGATATCCCCTGTTGTGCTTTATTGCGTTCACTTTAATCATAAATAGACAGAATTGGGAATTTTATAGTAAAGTCATTGAACAAAAAACACCTCTTACAAGGCTTGTACCCATTTAAAACTACTGGGGTGCAAGAATGCATGTAAATGTTGTGCAATCCTCTTTACTGTATAAAAAGCACTTATAGAGATCATTTTTTTTTTAGTTTGTTTTTTTAGAGTAAAGTTCTCTAGATTATGTTTTTGAAAATATAATATTATAAATATATAACCATGTGAAACAACAGCCACTTCATAATGGAGTCAATATTTACAAACATTTGCAGTAAGTTATAAGTAACAAAGTTTGGAGAGGAACGTTGTGTTTGTTTCTCTTATTGTTAACTAAAATGCCCATAAAGTTTTCAAAGTTTATATATTTATGAGTTCTGCAAGATTTAAGAGGTCTAGTTTAGCGTTTGGGGTTGGGTGGGTAAAGAGGTGGTCTTGAGCTGGTTGGTCTCTCTGGGATCCTCTCATAAATTGAATTTGATGAAGCCTCCAGATGCTCCATTTGCTCTGAACGATGGAAACCAGAGTGTTGGGGTTGAACCATAAGTGGGGGCAAACCAAAACTCTGAGGGAAAAAAATAATTTATTGTAAGTATCATTTGATATATATATACATTAGTTAACATTAGAAGTGGATCAAAAAGTTAGTCAAAGTTGTCCAAAGTAGTGATGGGATGTGAGAAACAAAGCTTTTCGAAGCTTCGAATCAATTGAACCAATTGCTTCGCAAATTGATTCAGTTTTTCGAAGCGTTCAAAACACCATACACGCTGGCGACACCTGCTCGTCAAAATAGTGTAAAAGCAGCGAGATCTGTCCAAACATTTTACATTTTTTACAAAATAATAGCAAAATTGTTTTAAAAATAAGTTTTTAAGAAAAATAAATTATTTAATTTATTTAAGACATAATTAAAAGTGTATTCTGTGATTTTTGTTGTATTTATGGCAAATAAATAATCAACACGAACGCCCTTTTTAATTATGCACATTTGTGTCATTAAATCTGTCTATAAACAAAAAGTAGACAAAATAGTAGTGTTATTAGTCAAAATGATGAATGTTTTATGACCTTTTATAATAAAACTTGACCCGAGTTCACCTACACTGGTCATTTGTGATCAACTCCCCTTAGTGGTGAATCGTCGGATTTTCGAAACAGTTATGACGTAATGAAGCCACGTTTGCTAAAATCACGTGACTTTGGCCAGTTTGAAACAAGCTCCGAACCAATAGGCTTGTTCGACTTTATGCGGGGCCGCAAGAATCGAAGGCCGATGACGTCAAAGTATCGCGAGAGCGAGACGAAATATGATTTCTTGAATCATTCTCGCGGTACTCTGACATCATCCGGCTGTCGGTTCTTGCGGCGCCGCATGAAGTCGAACAAGCCTAATGATTCGAAACAAAAGATTTGTAAATGTTTCGAAGCCTCATGAAGCGTGCTTCATAAGTCCCAAGACAAGAACAGGTATTGTATACACATTTTAAAACAACTTTTATGAAAAGTTTCAAATGTTCTACTTCAAATGTTGACTTTTCATGTACACATCCTATGCATGAAATTAAATGTTTATTTACCTGTCCAGTACTCTCTGGTCGTAAAGAAGCTTGTACTGATCTTGGTGGTGGTCTGAGAGGAAGACTAGGGGTGGGTCTTGAAGGTAAAGCACCCCTGATGTTTACTTCTGAATATAGATGATTATTATTTGGAAGTTCCTCTAAGGAAAAGTCACACAGGTGAAATCAGTAAATGATGTAGGCTACCAAATAAGCATGTATTACATGTGTGATATATATTATTTTAATTAGTAGAGTCTATATGGTTATTAATATTTTTAGATTATGCTTTCCACAAAGTGACTTACAAATGAGAGAACATTTACCATTTTGTATAAAATATAATGAATTGAGTAATAAATGTAATGAAATTTCACAATTAAAAAATTATAAGCTTCTAAAAAGGATTCTCTCAATTTTGGGATGCTTTTTGTTGTTCCTCTCATACCTAAGTCCCCTGTCTCCAGCCTCCTCCGCCCCATGGCGTAACAGTCTATCTCCTCATCTCGACTGCGTGTGTGCAAAGTCTCTTCATATGTGTGCAACGGCTCGAGCTTCCAGTATTTCGGATCCGCTGTGTCAAAGTTTATGAGAGATAATGGACGTATTGAGGCTGCTGTTGCTCCCTGCAAGTCAGATTGGTCACTGGCAGTGGATGATGAAATGTTTGCTGTTGCCGCTTTGGGTGGTTTATTAACTCGGGCATATGGGGCATCTCCAGGCAGGGCTGTAGCATTCATACTGGAGGATCTCTCAGCAGACTCAATATTGCCATTCTAGTGAAAGGCAGAGTGCAATATTGTTACTGCGTGAAATAATAACTTCACTTTTAAAGCTTGTAGAAGATAAAACAGAACAGTGTCTGAAACTATTTTTAAAACTTTAAAGTTTAAAGTAAAACAAACTTCTGCATCTTATATCAAATATTTTTACATTCCCTAAATATAATGTGGATTTTATAAAGAGTAAGTGGTTTTATCTGGTCTGTTAAACTCATAAAATTAAAGTTGAAAAACCTTTTAACTACCTTTAATTTTAGGACTGTAGATTGTTCTGAATTTAAATGAATTGGAAGATTCCTACACCTGCCCCAAATTTCTATATTTTGATCTCTGACTAGATCAGATGGGACCACTAAAAATTGCCTATAGTTACTTACTTCTACAGGGGGAGGCGCTATGTCAGGTCCACACCTGCACCCTGGTAGCGAGAGAGTCTTTTTTAATGGCTTTCTTACTGCTGCATACTGCACAGACTCTTTTTTAGCTAAAGGAATCGTGTTGGAGTCTGTTAATAATGGATCAGGAACGGCTGGACCGGCAGCTATGGGCAGTTTTGTCTGCTCCAGACTCATTTCTTTTCCATTTTCATTTACTACTTCCTGGTTCTTCATTCCCAACCTCTCAGTTTCCCCACACTCACTATTAGGCTAAATATAAAGAAAAAATGTACAAGATATGAAGCAAGAGGAAACCGTTTCACGTAGCACAATGTATTTTTCATGTTTTACTAATCAATGCAACAATGATCTTAGACTTTACACTGAGGCTTATTAGTTTGAATTAAAGGCGGGGTGCATTATCACAGCAAGCCAATGTTGATATTTGAAATCACCTAAACAAACACGCCCCTACCCCAATAGAATCTGGCCCTTCTTTTGATGGACCCGCCCCACACATACGCAATCCAGGAAACGATGTCGGTTAGTAGACACGCCCCTTACTGCTAATTGGCTACAAGTGTGTTTTGGTACTATGCCCGACTCCTTTTTCCAAAGTGTTTTTTCAAAAATCATGCACCCCACCTTTAAGAATCATGCAATGGCAATTAGGTCTACTTTCAACTACCTTGATGTTTCTTTGCACATTAAAGCATACTGCCCTCCCAGGCCAATCACAAAAACTACACATTTGGTCAAAATTGAGAAAAGGCTTGAAATGGGTTTGGTGACATTTGTTGTGTCTTGCGACAAAGTCTTCTGGATCAATTTTGTCCCATTTCAGAGAAAGTAGTCTGTTAAACACGATTGACTGGCTGGTGTTAATAGTTTCAGGATTTGCGTTTGCCTTTTTAGGTCAGTATAATGAACCATCTACACAAAAAATCATGCTATATATAAAGGATGAATGTTCATGATTTGTGATGTGTTTGTACCTTCATGCAAGGCACAGTCAACATCTCATTAAAAGGCCCCACAGGATTATGGGTATAGTAGTTGACCAGGTCCTCCAGACTTTGATGACGGCTGTCTTCTCCAGCAATGAGATAAACACTCCCAAATGTTCCACTATCTTCCTCTTCGATGATGAAGTGACGACACCTGTCCTTCCCTCTGTTGTTTTAATGTGTTTTATAATTCGATTAAGAAAGTAAAAACACAGCTAAAGTTTTTTTGTGCATGATTTACTGTTTACAATCATCCTACATAATGTAAAGAACATTTTGAGTAAGGTCATGTTAAAGAATAAATTCATCAAACTTTGATGCTACTAATCTCAAAATTAAATTGAGGAACGTTACCCTGCATTTCACAGATATGAGAATCACAAATATGCACTTTCGGAAAGTATAAATATGAATAAAAGTACCTGTAAGACAACACAAAGCCTATCTTTGACTCGCTGAGCCTCAACAGGAAACAGCCTTGTGGTTTATCCTGCAGCAGCTGTTCTGCTTCCCTGAGATGGTGAGGGCATAAAAGTGTAAACAGACATCATATGACACCATTTCACATCTCTAAATGTGTGTGACCTGTTTGTGCATCTATATTGGTGTTGTTTTGTGGGTAACCTGCGTGTAGCGAAACCATGGAGCCAGCGAGGAAGTGAGTGTCCAGGTGTATACAGTCGAGGCAGCTGCGTTCTTTCAAACCAAAGCAGGGTGTGAGCACGCAAAGATGGAGACAGGGCCTCCAGGGTCCCCACGGGGCCCAAAACCAGAGCTGGAGCTATTCTCTTTACTGTCATCTTAAAAACAGAATATTTAGATACCATTAAGTTATATATTATATTTACCTCTACCATTGTGGGTTTAGGATAAGACCAAACCCCTGCTTAAATGCACACTTTACAAAATGACTATCATACCCACACCTCATACTAAGTGGAATACACTTTAAATTCTGCTGGGTTATTTTTGCATTGAAACAACCAAGTTAAAAATAAACCAGCAAAAGGAAGCATTGACACATTAAACCTTATACACTTTCACTTTATATCAACTTCATACTTAAAAAAAATCAATACACAAAAAATAATAGTTATTACTACAAAAAATATGGTTATTCTTCATAAGTCGTACATTGACTTTTCATTGTGTTTCGCTGATATTAAGTATTTTTTAGGGCTGTCAAAAGATTAATCGCGATTAATCGCATCCAAAATAAAAGTTTGTGTTTACATAACATATGTGTGTGTACTGTGTATAATTATTATTTATATATAAAAACACACCCAATCATGTATATATTTAAGAAAAAATTGTTATATTTATATATAAAATATTTATATTTATATATAATATAAATATAGAAATGTATATACAGTATTTAAATGCAAATCTTTCTTAAATATATACATGAATGTGTGTGTATTTATATATACATAATATTTATACACAGTACACACACATATGCTATGTAAACACAAACTTTTATGTTGGATGCGATTAATCGCGATTAATCTTTTGACAGCCCTAGTTTTATTACTTTATTATTTAGTCCTTTCCTTTATATTTTTATATTCTGCTGTCTTTGTGATTTGCTATTTGCTTTTCTACCCCATCTTTCCAACATAAGATTGTACCTGTAAAGATCTTAAATTCAGAAATTATTTAAATTATGTTAGGGTTATTTAAAAGGCTGCATTTAAATTTTTAAGCATTATTAACTTGGATTTATTATTTTAGCTTTCGTTTTTATCTTGATTAGTGATGAGTTGCGGTAACTAATAAAATAAAGTTAAATTAGCTTAATTTATTTCAACTTTATTTTATAAAGTTGAAATAACTCTCAACTCTTAAACCGTATCACTAGTATCACTAGTCAAGATAAAAAATACTAATTGAAATGGATTACATCTAAAAATTTAAGTGCAAAAAAGTGAATAAAGTGCCCTAACAAAAACAAATTGTTGCTTTAGAAAATTACTTCAAAACACCTAAGAAATGTGTACTGCATGTTCTAATGTGCAAATGTCATTTCGGGGACAACTCAGCCCTTTGTGGTCAGAGATTATTGTGTCCACACACATCTTGCACGTATATCGTGTTAAACATCACATGAAATCTAGTCCGCAACTCTAACTATTTATTTATTGTTTAAGTAGGCTATTAAAAGACTAGTGCAAGACTGAGCACAGGCTATAAACTCATATGCTATGTTCGGTTTATTAAAATCACTTTTGATCTTGTAACTGTATTTCCTATACACCCACTTGCTACTTCTTTGATGGAAAAAAGCAAAACTGCTTTAGAGTTTTGCTTTAAGGAAATTATGCAATAAGGTATTTTGAGGACTACGTGATGTTTAAAACATTCAGTTTGAATTATTTTGTATGAATAATGTATTGGCGTACAAATATGTATGGATGTTTGAGACCTCACAGGCTCCAGATAAAAATTGTAAGCTTTATGCCAAGCAAGTACATTGGTATCTTATATTTAACAAATTCACCTCATTTTCCTTCTGTTGGCCCTGGTTTTTTAATTGCTCGGCACCTTGTTGAGCGATTGGTCGTCCTTTAACACTGCGCCGGGGTTTTACTGGAGGTTTTTTTGTTGACCGTTGCATTTCTGAAGGAAGAAATGTACGTGGCCTCGGACTTGGACTGTGGATAGGAAAAGAACCCATTTGCTCTTCTCTCTGCTGACATTCAGCATCTGTACAGCAATGAAATAAATGTCCTATTAAGGCCTAGTGGCAACAATGTGATTGATAAATCAGGCAGATATAGCCTTCAGTGCATGAACAAATAATGTCTCTCAAATTAAACACTTCAATTATTTATGTACAGTACTGTGCAAAAGTCTTAGGCCACCATGCCACAATTAGATTAGTTGTTTTGCAATGTTATAGTGAGCTCATATAATTGTTTCTCAGTCTCTTTAATAGAACACATCCAGAAAATACAGGAAATGTGTATAAAGACAACTGTATAAAAATGTAAACTTTAGTGTAAACTACCCTTCCACTTGAGCAATAGCAGGAAAGGATCTCTTGATGCCTAAAGATGACATTTAGTTCTGAAAATAATTTTTTTTGTATATATTTTCTGTTTGTATCTTAATAAAATAGATTGAAAATAAATATGGATGGACATTAAAACTTCTAAAACAACAAGTCTGGTGGTGGTGGCCTAAGACGTTTGCACAGTATTGTAGATATTATGTTACTATGGCAGCCTGGGAAGTTGAGATCATAAAGCTCAAAATAAGGTTGTGAAGGCTTTGAACGGAAATGTCACTTTCTTTTAGCAGACTTGCAGCATGATTCTCGAACATTGCTAAAAACTTCAACAAAATTACATTGTGATGCTGTGCAATTTATATGACAAAATAAAGAGCAGATTCAATCCGAAAGAATGTATGTGTTAGTGAAAAATTTTATGTTGATTGATACTTCTGTTTAACCTCTGAAAGTAAACCTCAAAGCTATTTGAAAAAACATTTATTTTTATAGAAAGATAACTTTGACAGAAACATGTTGAATTCATCCTTTAAGTGGGTGTAACTTCATCAGTAATCACAAATGAAACACCATTTGTATATAAACTGTCTAAAGTGTTTCATATCAACAATATTTTAAAGCCTAAAGCAGATATAAAGCATCTTGAATTTTTGGTTGCTGTTTGATGTGTTTTGTATTGATGTGTTGTATACCTTCTGTATCAATAATAATTGAGTCCAATTGCAGCTCTATGGTATTCAAGGAAAAAGAAACACATCTGACCTTTAATCTCTCGGTAGTCAATGTCCATTCTCAAGTGAATGTCAAGTGAATGTCAAAATGCTGCCTCGTCCTATCTGTTCTCACTCTGTGTGCCTCATCCTGTTTAAATGCGTGTGAACAAGAGAGAGAGAGAGAAAGAGAGCAATGAGACAGACGTCACAGATGTCAGTGGAAAATGTGAAATGTGTGTTATCAGTGAATCATACGTGATTTGTGTGCAGGCTGCAGCTTTTGATGTTGAATTTGAAAATTGTCTCTGAATTACAGCTGAAAAATTATATTGCTCCAAAAGCTGTGATTCACTAAACTATATCACAATTGTCCATGTATTTAACAGATGCAATGACCAGCTGAGTTAGTAACCGAATGCTTCAAACCATGCATAGATAATTTTCATTATAATATTTATAGTGGTGCATTGAAAAAAAAACACATCCACTTTTTTTGGCTCAGCACTTTATGGTTTCAGTATAGCTGTATCTATATATACATGTGATATGTCTGAGTATATAAGCAAGGGTGGAGGCCGTTGGGTCACGTGATGTTCTCACCACACAGGATGACAATGAACAACCACAGTCAACTAAAATAGGTAAGAAAAAAAGGTGACAAAAGAAATGAAAGTACTGTCTACCCTACAGTAACAAACTCTTTATATTGTGAAAAAAAGGCAGCATTTAAAACATACACAATCATATAGGCTATCCTATATAATTGTGCATACAGAATGTGCATGGGGTGATTTTAAATATTTTATTGTAAAGGTTCTGTTTAGTTGTGTGTCTATTTTAGCTTTTAGTTTATAAGATTTTAACTTTAAAAATGTTTTGCACTGCAAAAAGTGAATTTCTTAGTATTTTAAAGATACTTAGGGATACCAAAACTAAGTGTTTTGTTATGCTTGTAACAAGAACTTAATTCAAATGAAGACTATTTTTTATTTTCTTATGGTTGTATTAAAGGGGACATACCATGAAAATCTGACTTTTTTAATGTTTAAGTGCTATAATTGGGTCCCCAGTGCTTGTATCAATCTAGAAAAATGTGAATAAGATCAACTCAGTAACTTAGTTTTGGTAAACGATTCTCTGCATGCATGTGAAAAAAATAGGTCATTGAAATTTGTCTGTCAGAAGGGGATAAAACCGCCCCTTAATCTGCACTATCCAACCACGCCACTCCCATTTAGTGCAAAGATCGGCTCATTTGCATGTTAAATGACACACCCAAAAACGGCACATTTTTGCACACACCTACAAAGTGACAATTTTAACTTGATATCATAAATTATCTATATGATATTTTGAGCCAAAACTTCACATATGTACTCTGGTGACACCAAAGATTTATTTGACGTCTTGTGAAATGCAGGGCCGGCGTCAAGGGGGGGCATTCGCGGGCAGTGCCCGACCAAACAGGTTGTTGTGCCCCCCCTACAAAGTTTTTTATAAATTTAATACATATCAAGAATAATTAAAATAAATTAAACATTGAATGTTTCATGACTTTTAATGTAATCAAATGAGGAAAAAATAGTTGACATAGGTTTTCTTTTATTAAAATAGACCAGTTTCTCTGATTGGTTGTATTGCCGGGTCTCATGCATCATCAGGCTTAAGCATATTTGTGACTTGATACTAGCAACGTGTTTTTTCGCGGCATTTTATGGATCGTGTAAAATATGGATATTAGAACATTTAGAACGAACCAGCACCGCCTGCTTCATCTTCATGCAAACACAGACTGGCTCAAACTCAGACATTAGAGGTCGAGGTGGAATTTACAAATCTACAGGACACTGTTTTAAGGAAGTTTAATGTTTGTACATGCTGTCTTTAGCTATTTTAAAGGTAAGTTAGCGTTGTTTTAAATTACATAAGCTTAAATGTGAAGTGTGGCTATAGACCGTTAACAGCATTACGACGTGATTATGGTAAAGCGGCTTTTTTTAAAGCTAGGACGCGGTGTGCGCTGCGCTATGAAACCCATTCATTTCAATGGCTTGCGCCGCGCGAGGGCGGTTTGTTGCGTCAAGCAAAGAGCGAGCGCAGCGGAGCTCAGCTTGCGCTCACGCCGCGGTCGAAGTTCAGTAGTTTTGCGCATAGTTTGTGGTCTTTTGCACTTTATACGGGAAATGAGCTGACAGTCTGTACCAGTTGTATGAGTGTGTATTTGTTGCTTTAATGTCTTGTTTTTGCAAGTTATTGTTTCTATTGCGTGCCCCCCTGTTGGAAGCCAAGTGCCCCCCTGTTAGTTATGGTCTGGCGCCGGCTCTGGTGAAATGTCCACTTTAACTTAAATTGTACATGTTGCATTGAATTAATTAGGGATATTTTCAAGATGCATCCACTAGATGGCATCCGTGCATCAAAATTGAGACACTGACAAAAACGCATGCAAATAGAATAGAAAAGAAATAGAATAGAATAGAATAGAATAGAATAGAATAGAATAGAATAGAATAGAATAGAATAGAATAGAATAGAATAGAATAGCTTGTCAATGCATAGCTGTAAAAGTACACGCAATACATTAAAAATACAAACAAACATATGGATGATGCAGTATACATGTAAATAATTATATACACAGAATATATAAAACAAAATAAAAATATTAATAATTGAGGGAAAAGCAAAATATCATTGCATATCAGCCGCATGATGGACATTTAAGGTCATAATGTCTTCTTCAGTACACTGCTCGAGCTCGAGCCTGTTTCAAGAATGTGTTGGTTAAATAAGAACTGACTGTCCACATATTTTTGGCAAAACACATTTGTGTGAATCATGATTGTGACATTAACCCGTGTTCTTTGTGATGATGACATTTCTCATTTTAAGAATCCATGAATATTTGCAACAGGGGTGAATCATTCAGCCTCGAGCCCTCTACTATAACTCCAGGTCTGCACTCAGTACCTATCACACACACCCACCCTACAGGAGGCGCATACACTGACAGGGTCAAAACCATTTAAACCATTTCCTCATTCAAACGAGTGTGCGCGTCCGCAGCGAGCTCAGGTCCAGAGGTAACGACGGACGCGATCGCGGTGTTCATGACGGATTTAACGCAGCGATAAGCCGCGCACGTACCCGCCAGGTACGTAACGTCCATTCATCTATCCGTAAAGTTACGCGCAATTTGAGGTGGAATGGGGCGATCGCGTGTTTGAGTAGGGAATCATCTAACGTTACATTTGCCCATATGTCGCAGTGCACGGGAGAAGTTGTACAACAAGGAAACGGATATTTATTTCAGCATCACACATCGTGGTCGTGACGAGTCTCGAGGGGTTTAGGTGAGGAAATTTTTGCGTGGAAATTAAAATAGACACGACGCACAAGAATGAGACGCGGACAAGTTTGTACACGCAGCTCGCCGTCGCTTTCAATTTAGGAAGATTGCAGAGTTACAAAGACGTTTGGTTTGGTTTGCTTATATTTGCTTGTTTTATTGCATGTCCTTTCTGTTAAGGACTGATTTATGTAGTAAACGTGTAGTAACCATTGTGGATTTTTTGCATTTTCGTACTACAAATATCATGTTTTAACTGGTTACTGTAGTGAGGCAATGCTAAATTTGTAATTACTATGGCGTTACTACAAATACTATAATTAAACTGTTGTTTCTGTAGTAAAACTATGGTTAATTTTTGCAGACTGCAAACATATCACTTCAACGATTCACTTTCTCTCATTGACATTTAGGCTATTTTCCAGAGGAATGCAGTTGTTTATGTAAGATTTAACTGTTTAAACACTGGATGAGTCTTGGACATTGTCATTGACTGGCTGATGTTGTCATGACACTTGAAACTGAATAGTTAAAAGCAAAAATGTTTCTCAGGAAGCTATCATCACTACTATCCATCCCAAATGATTCAGTTTGATAGTTACCATCACCCTGAGGGTTGACATTAGACCTAGAGTTTTAAAAAAAAACAAGAAATGCAAGTTTCTGTTTTCCATATGTAGTTTTAAGCCCATTCGCAGCTGCTTAGGTATTACTGATAAATTGCGTAATTTGGCCTTTTAATGTTAGCACTACAATAAGTGGTGAAGCACTTTTAAGTAATCTGTCTAGCACGTTTTTTTTTTTTTTTTAGTTTGCAGGCATTGGGTGTTATTGTGATTAAATGTGATCGTCATAGACCTATATAAATACTACAAAAGCTTTGCATAACAAAGATGAATTTGAATAGATACCATGTGTGTTCTTGTTTGGTTGGTTTTTTTGGGGAGTTTCCTGGAAAAGCACATGTTGTTGAACAAAATATCAGTGTTTGCTTTTAATTGGTTTAGTCCTCGATTCATGCGTATTGAAGAAGTTAAACCAATGTGATTTTCTTTTTCATTGTTCTGTGTTAATCCCCCTATTCCCTTGGTTTTCTAATAAATGTTGTTGTAGACTCTTGGGACTATAATCCTAATAAGAGGATGAGATCATCAGTAAGTTTTATAATGGAGAGCAGTTGAAGTTTTTTCTTTGATCCCAAATGGAAAGGAATGAAAACAAGCGCTTCTCGAATGTCACAATTCATACACATTAACCCTAAGGCTGTCAGACACATGTTTTACACGTTTGTAGTAAAGTGAAGGAGGATTGTTTAAATATGCATGCATTAGAAAGCATTTACAGCACAAAAATCATAGTTCAATATTATTTAATTAGATGCAAACATTCAATGCAAACTGAAACAAATTCTTCGGCAGGTTTTACTAGAAGTTTGTCTGTAATTTGATACAGCTGTTGAAGAGGGAGAGTTTATGTTTTGCAATGCAACTATTGTTGTGCTATCTGGCCACTTTCCTGGTATGTTACTGTAGGAAGATAAAGTGAGATGGGTGGGGTGTTGTTTTGGAAAAGAATTCATGATCTATACATCCCCTCCATCACCAGTCCATGTTCTGAAAGTCCGGTGTGATTTAAAGTCTCAGTTCACCATTATGAAGTATTGTAGTGAAATGCAAATGTTTTCAAATGCTGGCATGAGGGCAGATCACATTATGTGTGTGGCGCATGCCAATGCAAAATTTATTGCCCCAATGCTAGGGTGTGTGAGTGTTTACCAGGGTGCTGCTAATGTGTTTTAACTGCTCTACTAGTGCAGCAATTATTGAAATACAATAAATGTGCATATCACAATAAACAAATTGTAATGGTTTGCAAAATCTAAATGATTTTAATACTTGAGAAAGTAATGTATGGTCAAGGTTTTAGGTCAATGGAGATAGCAAAGAGACAGGGGAGACAGAGAGAGTGATGCTTTTCCCAGAAAGAATATCAAACCTGAGTGTAGTAGTTTTTAAATATATTGTTTTATTATTTTACAAGTTCGCATTAACATGTAATCATGGGGTGGAGGAGGGATGCTGCAAAAACTGCACGGGACAGAGGTGAGGGATCGCTATGTATAAATAGAGACCTCTTCGCACTGATTGGTTGAATTACATGACCATGCTCCTCTTGAACTTAGTTAAATAAACTCCATTACTGTGCATTGCATCACATAGACCGCGTGTACCGGTATGCTAATTGCGGTTTATCTGATTTGCATTCAAATTGGATCAATATGTTTCATCTGGAGATGTACACAAAGGGTTAAATATACCTAAGGTAAGTAATACTGCTAAGGAAAACTATTCTTACGAGCGTAGGGCTGCAAAATGATTAATTGTGACTAATCATTTCCAGAATATAAGTTTTTGTTTACATCATATTATGTGTTTGTGTGTATAATTATTCTGCAAACGAACAGTTGCGACTCACGAGATTTTGCAGCCCTATTCGAGTGTTGTCCTGCACCGTTTGTGCTACAGGCTAGGGCCGGGCAATAACTTAAATATTAGATTTTATTTAAAGGAAAACACCACCGTTTTTTTATATTTTACTATGTTCTTACATCAACTTAGATGAATAATACATACTTATCTTTTATCAATGCGCGCACTTTTAATCTTTGTACAGCACTTCGTGAATGTATCATTAAGCATAGCCCCATTCATTCTTATGGCTCCAAACAAAAGTTTTTTAAAAGATTAGAAGTGCACTCAATGAAAAAAGGTATGTAATGTATTAATTAGTCTAAGTTGAGGTAAGAACATAGTAAAATATAAAAAAAATTTCCTTTAATAATATCTAATATTTAAGTTATTGCCCAGCCTAACCTGTTGCACAAATGGTGCAGGACAACATTCGAATAGGGCGGCAAAACAATTAATCGTTTGCAGAATAAAAATTTTTGTTTACATCATATATGTATGTGTGTACTGTGTATAATAATTATGTATATATAAATACAGACACATGCATGTATAATTTTAAGAAAAAAAACTGTTTTAATATTTTTATAATTATATTTAATATAAATAATATATTTTTATAATTATATTTAATATATATATATATATATATATATATATATATATATATATATATATATATATATATATATATATATATATATATATATATATATATATATATATAAAGGAATATACACATTCTTAAATATATATATTGCATGTGTGTGTATTTATATATACAGAATTTTATACACAGTACACACACATATATGATGTAAAAAAAAACATTTATTCTGCAAGCGATTATTCGCGATTAATCATTTTGCAGGCCTACTCTCGAAAGAATAGTTTTCCTTAGCAGTACCTTAGTTATGTTTAACCCTCTGAAAGAAATTGTTATTTTTGTATACGTACATCTCCAGATGAAACAGATTGATCCAATTTGCATGCAAATCAGAAAAACTGCCATTAGCAGCAGTTGCTCTCAGTAATACGACTTGAACCTCTGTAGCATGCACACTGTCTATGTGATGCAATGCACAGTAAAACACAGCTCTGAGTACAATCCCTATCATTTCAATTTATAACCTACACTTTCTCTCCTGAAATAGGTGAACAGACAGATAAATGAGAGTTTGTTTGTCTCGTATATCCATAAATAATCTCTCTTATCTCTCAGTCATCTCTGTGCCCACCCATGCTCCGCCTCATTTAGGTTGTCAAATCTCCCACCCCTCTCACTTCCTAATAAACCGTTTTAGCCATTGAAAACTAATTACAGAACTACAACCGAATGTGGGAAATGGGCTCATTATGAAAGAATTTGCTTACATAACTATGCAAGTGAGTGTGATTGTTTTTAGTTGACAGTTTCTCACAGTGTTTCCACATGGTGATAAAATGGTTTGTGTTTGTGCACACTTGACTGAAGTGTAAAGGACCGGCTTGTGATTAGCTCCGCTTTGCATTTTTTCTCATGTATTGGTATCAGAGAGATTTAAAATCCAGATGTTTACCCTGGGGTGACTTGTTAATAGTTTCCAGATTTCTCCTTTGATGTTTGGAGCTAAGTCAAATTCCAACAACCATTAGTTATTTTTGTTTGTTTGTTTTTTTATGAAAAAAGGCTTCTTAAAAAAAAATCCACAGATAATTTTCTCACCACCATGTCATCCAAAATGTTGAGGTCTTTCTTTGTACAGTCGAGAAGAAATTATGTTTTTAGAGGAAAACGTTCCAGGATTTTTCTCATTTTAATGGACTTTAATGGACCCCAATACTTAACAGTTTCAATGCAGCTTCAAAGGACTCTAAACGATCCCAAACGAGGCATAAGGGTCTTATCTAGCAAAACGATTGTCATTTTTGACAAGAAAAATAAAAAATAAGACTTTTAAACCACAACTTCTTGTCTATCTCCGGTCCTGTGACGCGCCAGCGCGACCTCACGTAATTGCGTAATGCAGTGGAAAGGTCACGTGTTACATATATGAAACGCACATTTGGGGACCATTTTAAACAATAAACTGACACAAAGA
The DNA here is from genome assembly GCA_025389145.1 of Misgurnus mizolepis. Classification (NCBI taxonomy): domain Eukaryota; kingdom Metazoa; phylum Chordata; class Actinopteri; order Cypriniformes; family Cobitidae; genus Misgurnus; species Misgurnus mizolepis. Next base: position 14,222,807 of record JAIFKI010000011.1, on the reverse strand, counting down.
CATTAATTAATATCATTCCACATACAACAACGTCGGAACGGTCCTCTTTCTCCACACTTGTAAACACTGGGGTGTTGTTTTCGCATACGTCATCCGTGACCTCTTGACGTAATGACTTATTACGTGAGGTCGCGCTGGCGCGTCACAGGACCGGAGATAGACGAGAAGTTGTGGTTTAAAAGTGCATATTTTGCATAAAAATGACAAGCATTTCACACTGAAAAAAAAAATCCTTTCAATTTACGTAATTTTAATGTGTACATCGGTCCCACATAATGCGATTGTGTTAAACCAACATAATTTTCCTCATTAAATTTTTATGTGTCAGACCAAAACATTTTAATTGTTTCAAGTAGTCTAATATAAATATGTTGACTCAAAGTGCTATTTCTCTTTACTATAACACATTTATTTTGTAATGTTTAAGTAATTTTATTATGTAAGGGGACTAGATTTTCATCTGTAATTCCAACATGCTTTTTTAATGCTTATATTATGGGATTATGTAACTCTAAAGCAATTTCATTATGTTTCTGGCACCAGAATAATCATCCATAATTATCCAAATGTTATTTATTTCTTTTTTAAATACAAAATACATTTGCATTGGCATAAAAAGCAAAGAGTTTTAAACAAAAGTTTAGTGATATTGAGGCAAACCACTGCTTTCAGATCATCAATTCATTTAAATCACTACACATTAATTCAACAACAGTCAATAACTATTACAACAATCAGCACATGCAGTACATACATAAAGGGGCAATTTCCCAAACAGGTTGTAGATTAATCCATGACTAGGCCCTAGTTATATTAGGATATTTTTTACAAAAAAAGTTTACAAACAAACCTACCTTACAAAAACAACACTGGAGTACATCTTGAGACAAAACAATGGCACTGATATATGTCAAGATATGTCAGTGCAATATGTTTTCAAATTAAGGCATTGCAAAAGTCTGGGACTAGAAAAAGCCCCATCTGTAAAACTGACCCAAATGTTTAAAATAGTTACTATCACAGTAGATTTAGAAGTGCTAAAGCACAAACACTGCATTCCAAAGAGACATGCAAAACAGTAAGTACTATTATTTTTTAAATGGATTTACAAACTGGAATATATCAATCCTTCAGAAAGTCAGAGCTACAGCATTTGTATAAACTGATAATCAAAGATTCAACAAAAACAAAATACAACAACCATTTCCAAAATCGACTCTGAGCAGCAAACGTTTAATGTTTTAATAAGAAAAAACACTTAAAACAGATAAATAAAAAGAACATAAATGAGCAGCACAGTCTTTCTGATCCTTTCACTGAAAGAAACTGTTCGTTAAAGTTACGCTCAATGCAGTTCCATTAAAATCTTTTGGATTTCTTCAAAAATAAAGCAGAGATCAGGATAGCTCAGGTTTAAGGCATACATCAGCTCAAACAACATGGCACGATGTTGCAACACCTTCATGCCTTCCAGGACTATACAAAGATCCTCTTCTTCATCACAAGAAGCATGTTGTTTGAGAGCACAAATCCCAACAGTGGTGTCTTCAAATGACCACACTGATGCTGACTTCATTCATGCCCTGTACAAAACAGACAAATGTAGTTAAAGAAACAGAAAAAAAGTTACTGTTACAGTAAAAGTTTCATTGGAAATTAGTACAATGCAAACAAATATAAATGTAAGTATACAGACCCATGTGCATTGCCACAGCATATTACAATTGGTTACAAATATATGGGTTACAAAGCAAGGCAGCTGCACTTTCCACTGCTCCAGGTGTGTGTGCGCGTTTACTAGACTGGAATGAGTTAAATAAAGAGGCCACATTTCGAGTGTGTGCTACCATACCTGACAATCACAGCAAAAGTGAATTATCTCATTTTCTCACTGTCATGTTGTTATAAACCTGTATAAATGTCTTTGTTCTGATGAACACGAAGGAAGACATTTATTTTGAGGAATGTTTGCAACCAAACTGTTCATGAGCCCCATTCACTTCCATAGTATTATATTTCCCCACTATGGAAGTGAATGGGGCTTATGATTGGTTTGGGAACAAACATTCCTCAAAATATCTTCCTTAGTGTTCATCAGAACAAAGACATTTATAAAGGTTTGTAACAACATGATAGGGAGTAAGTGATGAGAATTTTTATTTTTGGGTGAACTACCCCTTTAAATCTTCCCAGGTGTTTTAATGACCCGTGTGCCAAAAGATGTAACTAAAACATACTACATTTTCTGTACTTCCAACAATGTTTACACATTTTTATGTCTATGAATCTATATTACTTACTTCTGTCATTTGATCATTCATTGTTTGAAGTCTGTTTGCTAGCTGTCCTCCTTTCTGATAGAAGAGTTTTGTCAGGTTTTTGGATTGGAGGTCCAGGTGACACGCAGGAACATAAGACAGTAGTGATTCTTTTAAATTCAGCATTTATCTGAAAACAAATTAACCAACCATTGTATATTTGAGTACTGCGAGTCAAAGAATAATACATGTATATTAGTTACAAAAATAAGATTTAGCTCCTAACAGCAGTAAAACAGTGATAGGAATTACTTACCAATGCTTTTGAGTGTGTAGCGCATGCAAGGATGATGGACCTATAAGAGGAAATATTCAGAGGTGAAATCAACACACAACCTCAAATGATTAAGGTCACACATACACAGAGCAATAATGAAATAAGTATTATATCTGTCATAGGACGCAATTTTGGACAAAATGAGATCTTAAAACAAGGTGCTCTTCTGAAAACGTCAGCTTTAAGGTGTGGCACTTCAAAGCAATTTTTTCAGTTAATATACCAGACGTCACGCGAGGCATTTAAAAAAGCTTTTTCTAATTGAATCAAGTGTTGCTCGTGGCGTAGTGAAGTCACAAATAACTGACGCGGGTCTGTTCATCTGATTAAGCAGACAGTTTGTTTCATACGCAATGTCATTATTAATGTAGTCAATTGATATCATCTGGTAAATTACTTACATGGATAACGTTACTCTGGACAGAATAACGTTTGGTTAGCGTTTTATTTGTCCTGAACCGTTTCCATAGAACAACTGAGTAAAAAGTGCCTCAAAAGTCAACTCAAATCTGTCAGTTTTCAACTCGGATAAAACTACCAAACGTGAAATAACGTTATACAGCTGACATTTTTAAAACGCTGTTTTTCTTTATGAGCCTTACACTTACTGACTGACTGACTGTAACGTTAACTTACTCCACCAACATCCTCCAAACTCATTTTTACTACAAGTCATTGCAATGGCTACATATTGTAAAAAAACTGTCTATCTAGTGAAGATGTATCACGTATAAAGTGAACATAAATAAACAATAGAACTTACTTTAATAATGTGGTGTCCGTCTGAGAGAGTTCTTCTGACTGACTGCTGCTGAGTCTTCATTTTGGCGCCCAAAACAAACGATCTTTATTCTTCATTTATGGCGATTGACGTCCTTTTTATTGAGCGTTACTGCCACCTTCTGCTCAGGAGGTGCCATTTTGTGTGCAAACTCAATTTTATTGCTTTAAGTATTCAATTCAATCAATTTTAATCAATGTGAGAATAATGTGTTCATTTTACATTCAAACAAAACATTTTCATCCTAATCAATTAAATTATGTTTACACAAGGAATATAAATATTTTGTGTTGCATATACATGTTTATTTTATTTAAATTCAAAGACCCACCAAGTCCATTTTTTTCAGTGCACTAGATAAGACCCTTATGCCTCTTTGGTATCATTTAGAGTCCTTTGAAACTCTGTTGAAACTGCATTAAAACTGTTATGTGTTGGGGTCCATTAAAATCCATTAAAAGCTGAAAAATCCTGGAAAGTTTTCCTCAAAAAAAATTTTTTTTTCTCGACTGAACAAAGAAAGGCATCAACATTTTTGATGACATGGGTAGTTAAGTATCTGGAAATTGACTAATCCTTTAAGAGTGAAATGCCTACTTAACATCAGAAAGTGACGCAATGTTTTCTTCAGAAAACACATGAGGTCTGGAGAATGGGGATGTTTGTTCAGTTTTTCCATTCTCTCTGTGTTTTAGGTGTGGATCCAATGCTAACTCAATATGAGCACTAAACAAAAGTAGCTGATAATTTGCCTTTGAACATTCAGAGAAAGAGGCCAGGAAGAGAGAGAGCATCATGGCTGTGTTCAAGCTGGAAAATGTGGAAGACCTTTATGAGATTGGAGAAGTTTTGGGAAGGTAAAATGATTTAAAAAAATCTTTACATTAAATGATTTTTTTCATGAACAATTCCAAGAATGCCAAAGATACCATACAGTAATAGCAGCAGATGCATTCTAAAAAAAGCTGGTGTTTTGTCCAATATTTACCCAACATGGCTTTAAAATAACCCAGCTATTTTTAGACTGTGGGTATTTTCAAATGCATTATGGGATTATGAAAATATTTGCTTGTATTACATGTATTTGCCTGTGTCTTGTAAATATGCCCGACAAGTTACACTAATCTCCATTCATGCTATTTATCACCACCCTAGTGGTCACTTCGGGCAGGTGCGTCAGGTGCGAGAGCGGGCCACTGACGTTTTGTGGGCGGGTAAATTCCTGAAGCTGAAGCGAGGTGCAGGAAGCAGATTGGGACTGGAGAGGAAGAGTGTGGAGAGAGAGGTCGAGATCCTTCAGTGCCTCAGTCATCAAAACATAATGGCTATCAAAGACGTTTTTGAGAGCAGGACGGAGGTGGTCCTCATAGTTGAGCTGTGAGTATATGTGGGCTTTAATGACAAAGACACATAAAGAGAAATGAAAAAAGACAAAACGCAGTGAAATAGAGTTGTTACGGTCTCATTTGAAACAGATTGCTGGTAAAATAAGCCATTATATATAGCCTGTGAACCCAGGTAAAGTCATTTTTTGTGATTAACTGAGCATAAAATGTTCCTACATAATGTAAAACATTCTGTAAGAATATAACCTTGATATCTTTAATATTGACTCAGATCATGACAAAGACTGAAGTCAATGTGAAAATGCTACTAATCTCAAAATTAGATTGAGACTTTAGCCTAGATTTTATAGAAAGAGTCATACTCAGACATACTAATCCTAAATCACTCGCATCTGGACAAGGTTGGAAATTCACTTCCAAACAAAATGCTGGTATAGTTTTATGTAGGAAAAAAGCATAAAATGTATTGAAGATTTGGTCATATACACTAAAAGGTCATAGTGATATGTACTCAATAATGATAAAATTGTATTTTGTTTGTGAAATATTTTGTATTTTAAATACTTTCTGCATTATACTACAACTCAGTCTTTCTTTGTGTTCATATTGCTCATCTTTTTAATATGATGTTTTTATATAATAGCATAAAGGGTGGCGAACTCTTCGATTTCATTGCTGAGAAGGAAAATCTAACTGAGACAGAAACCATTCCATTCATGAAACAGATTCTGGAAGGTGTAAACTACATGCACCAAAAAAACATCGCTCACTTTGACCTTAAGGTAAGATGAGAGCTTACATAACCTCAACATTACCATATATATATATATGGTAATGTTGAGGTGTTGAGTAACTTTCCGATGGCAGATCAGAAATTACTCATCTCGAATTGACATTAACATTAGTCACTTAAAAAAAACAAATGCAATAATATTTCAATATGAAGTCAAATTTGGACATATTTAAGGTTATGGTAAATCACAGAAATGTCTTACTCAGAATATGAACTCTATTTATACATATTAGCCGTGCTGATAATATATAGTGTATTCATAAGCTTTTCAGACCCCCTTCACATTTTTCTTTTAGCAGCCTGATACTACGATCATTTAAATATTTTTTTCTCATTTATCTACACTTAGTATCTCATGATGACAAAGTAAAAACTACATTTTAGAAATGTTTGTGGGTCATTTTTTGGATTCGTAATATTTCAACTTAGACTTTTTGAAATTTGAACTACATATGATTACATTTCCTACCCCACATTATAAAAATCATATTTTCCCATCTCAGGCATTAAAGACTTTTTATTATTTTCAGGGTTTTTTTCAGATTTGTACACCTTTTATTCTCAACCCAGTAACAGACAAAATTGAATAAGTTTAAACAGGATTTTACACAAAACTTGTTATAAAACAAACATCTACCTACTGCTCATGTGTCCCTCATACCAATTCAATGACTTCAAATGAAACATTTATAATAATTTACACATTTGTATGTGATGGAAGTATCCAAATTGTTTGTCTGTGGTCTCTTTATTTTAGTAAGAAATAATTTAGCCCTTAACATGTCGGGTGGTAATCAGCAAGAAATGCTTACATTTTTTATTTTCTTATTTATTTTCCAAAAATATTAATGTGACAGGGTTGAGAATACTGTAATGGGGTTGAATACTGTAACAGGGTTGAAAGGACACATCGGCCTACTTTTCATTTGTATTTGTTTAATACGAAAAGTAACTCTTAATGTGGTGTAGAAGAGTGGGCCACATGGCAGCCAATGAAATAAGTATATTTTAGATTTTTATGGATTAAAATAAAATTTTGAAAAGTCATAATTTTCCATCTTAATTGTATGTGATGGGGTTGAGCTGTTAAGCTTGACAGTTCCCTTTGTTTTGCCTTAAAATGCACACTAGTAATGATTTTAGTAAGGCATGATTGTTAAAACTAGTTATATTTCCTAATTAAACTAGGACCTAGTCCCTAAACTAATCCCTGTCCTGGAAACCGCCCCTTTATTAATTATTTTCCAAGTACAAATTCAGCCAAGAACCTTAGGGACATGACAAAATGCTTGCTGTAAGACAGAAATAAGATTTTTTTAAATGATAAAAATAATTATTTGTATTCTTTATAAAGGACATACCAAAGTATTCTGAAAACATGCGTCTGTGAAGTAAACAAAGGTAATTCGGACACGGCCTAAGTGCACCTGCACCATGCACTTCAGACCATGCACTTAGATCGGTAAAATGTAAAACTAAATAAGAAAATTAATAAGATAAAAAACACGAAAATTCAGTTTTTAAAGCGTTTACTGTGGGCTAAGCAGAGACAGGTACATTTAGTGTATTGATTCTGCATTTTTTGCTCTCTATATTGATGTGTGCATTTGGGTTTGTGGTTTTTATTTCTTGAAAAACAGAAGTCAAATTGAAACAACATGTTATAAACTTTCTTGTTTCAGCCTGAGAACATCATGTTGTTGGACAAACATGCCACTATCCCGGACATCAAAATCATTGATTTTGGCATGGCGCACCGTTTCATTCAAGATGAAGAGTACAAGAGTTTAGGTGGAACCCCACAGTACATTGGTGAGTCTGCAAATGTTCCTGTAGCTCAAATATTAACACACACTCCAAAAACAAACGGTGCTATATAGCACCAAAAGTGGTTCTTTGCTTGTAATCATAGAAGAACCATTTTTAGTGTCATATAGCACCTGTAAAGCACCTGTGTAGAACCATATAGGGGCCATATAGCACCACATATGGTTCTACATAGCACTATATGGTTCTACACGGGTGCTTCACCGGTGCTATATGGCACTAAAAATGGTTCTTCTATGATTACGAGCAAAGAACCACTTTTGGTGCTATATAGCACCGTTTGTTTTTAGAGTGATAGCAACGCAAACTCAAGAGGTTTGATTACCAAAGAACCACAAATGATATGTGAAACTATTTAGATAAAAATGTGGTTTTCAATTCCGAGTTCAAGTAAACATGATCATTTTAATCCAGAAACACACATGATCATAAATAGAGACGTGAATGTCTGGCCAACTTCATTGCTCGAGAACAATGGTGTTTATTTGATGCTGTGGCAAAACAAACCTCAAAGAGGCTATTTAGAAACTGGGCAGATCTCTCTATACTAACCTGAAAAAGCATGCAAGGTAAACTTCAAAGGACATGTATGTATGTAGTATTCAACGTAGCAGAACAGTTGCGTTCAAATGTCTGTGGTATTAAACCGGATGTGTAATTATTCAGGTCACCGGCTAAAAAACATCATCATTTCACTAGTTTGTTATACCATCATACTATATTAACTTAACCTTCGATGTGCAAACAAATAAAAACATGGTTAATTTTAAGAACGGTTTAAGTAGATCGCTAATGCACGCACACTTCATCTGTGGCAATACTGAGAAAAATGCAAATTGCATTTTTAAAGTCTGTGTAAAGTCAGATATTAAATGTGTTCTCAGCTTGTCACATCACAGACAAATGTGTTATTAATATATTTGCATTATCAAAAACTAAGTAAATAAATAAATGATGAAATTCTTTAAAAAAAAATAGGCAGGATTCTCTGCTCTCAAACTGGGGGCGTGTCCGCTGTCGCCTCTGAAACCACGCCCACTCACGGGAATGCTGTTGTCGCTTTCAACTTTCAAATACCGCTACAACCTGAATGCATGCTCACGATTGTGTAACCATGCTCAGTTTGTCAGGTGCGTCATTGAGCCACAACCCAAATAATCTTGAATTCAGAAATGAGACAAAATTGTTAACGGTATAACAGTTCAGTACTACATAGTCAGAGTCGGATGATCCATATACGTGAATGGGCAAGTGACTGCGCCCATACAGAGTTTTTGACACAGCGCGAGCAGGTTTTTTTAAGTATTCACGCATGTGTGCTCACAAAAAAAGGTTGCGCTCCTAAAAGTTTCAGTGAGGGACTACAGTTCTCCTAATAACAGAAAATTTGTCTGCAACCCTGAAGCACTTCAAATGTGGTCACCCTTGGGCACCACACTGTGTTAATCCAGGCCTGTACATAGTTCACAGTCTTTGTAACAAACAGTTGGAAATGACTTTACCTGGCCTTTAATTTTTAATTTTGGAACACAAAGATGTGAAACCACTATGCTAAAAGCCTTAACGTACAAGTGTGTAGTGTATTTTATGGCTGAGAAGTGTGTGTTTTTGTGTGTGTGCTGACTCAATATCCGCTGGAGTGAGTGTTGGACACCTGCTAGTGTCTCTGCATCTGTTCATTTCCTTTAGCGATATACAGAGCTTTCAGTTCTGGACGTCTCCATAGAGACGGTGATAACTTCAGGTGAAATGACATAGCTGCTTGCGTTTGGCTGAAGTTGATTGGACAGGAGCAGAAATAACCGTTGTGTGATCACTGCTGCAGATCACTCAAGGACATGGATGTGTTGATTTTGAAATTCTCATGCATGGATTAAGCTCCACAGTATTTTCTGGGCCCCTTTTTTAACCCCTTACTGTCCATTGTTTTAACTTTATTTTACTGGCTCTTTTTCTCAAACACATTTAGGCCTATAGGAGATGGCCATTCTCTTCTTATGCACCAAAATTACTTCTAAACCAAAAAAAATTTTGTCTTCATCTGTTACCTCTTAATTAAGAAGTGTCCTGATACAGTACATCATATGAAGATATATTCAGGCATTTCATATTGTTCCTCTGGGGTTACGGGTCTTCAAAGCGCAAATATAAAAGCACAGAGACATACCAGTATCTCTATGTCAGTCAGCGTTTGTACATGGAATATACCAAGACTTCATGATTTTAACCTTTTCAGGCGATGGTTTAAAATGTCACAACTGTCCCTCTGGTGTGAGTTTTATTTAAACAGCAATTTTTAATCGACTTGTTTGAGTTTTTATGGCGACTCATCAAGCTTCACGCGATCCGACAGCAGCAGTAACTTATGCTTCTCATTCAAAATTGTAAGTTATTTAAACAAAATTGTAAGTTATTTAAACAAACCATAATAAACATATTAAACTACTATTACATGTATTCAGTATTGTTTTTGTTTTATGGAAATATTATTATGCAGTAAGACATGAGCTTATGAAATTATTTGCTTATTTTAAAAAATCATTTAAAACATAACAAAAGTACATGCAAACATATCACAAACTATTATAAACATTAACTGATAAGCAGTTTAATATTAAAGCAACACTATGTAGTTTCCATGTAAAAATGACTTACAGCTCCCCATGTGGTTGAAAAGCGCAACAGTGCCTGGTATCAGACACTCTTCTGCAGGCAGGGAGAGGGGCGGGGCTGTGTTTCCTACCCTCCACCGCCACTTTCAGAGTGTGCTTGTAGCAGCTAGGAGGCTGCTCAGGTTGCAGCAACAGTACAATTTGTCCAGTTAAAAGTTGTTCTATCACTGAAATAATTTAAGAGACATTATTTAAAGGTAAAAAAACTACATAGTGTTGCTTTAATAAGCAGCATAATATTAGTTGTTTTTGAATAATTATTGTATTTATTGTTTACTGTCAGTTTCTATGAAAGGTTTTACTGGATGAATGTGTGGATACAGTTTACAGATGCACGTGCACCACATACACATTCAGTTCTTGTGTGTGTATTATAGTTAAAACAAATGTTTTGTAGATATTTATAGTGTTTGTATCAGCTATTATGGCAACCCCTAACTGCACAAATTATGCCGGTCTTCCTGGATTTCATAATAAACATTAAAATGCCAGTCAAAATGGCACACTCTTATCCCTTGCATTAGGACTATATACCATTAGCTGTAGTGGCTCACAGGAACTTTTATGCAAATGAGCTCAAAGATGGCGGCGCCCGCATTTACATCAAAAATAAGGTGGATAGGTACCCTGTAAAAACTGCAACATGAAGTTAAAACAACTTTGTTATGCAAGACAATTTAACCTACTATTTTAACCTACTATTGTTTTGACTTGTGAGTAGTTAACTTATAGACAGTTTCATCAAACGCACGTGCGCTGAAGTGATACGCGTCTGGTCCGAACTTTAATTCCGGTTTCAGTTTTTTTTAATGGTCTAGCTAGTTGCTAAACTGGACTCTTGAACAAATACCTCGTCGAAAATAACAAATGTTTTGGTTTCCTAGGTAATCTACGTGTTGTTTATTTTGCTTGTTATATAAATAAACTACGTTTAAAGTACTTTGTTGTTATTTATTCTTAGCGGAGTTTAGCGGAAGTTACGTGTTGACCACGAAAGCCACTTGTTTATGTTGTAACTGCTGAAACCATCTATAAAAACAAGTTAAAGTTACATCAGTCAAAGTAGTCAAAGTAGGCAAAGTTTCAGGTCGATGCAGACAGCAGAGAAACAAGCGAGAAAGAGGGAGCAATGCTTTATTTTACCAGAATGTCAAACATTTATGTTTTATGTTTTTTTTATAATTTTATTATCATTGAAGTTGATTTTACAAACTTACAGCATTGTTGTATCGCATATCATATTATTTATCAAATTAAAGCACATTGCATTTTTCTTCAGTATCATGCAACCCTATTAAAATGTTATGGGCTGCGTTTCCCGATAACGTTGTCTCTTAGCGCGCTACAAAGACTCTTAAGTTAAACCTTAACTACAGGAATACCTTTTCTAGGCGTGTTTCCCGAACTGTACCTTAGCGGGATTCTTTCTTACGTACGACGTTACCAGGTGCTGTCCATGGCGATGGTGCTGAATAGGTTGATATCGATTGCTCGACGATCAATTATTCACTTTATGTAATAGGGACTTTGCTGCGTTATGAGATAGCGGTGTTCTTTATTATAGAAACATTTCAGAAATAGTTCTAGACTCTTGAACAAATACCTCGTCGAAAATAACGAATGTTTTGGTTTCCTAGGTAATCTACGTGTTGTTTATTTTGCTTGTTATATAAATAAACTACGTTTAAAGTACTTTGTTGTTATTTATTCTTAGCGGAGTTTAGCGGAAGTTACGTGTTGACCACGAAAGCCACTTGTTTATGTTGTAACTGCTGAAACCATCTATTAAAACAAGTTAAAGTTACATCAGTCAAAGTAGTCAAAGTAGGCAACGTTTCAGGTCGATGTAGACAGCAGAGAAACAAGCGAGAAAGAGCGAGCAATGCTTTATTTTACCAGAATGTCAAACATTTATGTTTTTTTTTATAATTTTATTATCATTGAAGTTGATTTTACAAACTTACAGCATTGTTGTATCGCATAGCATATTATTTATCAAATTAAAGCACATTGCATTTTTCTTCAGTATCATGCAACCCTATTAAAATGTTATGGATATTTTATTATTTATGATACGTTTTTAAAGGAGAAGCTCAGGCAACTGTGATCACACAGACACTTCTATGTACACACACAAACCTTCTGAATGGATAGCTACACTCATCAGTGCTCTTAAGTATCACACTTGTCTCTTACACAATTGTACACAATTTGTCGCTGTGTCCTGTAACTGTGTACTTGAGGACTAGTAGTTTGCTACTGATAATAGTAGCAGGTATCCACTGACACTTTACTTATCATAAGGACATACATCTTATACAACAAGGGTTTAAGTGCTTTTCTATGGACATTATGTGATAGGCTGAATTGTTATCTTAGTAACTTGTCAGTCCGTGAGTCAGTGATTTAACCTGTTGCACACACATAACCCTTTTTAATTGGCTTCATAAGATTATTTTTACAGTGCATGAGTCATATACTGTAAACTACTTTTATGGTACTGGAGCTTGACAGGCCCTGGTGTGTTGCTTTCAGTGTAGAAAGAATGTTTCAGATATGAAAAAGCTGTCTCCATTTGTTTTACACTCGAGACGAACATAAAGATGATTCAGTAATGACAAAATTTTGGAGAACTATTTCTTTAAGGGGCAGTGAATTTGTCGATTTTATTGTTTTATTGAGGTCTACTTATGATGTTCGCATGGTTTTTACATTCAAAAACATCAAAAGCAATAAGTAATAGTCTATTTTGTAACATGGATTATTAGTGGCTCTCTGGAGAAATGGTTCGTTTGAAGGGGCATTGAAGAACTGGACGTAAACGCCCACTGCTATGATTGGACGGCGTTATTCCATGTGGGGAAATGTTTTAAAACATTCATGTGTAAAAATAGCAGCTGAACACATATATGTTTGAGCCACAAAAGATTCTGGGTGCAAAAGATGATACACATAAATGACAATACGTATAGTAAAGTAGAAACAAACCTTTAAATCTGACGTGACTAAAGTACCGTATACAACACAGTAAGCGCGCATCAGAATCAAAACTGCATCTGATAAATCCTTATCAATAACTTTGTATATTTCTATTGTGCTTGTGAGGTTGCTCTTACATACACGTAACGTTACATACCACAGTTATATGATAAAAAAGCTTTGTTGAGTGTTGGACTTTTCAAACGCAACTTGCCTAAATTACCGTATACAACACAGTAAGCGAGCATCAGAATCTAAATTGTGGCTGGTAAGTCTTTCCTTATCACTAACTTTGTATATTTCTACCGTTAAATTACAGTCGTATTGTTAAGTGTTGTACCTTTATTAATCGTTTAATGTTTTTAGTAAATTAAAACAGTCAAACATACGTGTTTAGACACGGATGTTACAACAGGACATATCAAGCGATCTCTTCTAACAAAGTAATAGGCGCAGTAACTTAAATAAAGTAACATGTTTTACTTACTGTGTATACTGCTGTGTCATTGTTGTCAGATTCAATATTAGTGGTGCTTTTAATTACAGTCTCTCTGCAAATCCAGGATCGACTTGTGGCTTCTTTACAAATGAATCCGCGGTACACAAAGTAAACAAACACTCCCCACCCGAGCTGGAACTTCTTCAAAAACAAACTTTAACCACGCATTCCTAATGTTATGTTCCTAGCCTCCGAGTTAAGGTTATCCAGCGTCTGTGTTCTTCCCAGACGGTTCTTCCACAACCGAAAACCATGGTTACTCTATCATAACAGATCACCGTGCAAAATAAAAGTCTCTCAGAATTTTTTTTATTTAAAAGTCATTTTGATTACATTTGGCAATCTTTTAAGACATGTTTGAGATACTGCATGGTTTGCTTTGCCGCTGGCCCACACGTGTGTCAAGCAAAGCTGTGGGCGGGGCTTCACAAGTGGTCGTTGTATTTGGGTTTGGGGAGGTGTTTTAATTCTACTCTGACGACATATTTCAGCACATTCCTGACTCGACAATTTTCCTGGCTTGGTGCCAAAAAACTTATATTTCAGTAGCACGGATGTTTTCAGTTTTGAAATTTGCAGGATTTTTAATTAAGTATGATAACAAATTATCAAGTTAAAATTGATTGTTTGATTCACCGCTCCTTTAAGTAATTTCTGTAAAATATTAAAGAAAAACAAACAATGAAAGATTACCAGAAAGTACTTTAATCTTGTCAACAAGCCAGTGTCTACTAGTCAGCCAGTTTAGATCAACAAAAAAAAAATCTTGCTGAGTTAGTGTCAGTTTAAAGGGAGGTTTGTTCACATAACACTGTTGGGAACACATCGCACTTCACTGTGGTCCATGTGAGGATGTGAAAAACGCAGATGTTTTTAAAGAATACACATAACAACATCATCCTTAGTTTGACATTAGAGGTGTTTTACTGTAATGTTTTTAAAACATTAGTTCCAGTCTTTGATTCTGATTGGTCAATAGCTGTTTTATTTATGATAAAACACAGCTTTGACCTCTGCACCCAACCATTCTGTGTATCACTGCACAGCACCCTTAGCAATATAAACACAGTCACAGTCAGTCAGGGACTCTTTTATTTCCAGCGTAAGGAAGATTTTTTGTACTTTACGAATGTTGCATTGATGCATTATTTAGCTTTTTTGCATTACTTAATGTTCTACTACAACTGAAGGAATGCTATGCTATGTTTCAAAAGTCTGAAATTCCCCTAATTTTCAAAATGGGTCACTATTCTGCACCATTTTGTTTGAGCTTTGGGTCATGCTGAAGAAATCAATGAGAAGCTGTAAAAAAACTGAAAGGGGAATGTTGAACATGTTGCGTAATGTTGAATGGATTCTGTGTAGTAAAGATTTTAACCGTTTCATTGCTTTAAAAAGAAAGCAGCCTATGTGCATTTAATTCAGTAATTCAATAATGTATATACAGAACAACATATAAACCTAAAACTCCTTTTTTTGTCTCTCGTAGCCCCTGAGATCATCAACTTTGAGCCTCTTACTACAGCAGCGGATATGTGGTAAGATTTACCCGGTTGAAATTAGAAACACACTCACGTGTACATACTGTGTTAAAGTGTATGAGGGAGTTTTTAGGCATGCTCAGACCTGATTTTAATGTCCCCAGGTGCATGTATACATGTAAATGTAACTATACAAAGTCAAACCTCTTGTGCATTTCAAGTTGCGTGACTACAGTACATAAGGATTGTCATGTTCATATGCTATTTTGGCGTTTGACAAACACTACTATACTGTGTGATAACCAAACAGTTCACAACTTGTTACTGTAATGCATGTTCAGTTTACATTTGTTTTAAACATTCCTGGTGCAGCATGGTACTGACAATAGCAAGGTCATGCTATTGAAATGTTTACATTGAATGTGCTACAGGTTGCTTTGGTGGCTTTGCACGGGAATCAATAATTCAGTTTTAAGCTTGTATATGCATAAAATATTTAAGATGAATTGTATATTCTTGTGATTTTTTTTTTAGGAGCATTGGTGTCATTACGTACATTCTGTAAGTATTCTTTCTTTGCTATGTTCTTAATAAAATGAAACACCCGGCAGGCAAATCCTTTAAGAGTTACCCCCTCCCCAAAGTCCTGCTTCAAGTATTCAGATTACACCTGAGACACAAATTACATCAGGACAAAACCTCCCTTTCAAAAGCATTGCGCTGTCTCAAGTTTATGGGCCAGACCCCTTAAGATCAGATAAAGTATGTCAAAAATGAAGTACACCAGATACTGAACAGATACCAGAGACTTTAATTGGCTTTCTGCTTTCTAGCAGCTGAAGAAACAGGCTGTCGTCGTGTTTAAGCTGACAGAAGCATCAATACAATTATTTGTATATGCTATATAACAAAATATTTTTATAATCATACCTAATAGTAACTTACATTTTTATCTTTAGTTATATAAAATTAGTTTGGGCTGTTTTATTTTGTTAGAGACATTTACAAGAATGTAACAGTCATGGTAACCATTGTTGCGGCCAAAATACCATAGGAACTACAGTAAATGTTACTGCTGTTTAATCATAATGATGGCTAAAATGCTACCCTTTTTAGTTTCTCCAGTCAACAAAATATTTACTTGGCAGTAAAACCAATTGTTATGCATGTATATTTACGTCATCAGTTTGAGTGGCCTGTCTCCGTTCCAAGGCGAGACGGATGAAGAAACTCTCAAGAACATCGTGGCGATGAATTATGAGTTTGAGCCTCAGCACTTCAGCCAAACCAGCAATATGGCCAAAGACTTCATCCAGGAACTGCTAGTTAGAAATCAGAAGTGAGTATTGCACACACTGAAATATTCATCCATGTAACTCCTAATAATACGTTCTGAATTAATTTTGTAATTAAGTCCCCGTCAGCCATTTTTTTGAAAAGTTGCCCGTCAGCATTTTTGGTGATTTTCACAAAAGTTTCACAAAATGCCTTCCTGGAAAATGTTCTTCTAAAAATATATAAACATACAAATATATAAAATGAAATAACAGACCCTCTGCTTTCAAACAAACAAAATGCGGAAAAAAGTTTCATCCAATCTATATTTTTTTCCTGCTTATAAACTCTTAAAAATGGGTATTTTTCTTTAAAAAAAAATTTTTCAAAAAGCTGAAATAATTGCATTTTTGAGAAGGAATTTTGTTAGAGATCAGATTCAGAACTTTTATCAAAACATACACAGAGTTTAAAATAAGTAAATAACATTTTGGCTTCAGTTTTTTTCATAAATTGGGTAAATAGATTATCGCGGTATTGCAGATTTACATAAAAGTTCATCAGGAAAAAAAAATTATGCAAATTTTTTTTGTTTTAATTGATGAGATAACTCGTCAATGGTGGGGAAAGAGTTAATGGCCAAAAAAAGTTTAATGTACTACCGGTTGTATCTTTGGCATCACTCTTTGGCAATTTGAAAAATGAGACATTGCCTCTTAAAAAGTTTTTAATTTACTAACTTGACATGAAAATATTCGGCACCCTGTCCCATGAACCTTTATTAAAGAATTTATATTAGGGCTGGGCATAGATTAATTTAGATAAATCTCATTCAAATAAAAGTTATTTTTTGCATAATATGAGTTTGTGCTGTGTGTAATTATTATGAATATATAAATACACACACATTCATGTATGTATTTAAGAAACATTTACATGTGTTTATATATTTATTTATATTTTAATATATTTCTATATTATATATATATATATATATATATATATATATATATATAAACGATATATAAATAAAAAAATTCTTAAATGTATATATATATGTATGTGTGTGTGGTTAAATATACATAATATTCACACACAGCACAAACTCATATATTATGCAAAAAAATACTTTTTTTGTATGAGATTAATCTAGATTAATCTATATATGCCCAGCCCTAATTTATATATAAAAAAATCACACTTTAAACCATGCATAGACTGCTTTTTATGGTTATATATTCAATTCAATTTTATTTATATAGCGCTTTTCACAATTGTTAATTGTTGCAAAGCAGCTTTACATGAGTGGATGTAGAGGAGAACATTGAAAATCAATACATAGTATAAGAAGTAGAATATAGCGGCTAAGGATAAAAAACCGTGTATATATATGCTATGCTATAGGCAGCAGGTTGTTATCGCAGAAATAAGCCCCAACAGTGGGTCTTATATCACACTGAAGGGGCTTATTTTGCGATAACAACCAGCTGCCTGTACATTTTCCTGCTTATTACACTGCTATTTACCTCATAAGTAAGGTAAGGGACATCAAATATTGAATATTTGAAATATTTTATTTGCTCAGTGAATGCAGACCTTCCAGGAGGAAAACCTGCTTACTTTCGGTTTTAAGATGAGACAAGGCGTTCAAATGTCATGAACACACGTTTGTTTATCAAACAAGCCGTGTAATAATATTGTATAAATTAATTTATTTGAATTAATTAAAAAATTTTATAATCCTATGCTAAGTCATGGTTAGCATAGTTAAGGTTACATGTTTTTTTTTTTTTTTTGAGGGTTCCCAAGATCTTATTCAGACTGTCTTTGTAATGTCTAACTTTTGCTTAATAATAACTTTTATATACAGTACTCATTCACTTTCATTTATATCTAGTGAAAGAATGACAGCAGAAATATGCCTCATTCACCCCTGGATTAAGGTGAGACATACTCATCTATTGTGTTTTCTTTATATATATATCTTTATGTCTTTGATGCTTGGTTGTAATGTAATTGTTCCATGTCTATTTCTCTTATAGCCTTTGAACAGAACACAGATCGCCAGGAGGAACCGCTCCTCCATCAACATGAAGAACTTTAGGAAGTTCAATGCAAAGAGGAAATGGAAGGTTGGTTCGATATCCAATGTAGCATTTCTATTACGTGTATTCAACAGTTGCTAATGCTAAGAGTGACTCACTGTCTCTTACCTAACTGACCTATGAGTAGAGAGAGACACCTGCTGTTCACCGACAACACAGAGTCATTGATTTCTTACTGCATTGTTGTATGCTATATTTCTTACTGTATGAATTGCAAATATTTTTGGTTTTCTTTTCTCTGTAGATGTCATTTAACATGGTTTCAGCTTGTAATCGGTTTAGTCGATTGCAGTTACTGTGTAAGGCCCGCTGTACAGGACAAGAAGAACTGGTGAGTTGATTTTCAGTATTTCATGATTGCATCACCAAAATTCCACCTCAAAATGAAAAAATAAATGATATATTTATATGTATATAATTTATATTATGCATAATAAAGTCAAATAATTAATCAAAAATACTAAAATTAATCAAAATCAAAATAAACATATAATCATTAGGAATGGTTTTACTATCAAAGAAATATAAATTCCAAACCCCAAAATTCCAAATGATTGACTGGCAAATGAGCCTCAAAGCGATCTGATTGGCTTAACATAGAATCTGACCACGACCCGCAGTCATTGTTTGTTTGCAGTTTACAGACTCTACTGATGTCAGAGAGACAACAGTGGTATTTAAGGACACCGATTTCAGTGTTATCTGTGAGGTAATAGGGACATCTTCTGCTTGTCCTTTCACTAAAGAAATGTAAATTAAACATACAGTAATGCTGGAGCAAAAATACTTCTGTCCAATAAATGCATCAATATGCTATACTGATGTATAAATACATGAATATAACATGTATATTATACATTGTTGCTTTGCCATATTTCATAAAAGACTGTGAGATTCTCTGCAGTCTGCACTTTGGTGATTGCTGGGAGGCAAATGTGATTTAATTTAGTATTGTGTATATTTTTAAGTATGGAGTTTACGAATGCCTCACTGTTCCTATTTTTTCCAGAGAGATTGTGAGAGCGACCAGGAGGACACAGGGACCAAACCTGCCTCTCTCTTACGCCGCCGTCTTAGTAGCAATTCATAAAGAGAACCAAAAACTACCAGCATCTCCCTGTAATGAAATAATGGCAGTCATTATTTCTGCAGTACTCTGTACCACCGGCAGGGGGAGGTCACGCACACTTCATCCGCACTTAAAAGGCCTTGAACCTTAGTGCATGCGATTGCCTAACCACCACACTTACATATCCTGTTACAGTGGAAGACGTCATTTCAAAGAAGGATGGGACCATGAGATCATCATGGTATTTTTTAACTAATATGCAAGCATGTTTGTGGAGCTCTACCTCTGATAGATTAAAGTGCTACTGACAGGAGGGTCTCTGAAGGATGTACCTACAACTATTAATCTGATCAAAATGATTTTACTCACCCGGGATACAAATGTGTTTTTTATTGTTGGTTTGGGAATAGAGAGAATAAAACTCTTGGGATAATTTTTTTATAGTTTAACTGTAAGTGTGAAGTTAGCATGGCACAAAAGCAATGACACAATACATATGTCAAGAAAACAAGCACATAAGTAAATTGTAAAAAAGGACCTAACAAGTTGAGACATCTGGGCCGAGTGCCTTAAACTATACACATCTTCTCAAAAAGCGACTAATTTGTGTTGTCTTGTCTTGAAAAGCACACTTTACTCCCATTACTGATAACATGTACTCCCCAATACTGCCTCAGTAGTTTTGTGTGACTGTGTGTTTCAACCAGTTGCCTTTCTCTGTTTGGCTAAATTGTAATAGAAATATTGTGAAGGCAAATGATCTGTAAACATGCAGCATGTTCTTTAATGTTTACTGCGCTAATACTGACAGTTATACTAATTTAGTATGGGTGTTGGTGTGCTTGATGAGTTTATTGTAGTGGCCATTTACGGTCATCTTTTACTGTTGGTTATTAATTTATGACATTTTTAAAACATGGAATTCTATTTGGCAAGCTGTAAGGCAATTTTGATCGCTTTCTAATGCCTGTTTGGACAATTTATCAACATTACACAGTGGGTACAATTTAATCAACATAGATTTCCTGTGAAGAGCCCCTTAAAATGTACTTGAACATCATATTGCAGTGTTGACTTTTATTCAAATGCTGCTTGACTTTAAAGGCGTCTAGACACTACTTGTTTCCTATATTATCAGTGGGTCAAGAAAGTATATTAGATTTGTTGTTGATATATCAAACAATATTTTTATGAAAAGAGCAAATCTCAGCTAGATTATTTTTTCCAAAGTATTTTGGTCTTCCTTGTAGGTCTTTAATCACTGTTCATTTGAAAAAGTCTTCCATCATTCAGATATTAAAGCATTGGCCTCTTTGTACACAGTCCTGCCTGTGATGTATCGCACAACTGTCTGTTGTATCATAATATATTTTTAATACTATAGTTGATGTGCAAGAATGCTGTTGTGTGCCTTCTGTTATGCATTGCTGTATTATTATGTAACAGCACAATGTATCAAATGTGATAATTGACCACTGTTTGATTTAGTACAGTTTTGTTTTATTACTTTATTTATGTCTATAGCGTAACAGATTTGTATCACACACACATTGTTTTATCAGAATGAGAGGAAGCCCTCTGTTTTCCTGCCCTATTTTTGCAGTATTTGTGTGTGTTGTTTTTTTAGGTGCATTTGTGCATGTTTTATGATTTGGTGTGTTGTTTTTGTATTTTTTTATACTAATGTATGTTATAGAAAAAGTTGTAGTTAAGAAAGATAGTTATAATAAAAGTAGATGCATGCAATTTTATTCCTGTACAATTTGTTATTCCTGTCAAGGTTTGTGTGGCACTGTGGCATAGATTAAATCCAGCTTGTCCTTAAATTTAATCTTCTGTCATTTTTGTTTCATCACATAAACATATGCTGTGCTCAGTTGATGACCAAGAAAATAAAAGTCATACCATTTTTGCAAAATTGCCGCAGAAGAATAGTTTTTTGTTCCCAAAAGAACCATTTATATATTAAATAACTTTTTTTTTACTTTGTTTAGACTACACATTTTTTTCACCCCCCAAAAAAACTGGTTCTGTACAGCCTGACAGAGAACGAACGATAAATAGATAGATAAATGCACACCTGGACACGGAGTTACGTCATTGTCGTGGGCGTGGTTACGCCACTGGACACAGACCGCGAGGGCGCGCACTGCAATTCCAGTACGGGACGGTTGAGATGAATGTCCGGGAATGTCATGAGTAAAACGTTTCGCAAACCATCTGTCCCAAGCCGGCTGTCTGAAGTGAATTCCGAAAGATGACTTTTACACGTTTCTGAGGATAAATTCAACTTCAAAAACATCGAGTCTGTCTTGGTGAAATTAGTAAAACGCGAAGGATTGTTTTTAAAAACGGACTTCACAACGGACAGGTAACGTTACGTTTCTTAAAGTTTTTACGAGTAAGTTAGTTTTGTCGGGCAATTCGGGAATCAACAAAGCTCCTTCTAATTCTTTATTTAACCATGGTTACATCCTAAAGATGCGTCATAACTTTGTAAACTAGTTTGTTTTGTTTACCATTACGTGTAGTAGGCTGTAATAGAAATTCATATAACGTAAAAAGTTATGTTATTGGGTGTCTTATAATAATCTTTACAATTTACGCAACTCTGTAAAATATTAATGTGGTGTGTTCAAACTACACATTAACCTTCAGTTTATTCAGTCAACACTGCCTTAGAATATTTAATTGTGCGTGTGCATGTGCGCGCGCACTCTTTCTGTATTCTTAAGGACTTTCTCAAGACAATGACATCAGTTTAAGCATGAAGAGAAAAGGATTAGTGGTAGGAAATGCTATTTAGACGTTGGAAATGTGTCATTGAATGTGTAGAGAATGGGCTTTGTGTCTATATCTGTAATCTCCAAGAGCCCCTGTGCTACCTGAGACCCTTGTGAGGGCCTGGGGTGTTCTGTTTAAAAACATGACTTCATGGAGAGTAGAATAAGGAAAGAGGATTGAACAAGGGAAAGCAGAGAGGTTAGGGGTGAAAATGGTACATAAAAGGATCAGACCTATGTATCTTAAAAGTTGAAAAGTCTGTGCATTGTAAACATGAAATGCATCATTCATTCATACATCAACAGGAATGCTTTTTTAAAGGGAATTATAGATAAAGTGATTCATAAAATCTCACTGTCAATGAGATTAAAATTATTTATTATATATTTAATATAAAGATAAAAAAGTATTTACATTGCCAAAGCATATAGAAACATTGATTATACATAAATACATACAAACAAAAGCATGTTAAAAAAATGAATATAAGTGTGTCTGTGTGTTAAAGATCATAAAGTAAGAGTTCTAGTACAATGTTATGGTTATGTCCTGGTTGTGATTTTGTTCCCGATCTTTTTGATAAAGGTCTTTGATCTTTTGAAATTCTTTGACTTTATAATGATTTTATGGTGACCTTTGATGGTTTGGACGTGATATGTTGTATTTTGTATGTTTGTGCAGTTCATAGGTTGATCCTGAGTTGATCAAAGTCTGCCCTTACAGGAAACCCTTTAACCTCAGGCAAACAGAGATCAAGTCATTAGGAAAAGCTAGTCAGCATTTTAAAGGGTTGTGTCCTCCTCAGAACCCCCCATGATGCGACCTTCTTCACAGCGAATAAGAAAGAAAGAGAAGTGGGGGTGTCATTGACGTGGGGGCTGGAGGGCATGTTTATAGTCACTGGGTGACTGACAGCACACAAGGTAGTGAGGGGGGTGGATATCTTATGTAAGATAGGAAAGATGAAGGATAAAGTTGTGATTTAAACTAAAGTTTTGCCATCTATTTAATGGATTTAAGGGGATATTTAATGTTTAAGGGCTATAATTGGGTCCCCAGTGCTTCTATCAACCTAGAAAATGGGACAAAAATAACAACCCAGTAACATTTTGGTAGCCATTCTCTGCAAGCATGTGAAAAGATAGGTTATTGAAATTTGGCTCCCCTTGTGATGTCAGAAGGGGATAATTCCGCCCCTTAATCTTCACTATCCAACCACAGAACTATAATAAAATATCTATATGATATTTTGAGCTAGATCTTCACATACGTACTCTGAGGACACCAAAGTTTTATTTGACATCTTAAAAAGGTCTTATGAAATGTCCCCTTTAAAGGTGAAATCTGTCATTTCCAAATTTTCAGAGTATCCACGTTTTTTATTAGTGGTACAAACAGATGGACCTGTCTCGAAGTCACACCAATAGCTGGGCCAATGTTGCTTTGTTGTCCTGGTTTGATGCTTAAATACTTTTGGGGGGTATTATATATATGCATTGCTTCCTTATTGATATCTTAAATTGCGCATAAAGTTATCAAATACTTAACACAATCTCATGGCAATTTGCACAATTTACGAGATGGCTGTTAAAGGCAGGGTATATGACCTCTGAAAGCCAAGGTTGACATTTGAAATCACCTAAACAAGCACGCCCCTACCCCAATAGAATCTGGACCTTCTGTTAATAGACCTGCCCCACACATATGCAACCCAGGCAACGATGTCGGTTAGTAGACACGCATCTTACTTCTGATTGGCTACAGGTGTATTTTGGTAGTCGACCCGACTCTCTTTTCCCAATCGTTTTTCGGATAGCGTGCACTCCGGCTTTAATTCGTACGACCACATTCTTGTTCACATTTTTGTTCGATTTGCTTTCGTCCCATGATGCTCGGGTTAGGGTAGGGGTTTCATTTTTTTCCTTTATAATCATATATTTTTGTTTTATATAATTTTTTTATGAATTCATACCCCAAGACCCATTAACTTATAAAATGTGTACACATTCCTGTGAGATCAGGCTGAAATAATTAAACTTTGGAAAAATGCCTTAACATGAACTGTATCCTATACACATAGGATACATTTTGCTATGTCCCCTTCGTTATGTTTTTCGAAACCTTTGTGCTTTACTTATTGAAATCAAATGTAATATGATGAATCTTCATATGATAAGTTCTAAAAAGTCCACAAACGAATGACATTTGAGAAATCTTCCCGGGGGGGGGAGATTTTCAGTGAATGGCTTTAATTTCGGTCTGTTCTTCACAAAGAGCTATCGGATGGCTCCAGAAGAAAGGAATATTGTTGTATGGGCTACTTTTATGCTGAAAAGATCACGGTGAAACCATCTTTTGTTATCTACAAAAGTCAGTCAGCAATACCGGTTTAGAATGACAAGAGGTTGAGTAAATGATGACAGATTTACTTTTTTGTGTGACTTATTCCCTTGAAATGTAAAAAACAGGCAACACCAAAGCACATTTGCTTTAAAAATGTCAATGTCAGCAATGCATTCACAAACGTAAGCAAAACTTTGCTAACATTTTCCCAATGTAACTCGGATGCTTTGATAAAACACAAAAGTGCAGTCGCTGTTTTTGGATGCTAATTCCGTTGCTAATGGTGATCAAAATCAGAGTGAGTCATGAGTTGAGCTCAGCGTGCCCCTTATGCACTTGCGATCTTCAGTGATTTGACGCACGCATATCTGCGCATACACTACTCGAACACACAGCTGGTGACCCGGAGCTCACCCTGACTCACTGCGTGTATCTTTTCTGCCATTGTGTATGTAATGTTTGCTCTTTGGGAGAGGGACTAAGTGTGAGCATGACATAAGGAAGGAAGGGAGGGGAGTTATAACATTGGCTTTAAGGAACTGCAGGGCGTAGAAGTGAATTGTGGGATTGCTGCCACAAACACGTTGGAAGAAAACTTGATGCGGCTGAATAGTTGTTTCAAGAATGTCAGTAAAATGCCCCATGATGAGTAAAGCGGTGTTAGTGGATTTATGTAAATTGTTTTTCTTATGATAGCATACTTTGCCTTTTTGGAGAAATGATTTTAAGAAACTTATTTTTAGGTGGAATACAAACACTGCATTGCTTTAAAAACATTGCAAAACATAAAAACTAGCTCAACAATTAGGTAAGTTTATTGTTTGACCATTTGTTGTTCAACCAATGGCAGACGGGAAGAGTCTGTTCACAAAAGGCTTAATTTGCAAGTTCGTTCGGTGATATTAGTGGCCCAGTAATTGCGCACTTCGCCTTTAAATACCTCAAATATGTTCAATAAATCATCCAGCGCCTGTGTTGAACAGGGAAACGGACAGAAATTTGATATTATCTATTGTTTGAGGCCAAACTCTGATGTAAGGGTGAATATTGAGAAAGGAGAAGGAAAATAACAAGTAAATGTATAACCAAAAGGAGTGGAGGATGAAGGAGGGGTAAAAGGGTGTATGAAGGACAGGAAATTGCTGTTTTGGTGAATTTGAAAGATAACAAACTGGCTGCCTTTTTAGTAATATAAAATGATTTTGTTATTAATTATTACTAATCTTGTGATGGTTCATTCTAGGGATGCACCGATATCGGGTATCGGCCTCAATACCACATTTTCTAAAGTACTCGTACTCTTTAAAAGTCCCCCGATACCTGGAATCGATACCACGGTCTGAGAAATGTCTATGTTTGAGCGGCGTGTAAGGGGTTAATGCCTCTTGTGTTGTCCAAAGAGGCAGAGTTTACAACAAACTGGAAAACTAGTCCTTTGTTTTTTTTGTTAAATTATATTACTAAAGCTGTTACCTGTAAATTTAAATCATGTTTTTTATTAAGTACTCGGTATCGATATCGGCAAGTACTGAAATGCAAGTACTCGTACTCCAAAAAAGTGGTATCGGTGCGATCCCTAGTTCATTCTGGAATTTTAAGTGCAATGAAAATTTTTAGACATCTGAGTCAAACATATGCAGACACAGAGGAGGGATGAGCGGGGTAAGTTGTCACACTTTTCACACTGTCTAAGATTTACTGAGCACCATACATCATAATGGTATACATTTTATACCAAATGAAAGACGTAAGTCTTGTACACATATTGTATTCATTACATTTTCATACCTTATCTCATTACGTAGTTGTAGACTGTTAAACAAAAAATGTTCACTTGTGACAATTTGCCCCACTGCACGCAGTGTGAAACGAAGCAGAGTTAGAATTGTTATGACAGCAATTAAACACAGCTGAAGCAGCTAATCAAGGTGTTTAGGGTTGCTTGATAATTACAGACAGGTGTAGGAGCAGGGTTTAAGACACATGACCTAGGGTTTAGGAATGCAAAGTGTGAAACGTCAGATTATGAATACCCAGAGTTATCTCCTTACCCCTGGTTAAGTACAACAGTGTGAAACATGAAACAGATAAGCCAGGATTCCGTTAACCCAGAGTTTATTATAACCCGGGGTTAACTATTTCCAGTGTGAAAAGCATGATGACTTGCCCAAAAGTCATTGAGACATCTTGCCCCAAACTGACATGTGTGCTAATGTTGGCTAAATTTCAGGGTTAGCTCAACATAGTGCGTCAGCTAAAGTATCAAAAGACGCAATATTGTCTCTTCTATTTTGTGCAAAATAATCATTTTTAACATTCATACCTAACAAAGTTGCATTGCATAAAATATAAAGTGCAAATTGTTGTGAAGAAGTCATTACACAAAGTGGCTATTTGATTTTTGGGATAGAGCCTCTATTGGAGTTATGAACAGTGTGACAACTTACCCCGCTCTCCTCTACAATATTTTATTTTAACAGCCGTATATATTTCTTACTGCCTGTGAAGCTGTATTTCCTCTTATCTATTTTATTTCAATGGATTTATTTATCTGTTATCTTCTTGGATAGTTGTGATTAACAGGTCACTTGATTCATGTGTGAGATGAGCCAGTGTCTGTCTCTATATAAAACTGCATTTGTTATGGAAACATGAGTCACATCTTCACCTTGTTCCTTAAAATTTTGTGTGGTGAATTTGGAAAAGAAACATCCTAGTAGGCACCTTGATATCAATTTGACATCAAATATTAGTAAAAACTTAATCAAGTTGCTATAACTTTTTTTTAAATTCAGTTTGTAACATTCGGTTTACATCAGATCAGTGTATTTAACCTGTTTGTTTTTGACCAGACACATTTTTCCTGTTTTGACATCAGTGTTTGATGTCAACTAGATGTCTTTTCAACATTAATTGCACACTGGGTTTAGGCACCCTAGATGAATAGATGATACGATGATCAGGCTTCTGTACATGTTTTTACAGTTTTATTTAAACATTAAAGCCTATGGTTGTGTTAAAGGGATAGTTCACCGTAAAAATGAAAATTCTTTATTCATACCCTCAAGTTATTAAGACCTGTATATATTTCTGCTGAATACAAATGACGATATTTAAAAAAATGAGATGAGGAGCAACATTCACTTTCATAGTATTATTTTTCCTCATATTGAAGTCAATGGTGCCCCTGACCTGCTTCGTTACAAACATTTTTCAAAATATCTTTATTTGTATACAGCATAACAAAGACAGGTTTGTAACAACTTAAATGAAGACAGAATTTTCATTTTTGGGTGAACTATCCCTTTTTATAGTGTTTATTTCGGAGTCAGACCCTGCAAACAAGCAAAAGGGTGATTCTCATGAAATCTTAAGGTTAAAGGAATTTTCCATTTCCTTAAAAGAAAAATCCAGATAATTTACTCACCAGCATGTCATCCAAAATGTTGATGTCTTTCTTTGTTCAGTCCAGAAGTTTTTTGAGGAAAACATTGCAGGATTTTTCTCATTTTAATGGACTTTAATAGAGCCCAACATTTAATACTTAACTCAACACTTAACAGTTTTTTTAAACGGAGTTTCAAAGGACTATAAACGATCCCAAACGAGGCATAAGGGTCTTATCTAGCAATACGATTGACATTTTTGACAAGAAAAGAAAAAATATGTACTTTTAAACCACAAATTTTCGTGTAGGTCCGGTCCAGCGCGACCTAGCGTAAATAGTGTGACGTAGGTAGGTCACGTGTTACATATATAAAACGCACATTTGCGGACCATTGTAAACAATAAACTGCCACAAAGACATTAATTAGTATCAGTTGACATACAACAACGTAGGAACGGTCAAGACGCTTGTAAACACTGGGGCTTTTTATTGTCAAAAATGACAATCGTTTTGCTAGATAAGACCCTTATGCCTCGTTTGGGATTGTTTATAGTCCTTTGAAACTCCGTTGAAAAAAAACGTTAAGTGTTGAGTTAAGTATTAAATGTTGGGCTCTATTAAAATCCTGCAATGTTTTCCTCAAAAAACATAATTTCTTCTCGATTGAACAAAGAAAGACATCAACATTTTGGATGACATGGTGGTGAGTAAATTATCTGGATTTTTCTTTTAAGAAAATGGACTAATCCTTTAAGCTTAAGGTCTGAACTTACTATAACTTGTACTTTTAGAGGATAAAAAAAAATTTCCTATAGAAATATTAAATTTTTTTTAGATTATCATTATCAAAAATTATCATTACCGCAACATGATATTACATTAAATATATGCATTTACAAACTCATGTTTCGGTAATGAGAACTAAAAAGTTGTCTAGGTACTATAACAAACAAAATTTCAACTTTTATCTGGAGAAAAAAAATAAGAACTGCTTACCTGGTAGCCATCTTGAGTGTCACAGTCAATTATGTCCCTTCCAACATTTTTTTTTTGAAGATGTTAGTTCCTTGAGGGCTTAAACAATGACTGAAAATTGTTGCGGAGGATGAGAAAATTGGTCTTGGACACATTTATATTACTTATTATTGTCTCTACATTTACCAATGATCACCAAATACCACATGTTTCTTTCTGTTAATGTTTATACTATAACATGTGCTGAAGCTTTTTATTTTTTTGATTTTTTTAATTATAAATATTTCCATGTCAAAGAACCCAAATCCAGTCATGGACACGTTGCGGTAATGACAATTTTCTCCTTAAATGTGGAAAAAACAACAAAATTAGTTTATATGATGTCATTTGAAATCATGTGCAAAATAGAGATGTTTGTAACTGTATGCTTCTTATTTTGATAGCATTTACTTTTTTTATCAAAATGTTTCACGTCACCTCATAAGTCTAATTTCGCGAGAATCACCCAAAAGTGTTTGCTAAAAATCTATCTAAAGCGACACCAAAGTGGCATTATTAAAGAAGATGTATGTTGAAATGAGCATTACAGTGTAACAAGTGTTTTGTTACTAGTAAACAAAATGCTGAACTTTGAGCTCAAAATCCCTTTCCTTCAGTCAACCTCCTTTTCGCTGTCATTGTGTGCCTGTATACAAAGGTGTGGAAGAGAAGTAATAACAGGCTTATCTTAGCAGTCTGTGATTACCTGGCTGGGACTGTCTTTGTCAGCTCGCATGCACGGGCACATTCATAGTCTTTATTTGTAGAGCATTAGTAGCTTTGAATGTGTGCGGGAATCCATTATACACGAGAATAAATGGTTTATATACATGTGTGCTACACAAAAGATCACTATTAATAGGGGAAAAGAAATGGATGGAAGAACTCCAGACTATTTTTAAACAATATATGATAACCATAGAGACAGAGAGGAAAAGGGAGAGGCGGAGAGGAAAGTGAGAGATAAACAGACTCATAGGTTAACAACATGTTGTTGTAATGTGGAGGAGTCATCACAGGAAACTGAGTGAGGGTGAAGCAAATTAAAGCAAATGTGAACTGATCTACCTGTAGGGTGAAGTTGATATGAATCCTTAAGGTGACAATTGCAGGTTGCCTCCCTGTTGTAAAATGTATGCAGCTTTACTGTATTCTATAGCTTTATAAATTCTCTTTTACGTTGGCATTACACAACATTTTTAACATAAACTGTGTGGATATCAGGTTACTTATAACTTAATGTTATTGTGGGTGTGTAAAGAGAAAGGCTTCCTTATTTTTTCTGTAGTTTACTTCAAAATGCATCATAGTACTGTATAAGGAAATGTATGTGAATCACTGTAAAATGTTTTAAATGTGGTAACATCTAAATAAACTACTAAGAATCAAATATGTTTTAGTTTGGATAAATAAACCTGGCTGCAATAAATGTTTATTCTGGTTTGAACTGTTTTAGCATTACAGAAATGTTAATTCTTCTTTTTGGCCTCTAGGGGGAGCAGTGAAGCCATAATTTGAGCATGGGTCCCGAGGAGTCACTTAACCTTATGGTATGAATATGTGTGTATGTATTTGTGTGAGAAAAAAAAAAGTGTATGTGCTAATAACTGATAATTTCACTCAGATGTCTAGCATTTCACCTCCTTCCCGCTCTCTTCCAATCTCCTAGGGCCCTCTGGGTGTGACTTTGCGTTCACCTTCCAATCGTCACCTGATCGAGCTCGACCCCTGGAGAAGACACAGCTGGGAGCCGGGAGCCGTGGCGCAGGGGTGTATTCCCAATGACACCCGCAGGTAAAAAAAAAAACATTTTTACAACACTGTAGTTAATTACAGGTGGTGCACTGTCAAAAAAAATGGTGCACTGTCATTGGGGCTGTACCCTTTAAAAAAGTACAACCTTGCACCTTAAAAGTTCATATACAGTATACAGTACTGTGCAAAAGTCTTCATCACCATCACCAGCTTTGTTGTTTTTGCAAAGTTTTAATGTCCCTCCATATTTATTTTTCACTCTTTTTTAAGATACAAACAGAAAATGCAGGAAATATAAAAAAATCAGAACTAAATATCTTCTTCAGGCCTCAGTGACAGTGAGTATTTAGTGTGACCTTTCTTGGCACGAAATACATCTTGAGCTTTTCTTAAGGAGACTGAAGTCACCCGATTAGAATTAGAAATTAGGATTTAATTTTATTTAGGTTTAAGAGATCCTGCAGTTTCCTATTGCTCAGGTGGAAAGGAAGTTTAACCTAAATACTTCACACTTCAGCTTATACGTTTATACTGTTTTTAATACTACATACACATCTCCTGTATTTTCTGGTTGTATTCTAATAAAAAGACTGATAAATAATTATATATGATCACTATACAATTGCAAAAACAACAAATCTAATGGTAGCATGGTTGCCTAAGACTTTTGCACAGTACTGTATATATATATAGACCTTTTGCATGTTTGCAGAGATTAAGTTTTTTGTGGGCGGAGCCCAACTGGTGGCAGAAAGTGACAGCCCTGCAATAGCAGTGTGAAGTGTTTAGCGTTAAACTGTGATTTTTATAGATCCGGTGTTCTGTCGAAGTCTGTTTCCCCTATGTTTCTCTTTAGTGTAATGTTTTTTATAGCGTTTTCACCACGTTACGTTTATTTTTTAGATAAATTAAAAGTTTAAATGGCATGGCTACTAATATGTGTGCATGTATGTAATGTATATGCATTGTTTTTTATTGATAAATCAATTATTTTTAAAGTATGAATCGCTAAAGTACCTATAGGCTAAGAGCAATACTATCATGTATTCTATCATTTATTAAATATTTCATTATTTTCCTGTTTTCTATTATTTCTTTCTTATATTTACAGCCTACATGTTAGCTCTAAAACTATTATAAAACTATTATGTTACATACAAATTAATTTGTTTAAGCCTGTTTATATATAAATAACACTTTACATCATGTGTGTGTGTGTGTGTGTGTGTGTGTGTGTGTGTGTGCTATATTTATATATTTATTAAGTATGTAAATATCATAATTTTAGAACGAATAGGAAGAAGACATAGGCTAAGATATAAGGCAAAAAGAAGTAATAAAAAACTGAAAAATTATAAAATATTTAATAAATGGTGATATTATTGATATTATGAACTCATTCAAATCTTTAATCCTTTTAAATAAATTATAAACTTAACGTGATAAAAACGTTATAAGAAACAAATAGAGGGAACAGACTTCGACAGAACACCGGACATCAAGAGAAAACGTACAGAAGAAAATATATTTTGTAAAGATACATATTGTGCACCTGTGCATGTATAATGAGGCGTGCCCATATAGATAGGAAGTAGAAAATGTAGAAATGAATTAACAAAGGGAGTGACCTGGCGTTATTATTTACAATTTAATTACAAGTCAGATTCAGTGAAAAGAGTGACCACCTGTAGTAAGATATTTAGCTGGGACATTGACTACAGTAGTTTGTCTTAACAACAGAAGTCTATGGAAAACTCATTTAAAGACAGAAACACCAACGAAATGACACATTGCACCTTTAAAAGATATAGGGGCGGTTTCCTGGACATGGATTAGACTACTCCTAGACTAAAATAAATGTAAGAGCTGTTCAAACTGAAAACATCTTGAACTGACATCTCTTAAAATACATCAGTGCCCTTTGTTTTGCCTCAAAATGCACACCAGTGATGTTTTAGTAAGGCATGTTATTTAAAACTAGTTATATTTCATAATTAAACTAAGGCCTAGTCCTGGTTTAATTTAATCCCTGTCTGCGAAACCACCCCTTACAGTAAAAAATTATAATCTTTTTGGTTTGTGACCCTGGACCACAAAACCAGTCATAATAATACTTTTTTTAAACCTGAAAAAATTAAACTTGAAAGCTGAATAAATAAGCTTTCAATTGATGTATGGTTTGTTAGGATAGGATTATATTTGGCGAGATATGAAAATCTGAGGGTGCAAACAATCTAAATATTGATAAAATCACCTTTAAAATTTTTCCAAATGAAGCATTGGCAACAAATATTACTAATGATAAATACGTTTAATGATATATTTACGGAAGGAAATGTACAATATATCTTCATTGAACATGATCTTTACTTACATCCTAATGATTTTTGGCATAAAAAATAGATATTTTTGACCCATACAATGTATTGTAGGCTATTGGTAAAATTATACCCTTAATACTTATGACTGGTTTTGTGGTCCAAGGTCACATTTATGATTCTTAGATAGACGTAAACAAACCTAAATCCAACTTGCTGGTATCCTTAAAAATGATTCTTCCTATTACTATTACAACCCCCTAGACACACACAGCTGGGTTTATATAGGGCCGTCACTGTGTAGACTTTAATTGTGAGGTCACTACCAGTCAGTGCCAATGTACTCAGTGAAGACACACACACAGATAATGACATATGCACACAGAAGTCTCTTGAGCTAACATAACACTGGAGTGTGGGATATTCACGCTATTGAAAAATCAACAAGAAGGAACCAGTAAGAACAAAGTTTTAAACTTTATTGTTGAGTGTATCTTTACGTATGGCCAGGACTGCTGGTGTATCTGTTGTTGCAGATGTGCTATGGAACTTATAATTTGTGGACGTCTATAATGACAATCATCATAAGTTGTTGTTGGTGTATGTTGTGATGCAATAAGAATGTTTGTTTTTCTCAGTGCAAGTCTGGAGGATCTGGACCCAGATGAGATGGCCTTAGTGCTGAATGGTGCATTGAGGTCTAAGAGAGCTCGAGAGTCCCGGAGATCTGTCACTCAAATCTCCCTCACATCGCTTACAGAGGAGGAAGTCGGAGTTGAACATCAAGAACATCATCGCTCGGCACTGGAGGTTAGCATGTGAGGCTGTGTCGCTGTGTTTGCTCCCAATTCATACAACACCAAAAATCTTAAGTTGTTTTTGTTTATTAAAGCTAGATTGATTGAAGTCTATAAGATAAAACCAAAATTCTGTCATCTTTTCCTTATGTCGTCTGTAATTGATTTAAATGCTTTGTTTATCCGTCCCTCAGGAACAGTCTAATCACATGCATGGCTGCAGTGCCTCCGCCCCCAGCCTGTGTATTATGCGGCCAAGGAGCTCCGCCCCTCGCCCACGCTCTTACGGCCATGGTCAGTTGTGTTTGTTATGTTTTTATTTACATTTATGCTTTTGGCAGACGCTTTTAAACAAATCAATTTACAGTGCATTACAAGATATAATTTTTTTGCTTATATGTGTTCCCTGGGTTCGAACCCATGACCTTTTGTGCAGCTGCACAATGCTGTACCACTGAGCTATACAGGAGCACTGAAAGCACAAATTTAACTGAAAACCCACTCAAAAGCTACACCATGTACTTTGCATAACTGTTTAAAATGCACATTACAATTTTAGGTGTTTTCCATAAAAAAAGAACAGGGATCTCATATATCTTAAAACTTGTGTTTATGCATGTTGAGTGCATGATATCATTGAATCAAATATTCTGGAGTTCATATCAAATATTTTGGCGCTCAAATTGTTATGCTGAATACGAAAATTAAACATTTTTACAGGAGGTCACTTTGGACCCCAATATGTTTTTTCTTCTTCACAGTGCACAGTAATAAACAGAAAGGAATTTAAATATGCATATATTTGCATAGGCCAGTAACACTTCTCTGTTTATATGTTTCTCGGTTGTTTAAGTGAAACTGAGATTTCGAAGAAATCATTACGTCATGTTTAATGCCAATTCTGTTTCCCTAAATCAATCAGCTTATTTTTGTCTTATTTTGTGTGATCTAGACAGTGTTTCGTACTACCAGTTCGGAGGATCGTCTCACAGGTGCGTGCATTATGAATGTTATATTACACAAATGTGACTATGGGCCCTATCTTGCACCCAGCGCAATTGACGCATGTATCATTCGTATTTTGCACCGGCGCACTTTCTCCACAGATGCACGTCGGCAAACTAGGGAATGAACTTGCGCTCCCTGGGCGGTTCAGAGCAAAAAAGGGGCGTGTTCCGGCGCAAACCATCACTGATGCTATTTTGCAGTTTCAAAAAACTATTTCGCCACTGACCAGAAAAAACTAGTCTTAAGTCAGTGGCACGTTGCGCGTTGTTCGTTATGCTATTTTAAGGGCACATGCTTGACCATAATGTATAGCGTGCACAACGCGCACACACTTTGCTTTTCTAATCTACACAGATGCAACAGTAATTTTTGCAAATTATAAATTGTTACAATAAAAAAATATTAACACATAAGATAAGGAAAAACATTGTGCTGAGCATTGTGGTGATAGTTTTTATTTATTTTGTGTGGCTGCCTTAAAAAATTATCATGCAAATAACGATTAAAATATTTTCATAAGTTTGTTGTGTGGCTGTATTACGTTTATTTTATGTAAATAATAATTAAAATGTTTTCATAAGAAACCTTAATGTATGTGAACTTGATTTGTAAGAGTACTTTGGGGTTGGACTGCTTGCGTTTCTTGG
Organism: Misgurnus mizolepis; assembly: GCA_025389145.1. Taxonomy (NCBI): domain Eukaryota; kingdom Metazoa; phylum Chordata; class Actinopteri; order Cypriniformes; family Cobitidae; genus Misgurnus; species Misgurnus mizolepis. Next base: position 14,187,331 of record JAIFKI010000011.1, on the reverse strand, counting down.
CTTTCAGCGGTGAGGGTGGACGCAGCGATGTCCTCTGCTGGCGTCAGGTCCTGTGTAGAGGCAGATCCACCTCCCGTTACACGGCGTGCCCGATTTATGCTGGCAAGCTTGGTATTCCCCCGTCTCCTGACATTATTGTAGCGCTTGCGGCGCAACGTCCTGGGGATGCCAGCTGATGAGACAATTGTGGCTATTTCCTCCCACGCCTGTTTAACCGACGCTGATTTGGGCGGATTTCTCCCATCCCCATACAAAACAACTTCTCTGTCTTTAACTGCTTTTACAAGAACGTCGGTCTCATCAGCTGTAAAACCGCTCCTGGCGTGCGCCTGGTAAATCCGTCATAATAATAGCAACCCGCCATGGAACTTGCGCCCTTGCGTTTAAAGGGAATGTTGGATAGCGTTCTGATTGGTTTATTTGACATTACGCCCAAACCACACCTATGAGTAATGAACCTACTTCAGACCAACCCCTTATTGATTTGCGCCTGGCACAAGAGTTATTTCTCCCGCCGGGAAAATAGCAACAGTGCCCAAGATCCGCCCACAAAGTCACTTGCGCTTTGCGCTTCGCACTTGCGTTTCAGATCGTTAAAATAGGGCCCTATATGTCATGAGTAGCACTGGTATATATGTAGCAATTGCCCGCAATACATTGTATGAGTCAAAATTATCAAATGTTTTATGCTAAAAATGATAAGTATATTAAATAAATTATCATGTTCCATGAAGATATTTTGTAAATCTCCTACCATAAATATATAAAAATGTATTTATCATTAGTAAAATGTGTTGCTAAGGACTTCATTTGGACAACTATGTATTTTCTCAATACATGGTTTTTTAACCCTCAGATTTTCAAATAGTTATATCCATACATTGATGGAAAGCTCATTTATTAAAAAAATACCCTTATGACTGGTTTTGTGGTGCAGGGTCATTCTAAATATTCTTACGTGCACAAGTAATTCCAACTCTCTTCCACTGTTCGTCTCTCACAGTATAGACAGTGAGGGTTTAGAATTCGACAGAGGCCAAATAAAGGAAGAGGGCGACGAAAACAAAAGGGATACGTCAGGAAATCGCCTGGAGCGAACCCTAAGCTTCCTGCGCAGGATGGCCGCCCAGCGTAAGGTAAGAGCTCAGCTTCCCGTCTTCAGTGTGTCAGAAGGCAAAACTAAGCTGAAGTTGGGATAATGTGGTTCTTGAGACATTGTGGTTGTTTTCATTTTGGATGGAGTGAGACTGGTTGTCTGTAAAAGATAATCTCTGATAGTAAAGGAAAAGGGCCAGTGTAATGACATTGGATAAACAAGAAAATCCAACAGAGGGCAGAGTGAGGCAGTTATGGTGAGTGAGGAAGTTTAGTTAAGATTTAACCATCTCACTCTCTCACCACTCCCCACTATTTTTAACATCTTACAGTTTCCACCTTTATTATTACTGTTAATAATAGTTGCTGTATTGTTTTATTAAAGGGCTAGTTCACCCAAAAATAAAAATTCTCTCATCATTTACTCACTCTCATCTTGTTACAAACCTGTGTGAATTTCTTTGTTCTGATGAACACAAATATAGATATTTTGAGGAATTTTTGTAAACAAAATGATCAGAGGCCCCATTCACTTCCATAGTATTATTTTTTCCTACTATGGAAGTCAATGGGGCCTTCTGATCATTTTGTTTTCAAAAATTCCTCAAAATATCTATATTTGTGTTCATCAGAACAAAGAAATTCATACAGGTAAAATATAAGAGTAAAGTATTTTCATTTTTGAACTCTTTAAGCTTCCAGTCTTAATACAAATACTTCAGGTGTATTTGTGCTCCAACCCACATTTTTGCCTTCATTCATGATGATGAATCATTGGATCTGCCAAAGTCTGACTCACTGTTGCAAACTTAGCAATCAGCCTAAATGTAATTTAAAGTTCAACAGAGCTTGTCATTCTCAAAGTTCCACTTTTTCTTCATTTATTTACTATTTCGGCTACCTTGATGTTGTTTTGGTTAGATTTAGGTCTATTCCATTTCCTTGGATTACAAGGATCCCAAAAAGTTTTCAGATTTTGTTTCGGCTTACTCATGGGCTTTTTTATATGACAGGAAGAAGAAAGACACTTTGATGGTTGTTTAAATGTTAGATATATGATTATAAACCTAGTTATCCTTGACCCAGTTTACCAGTATGACACATGAGGAAGTAGGTGTTCATGCTTGAGTGATGACTACTTTAAAGCAGGCATTGTTTTAAGGAGTCGGCACCGCTTTGCTCATGAAACGCGACCCTCGTTTGTTCGCATCACTTGTGGACTGTCATATCCTTTTCATTTGCCAATTCAAACCAATGCAGACTTACAGAGTCAAGACCTATTGCTCACATATACCCTGTTATCACTTAAACAAATAGGCTTATCGAAACAGCTAAAGGTCTGCTTAGATTTTAAGGTTTTCCATTAGGTCATACCCCTAAAATCACACAGCACACACATATTAGTGGAGCGCTGACAGAATTGGCACTTGGATCCACGTCCACTTTAGGGAATAAGATTTTTGTGCCAGGTCCGCAGGCTTCGACCCAAAACAATCCGGCAAGGAAGGGTGGAGTTTTATTTTAGACAGCCGCTTTCTTAGAAGCTGTCTGGTTTGTGCTCTTCAACAGACTTTCCTTGTTTTTAAATTGTTTCCAGACACACTTTTAGACTGTTACCCAATGTATTAGTGGTGCTTGCTACCATCACTATTAGTATTGTTCATGCTTAATTTTGATTGATAGTCCTGCCTCAGTCCAAGACCATAAAAGAGATAAACAAAACCCCCATGGAAGCCATGTTGAGGTCATTCTGTAAATATAACCTTGATGTCTTTAATATTGACTAAGGTCGTGACAAAAATTGAAATCAAGGTAAAATCTCATACTTAGACTTTAACCAGGACTTCACTGACAGGGTCACAAATAGTTACTGATTTCTTAATCTGTTATGACTGCACAATCATACGAAGGATCAGCGTTCATGTGATCAGACTTCCTTGGAAGTGTGTTCTGCTTCTCTTTCATTTCTAGACACACATAAACACACACACACACATACACACATGGGTGTAGTCAGCTGTTTGGAGCCTGATCTGACCCTAAACACACAAGGGAAGAAGCTTGTGAAAGGACCACGGGCACTCAGAGATGAATGACTGTTTGTTTTTAACTCTGCCTTTGGCATGTTTAGATTGTTTTATTATTACACAGAGTCTATTGTGTGGGATTTAGAAATCTTGTTTATAACCCTGCCAGATTGGTACTATGGCTTTATCATAGTTTTGTGGAGATTTAAGCATTTTGTACCTCGTATGGTAAGAAGTATGGTAATCATACATGAGAACAGTGAAGGTACTAGCATCTGGCATTAGCATCTGGTACCATCACTGAACCATGGGGTCGCCACAATACTTTAGTTAAGGGAAAGTGTGTGTGTGTGTGTGTGTGTGTGTGTGTGTGTGTGTGCGTGCGTGTGTGTGTGTGTGTGTGTGTGTGTGTGTGTGTGTGTGTGTGTGTGTGTGTGTGTGTGTGTGTGTGTGTGTGTGTGTGTGTGTGTGTGTGTGTGTGCGTGCGTCATGTGTGTGTGTGTGTGTGTGTGTGTGTGTGTGTGTGTGTGTGTGTGTGTGTGTGTGTGTGTGTGTGTGTGTGTAGATGATTATTAGCTGCTAAGTAAACAGTCTGGCAGAGCCATCTCATCGTCTGGCCTGTTTCCTCCTGCCGTTATCTTCAAACTCTCAGACGTCCCCCTTTTTTTCCTCTTATCCTTCAATGTATAAACCTCACACACTTTCTCTTTATTTGTGCCCATTTTCGTTTATACTTTCAACAGATGTTTGTAAATTATAAACATTAGAAGACAAGAGGTTTTATCTTATCAACATGACGTAAAATACATTGAATCAAGTGGGAAGTAACAAGAGATTACTGCTGTACTGATATAATTTCTTGTAGTTTTGTCTTGTTCAACATTCAAATTACATTTCTTAGATGTTTCATCAGTTTTTCTGTATATTAGATGTAAGACATGACAACCGATCGTCTTTGTAATATAACACTGTGTTCGGCTGAAGAAAGGAAGTCTTAAACACTTACAGTAGGATAGCATTAAAGTTTTATTTTTCTGTGAACTATTTCCTTCAAATAATGTTGCTAACTTTTAGAAGTACACTATCAAATAGGTGGCTTTTAAACCCCATACACTCAAAATCTTTATGTGGTCTTCAACACATAAAAATTATTCGTTCCCAAAACCATTTGCTGTTGCTTTTTGGGATTTGTAGTTTTTAACGGTGTAATATGTAGTCCATTATCATAGGTGTAGCTTGACATTTGAGCTTGGGGGACCAGACTGGTCTATCATAGAATCTATACCGGAACACGTGCTATGATTTTTAATGCGAACTACATAATTATAATTAATAACATTTTCGTTGACTACATTAAAATAAAAGCCTGAATGTTAAATCAAAAATAAACATGATAATGGTTTAAAAAGGTTTTTATAACTGTAACACACAGTTAAAAGAAAAGAATAAGGACCATTTTTATTAATAATACAATGATCAGTGAAATTACTAGGGATGCACCGATAGGATTTTTTTGGGCCGATACCGATTTAAACAGACAACTTCTGGCCGATACCGATGCCGATACCGATATTAAACACTTGTATACAATACTATGCAGTTGGTCTATTAGCTAGTTTATTTCCGCATCAAATTATTTTTACCTGAACACGTATTGGATCTAATTAACATTCAACTGACCAACATAATAAGAGAGGCACAAATTAAGCTAAAACAAATATAATAAGACAACATGACAACCTTCAAATGTGGTTTTTGCTATTCAGCATTTATTTTATTAACTTATTAACATTAACTTATTTTTTACATATAATGGAATTCTTTATGCAGTTAATTAATAAACAATCGGTATCGGCCTTTCTCGTGCTATTGCCGATATACCGATGGTTTCAAATTCATCAAAAATCGGCCGATAAATATCGGCGGCCGATACATCGGTGCATCACTAGAAATTACTCTCACTGTATCCGTTTTTATTATAAACAGTGATTAAATATTGAATTACAATGAATTACAGTTTGACAATATATAGTAAATATAAACAGCAATTATATTAAAGTTAAGAGGCGTATTGCCCTACACTGCAAGTAACAAAACCCAGGGTTAGTTTATTTTCTTTGCTTCTAAAACACCATAGATATATACACCAGATGTCACCTTGGGGTTCTAAGCATGCGTCAAAACTGCCGCTATCTTGGAAAAGGGGTCTTGTCATAGGAAGTAGCTAGGTAATGCTGTCCACCTGTATATTGAAATTCATGGACGATGCCAGACTTTTGTGCCGCGTATGGATGTTAGGCATACTTGCATGCATTACATTTAGAAAAAGTAGATTTTCTTTATATCTAAACTTTATATTTTCTCTGGACTTGGAATGAAAAAAAAAACCCTAGAAAATGGCATTCATGATGATTTATAGTGATTTTATTTCTGTTACACCTTTGACTACAATGACGCTGATGCAGGGCTCCCCTGTTTCAATATGGGGGCTCCATTTGACGCATTCACTCAAATGAACTGCAGTAGCCAAGGGGACATGTAGTGTACATATCTATGCTAAAACACGACACAATTAAATGCCTAATTCAAAATACAAGTATTGCTTATTGCTTTTTACTACTTTGTTTGCATGTTTAACTTTAGGCTTGCAGAGTCATAACCCGTTCCCACAGTGATTTTGGGAAATGTATTTATAAATGAGTGAACAACGCAAATTAAGGAAGGACTTTATTTCTCTATTTAAGACAGTAGGTAGGGGGGTTTTGTCTTGAAGGGATATAGCAAACGCTAAAGGTTTAGGATAAGATTTGGAGGTAGGATTAAGATGAAAACAGCGGTCCTGGCTAGATGGGATACAGCTACAGCCTAAATACCGTGAAATGTTTTGTGTTTAGGGTTAAGTTTGGGTGAAGGATTAGGATAAAACAGTGCTCATCTGGCGAGATTTCGTTTGCTGTATCCCTTTTAGCCACAACCACAGGCGGACAGAATGCATGAAGTAGAAACACTTTGAAGTGACATTACTGAGCACCACGTTTTGATAAATACACATAATATTAATAGATTAACAATTGTTTTTCAAAGTATCTGGCAAAGTAATGTTTTAAAATGTATAAAAAACTTAAATTAATATGTATATTTGTTGTGAAGTATAACTTATTTTATAAAAAAATCCCTGTAGCCAATGGGGGGCAGGACCCCCGCCCACCCCCAAAAGCTCCGCCTATGTCCATAAATACTTGGTTTAGCTGCCATATTTGTGCCTGGAATTTCCATTCAATCTCTCAAACTTTGCTGTTTGGGCATTTTTACTTGCCAATTATTTTTCAACGTCTCCTCCCTGTGTCTCCCCACCATACATGTAAGCTGTTTGCTTTCCACTTGCTCCAACCTTCAGGGAGACTCATAAAGTCATGCAGGGGCCCACAGGGTGGAGCACTTTTTGAGGTTATAGACCAATCCCACCACAAGAGCAAACATCTGGGAAACATGTGACGGTCCCTCTCACCCCCGCTCTCAGACAGGTTTAATTTTGGATTAAAAGATGTGTGAAACATTAAGATATTTTCATTTGTCTTTGGTTGCTACATATATGGAGTTTTTGCGATATTTGATATAGCTAAAAAAAAATGATAAAGCAATTTTGTTTTAAACTATTTGACAATACCCATATGTTTTTGTTTTTGTGTCACATGTATTAGAATTAAAGTTTTATTTGTATTGTGCGTAGGTTTGCAAGGGAGCATCAGCAGAGCACATTTTGTGATTGTTCAACTTCCTTTTGACTTCTGTGATTGATGCAGTATCTCTCTTAGTAAAAATTAGAAAAACGCACTCATGCATACAAGTTTACACACGCATACTTACCTTAAGGCTTACACTGTTCTGTGACACAATCTGTGCTGTACTGAATGACAGGCCTCGTGGGCATCAGCCTCCAGAACCTGGTCATTATCTGTGTAGAAATACACACAGTGTTCCCACTCTATGCTGTCACACACACACACACACAGATGCACACTTTCCTGTCTGCAGCAGAAAACTCATAAGAGTGCCTTCTCTATAGAGTGGTAACCCACAGCAACGCTCTTCTTGCTTACATCTCTCTTTCTTTTTCTGTCTATCTATTTATTACAATGTAGAGTCATGGCCATAGCAAACACCCTCCATCAATGTAACTACCATCTTCGTTGAGATGAAAATTGTGATTCGAAATGTGTATAACAACGTGCATAATACATAAATGAGCTCCATTTCACAGACACCATGAAAGGTTAGATTATCCAGTGTACAGTAATCTCAAAACTTGCATTACTTAGAGCAACGGCCAAAGGCATTACGCAAACTAAGAGGTGCAATTAAGTAAACAAACTGGATTTTGGTGCTCCAACACAATACAACAGCGCTCCTCAATATCACAATAAGTAAGGTGGCCAATCAAAAAATAGAAGGTGGGAGTTGCTAGGTAAAGAGCTGAGCGGTGACCAATCAGATAAAAGAAAACGTAGAGTTACTGTTTATGTCTTCAGCAGAATGCTTTGGTTTTAAAGTTTAAAGAGTGCAAGACACGATGTTATTAGCTAAATATTTGATATTATTTGAATGATAGAAATGTTGAACCACCAATAGTATTATCCACTGAGTACGTTTACATGGACAGAATAAGCGGATAACTATCAAAAATCTGCTTATTACAGAAAACTGTTTTCATGCGTTTACATGCAAATCAATAAGCCGGCTATGCAGACAAATGCGTTTACATGGCACTTGAAGACTTATCAGTTTTCTCGCAGGCAGTGACGTCACCACCTATAGTACACAAATAGTCGTTCAAAAAGTCAACGACATATCTGTCTTAAGCTGTACTGTTGTATCTCTTCTTGTGTGTGCAGAACCTGTAAATGTAACATGAGCTTCTATTTTAACAGTTTCTCTGCCAACTGCTTTTGTCGAGCGGAGACTTTTATGCGTTACTTTGCGCTTACTTCCACGTGTGACGTTTATCTTTCATACACGGAGATTTGCACATGGACAAAACCGTGAGAAAGCCGGTTAAGGTGTTTACATGCCACGCGAAATCGGCGTAATGAGCAAAAACCAGTAATGGAGCAGTTTTCAGTGTTTTATTAGGAATAGAATTAAGAATAAATGTTAGTGTGTATTTAATCAAGTAAATCACTTTTAATCACAGATTAAAAATTTATTATTAGGGCTGCCTTATGATTAGTCAGGACTATTCGTTTGCGGAATATACGTTTTTGTTTACATAATTATTATACACAGTACATCAACAAATATTATGTATATATAAATACAAACACGTGTATGTATATTTTTAAGGAAAAAATATATTGGTATAATAAATATTTATATTTATATATGATATAAATTATATTTAAATAAACAAATGTTTATAAAGATGCAAATATTTCTTAAATATATACATAACATATATTTATACATAATTATTATACACATTACACACACCTTTAATATGTAAACAAAAACTTCTTTCTGAAAACGTCAGAAACGAATCGTTTGGCAGCTCTAAAAAATATGTAAATCATCCTCAGACCTTCATTAAAACTATAAGGCCCCCAAATAAAACACACAGGGGCCCCCAGATAAAAATTATGTTTAGGGCCACATAAATGCTTGGGCTGGACCTGCTTAGAAGTTAACTCATTCCCCACCAGCCTTTATTAAAAAAAAAAAAAAGTTGCCCGCCAGCATTTTTGTGATTTTCATAAAAGTTTTAGAAAATGCCTTTCAGGAAAATTTTCTTATAAAAATATATAAACATACAAATATGTCAAATGAAAGAACATACCCTCTGCTTTCAAACAAACAATTAACAAACAAAACAGGAAAAAACTTTCATCCTATCTATATTTTTTTCTCTGCTTATAAACTGCTAAATATAGGTATTTATCTTCCAAAAATTTTCATTTTTTAGCAAAAAGCTGAAATAATTGCAATTTTTGAAAGAATTTTATTAGAAATTAGATTCAGAACGATTATCAAAACATACATGGAGTGTAAAATTAATTTAAAAAATTTGCTTCAGTTTTTTTATAAATTGGGTAAGTGCGTCATCTAGTGGATAACTGCGGTATTACAGATAACCATAAAAACTAATCAGTAACACGTTTTTTTCGTGCAAATGTTTTCTCTTAATTGACGAAGTAAGGCGGGGAAAGAGTTAAATTTCAGACCTTTCGATTGCAGAATTTGGTGTTTTGACCAATCTGAGCTCAGTTTCGTGACATGTCGAGAGATCTCTGCAACTCGCATGTTTCACTTAGGAAAGAAATCTGAGAAGCAGGAGATTTAGGGAAATCCTTTCATCTGTTCTCCAGTTGATCTCATTGGTGTCTAGAGAAATGACAAAAATATGAAGGGTATTTTTGAGATTTTGTTTCCTATTTGTCTTCCCTACTCCAACCCTGATCTTTGTTGTAGCTCAGAGTTAAATTCATTAATTTAATGTGGGCTGCACCATGAAGTTAATTTCAAATTCATTCTGAATAACAAAACCAGCCTAATAGACTTGCAGTCACTTGTTGAAGCAGCAGTGATTGTGAAGTGGCATCTCGCTCTCTTATCAGTACTCAACATAGCTTGTAGCAAGCTGCTATTGTAACATCAGCCATATCTGAACACTGAGGCAGAGCTCCAATATTCACCCAAAGACAGAGTATTCATCATTATTGATTGGGTCAGGAGTGCTGCAGGGCTCTGAAATCTAACTGGTAATAAACTGTTGCTTTTCCCATGTGACGGATTTGTGATTACTAACACGGGGAAGTAGGATTGTGGGCATGAAATTAAAGAAATCGTGAGTAAGATGGAGCGAGAGAGAACAAGTGTTGAAACATTTGTGTGGAAGTCCGCCTACAGAGCAATCTGTCCTTCCTCAGAGACAGAGCGAACAAGAGAGAGAAAGAGAGAGAGGATGTGCATGACTCTTTAAAGCTAAAGAGCTGAGAGAGCTATCAAAGAGGTGGATTCAGGTCAAAAGTTGACACTTTGTTAAGCTCCGCCCCCATTAGATACTCCTAGTTGTACAACCTTAATAGTTACTGTAACTAGAGGGTTACTATGTTGTACTCTAAAAAAAGCTTTGTATAGGGTTGCAAAATAGATAGAAATTACTGGGAATTTTGCAATATCCATATTGCAATCATTTGTGATAACTGAGTTATTTTAACTTAAACAAAAAATGATGCATAGTCAAAGTTTTAGATCGATGGGGATAGCAGAGACACAGTCGAGAGTGATGCTTTCTTTAACCAGAAAGAATGTTGAATGCATGTTTATACAATTTTGAGTTTTTAAATACATTTTATTATCATTTTATATATATTTTTTTAAATATGCTAATTTCCCAGCTCCCCTAGAGTTAAACATTTGATTTTTACTGTTTTGAAATCCATTCAGCCAAACTCTGGGTCTGGCGGTACCACTTGTAGCTCCGCTTAGCATAATAGCTTAGCATAATTCATTGAATCTGGTTAGACCATTAACATTGCGCTAAAAAATTACCAAAGAAAATATTGAAAGTTACTAAGGGCACTGCGAAATATCATTGCGCCCGCTGCAGATTCTTTGATTATTACGCCAGAACGAGAGTATAGTTCCGAGCCATATCTGCCTAGAAAATCACAACTTTTCATTTTTCATCGGTCTTAGTACACAGTGTAACTACAGAAGAGTCAAGTTTAAAATAGGAAAAATATCAAAACTCTTTGGTTCTTTTTTAGTGCGATGCTAATGGTCTAATCAGATTCAATGGATTATGCTAAGCTAAAGTGGTAGCGCCAGACCCGGAGATTGGCTGAATGGATTTCAAAATGGTAAAAATCAAATGTATAACTCTAGATGAGCTGGAAAATTAGCCTATAAAAAGTGTCCCTATAAATTGCTTTTACAAATTTAAAATTATTGTATAGCATATTGTATATTGCATTATTTAGCAAATTATTGTATATTGCATTTTCCTTTAAACAGTTTAAATTACTTATAAAATTTCCATATTTTACCCAACCATGGGTTTAAACAACCCTGCATACACTGTCAGAAAAAAGTTACAAAACTGTACCTTTTTTGTCGCTGGGGTGGTACCCCAAGGTACCGTTTTGTACCTTTACAGGTATATAAACATAATACAATGATGTACCTTTTGGGGTACATTACTGTTCCTTAAAGGGATAGTTCGGCCGAAAATGATATTAAACTCATGATTTACTCACCCCCAAGCTGTCCGAGATGCAAATGTCCATCGTTTTTCAGACAAACACATTTTCAGATATTTTAGAAAATGTTTAAGATCTTTCAGTTGATTAAATGTGAAGATACGGGGTCCAAGTCCTTCAAGTCTAAAAAATGTGCATCCAAATGGCGCCGCCATCTTAGACTCCTCTGTATTCAGGAGAGAGTATCAGCGTAGTGTACGCACTTTTCTTAGTGACGTATCACAAATTTGGAGGGCGGGGGCACAGAGCAGCAGCAGAAAAACCTCTCATCTTGAATGCGGACGCGACTAAGATGGCGGTGCTACCGGAAGGTAGTTATTTTCGTTTATAAAGTTTTAAATGTGGATATTTCTACAACAAAACTGCACGGATTACCCTCAGAAAACCTTTGTTTATCATCGTGGAGCCATTTGGATTTATTTTGTGAAGGATAGATGCACATTTTTTGGACTTGAAGGACGTGGACCCCATAACTTTACATTTGATTAACTGAAAGATCTAAAACATTTTCTAAAATAATTGAAAATGTGTTCGTCTAAAAAATGATGGACATATGCATCTCAGACGGCTTTGGGGTGAGTAAATCATGGATTTAAAATCATTTTTGGCTGAACTATCCCTTTAAGGATTGATTGTGTACCTTCTAAGGTACAATTAACTGTTTTGTACCCCTAAAATTGAACTGATACAAAATTGTTCCTTAAAGTACACAATTGGTCCTGAGGGGGAAATATTCTACCCCATAAGGTACAACATTTTAATGTGTTGTATACCCAGAAAGGTACAAAAAGGAACCTTTTAAGGTACCACCCCATGCAGCGACAGAAAAAAGGAACAACTTTGTACCTTTTTTCTGACAGTGTAGGTTAATTTAAACCCAGCATTTGGGTTTGTCCATATTTGACCCATGTATAGATTAAAACCACCCATCATTTTTTTCAAGTGTGGAAACACTTGGCCTGTACAAAACACAAGAAACTTCCACTAATAAAATGTATACCTTTTCCCGAAAAAATATGTATTTCGCTACCTATGTCACAGTTTTGCCATACGTTTTAAAAATTTTGACAATGCCTGTTAAAACCCACCTGAATGTAAAGAACATTTTGTAAAAAAAATTATCTTTATAAATTTAATAATGACTCAGTAAGATGATGTCAAATCTTGAAATTTAAGTAAAATCAATTGAAATTAGATTATAATACTTTAGCCTGGTTATCACAGACAAACATCTGCGAACAGGCAAAGGCTTGATGGACAGCAACAGGTGCTAAAGTAGGATTTTTTTTAAGGTGTAGCTTAGCTAAGGGCATGCCATGTATTCACTCCACAGTATTTGTCTGAGATTTCAATTCCTTATTTTCTTGGTGTCTTTTCTGTCCCAGGATATTTGCAAATGCAGTTGTGGCCTAGAGAGATCAGGTGACGTAGACTACTAGACTAGGATTGACAAATGCACTGAATGACTAACTGGGAATTTTCAAATGCAATTGTGGCCTAGAGATCAGGTGACGTAGACTACCAGACTAGGATTGACAAATGCACTGAATGACTAGCTGGGAATTTACCTCTGAGAGATTTGCCTTGCTTCTAAATAATGTAACAATTCCAAATGTGTAAAGAGAAAGCAAAACACAGTCCCAGTCCAAGCCTCAGTATACTGTTGGCATGGCGACAGATGTGACCAAGGCGGGAAAATAATATCCCCTCCTCTGCCCCTCGCCTCCCAAAAGAAACATCCACCATTTTCTGCCTTCGCAGAGGTACACAGAGGTGTTACTGCAGAGGTGTGTGCGGAGCAGCATGCTGCATGTGCAGTTCTGCAGTGCAGTGCAGAGCTATTAAAATACTGCAGCACAGCCACCCATTCATAACCAGATGACTTCATTATTAAGTGTCGCTTAGCACTGTGATCTTGATGCATATTTTTGTAAAATGATGTTGCATACATACTAGTGAGTGAGTGAGTGATCATTCATTTCATTATACGGAAGGGATTTTTTGCCTGCTTTTGCACACCACATGGTTTCCTAATATTAGTCTTAGTTCCTTTATAAGAACATATCAGTCTCTGTGAAATGCTGAGGTGTTAGCACTTAAAGCTGATGTCATTGCTCAAAACTAAGCCAACGGGGTTTGAGACTCTCAGCTTTAACAGACACACTGTTGTTATGCCAGTAGGCCCGCAACTGTTACATCATGACAGATGTTGGCACCTGGTATCTGACCACCGACTTCCCACATGCTGCTTACCAGGAAAATATTTGAATAAATATTGATTTATATGGTTATTGTTATTGCATGCCATTCTTTTATTGTTATGATACTGAGGAATTATGCAAGAGTTCAGTTTTATATCAACACTTGTACAAAGTTGCATGAACATAGTTAAAATATATCTATAGATTAATAATTGTAAAGAAGAGAGAGAGTTTTAGTAAGTTATGTATGGTTATCTAAACAGCAGAGGATTAAAATAAAAGAGTTTTTATTTAGGTAGGCGCGGTTTGGATAAAGTGCAGTCATCTGTACGCTTCCTGGACGAAAGCAGCAACGCGTCTCTTTAGGGGAGGAGAGAGAGAGAGAGACGGAGAGAGAGAGACTGAGGCGCATTTCTCTAAAACTTATCGCACGCGCTCGCTGGTCTCTACATGGATTCTGTTTGTTAAAACACCGCTATTATAAATACGCGGGGACTTACAGGACTCTCATACAATAATTTATGGGATATATATGTGGTTTGGCTTTATCAGGAATTGTTTCTTGTTGTATTAAAGTCGACTAAACATCGCAATGTCTCGCGTAGCGGATCTATCAAAACTTCGACAGGAAAGGATGAAAGAGATCAATCAGAGGGTAAGATCTTGAGTAATCACATTTTTGCCTGATTAAATGGCGACGTGTTAGATCTTTAGTAATATTTCAACATCATGCGCTTCTGTAGCGCAAGGCGCATAACGGGTTTCTACCTGTGGTTTCAGCGCGTGGCACTTATGGGCACTGTAATATGAAATATAGACTGACTTTGCTTATAAAAAGTACACTAAACTACATTGTGTTTTATTTGTATAGTGGTTTTAACCGTAATGTTGCCTTAAAATAATAACTTCCTCAAAAGTGTAAAAACACATCATTTATCAGTTAACCTAGAGGTTGTTTATTTTGATTGGTAGATAAGGGACTACACTAATTTACAGTAAATGCTGTTTTTATTTTTATTTGTGAATATTGGTAAAAGCCCATAACTATATTACTTCACTCAGTGAGACAGTCTCTGTTTACTATGGTTTTCCTACAAATACCAAAGTTCAACTATAGTAAAACCACAGATCATAGTTTAACCATAGTAATACACATGGTAATCAATCCACCAAAAACATGACAACTACACTCTAATAAACCATGGTTAATTTTCTTAAAAGTCACTTTTCATTACTCTTGTGTGTCTTTTATGATGTGTGAGTGAGTGGTTGTGTGTTTGTTTCTGGCACTGAATGCTCACTTTTGCTCCAATTATCAGCAAGTAGGAGTTTTAGTTGTGTAGGTGTTACTGAGTGGGAATGTTGAACAGCAGATTTTGAGTATGTGTGTGTGTGTGCATGGAGAAAGAAAAATTCAAGAGAGAGCCAAAAGCAAGGTTGCCATAGAAATAACACTTGCATCAGTACCAGGTACAAGTCCGAATGCAGGATTTTTACACAGCGAGATGGCCTCATCACATCAGATCGCCTCTTTTGCAACTAAATGGACACGTCGAATGTCAAACTGATGCAATCACAATCGTAGCTTTTTCTGTTACTGGCGGCTCCTTGTCTGTTAAGGTCAAGTTTAGCAAGCATCTTGCTAAACGTTGTAGCGATTGCCAGCGATTTGATATGTGCACTGTATTGTGAATTATTGGGTAGAAGAGCAATGTCAGTGTTAACCAGACTGTTGCATTTAGGAGTCAGTTAACTGGTTTATTATTCATCCAACAAGATCCACTAGTTCATGCAATTGTGCATGTATAACTGGTAGATCAAGGTGCTAGCCATGCAAAGATTGTGGGTTGAATTATGACACACATACTGATAAAATACTTTTAGTTTGATAGAAATCAGAGTCTGCGAGTTTAAATGTTTATCTGTCTAGTTGAGAGATGTTATGTTTTAAAAACACAAAACCGACAGTACAGGACTTTCTCCATTAGTATTTTAGTCATTTAAACAACATGCCGACTACATGATTTTGAAAATATCAAGTTGTCAACCAGGGGTGTGTTTCCCAAAAGCATCTTTGCTAACTAAATTAGCAACTTTGTTGGTTGCAATGCAATTTCCCATTGCCAACCAACTAAGTTGCTAACAGGTTAGCAAGGATGCTTTTGGGAAATGCACCCCTGTATAGTTGGCATCACACTTTCTAAAAAGAAGCAAATTGTATGTTAATCTTGTCATCATCTTTATCAGTATTGGCTTCATCACAGCACCACAGCATTCGCAATGGACGTCTCTTTCAAACAATCGTGGTTCCCCAATGGCCATCGTAACCAGGCCACAGCAGGCCGGACTAAATCTGGAGCTGGGACTCTTCTGGAGCACTGTTTTTAAATCCTGCCAATCTCAGTTCATTTACAAGCTCAATGAACCCACACAACAATGTGTTCAGGGCACATAGCTCTCATGCTTTGCAAGTATAGTTTGCTTCACTGTCAACTTCCAAGTGACCTTGCGGAGATGTTATTTTTGTTAGATACTTTTATCAGCCTGACTTTTTTTTTAAATCGAGGCTTGAAAATGTTGCCGGTAGGGGCTGTTAAGTGTCTCCTGTGGTTTTTAATCTAGTTCCTGACAGTTTGCACTTAAAGTGACAACCAACTCATCTGCACATACCGCACCCCAACCAAACAGCTTGTTCTCAGGTTAAGCAAGAACTACCGTGACTTCCCAAATTAGCGGAGATGATCTCATGCGCTTTTTGCGAACAATGAAGGGCCATTAGGGAAGGTCTGATTTTGTGCAAGATGTAGGTCAATTTCGATCTATTAATTTGATAACAACGTCCTGCAGGTTTTGTAGGCCTGCTGATATATTTTCTGCTGCTTACTTCCAACACATGGTAGTGTTCCTATGGCAACCTTTACCAACGCCTCGTGTAGATTAGAAAGAGGAAGTGCTCTCTCATTATTTCCTGCTCTGCATGTCAACAGAGTGGCACATATTCTGAATAAGCAATCCCAAAACAGGACTCGGTGTGCTGTAAAACAAATGAACGTCTCTTATCTTACAAAGATTTGAACTTTTAATTTCATTTTGATAAATGCAGTACGTTTTGTTCCAGTCCGTCTAGACTTTTTTTTGCATGTCTTCTGTTTAATAAGGAGTTAGGTATTCATGTGTTAAAGAGGAAGATGGTCAGTCAGGTCAGAGAGGAGCTTAACATAAAATTGCTGAGTAGCACATTAATCAAAACCAGCTCCTGGTTAAAGCTTTTATGATCTAGTACAAAGTCATCTAGAATACAGTGACATGCGTAAACTCAAGATTTTATAGTGCTTTATTGATAAGGTTCAATGTTGTGAATTTTTATTATGTTTTTTTTTTTTTTTTTTAACCATTTATTTTAGTACTTTTTCTTTTAACAGAACAAAGACAACAAATCTAAGAAAAAAAAAAAAAAAAAAAAAAAAAAAAAAAAAACAATTGAGGGAGGAATGTACAAAAAGAAAAATAATTTTTTAGACAGGTAATGCTTAAGCTGAATACAAATTCGTAAATGTTGTAGAGCCATTTAATCCTATTAAAATATATTAAAATAAACTACCAATTAGCCTTACGACTAATACATTATGCATTACAACAAAAATAAAAAAGAATTTTTATTATGTTTTTACAATGTTCCTGGTACAGCATTCTGTTATTACGCAAATAGCATTGTGCATTTGATTCCCAGGTAACACAGTACGGATTAAATGTATACAGTGAATGCACTTTGGATAAAACCATAAATGCAAATGTTTTAATAAATTCTTTACCAAAGAATACGGACCTTTTAGTGTTTAATGTGGCCATAATGATTTCATGCAAAATTGTGTTGCAAGACTTCTTTTTAAAGTCTGTTGCTAAACTCTCTCTGTACCAGTGTGGCAGATGAATCGGTCACACAATGGAAACTGGGCTCCAGTAGCATCATTGTTGTCTGTTTGTGTGTGTACAAGGTTGTGTTTTGTCGATTGCCTGACCGGCTTTAAATCCGTGCAACATAAACTGTTGGGTATTTGCTGTCGTCTGCTGAAAATCATTTGCACTTATACATCTGCCATGCCTTTTTGTTTTTCTATGTTTAATACTGGTTTTTGTCTTTTGATTAGAATAAGGAGAAGGAACGCATGAGGGAGAGAGAAAGAGAAGCGAGGGAGAGAGAGGCACGCTACAGTAACGGCCACCTCTTCAACTGTCTTACTGTGTCTGGAACAACGCTATGCTCGGCCTGCAACAAGAGCATCACGGCTAAAGAGGCTCTTAGCTGCCCGAGTGAGTCCCACATGCACACACTTTATTTCAAATCCACCTATGACAAATCACACTCACTCACATATGTGCAGTTTATGCGAAACAGTGACATTACATTTTGTGAATCAATTTTCTGAAAATAATTAAGATTTGTACAATTTCTAAAGACAATGGCTGCATACTCCGAAATCCCATACTGTGACAGTAGGTACTGTATTAGATGTAGACCCTATATAGTATGCATATGGATAGTAAGAATAAATTTGGATGTAGTACACCTGCCATGTTGATACATTGCGTGACATACGTTTTGTTAACATCAAGTTTGTTGCATTTAAATTGAGCTGCGTTACCGTTTTCGGGCATTTTGAATGAAAACAACATCCCTCCGTTGGATAACTCCTCTTCTGGGGGATCATGGGATAGCAAAGTGTCCATCTAATGAACACTTCGGGATCTTGCTGGAATTAGTCCTGTAGGTTATCCGGGTACTTTTTGCCTACTGCTTTTTGCCTACTATATAGCATGGAAGTAGGCGGTTCGCAGACAATGTTTTTGGAAAAAAGCTAAATTGTTAGGGTGGTGTAGGTGGTTGCCAGGGAACTGATATGCAGTTTCTATCTAAATGGTTATTCTTAACATGTTGCTATGGGGTTGCTAGGGTGTTACCCTACAGTCACATTAGCTACAAAAGTGAACGACACCAAGCGACACGCACTCGCTTGATGGCCGTTCCTTGGCTAGTTTCAAAAAGTGGTATCAAAAGTCACTTTATAGGTATTGTTAAGTTACAAGAACATTGTTTTTGGATTTAAAAGTATTTATTTAAGATTTAAAGCATGTGATGCACATGGTTCACATGACGCAACAAACACATATTTTGAAATTGCGCCCCTCGGATGAGCAGTCAGGAGCTGCCACTGGTCACGTGAGGCACTTGACAACCTGTGCACAGTAGCTGAAATGACCGAATGTTTTTTAGCGCAATTTGAGCTTAAGGAAATAATTTATAATACAGTTGATATCAGGTGTAATTGTTCAAAAATATGTTCTTTAATTGTGAGTTTATCACATGATTTTAGAGATAATCTGCCTTTCCCCATTTAAACGTTGCAAACATAGTGGCGTGACTTCCCTAAAGGGACTTTTGTAGAACTTATTTATACCTCAGTCTTTAGTCTTTAGCACAACCAGTGTGGGACAGGTTATGATTAGCTGATGTTTAATTCTTACACTCTAAAAAACAAACGGTGCTATATAGCACCAAAACAGTTGCTTTGGATCGTAACGATAGAAGAACCATTTTAGTGCCATATAGCACCGGTGAAGAACCAGTGAAGCACCAGTGAAGCACCAGTGAAGCACCAGTGTAGAACCATATAGGGGCCATATAGCACCACATATGGTTCTACATAGCACTATATGGTTCTACACAGGTGCTTCACTGGTGCTTCACTGGTGCTTCACTGGTTCTTCACTGGTGCTATATGGCACAAAAAATTGTTCTTCTATCGTTACGATCCAAAGCAACTGTTTTGGTGCTATATAGCACCGTTTGTTTTTTAGAGTGTAGGGTTATGGCTTTGAACAAAGCCCTGAGGGCTAGCAATAATACCGTAATTGTAATACAAATCTTAATCAACACTTATGACCATTGGTGGATTGTAATTAAGGTACAAATGGATTACTATTCTTATTGTTTGCTTATGTCTTCTGTTGATGGAAAATCCCCAAAATAAACATTCCTGGCAAAATCCTGGGACGTGCGAGCGTGTATTTATAATCTATCCAATCACAATGCAGAGGCTATGAAAACAGACACTTACCTCACTCTTTCCGATTATTTTTCCGGCTTTCTTCCCCCATCCCAACTCATGCGACTTTTGTCCAGGATTGCGTCTAGGAGGTGAAACTTTGAGCACAAGATCCTCTTTTCACATGACGTAATTGTGGTAAAACTGCTTTACCAAAAATTGCTGGTTTTGGTGGACAGAGTGCTTCTGTTACAGTAAATTATGGAAAGTGCTGTAACAGGCAGAGTATGTGAAATATATTTTTAGTGGCTGGTTTACTGCAGCATGCCAGGATAACACACACACATCTTGTAGCTGGAGGTCTGGCCAGTTTTCTTCCTGCAGAGACAGTGCTGTAATGACAAAAGCATTCTCACACACAAGGACAAAGCTGTCTAGCAAGCAATAGCCATAATTTCACTGTCTAGATTTACTATGGGCCAGATATAGTCCGGCTATGAGTAACCAGCTTCTAGCCATAATAAACTTGAATTAGGTTGCATGACGTTTTTACCGAAATTACTTGTGAAATGCATGATATTTCATCATGTTAGCACAGTCAGCAGTGACTACAAGGTCTTTGATTTTATGTATTATTTTATTAATTTTTTGGATATGGTTTGACATCTATTCAATTTTTTTGGCAGTACACATTTTGCCTTGTTTTAGCCTAGACTACTGGGTTGTGTTTGAAAAGCTATTAGATGTCTTTTAAATTTCTTGCTGGGTTATAAGGGGTAGTACAAGCATCAATACTCATTTTTAAAAGAATGATGTTTGCTTGATACGTTAAGCTGTTGGCATTTGTGGCATAACGGTGATTATCACAGATAATATTTTCTTTGTACGCCAAATTACGTTGAAGGTGCAATCTGGGACCTTTAGAAGGATCTCTTGACCGAAATGCAATAACTATATTATCAGTGGTGTATAAAGACCTTACATAATGAACTTTATTGTTTTTATTACATTAGAATGAGACGTTTTTATGTACGGGTCCCCATTAAGTCGCCGCAATGTTTCTACAGTAAACGGACAAACCCACATTACACCTTTAACCTCCTAAGACTTGGATGTCCACATTTTTCTGTAGTTTGCATCATAATACTTAATTTTGTGTAACTGGACAATTACACTTCTTCATGTTTAAAGAAAAATATTTGGTTATTATATTTATTGGTTCTCTTTTTTCTTAACCCCAAATAGCTGGAAGAAATCTGAAAAAAAAAAGACAAACCAAAGCTCGGGTCTTAGGAGGTTAAGGGTTTTAAAGTGAAGCAAATGTGAAGCTCATATATTTTAAAAGACTTGCATGATTTTTCCATTAAAATGTGAAATAAATAAAGTTGTATAATCATGATTTTAGTGTGTTAAGTTATGATACTAGTTGCCCATGACAACTTAATTCTGTGTGTAGATGTAACAATCCTTTTCTTCTGTCCTAGAAAAGTTACTGTATTTACTGACTTTACATCCTTATAAAAAGGAGTTATTAGATGATAACTGCACAGTTATGTTGTATGTAAGCAATAAGGTACCAGATGCTATTCTGTAGGTCACGGCTAAAGTGCACGACGCAATGCGCAGTCAATGCAACTTATTCACCTGTGACTTATTTACGGTACAGCACTTGCCTCGAGCACCTTATTGCTTATATAAAACTGTTACTATACAAATATTAAAGCAAAAATATGTATCATCACAACTTTCTTGAAGTAAAATCACTAAAAGCCAGAAACAGAATGTTTCACATATTCTGTTTCACATTATCGTAAGTTAAACACAGCTATTGATCAGAATCAAGGACTGGAACTAACTATTTTTTAGGTGAAATCCAACCAGAAGTGATCATCACTATGCCCCTTTCCCTTTGAAGATCAAACCTCTTGATGTGTAAACTCTGAATAGAGCGATAAAAACAACATAATTTTCTCTTTATCTGAAGTGACTGTTTATGCAGCGTCCCTTTCCTTTAACAAAAGCACAGTTAAAGGAAAACACCACCCTTTTTCAATATTTTACTATGTTCTTACCTCAACTTAGGTGAATTAATACATATCTATCTTTTTCAGTGCGTGCACTTTTAATCTTTGTACAGCGCTTTGTGAATGTGTTAGCATTTAGCCTAGCCCAATTCATTCCTATGGCTCCAAACAAAAGTTTTATTTTTTGCCACTATGGTTGTGATACCTACTCGTTTAACTACTCATGTAACAGTCTTTAAATAGGGAAAACATGGAAGTGTTTGGTGGCTTCTAAATTCATCCCTGTTTGGATCCTAAGGAATGAATGGGGCTAGGCTAAATGCTAACACATTCACGATGCGCTGTACAAAGATTAAAATGCATGCATTGAAAAATTGTGGTATTTTTCTTTAAATGTAAATTAGTTGAATTTTATCATGTACATGTGAACATGTTAAAGTAGTGAGGCTATATTTTTAGAAGCATGCGTTTTTATTATTTAACATGCTGCCCAGTGTAATTGCAATTGCAAATGTTTCAATCGAAATGATGATACAAACGCTTTGAACCTGGAAGCACATTTACAATTATAAACTTGAGCACACTCTCACACCCTTTCCTGTTTTTACTGTTCGTTTAGCTCATCTTTCATTTCTTGTTCTCTCTTTTACTATTGTTTTAAACTTCTTCCCTATTTTGTAATCAAGATCAGATTTAAGCATCCAGACAAAAGAAATGGCTCACCGATAAGGGCCGTCGCTCTGACTCTGTGTTCGGCTGCTCTGGTCTAGGCTCTGGTATTGATTTCACTGATAGCTTGTGTAGGTGTTGAGCATGTACTGTAGGTTCTGCCTCAAAACCCAGCAACAGGGTGAGCAAGGGGCATTTGAAAAAACCACCTACAGAGTGGGAGGACTGTTTCTAGATCAGTTCTAAAAGTAGCTTCGAATGAGTCAAAACAGGACAGTGTGTGAATAACGATACTGTACGAATACTGCATTTCAAACTGACTAATCTCAATTGTTTCTTATAAACAATCAATTCAAAGAAAGTTCACATGGAGATATTTGCTTTCCTGCTATACACTGTCAGAAAAAAATGATAAAAAAGAGTTCATATTTGTACCTCATCAGAGGTACATATTGGCATCAAATCTATTCATATATGTACCTAAATAGGACAAGTTAGGACATTTTAAAGGGTACTGCCCCAGTGACAGCTTGGGACTATTTTTGACATTTTTTTTTGACAGTCACATATACATTCCTCATATGTATCTCCATAATAGTTTTATTAACAATTTCACAAAAAGATTTCAAGTCTTTTTCATAAGATTCATCCAATATCAAAACAATGATTTCAACTCCACCGAGTTATATCTTCGTATATATTATTATATGACATCCTTCTGTTGTTTCTTTTATATTTCACCAAAGGAATTTTAGCAGAAATAGATAATAATTCTACGTTTCAGGCAGGTTTTTGAACGCGTAAATCACAACTTCAAAACCATGACTCAATCTAGTGCGAGTTCACGGGTGGGAAGTCACAGGTTTGACCGCCGTTCCAGTGCACTTTCACGGGTAGAAGGTTGGAAAAACACGGGTTACAGGTTGCCTGGAACGCGGCATAAGTATAACATAACCGAAACAAAAACATTTTCCCCGGGGGTGTTTTTAGTACAGTACCTATAAAAGGCCAGTACTATGCAGTGGGTTATTATTTAGACTGGTGTTGGTGTGTTGTGGGGGGGTCGGGGCAGGGAAACCCCGCCGGAGCCCCGTCCCTCTTCCTTCCCAAACACCCACAAAACAGGAAGCAAAGCTGTTCTGAAACAATAGGGGTACAAAAGCATACGCTGTAGCAAAACTAACAGTGGCCAGTAGCATGTGGGAAAGAAAGTCTAGAAGCTCAGATTATAACACAGACATGGACAGAGGTCAAGAAGCAGAGAAAGACAAGCAAAAAACAGGTATTGTGTATTTGAAATTGCTCAATTGCTATTTGCTTTGATACTCCAGAAAGAGAAAATAAGGTGTGTTTATAAAGTACAGAAAGGTATATCAAAGCTGTGTCAGACATAAACAAAAGAAAGAGACGGTAGTTAGTTGTGACAGTACATAGTAACTAAAATTTTGTAAGCTTAAATTCACTTGTAATTGTGTAAAGATTATATTTAGCAGACTTGCTCTTAAATGTGATTGTGATAGGATCACCTTTATCACAGTGCCACATAAATGTGATCGATATAAAGATTTTACTCTGTGGTGGGAGTGGACACCCTCAAAACAAGGGGTTGCTGGGCAAAGATTAATCGCATACAAAATAAAAGTGATTTTTGGCTTAATATTTTATTATGTAAATATAAATACACACACATTCATGCATGTATTTAAGAAGCATTTACACGTGTATATTTATTTATATTTTTATATATTCTATATTATATATAAATAAAATATTCTGAAATAAATATATGTATGTGTGTGTGGTTAAATATACAAAATAATTATACAACACACAAACTCATATATTATGTCAAAAATGACTTTTATTTTGTATGCGAATAATCGCGATTCATCTTTGCCCAGCACTAAACACAAGAGATTAAATAACTGAATGTTTGTCTTCTGTTTTTTTTTTTTAGCTTGTAACGTCACCATCCACAATCGCTGCCGGGACACGTTGCCGAACTGTGTGAAAATGAAACAAAAGGTAGGTGACATATGAGTCACATGGGTTAGATAAAACCACTGAGTAGTTAATTCATAGTGTGGTATATATAAGAGGCCCTGGATGTGGTTTATGAAAATGACGTATGTGATGTAGGTAGCTGATCTATCTCTATCTATCACAATAGCAACAGAAGTTGGCGCTGATGAGGAACAATTCGGCCTATCAGAACGTGACAATGAGGAACAAAGGTAAGAATGTGTTAGAAACAAGGTTTACTTCTCTAAATAAAAGGTTGTGTACATGTTGTCTGAACTTTATTTTTGTCCATCTGAAGCACATTTAAAAGATAGACCCAGCTCAGCCATTTACCCTTCAGACAGTCTTCGGCAGTCACTGCTCGGTGCTCGACGCGGGCGATCTTCTCTCTTATTGTCCAAAAGTGTCTCAACCAACAACATTGCAGGGTGAGTTGTACAAATAACAAATATTAAACATTAGGAATTGCGAAATGGCATTAGATAATATAAAAGCATTATAATTATGAGCAATAAGTGTGCGTTCATAAGCTTACCTTGGCGGGGTGATACAAAATAATTGGGCGCAATCCAATCAGATGCGAGAACTGGCACTAATTTCTCATTTTTGTGTTTTTTTCTTTGTTTGTGTATGTGTGTTGGACTGTTATAGTTTAATGTAAGGATATTTAAATTGTTATTTATTAACCAGTGTGTTCACCATATTATTATTTTTTTATATATAATTTTATTTATTATTTGTTATGTGTGATTTTTTATATTCTGTTTCCATTATGATGCCTGTCTCTCATTTGTGTTTTGTGCATGTGATTGTTGTGATGCATGTTTGTATGCATGCGCATCATCTTTGTGTTTGTGTGTGCATGCGCGTGCAGGACTCTGAATGATGACTCTCCTCTGGGACTGCGCAGGATTTTGTCCCAATCCACAGACTCTCTCAACTTCAGGAGCAGGACCATGTCCATGGAGTCACTTAACGATGAGGGTGAGACACACAGAGGCTGAATTCATGGTGACGCACTTGGTTTTAATTATATTAAACAAACCTAATGGTACTAAATGAGAGTACTATTCACCTGTTTTTAGGAGAGGGATACTTTAATTCTTTGTTGGAAGAGCTGGAGTACGAGGGGCGGGAATTTGAAGCGGATTCCTGGAGTATGGCAGTTGACTCTGCCTACCTGCAAACCCACCGTAAAGACGTTATCAAGAGACAGGATGTCATTTATGGTTAGCATGAGATATGCAATACATTTATAATGTCTGGGATCAAAGCATGTATAATTGTAACCAGGCCATCTAAAAATACTGCTAATATGCTCTAAAATGGAAACTGATTTCATTTAAAAGGACACCAAGTCTACCTAAAGTTACGTGTTTTACCATGAAAGCGAAATGCTCCTCTGTTGCAGAGTTGATCCAGACGGAGATTCACCACGTGCGGACGCTTCGGATCATGGAGGGGGTGTTTAGACGGGGTATGCTTGAAGAGGTGCAGCTGGAGCCGGGGGTTGTACATGCGCTGTTCCCCTGCCTGGAGCGACTGCTGACGCTGCATACACATTTCCTCAACCAGCTCCTCACTCGCCGCTCCCACAGTCTTCAAAATGACAGCACTAATAATTTCACAATCAACCAGATCAGTGATGTGCTTATGAAACAGGTGTGTGTGTCTGTCTCTGTGTGTGCGAGTTTGTGTCTTTGTATACTGTGTGTCCCTGTGCATGTGTGTGTGAGTCTGTCTGTCTTTGTGCATTTGTGGCTGTATCTCTGTGCATTTGTGTCTGTATCTCTGTGTGTGTGTTTGTGTCTCTTTACGTGCGTTAGTGTCTCTGTTCATGTGTGTTTGTGTCTCTTTACGTGTGTGTCAATGTCTCTGTGTGTGTGTGTCTCTGTGAATGTGTGTCAGTGTCTCTGTGCATGTGTGTTTGTGTCTCTTTACGTGTGTTAATGTCTCTGTGCATGTGTGTCAGTCTCTGTGCATGTGTGTTTGTGTCTCTGTGAGTGTGTGTTAGTGTCTCTGTGCATGTGTGTTTGTGTCTCTTTACGTGTGTTATTGTCTCTGTGCATGTGTGTTTGCGTCTCTGTGAGTGTGTGTTAGTGTCTCTGTGCATGTGTGTTTGTGTCTCTTACGTGTGTGTCCTCTGCTGAAAAAACCAGCAAGACCAGCATATGTTGTGTTTTGGTGCTGGTTTGCTAGTGAACACCAGCTAAACCAGCACCAAACTAGCACTAGCATCCCAAGATGGTCACACCAGCATCCCATGCTGGTCATACCAGCAAGACCAGCATATGTTGTGTTTTGGTGCTGGTGTGCTGGTGACCACCAGCTAAACCAGCATAGACCAGCATAATTTCCATGCTGGTTTGATGCAGTTTTTTTCAGCAGGGTCAGTGTGTCTGTGCATGTGTGTTGGGTCTCTTTACGTGTGTTAGTGTCTCTGTGCATGTGTGTCAGTGTCTCTGTTCATGAGTCTCAATGTCTCTGTGCATATGTGTTTGTGTCTCTTTATGTGTCTGTTAGTGTCTCTGTGCGTGTAAGTGTCTCCGTGCATGTGTTTTAGTGTCTCTGTGCATGTGTGTCAGTGTCTCTGTGCGTCTGTGTCAGTGTCTCTGTACGTGTGTTTGTGTCTTTTTAAATGTGTTTCAGTATCTCTGTGCGTGTGTGTGTCAGTGTCTCTGTGCGTGTATGTTTTTATCTCTCGATGTGTGTGTCAGTGTCTCTGTGCATGTGTGTCAGTGTCTCTGTGCATGTGTGTTTGTCTCCATGCACGTACGTTTGTGTTGTTTTGTGTGTTTGTGCGTGTGTGTTTGTGTCTCTGTGAATGTGTGTCAGTGTCTCTGTGCGTGTGTGTCAGTGTCTCTGTGCGTGTGTGTCAGTGTCTCTGTCCGTGTGTGTCAGTGTCTCTGTGCGTGTGTGTCAGTGTCTCTATGCGTGTGTGTCAGTGTCTCTGTGCGTGTGTGTCAGTGTCTCTGTGCGTGTGTGTTTGTGTCTCTGTGCGTGTGTGTCAGTGTCTCTGTGCTTGTGTGTCAGTGTCTCTGTGCATGTGTGTCAGTGTCTCTGTGCGTGTGTGTCAGTGTCTCTGTGCGTGTGTGTCAGTGTCTCTGTACGTGCATGTTTTTATCTCTGGACAAGTGTGTCAGTGTCTCTGTGCATGTGTGTCAGTGTCTCTGTCCTTGTGTGTCAGTGTCTCTGTGCGTGTGTGTCAGTGTCTCTATGCGTGTGTGTCAGTGTCTCTGTGCGTGTGTGTCAGTGTCTCTGTGCATGTGTGTCAGTGTCTCTGTGCGTGTGTGTCAGTGTCTCTGTGCGTGCGTGTGTGTCAGTGTTTCTGTGCGTGTGTGTCAGTGTTTCTGTGCGTGTGTGTCGGTGTCTCTGTGCATGTGTGTTTGTGTCTCTTTACATGTGTGTCAGTGTCTCTGTGCATGTGTCTCAGTGTCTCTGTGCGTGTGTGTCTCTGTGAATGCGTTAGTGTCTCTGTGCATGTGTGTCAGTGTCTCTGTGCGTGTGTGTCAGTGTCTCTGTGAATGTGTGTCAGTGTCTGTGCATTTGTGTCAGTGTCTCTCTGCGTGTGGGTCAGTGTCTCTGTGCTATGTGTCAGTGTCTCTGTGCGTGTGTGCCAGTGTCTCTGTGCATGTGTGTTTGTCTCCATGCACGTATGTTTGTGTTGTTTTGTGTGTTTGTGTCTCTGTGCGTGTGTCTGTATTTCTGTTTGTATATGTGAATTTGTGTTTGTCACTGCGTGTGTGTGTGTGTCTGTGTGTGTGTGCACCTGTGTTTGTGTATTTGTGTCCGTGTGTGTGTCTATGTATGCTGGTCTTTTCAGCAGGGTTGTGAATGCATTTGCTTACCATCAACCTGTTTGAGAAATTTGTCTAAACACATCTGTTAAGAATTCAGCTTCAAATGTCACATATAAGCACACATAAAGGAAAAAACATGATGTCACGTCTTACACTGAATGTCAATGGAAAGTCAGAGAAAAGCCACTCAATTGAAAGCAAAACACTGTGTCATTCTCTCCGAGTCTTTCAGAGTGGGTGTTTGAAAGCTTCCAGGTGTCAAAAAAAAAAAAAATGCTCACTGTGTTTGTATGTGCGTCAGTTTTCAGGTCAATGTGCAGATGAAATGCTGAAGGCCTACGCCGAATTCTGCAGTCGTCACATGAAAGCTGTCAAACTGTACAAAGAGCTGCTGGCTAGAGACAAGAGACTCCAGCTCTTCGTACGGGTAAGAGGACAAGCGAGATGATACCAATGACTCAGTTAGGGTTTGCATAAGCGCAGCGACTGCTGATGTGACCGAGGCTCCACCTGATCCGTGTGTTACTAGTGGGAGGACAAAACAATGTTAAGTGATGAATGATAGTCGGTGGGTGCGCTAATAGCTTCACGCCTTTCATGGATGAGTGAATCATCAGTTTTACAGGTGTCTCAATTGCACTCCCAATTTTATTTATTTGGAAACACGGTTGCATCCAAACATCCGTCAATGTTCATAAAATGTGGTCTGATCTTTAGCTACGTCACAACAATTGCCAACCCGGCACAAATAATGGCAATAGAAATACGTCAAAGGTATGGATTGCAGCTTTAATGTTTTACATTATGTAAATATTGATTGACTGTGTATATTTCCTAAAAGGGTTAAAATGTATTATAAAACAAATTGGAGTCAGGTGATAACCTAAAGTCCAATTTTTGAGATAACAGGATTGTAAGAGCTATAAAAAATATATTTATAGACTGGGAGAGCCGGATGTTAAAGCAATACCAAAATGTCACTTTGGGGTAACACATTTTTGTCAAATTATTAAATGTCACTTTGTCTGTGAAATGCAGATGAAAGTGATGATATTAGGATTATCAATGTTTGGTTTCAGTCATTGATTTCACTTTCATTTTAATCTTTGACATGACCCTACTTAGTCAATATTAAAGATATAGATAGATAGATAGATAGATAGATAGATAGATAGATAGATAGATAGATAGATAGATAGATAGATAGATAGATAGATAGATAGATAGATAGATAGATAGATAGATAGATAGATAGATAGACTTTTAGATAGATAAAACTTTTAAACCACTTAAACGTCTTGTCGTGCACTAGCCTTGTGATGCACCAGCGTGACCTTACGTATTACACAATCACATCGAAAGGTCATGCATAAACAATAAACTGACCTGAAGACATTAATTAGTATCAGTCCACATACAATAACTTAGGATCAGTCATCTTTCTCCACACTTGTAAACAATGAAGCGGTAGTTTCGCATACCTCATACATCTTGCACTAGCCATGTGACCCACCTGGTGCGTCACATGGCTATTGCAAGATGAGAAGTTGTGGTTTTAGAGTTTTAATTTTTTTTTTGTGAAAATGATCGTTTTGTTAGATAAGACCCTTATGCCTCGATAGGGATCGTTTAGAGCCCTTGAAGCTGCATTGAAACTGCAATTTTAAACTGCATTTAGACTGTCCAATAAAGTCTATTTAATTGAGAAAAATCCTTAAATGTTTTGATTAAAAAACGTAATTTCTTCTCAATTGAACAAAGAAAGACATAAACATCTGTGGATGATATGGCGGTGAGTAAATTATTGGGATTTTATGAAAGTGGCGTAATCCTTTAACAAATATTTCCTGAGCTTAGCTGAGCTATGCTGTCACCATTTATTTTAAAGTTTTGAGCCTTAATCTAAGGAATTTTTGTGAGACATATTCAAGACAAAGTAGATGCTTTTATGAAACGTATATTAAATCTCTATTAAGACTTTGGAGCTATGTGTGAGCAAAACGCTTCTGGGCAAACTGAGGCATCCATTCTTTCTACTTACTGTAACAGTCCATTTATTGTGTTTTTTATTTAAGAGGGCGAGTCGGGGACCTCTGCTCCGGCGTCATGGGTTCCAAGAGTGCATCCTGCTGGTTACCCAGCGCATTACCAAATACCCCGTCCTGGTGCAGCGTATCTATGACAACACCAAAGGTGAGACGGAGAAAGTGTCTGAGGTACATAATCATATAAATGTCGGTATAATGAATCCACACTGAATTCACTACACAATTTCTTTCACCAACGAATGCAACGTGACCATTAACTGGAGT
Organism: Misgurnus mizolepis; assembly: GCA_025389145.1. NCBI lineage: Eukaryota > Metazoa > Chordata > Actinopteri > Cypriniformes > Cobitidae > Misgurnus > Misgurnus mizolepis. The sequence continues at coordinate 14,156,882 of JAIFKI010000011.1, read as the reverse complement.
TCATGTAGTAATGGGTTTGATTCCTAGAAACACAAACTTGATAAATGTATTTTGCGAATAGTGCAAATTTTCTTTGATTTAATGACTGAATGTTGGAATTTAAAAATGGTAGCAAGTTAAAATTCAATTCATAAACTAATTAATTTATTGATTGTGTGTGCAGACAATCCAGAGGAAGCTGCAGGCCTGTCTCAAGCTTTGTGTCACATACGTGAGCTGCTCAGCTCCATAGATCATCAGGTGATGGAGCTGGAAAGGACACATCGGTTACAGGAGATCCGTTCCAAGGTCGACCCGCGTGCCGAGGCTAAACTCCGCTCTGGAGCTTTGTTCAAACCGGCAGAATTTCTCCGCAGACAGTTGATCCATGAAGGGACGCTGCTCTGGAAAACCCCTAGCTCTCGACTCAAAGGTGTGCCACAGAGTTTTGGGGAAAAAAACGTGAAGTTGGAAAATGTGTTTATTTTGTCCTGTTAAATCTTAGAGAGAAATTCATGATTGTCTAGACATTTGTATGTATAATCAAAAACTCATATATTGATATATATATAATCAAAAATTCATATATAGATAAAAGTTGATATACTGGCTGACATGTTCTTGTGTTTGTGTTTCTTTTCTGTTTCAAATTAGATGTTCAGGTTCTGTTGATGACGGACATTTTAGTTTTCTTGCAAGAGAAGGATCAAAGGTTCATCTTTGCCAGTTTGGTAATTAAATATTGAATATTTCTTCCATAATTATTAGCACTTATTTAGTCAAACATCACCATTATTTGTACTTGTACAGTATTTAGTGTTAGGAAACTGATAAAAAATATATACAATGATAACAAGCTAAGTTTAGATCTAAGTTTCACACATTGCCTCTTTTTTTTGCCATAGGATAAGTCGGCAGTTGTTTCGCTGCAGAATTTATTGATTAGAGATATAGCCAATCAGGAGCGAGGATTGTTCCTGATCAGCGAGTCCAGCCCACCTGAGATGTACGAGCTGTACGCTGCATCCAAAGAGGATAGAAACACCTGGATACGGCTCATCCAGCAAACCAGCAGCAGGTATATGCAGTTTAATCTATACACAGTACCAGTCTGTTTACAGTGGTATAAATACATTAAAATGTTCATCATGATCATTTTGTGACACAGCTGTCCCTCAAGAGAAGAATTCCCGTTAATTGAAACAGAAGATAAGGCCCTGCTGCGAAGACTGAAAGGTTTGTAAACTAAAACGCACATACATTTACTTTGCAAAAGTAAAGGTTGTTGATATTTTAAATAGCCACTTTAAACATGTTTGTTTTCATTCATTCAGCTGATATCCAGCAGAAGGACAGGGAGGTGTTAGAGCTTCTTCAGGAGCGGGTGACTTTGTTTTCTGACATGGCAGAGGTTATGGGAGGTTACGAAGTCGCCCTGCCTACTTGTTCCAGAAACCTCTTTAGAGCCGATTCTCCTCAGGCTCCGCAGGGAGAACAACTACTCACTCAGGCCATAACCGAAGGTTAATGTTATAGTAATGATGGATCATTAAAATACAATATTAATGATAATATATTGGGGTGAAGAGGTTTTTGTCGTGCATGTTTTTATGCATTTTATAATTCCAAATATATTTTAAATATTCCGAATATTTTGATTTATCTTTTGAATCTAACCAATTCAAGGCAAATCACAGTGCTTATACTCAGTTATTTATTGAATGTATTTTTAAATCTTGAAATTTTTCTTTTTGCAGTGGACAGGTTGACAGAGCTGCTGTTAGGATCTGATTTCGAGATTTCTGTCCCCTGCAGTTCCAACGGCCACCACAACCACACTGGAGCGCTAGTGATCAGTGCGTGTCAATACAGACTCATGCCTAAATGTGTGAATGATTGCCATCTCTGATTGGCTAAATATCATATATGGCTGACCAATGTGCTTTTTTTTCCTTCTAGATGGGCAAGAGGTGTTAGTCAACGGCTCTCAGGAAAACCAAGCTGCTCAGGTAAATTTATATTTAACTTTTTTATAAAATTTTGTAGCTGTCATTTTATAAAGTAAGGAACCAATTCAATTATTATTTCAAATGGTTAAAATGATGATACCTGTTGAGGAGAGATGTTAAGGGGTTAAAATGTCATATACGTTTACATTGTAGGAGTCATATGTAAGCATTAAAATATATTCAGACTGAACCCCTGGCAACGTGCTAAATAGTGATGGACAATATATTGCAGATGCTAATATATCGGCCAATATTTATTTTTTGTCTCTTTTTTTTCATCGCCATCGGCCGATAAATATTTTCAGTCGGCTAGTAAATTTCTCTATTACTTTAATTTGATGTTTGTAATAAAAAGACACTTAGTGTCACTCAATGTACACCACACCACACTTAATCAAACAGTATCATAATATGTCTGATCCACATTAATTATGTTTTGTAGATATGTTTCAAAACTTTAAAAGGATATGTTAGTACTTTAAAGGGGTATATTTCGAAATGTTATGCATAAATAATATTTTTTTTGTTTCACCAATTTTCTGTTTGTGTGTTATTTACTGTAATAACGTTTGAGTTATCGGCCAGTCTGCCGTACAGCTTTCTTAATATCGGCATCGGCTATAAAAAACACATATCGGTCGACCTCTAGTGCTAAACCTCACAGAACACCTTAGCAACCATTTGGTAACATTCCAAAGCTTCTCAGAACTCCCTAGCAACCACTTGGCAATGTTCTTACTGCACATTGACACGAGATGGAAGTGTTAACGCTTGTCTGAAGCGTGGCCAACAGCCAATCACAATGGCCGCAACACATTCTCCGGTCTTCCATAAACGTAATTGGCTGGCTTCGCCTAGGTTATTTGCATAAGGTGATCTGATTGGCTGACGCGCAAGTTGCCGCTTGAAAAGTTAAGAAATGTTCAACTTCTGCCGCCAGCAATGGCAGTGACGCGGCGCAGACAGATCCACAATTTAGTTTGGCAACGCATGACGTCACCCATTCAAAGTGAATGGGAAACGTTAACGCTTACGCCCCTTGTGAACGTACTGCTAACCTCTCAAAACTCCCTGGCAACCACCCAGCAATGTTGTAAACTTCTCAGAACACCTTAGCAACCACCTGGCTATATTTCAAACCTGTTAGAACACCTTAACAACCACCTGGCAATGCTATAAACTTCTTAGAGCATCTTAGCAACCACCTTGTAACATTCTAAAACATCTCAAACAGTCAGAATTCCATAGCAACTATCTGTCAAAGTTCCTAACTCTTAAAACACCTTAGCAACCACTTGGCAACTTTCTTAAACTTCTTAGAACAAACTAGCAACAAGCGTGCTTAACCTCTCAGAACACCTTAGCAACCACCTGGTAACATTTTAAAGCCTTTCGGAGCACCCTAGTAACCATTTAACAAACACAGCTCATATTTTTTAGCAAAAAATAATAAGACTCAAACCGGCAAAGCCAAAAAGGATACATGGTCTCATATTTACAGATTCCTGTACATATTATTAATGTTTTTATGATATATTCTGCCCACATCTACCTGCGTCACATTACACTCATCATACATTTTTATACAATGTAATAACTATGTTTAAGGCCAGATTGTTTCTTGCTATTACTCCGTTTTTATGTAATCCTGGAAAAAATTAGTCATTTCCAAACCCATCTGAAACTCGACGGTTTCCGTGGCAACCTGCACCTACCAAAAACTCAGCATCACGACTCCGCATCTCTGTTGCTGAAAGCTGTGCCTCATCTCCCCTTTTAATGACACATAACAGACTGTAATATTCAGTGTGTGTACTGACAGAGGACAGCTTGTTCAGCGAACTCGCTCGTTCAGAAATACAGTTGTGTGAATAATCTGAAAATCTCTGTTTCTCTGCAGGATGGAAATGGGAATCAAATGGCAGACAAAATATCTAGTGAGGTAATGTCATTCAGGGCAGGTCCAGACTTTATCTGTGGCTGTTTTAAATGTTATAAGGACACCATTTTATTTATGTAGACTGCATATCGATCTATATGGATTTGTGTTTCAGGGGGTGTCACAAAGGCTGGTTAATCTCAGCGCACAACTACACACTCTGCAGGTACACGTGCACTGCAAAATACAAAATATAGCGCAATAAAAAACACAATCTGTAAAGTGTTACTGAATTAAACATTTACCCTCTCTCAGGGCGTGGTGATACAACAAGACTCCATCTTAGAGCTCACCCTACGGGAGAACCCGGTGTCTCCAGCCACCACAGTGTTTCGTACGGTTCGCTCTCTGTCCCGGGATGCTGCGAGTGACGTAGGCTCGATGGGCGAGCTGACGCTGCTGCAACGGCAACACAGTCTCTTACAGGAGGAGCTTGTGCGACTCAGGGTAGCTGAAGGAAAACTCAGGGAGAGCGAGAGAGCAAGAGCCCTGTTGGAAAAACAGCTCAGGGATCTTAAGAGCAATAGTGCCGCTCCAGTGGACAGTACTGGAACTACAGGCTCACAGGTGAGATTGTTGAATGTTTTTACTCACAACAGTTTGATTTCACATTGATTTCAATATTTGGCCATAAGAGACAGTAAATATATTAGGGTTATAGTTTCACTGAATATTTTTTTACATTATGTAGGATGATTTATGTAGTAAAAATGACTGAAATAAAATGAACGAAGGTTGCCACCTCTTTGTCTAGAACAGGGGTCTCCAACCTTTTTGTGAGCAAGGGCTACCACAATGGATAAAACAATCTGAAGGGCTACTTTTAGATATAGTCTACTCAAAACTTTTTGGTTTTACTTGAGGATTTTATTTTACTTGTTGATATGTTTTATTATTGTTTATTACACGGCTCTCTGGAATGCTTGATTCTGATTGGTCAGTTGAGACATTTGCAGGTTCGTTCTTTTCGAATAATAACCGCTCCAAAATAATAACGCATAGCCGGTACTACTTTTACGAGTAAGATCGCTCCGCGCCAATAAAGATCAATAAAGATTACTGTCTGTTTGGCGCCATCTTGTGACAAACACTGGACAACCACGACAAGACACAGACAGCTTACTGAGACTGAACTTGACAAAATAGAGCATGACAGCTACGAAGCCAACACACAAAAAAATACAGAATGGGCATTAAAACTTCTCAAAGACTGGCTAAAAGAGAAAAAATGGAGACAGACAAGTATGAAGCAGAGGATCTTAATAAGGTATTACGATCATTTTATGCATCTGTGCAAAGTTTCGCGGAAGGATAAAAATGTTAATTTAAAACAAATATGCCAATAAAATGTTTCAAAATCATATTCATGTCCAGTTTTTTTTCTTATGTGACAAGTAGCCGTGTAATAAGCGGGATAATGTAGAGTCAGCCGGTAGTTATCGGGAAATAAGCCCCTTCAGTGTGATACAAGACCCTCCGCTTCGCGTCGGGTCCTGATCACACTGTCGGGGCTTATTTCCCGATAACTACCGGCTGCCTCTACATTATCCCTTACTTAAAAAAAATTCATACATTAAAGAAGCCAAGCTAATATAAAAGATAAGTAATAATTATAAATATTACAATTGAGACACTTAATAGAATGTGCTTTGGCGGGCATCTCACAGACTCTGGGCGGGCAATCTGGGCACCATTTTGAAGAGCCACTGGTCTAGAATTTACAATAATGTACACTTGTTGTGCAGAGAAAATCTTGCAGTTCGCATTCTCCTGTATGTATGATGTTAAATATGTTGATTTTTAATTATTTTAAACCATTACTTTAATCATTCTGACCTCTTTTTAAGGCCCCACCCACTCGCAGAGAGAGCGATACAGACGCCAACGCTGACATCCCATTGGTCAATCAGGAGTCTATGGACCAATCGGATGGCTTGCAGGAATGCAGTGACGTGGAAGTGGACGTGATATCCGATGATGATGACGATGATGATGATGACGACGACCAGGTGGATTCTAGGAGGTCTCCTCGTTCAGAAAGTCCCAGAGGTCAGTAGATTAAAGACTGAAAGACTCAAAGACTAAAATCAATGTGAAATCAAACTTTGATGCCTCTATCTCATAATTATATTTTGAGACTTAACCTTCCAGAAAGTCCTTCCAGAAAAAGAGTTTTTTTGTTATTGTTGCGGGCAAAAATCCTTGATCTTGTGGCACGTTTTCTTAAAAAAATGATTGAATATGCGGGATATTTATGCAATTTTATGCGATGAAATTGGGGGAACTTGCAAAAATTGTGGGAACTTGCAAAAACTGTTTGCAGCTTTTCGATGATGTTCACATCACATAATCATGTCATTTCATAACGTTCCCATGGGAACAGGTAAATGCAACATTTTTCAACTTTCTGCTAAGATATATGTGATTTTTGCTACGAAAATGCGGGGATTATGAAATCATGCAAGCTCCGCATATTTTGCGCACAGAAATCTGAAATTGATGCTGTGAAAGTACGATGTATTTGAAAAAAATGTGCCCCCCCCCGCATAAATATGCGGACTTTGGCTGATTATGCAATAATAAATCATGTGATCGCATATTCGCGTCTTTCTGGAGGGACCGACTTAAAGGGATAGTTCACTTTAAAATGAAAATTCTGTCATCATTTACTCATCCTCATGTTGTTCTAAACCTGTATGAATTTCTTTTTTTCTGATAAACACAAAAGAAGATATTTTGAGAAATGATGGTAAACACACAGCAGTAAGTGACCATAGACTTCCATAGTAGGAATAAAAAAATATGATGGAATTTAATGGGTAGTACCGTCAACTGTGTGCTAACCATCATTTATCAAAATATTTTCTTCATCATTTATCACAACACTTCCAAAATATTTTTTCCTACTATGGAAGTCTATGGTCACTTACTGCTGTGTGTTTACCATCATTTCTCAAAATATCTTTTTCGGTGTTAATCAGAAAAAAAATCATACAGGTATTAAACAACATGAGGATGAGTAAATGATGACAGAATTTTCATTTTAAAGTGAACTATCCCTTTAAGCATGGACTAGATAGGGTCACAAATTGATAAAATGTACATTTAATATTACAAAATAGCACATGAGTTGAGGTACCATTCATGCTGAAAGCAAAAATTACATGCTGTAGTTTAATACCTAGGGTTTGAAAAGTGGCATTGTATGTATGAAACAGTGATGTTTGCCTTGGTAATCCTCTTTAGTCAATAACTTGAAATTAACATTACGGTGTAGTTTCCCGGACATGGTTTAGATTAAAGGGATAGTTCACCCAAAAATGAAAATTCTGTCATCATTTACTCACTATCATGTTGTTACAAACCTGCATACATTTCTTTGTTCTGATGAACACGAAGGAAGATATTTTGAGAAATGTTTGTAACAAAACCATCCGTGAACCCCATTGAATCTTCCTTTGGGTTAATCAGAACAAAGAAAATGTATACAGGTTTGTAACAACATGAGGGCGACTAAATTATGACAGAATTTTCATTTTTGGGTGAACTATCCCTTTAAGCCAGGACTAGGAAATAGTTATATTAGGACATTTAAATCGTTTTTACAAACATATATTTAAAAAACATTACTGGTGTATATTACTGGAGACAAAACAATGGCACTGAGATATTTTAAGATAGTGCCACTGTACGCCATTTTCAGTTAAGACAACATACATTTTAGTTTGGGTCAAGACTCAAGCCCTGTCCCGGAAACCACCATATGAGATGTTAAAGAGGGTTATGTTTTATAATAAGGTTTAAACATGGATTCATGGTGTGTTTTTCAGCATAGCATCAAAAAATCTGATATTTTTGTATAAAATAGTTACATATTCAACAGACACATTGTGTATTTTAGCTTCTCCTGAAACCACATGAACTTTGACACTCTCTAACACTCAAGCAGCCTACACACACGGTTATGCAACCAATTCATTGCCACACACACACACACACACACACACACACACACACACACACACATGCATGTTGAATTTAGCATTACATAACACCCACAAATACAAACTTAAACACACACTCACAGTCGTGAGAACTCCTGGGACCAAATAAATACACTTATTAATGTAAATGATTAGATGTAGATACTGTATGTGTGTCAAAGGTGGATAACGGAAGTAATAGCAGGATAAACATCTCTGACTAAACACAACCAGTAATCACACTCATTATGATCTGAACAGTCATAGCATCATATACATAAATATATATCAACAGAAGCCTTGACTTTAACAATCCAAACTTTTAAGAATTAGTTTATACACTCACCTAAAGGATTATTAGGAACACCTGTTTAATTTCTCAGTAATCCAATTATCTAATCAACCAGTCACATGGCAGTGTGAACGAAATGGGAAGAATGGGAACGAAAGGTGATTTAAGCAATTTTGATCGTGGCATGGTTGTTGGTGCCAGACGGGCCGGTCTGAGTATTTCACAATCTGCCCAGTACTGGGATTTTTATGCACAACCATTTCTAGGGTATACAAAGAATGGTGTGAAAAGGGAAAAACATTCAGTATGCGGCAGTCCAGTGGGCGAAAATGCCTTGTTGATGCTAGAGGTCAGAGGAGAATGGGCCGACTGATTCAAGCTGATAGAAGAGCAACTTTGACTAAAATAACCACTCGTTACAACCGAGGTATGCAGCAAAGCATTTGTGAAGCCACAACACGCACAACCTTGAGGCGGATGGGCTACAACAGCAGAAGACCCCACCGGGTACCACTCATCTCCCCTACAAATAGAAAAACAGGCTACAATTTGCATAAGCTCACCAAAATTGGACAGTTGAAGACTGGAAAAATGTTGCCTGGTCTGATGAGTCTCGATTTCTGTTGCGACATTCAGATAGTACAGTCAGAATTTGCCGTAGACAGAATGAGAACATGGATCCATCATGCTTTGTTACCACTGTGCAGGCTGGTGCTGGTGGTGGTGTAATGGTCTGGGGGATGTTTTCTTGCCACACTTTAGGCCCCTTAGTGCCAATTAGGCATCGTTTAAATGCCACAGCCTGCCTGAGCATTGTTTCTGACCATGTCCATCCATTTATGACCACCATGTACCCATCCTCTGCTGGCTACTTCCAGCAGGATAATGCACCATGTCACAAAGCTCGAATCATTTCAAATTAGTTTCTTAAACATGACAATGAGTTCACTGTACTAAAATGGCTCCCACAGTCATCAGATCTCATCCCAATGGAGCATCTTTGGGATGCGTTGGAACGGGAGCTTCGTACCCTGGATGTGCATTCCACAAATCTCCATCAACTGCAAGATGCTATCCTATCAAAATGGGCCAACATGTCTAAAGAATGCTTTCAGCACCTTGTTGAATCAATGCCACATAGAATTAAGGCGTTTCTGAAGGCGAAAGGGGGTCAAACACAGTATTAGTATGGTGTTCCTAATAATCCTTTAGGTGAGTGTAATTTCATTGGGTAACGAATATATGTTTATCAAATACTTTCGCTTCAAATCTGCTTCATCCCAGCCTCAGGCCATTCAAAAATACAAGTCTGATTAAAAAATGCTCATTTACAAGAAAACAAGGAGGGTTATATTATAGATCACATATTGCAGTATAAATAAAAGTGTAAAACTTTTCATAGTTGTTAAATTCACTTATTCACTTATTTTTTCTTTTCCAGATTTACAAGACATTCCCGAGGAAAGCGAGTCAGCCGTGGATTCCCGGGGACCCTGCGATTCACACTGCTAATATTTTTCAATTCTCAATAAGACTGACCTGTGTCTGAGAGGAACGGACTCTAGACTGAGATAGTCTTCCTCCTAACAGGACAAAATAAATCATATTTAGTGAAAATTCATTTCATTGTACATGTACAGTATTTAGGTTTATCCAGTAATTTTGCTTAAAGCTTCTGTGTGGATGTTTGCGGCATGTTAATATTCAACATGCCTTCTTTTGTGTATTATATGAATCATATGGCGTTTGACATCCATCGACCAATTGTGATTTGGAGATGGAGTCATGCACATGGGACTTTGCACTTGATAGCGGAATGAGACAGTTTTCTTAAAGTATCTAAATCAACCAAATGTAACTGTTTTATGACCCAGCTCTCAAGGGTACCTGCAGTAACCATTCAGATTTTATACGTACTGTATGTGAGATACTAACACATACTCGTAACATATATATGAATATATATATACATATATATGTTTTTGCTGTATACCACAAAGCTAGAATAGAGCTTTTTTAAGAACGTAAAACGTTTTAGTTCTTTGTGATGCTTTATTTTAAATTTATTTATTTTCCTTTATTTTGGTCGGAGAGATTAAATGTTAATTGAAAGCTTAACAAGCGAAAGAAGTCATAACTTGAAATGCAACAATGATCCGCGACCAATTTCTACAGAATGGCTATTTTATGGACGTTGTTGTAATAGTTTAATGATCGCTAGGTTTGAACAGAACCGAGGGCTCTTTTATGATAAAAAAATATATTGCAGTTGACTGCAATACATAGAGATATATTTGCATCTATAGCAAAGAACTTAATAACCCAGGAAGGTTTTTTCGATTGGTTTCTAAGCCACAAGTGTGCGTTTGTTTTGTAAATGCCAGATGGTTTATCGACTGAAATGTATCACAAATATCTGCCAGTAATTTCAACTTGATGTGTCTTACTACGATTTCATTAATTCTTTCAGTTTAGTTAAGAATGTTTTTGCAACTACTTGACTTTGTGCCAAAATTTCTTGACTGAATGTTGCTCAAATGTATTATGCTTTTATTCGGTTCAACATTTCAGGAAGCAGCCTCTTAAGATATTATTGTAGGATGTCGTTCTTCATACTGTAAAGCTGGACAAAACATAGGATTTATAGATGTCACAGAAAATGTTTGTATGGAAAATGGGATGTACAAAGTTTATACAATGTTTTCGATATTGAAGTGGATATAGAAGACTGTTATTAAGACTGAGTTAAGGAATTAAAACAGTTCATATACAACATTGTTGCATGGGCTTGGCTGTAATATCCTTCATTTGTACAGAAATGTGTACATGACACATCCGCATGTTTTTGGAATAACAGCTAATATTTGGACAAAGTGGAAAAAGTGTTTTAAAGGGCACATATTATGCAAAATCCACTTTTACAAAATGTTTGGACAAAAATCCACCCTCAATTTTTAATCCCATAAAGCCAAAGCAGTCTCATTAGATATGATTCTCATGTTAATGTGACATCACACTGATAAAGCCCCTCCCCCACGGCCACTGACTGGCTGGTTAAGCTTTTTTAAATGTTTTTTTAGCACATTATAGCACCAATGGTGCTAAAGATACTATTTTCTCAGACTGTATTTAGTGGTAGCTCATTTGCATTTAAAGGGACACACATAAAAACTGCGCTTTTGCAGTGTTTGGACATGATATAACAAATGATCTGTGGGGTATTTTGAGCTGAAACTTCACAGACACATTCTTGATACACCTGTGACTTTTACAACTTGTTAAAATTGGCATAATATGTGTCCTTTAATCTGACATAAATATCCTACAGCATGCAAGGTAAATCTTTAAAACTTTGTTTTGTGAGTGCAGAGTGCTTTACTCGGCTAGTGTGTCCACATATTTTACAAAATAAATTTTTAATGCCATATATCTGAGATCCATTCCCAGCAGATCTTTCTTCCTGGCTACCAACTAATCCATAAGACAATGTCAGCCAACAGATGAGTATTAATAGCTTGATGGCACAGCATAGCTGGCATTTAAACACACACACACACACACTTATATTCTCCTCATCCATCACTTTACTGTTCTCAGCAGTGTGTGTAGGAAGAATATTTTTAACAAAAGCAAATAGACAGATAATGATGTAGGTATTGAAGAAAATGTGATTGCAGTCCGACAGAACTACATAAGATTTATGATTTAAGTGCTCCGATTAAAAAATTCTGTCATCTTTATTCACCCTCAGTTTGTTACAAACCTGTATAAATGTCTTTGTTCTGCTGAACATAAAGGAAGATATTTGTAACAAACCAAGAAGCAGGAGCACCATTGATAGTAGGAAAAATAATACTATGGAAGTCAATAATGGTCAAAAATTGTTTAGTTACAAACATTGCTCAAAATATCATCCTTTGTGTTCAGCAGAAACTTTACAGGTAAAAACTTGAGCGTAAAGAATGACAGAATTTTTTATTTTTGGGTGAACTATTCCTTTAAAGTTTAAAGGACACCTATTATGCGCATTTGTACAACATGTAATATAAGTATAATGTGTGCCCAGAATGTGTGTGAAGTTTCAGCTCAAAGTACCCCACAGATCATGTCCAAAATGCTCCTGTTTGGGTGGGAGCAAAAACGCGCTGTTTACGTGTGTGAATCTTTAAATGCAAATGAGCTACAGCTCATCACTCCCTTACCAACAGACACAGATCTGATTCCTGTGAATGCAGTCTGAGACAATAGTATCTAACTATTTATATATGGCGGACAGCGTACAACTCGTAAGGGGTGGAAACTATTGTAATGCAGGACTGTAAGTCAGTGGCTGTGGGCGGGGCTTTATCAGTGTGATGTCACATTAACAAAAGAATCAAAATGGCATGTCTAATGAGACTGCTTTGGTTTAATGAGAATTAAAACAAAGTGGATAGATTTTTTTATTGTATGGTTGCCAATACACATTTATGTTCGTACACCTTATAAAAGTGGATTTTGCATAATAGGTGCCTTTTAAAGCATCGCTTACTAAACGAAATATGTAAATCCATTTGCATTTTAAAGGCATTTACTTAGTTATGTTTAATGCTGCGTTTACACCAACTGCGGTAGAGGCGTGAAGCGCGAGTGATTTCAATGTTAAGTCAATGTGAAGACGCGTTGACGCGCGTCAGGAGGTCCCTCGGCGCTAAAGAGGCGTTCGGCGCAGAAGATGCGTTTCCGCCTCTTTCGCGCGTGAAGCTCGCGCGAAATCTAAATAATAAAATATTCAAATATTCTAAATAATATAATATTCAAATATTTTCAATAATAAAATATTCAAATATTTTAAATAATAAAATATTCAAATAATCTAAATAATAAAATATTCAAATATTCTAAATGATATAATATTTAAATATTTTAAATAATAAAATATCCAAATATTTTCAATAATAAAATATTCAAATATTTTCAATAATAAAATATTCAAATATTTTCAATAATAAAATATACTAATATTCTAAATAATAAAATATTCAAATATTCTCTAACTAATTAAATATTCTAATATTCTTTAAACAATAAAATATTCAAATATTTTAATTGAAAAAATATAAAAATTAAAATTTAAGAAAAAAAAAAAATAAAAAATAAAAATAAATAAAATTTAAGAATAATAATTCAGTAATTCAATCTTAAAACTAATATAATGTTTATTTGTTCTTAAACAATGAATTGGAACCTTACCATGGCCCTATGACTCCGAATAGAAGCTCACTTAACCTGACACCATGCATTGTCCTTTGAGATCAGAAAGTGCAAAAAACTTCAAAGGCCCTGTCCCAAGCGGCACACTCCCGACTTGTGGTCCTCCTCAGAGTCCACACTTTGATGACATCATGTAGTGCAGACTTTAGGGACCCTTGATGCGAGTCCACATGGGTGGACCGCAGTCGTATTTTGGGACGGACTCGAGCAGCACGCCAGAAGTAGGAAGAGAAGTTGCCCGTCAGTGTGAACTCCTCCCTTCCATCGTCTGATTGGACTTATTACTCTTTCGCAAGGACTTCTGGGTTGGTAAAGTGCGCGAAGCCTGCTGCAGTCAATGGGGCAAAGGGGGCGCTGATGAGCACACTTCGAAGCATAAAAATGAGAGATGGGACACCCTATGGACTCGTAGACTAAGCGAGCAAGCGCAATTTAAGGCCACGAGACCGAAAGTCCACATGAAGTGCGCCATTTAGGACAGGGCCAAAGTAGTAGAGCATCACTCTTTTAGTTTAATACACTTTTTGTCTAAACTTTTAACTTGTATACATTAACTTTGATCTATTTACTCAGTTAACTCTGTATGGCTCTTAACCCACAGAACACTCTTATATGGCTGCTTATACATGATTAAGGATACCACATTGTCTTGCATTAAAAAAAAATCTGTAAAATGATCATTGTGGTGACACATGAGCCATAAAGGGAAGAGTGCAGATAGGGATGCAAGTAATGTAACACACACACACACACAGAGGGACAAACACCTGTGCCTGTCACCAACACGGAGGCTTTGTCTTATTATAGCTGAAGCTGATCTTTGTCCATTGCCTTTTGTTCTTTTTCCTTTGTCATGTTTGACAAAGTGTCCTGCATGTACATTCACAATGGATTTCATGGGATGATGTGCACAATCTATAGATAAGCAGAATCTATAGGTGAAAACATTTTGATCGAAAAGCTCAAGAAATAACAATACAGCTCTGTCCCATCAGTGTTTATGCCTGTATTAGGTGAGCTATAACAGTGGATGGGCGGGGCTTGTTGGAAAATGGGAGGGGTATGATGCTTCTGATATAAATGCCATCCCACTGTGCCTAGCTGAGTTTGGTCTCTCCCAACTTTACTCCCCCTCTCTCTCTCTTCCTCCACGTACCTCTCTCGACCAGCTCCTGTTCCCAGGGCACGGCTGCCCACCTTTGGTTACCCACAGCACAGTGCCACTTTCCTCATCTATTTCTCCTACCGTGAGCCCTACCCACCGACGCCAAGATGGAAGCCGTCAAGAAGAAGATGATGATGCTCAAGCTAGACAAGGAGAACGCTTTGGATCAGGCCGAACAGGCAGAGACCGATAGGAAAGGAGCAGAGGACAGGAGCAAACAGGTTAGACTGATAAATAAGTGCCAGAAAAGTCCATTTCAAGAGGTTAAAGCTAAAGGCTCCAAAAATTTTAGGGCCCTTAAAAATGTATGAATGCTTTTGCATAACATAACAAAATTTTAAACCAATGGAATTTATTTGGCCAAAATATAGCACACATTTTATTTAAAAGGTGATCTTAAGGTAGCACTTTGCTAAACTGTATATCTAACCAAACCAGGCGAAAGTAGTTAATAGCTTATAGAAGAAAAACACCTCGGATAGGGTCACCTAGTGCCAATCTGAATGGTAGAAGTGATACTGCGGGCAAGAATGATGTGAGCATGTGTGAATGCGTATTATGGTGTATGATTCATGAGTGATAATATTTCGCACTCTTCTTCACTCCCCGCCCCACCGTTTCTTTGTTTCTAACAGCATGAGGATGAACTCATTCAAATGCAGAAGAAACTTAAAGGAACTGAGGACGAGTTGGACAAATATTCAGAGGCTCTGAAGGACGCCCAGGAGAAACTGGAGATAGCTGAGAAGAAGGCCGCAGATGTGAGTGATGGCCACAGACACACGCAGACAAATGCAGCATCCCAAACGTTACTCCGCCCCCTTCATTCTTCTCATATTTTTCCATGCACTCCTCCACAGCTGACTCTGTCACTGCCCGTTTTTTGACTGTGATGTCAATAAGTCTCTGACTTCTATTGTCTCTGGTGCGTCTGTCCCTTTAAATATAATCTTACTGTAGCCTAGCATGCCCTTCCTCGGTCTACTTTCATATTTTGAGAATAGCACCCCTAAACTTCGCTTTCAACCACTTCAGGTGTTATGTAGACCATCAATTTTCAATGTCTGTAACAAACACATAACTCGCACTGAAAAGGTGACGAAAAGTGATTCAGGCCCCAATAAATAAATAATAATAATTATCTTTATATTATGGTTATGCAATAGAAAAAAACATTTTTAGTTCCCCAAAGAATTTTTAGTCTTGAAAGATTGATTTATTTCTTATTTATTTATATTTTTATATTTATTTCACTGTTAGAAAAAAGACCAAAATATTTATTCCAGCTGTCACTAGGACAGTAACCTTTAAAAAGGTCCTAATATGTACCATTAGGTAGGCCTACAGATATGTATTTCATACCAGTAGGTACCTTTATTTTTTTTAAAGTGTCAAATGCACTGGCTTAAAGTATAATGCTTTTTGGAAAAGCGGGCATGAATATTTATGCTTATATAAATAATAATGCTATATTATATATTTGCCTTTACCTTTCAAGTTTAAACTGACCACAGCATAAGCACCTTAAAATATGTCATTAACTAGACAGCTATAGTGTGCAAGTAGAACTGGCCATTGTGTAACTTGATTCCCGACAGCTAAACTAAGCCTGTGCCATCATACCCATCAACCAAGCATGTCCATCTATTGCTCGTTGTTCCTTTGTTCTCCATATAGCAAGGACACCTGTTGTCATAAAGTTTGGCCTTCATAAGATGGTACTTGTGGGATAAATACAAGAGGCTTTGTATACCATTTCAGACAAAGGTGGACAGGGAACATATCAAACTTTTCAGGATAAGCTCAAGAATAAGTGTTTGTTTTTTAGCTGTAGACTGACAACAACAACAAAAAAAACTATTTGTTTCAATTTGTACAAATAATTATCAAATTAAAATGCTCTGTTATTCATGTTAGGGAGACACGCCATAATACACACCCAATTAAAATGCTCTATAAGTCATGTTAGTACCATAGGGAGAAACACCGTAATAAAATGTTGTAATGTGAGGAGGATTAATTTCTTTCAATCTGGCAACCCCTATAAAGACAGCAAGCAGGAGAACAAAAGCTTGTAGCGGTGGGTGAGTGTGGGTTGCCTTTATTACAGCTGTCGATCTAAAATCTATTTTCATCCCAACCTTGAGTGAAACTTCAGTGCGAAACTATCACTTACCTTTTAACCCCGCACGGTTAGAAAAGACTTTGGCCGAGTTTAGGGATCATTTTAAGCTTGATTCAATTAATCATTCAACATCACGCAGTGAGCATTTGGATACTTGGATACTTTAAACAGACTTGTCTAAAATGGCTCCTGTGCTGTCCGGTGTAGTTATGATAAAATGTTAGAGGTGCAAAACCTGTGTGCACTTCTCTAAAAATATATATATAGCTGCTGTGTGGTTGAACTGAAATAGAAACTGTCATAGATGATGTTTAATCTATAAGGATTATTTAAATCCCACTTATGTATTATGTCTACAGCTGCAGTGAGTTGATATGAGCATGTGTTTATGTGTGTATCGCGGAGGTCAAATGTAAAGACTTTATGTTAAACCTTATCACATTTAACCTTTAAAGGAGCATTTCACCCGTAGAAACATTAATCTTTATTGAAAGCGTGTCATATTTGTAGTCGAAATGTAACATACATTTAGAATTTGGTGCCTATCTGACCGAGAAAAGGGGTGTTTGTAGTCTCACCTCCTCAACAAAGATATTGGACTTCCTTCTTTCAATGATGCAAAATGATGATTTTTACATCATTGAAAGAAGGAAGTGCAAAACAGAAATCTGAAATGATGCACGACCATTCAAAATCATGACTGGGGTTCTAACTATACAAAGCTTAATGCAAATGGGTGAAGTGTCCCTTATATGTAAACAGGCCCACCCTAAATGAGGCCATTGCGTCTCTTATCAACTTGCCTCAGAATGCAAGGGCAAGACAAAATCATTACTTTGCACATACTGTTTTAAAATACGGACACAAATATGAAAAACAAAATTATGAGTACTGTAAATACTGTAAATGCTAGAAAGAAAGAAAGAAAAAAGAAAGCTGATGAATAAGCTACTGTACTGTACTCTATGTAGATCAGTGGATCTCAACCTTTTTTTACTTTAATGCCTTCCAATTGTCCACAACATTTAAAGCGCCCTCCACTCACAGTTTAACCCCATTAAAATATTAAAGAGCTTTGTCTCACCAAAACAATGTTTCTGGAGTATAAAATTTTTATTTTACGTCATCTTGAAAAGTTTAACATTTGTTGAGGGCCCCCTAGTGGTCCCTGCCCTCTGGTTAACAAACACTATGTAGATCCTTTGGCGCCATCGTCTGGTGAAATGAGGGTACAGAAGTAAAATGGCTATTGTCAGAGTTGTTCTGCACTAGTGGAGGAATGCAGGAAGGGAGAGTCAGGAAATGACGATACATGATTTTGCATTATTTCTCTGCAGCTGAATGATTCAGTATCAGTCATCATTCCTATGCCTTAAACATTGCATTAAGCTAAACAGTTAACACCATTTCAATACTAAAACAGTCTTCTTTAAAATGTTTCCAGTACTCTGAAGTAAGAACGTCAGAACGATTGCACATTCTACACCACAGAATGAAATCAGACAGCAGTATTACAACAAAAGTCTTGTTCGGTTTTGCCCAGGCCTGCAAATTCAGCCTGTTCTGGATGCTTTTTTAATGAGCTAATGTTCAGATAATAAAGTCTATGGGGAAATCTCTTACCATTCTTAAAACTTTATTAAAATATTAAAGATTACAAATAATCAATGTTATTACAAGAACACCTCAATGTGAAAAAAATTTTTTATCCTGTCTGTGAAATCTAGGCTGAAATATCATAACCTACTTATTTTAGCATCAAAGTTTGATCTCATGACCTTATTAAAGATATTTTCACAGAATGTTTTTTACATTACGTAGGATGCTTTTATGTAGAAGACAAAGAAATGACTCTTATTTACTGCCATAACACCATTTAGACCGTATAGACAATTGTTTCTATAGAGCCATCTAAACAAACCAGATGCTCCAGTGTTACTTTCTGTCAAATTAGCAAATAAGATATAAAATAAAGCCTATATATATTGCCGTTTTGCACTTATTCAGACAGCATTGAGGCAAACCACCAACGCCATAGCTTGTTCAAAAGCATGGCCACTTTATATGAATCATAAATGATATTTGTAAATAGCCTATGTGTGTAACTGTGTAATTTTTTAGAAAGGTGACAAATCATAGTATTTCCTTTTTTTTTTGTAGACATACCAACCTCAATCTAAGATCAAATCAATGATAAAATGATAACTAACACGAACCTTTGTTTTACATTTGATTTTAGATTTTTTTTATTCTAAACAATGTAGATTTCAGCAGTCTTTTATTATATTGCAACATACTTGATCTTGCGCAATAGAGCTTCCTAAAATAAGCATTAGTTTTATTATTCAGATAAGCAGGCCTAAACTAAAATCAGTCAAACCAGAAATACGTCTTTCAAAAAGCCCTGTCTGATCACTGATCAGACCAAATCTGATAATGTGAGCTACATCCTAGATGACCGTCTGATTTATTCATTCACATTCCTGGGTAAAGGAGTGGTCTGAAATGTCGTAATGATTTGTGCGGTACGTCATCTACCTGGCCAGGACACGTGTAAAACAGGGGGTGGCCTTTCCGTAAAAATTACCCAGGTGGCCCAACTGCTGACCGTAGATCATCTCCGAAACGGGTAGCCACCCATCCCGCTGGGACTTGACGCCGCGCCGCCTCTGATCCAGGATCAGCGATTATACCTCACTTTTTGCCCTTAAACCGTTGGAGACAGGGTGGGGTTGTCCGGAAGTACTCTAAAAAAGGAAGAGTTTAGGCAACTGAGCAAACTGTGTGAAGAGAAAACCCGGGGAGGGAAAGCAAAGACTGCATGACATTTAGACCCATTCATTGATTTGAAAAAGAAACTTGAAGAACTGTTTCGCCATTGAAAAGCATCAAAGCGGAAGCCAAGTGAATTAGGAAAACTTGCCACGTCCTTGCTTCGATTTAAATAAAAAAAGGTTAACTTTAAGACGAAAATCGGGCTTTAAAACATTTTCCTAAACGATTTCATTTGCATCTGAGTCAATTTGGTCGAGGTAGCGTTGCTCCAATCAAAAGGCAAGCGTGCGCGTAACATCTGATCCTCACGTTACTTCCACTCTCGCTGCGTTTGACTTGTTGGCGGGGCGTTGGTGCCTTTGACTTTTTTTCTTCACGGCTCGGTCCACTCCGCTGCTTTGGGGCTGCTCGACAAGAGTCCGATTTATTCGACCACACTACTCCTAAAGTAACACAGCACAATGGCCGGATCCAACAGCATCGACGCGGTTAAGAGAAAAATTAAAGTTTTACAACAGCAAGCGGATGAGGCAGAAGAAAGAGCCGAGATTTTGCAGAGGCAGGTCGAGGATGAGAAGCTTCACAGAGAGCAGGTAAGCGTATCCATACGCTAATTAATTTCACTTTAACGCGTTCTCAATGCGTTGTATTTGCAACAATGTGTCGCGGTCAGATACAACGTATCGCGTTTTCACTTTCACGCCCTTACAGCTATGAGAAGAATTTCCGTAAAAACTCAATTTAATATCTGTTACTAAACGAGTTTGCATCTATAAATGTCACGTGTCGAAGATATATTGGTGCATAAGCTGTTATATATAAGAGTGGATGATTTACGATCTTACAATGTAAGGCAAGGATGGGCCGGTGAGATAGTTATTGCAAAATCTCCAAGCTAATGCGCGTCGAGTCATCTTTACCATTTTAATTGGATCTGCATATTACTTGATAAGATGGGCACCACCTAAAAAAAGATTGATTGATGTGTAAATGCATGTAAATATTTGCGATCTGTCTTTGTGTTTGGATGTGCTAACCGCGGACGGGTTTATCCCATCCTCTCAGTCTCGCACATTGTTTGCCTGATTTTGCGGGTGAGGCCTAAAGGAAGTCACTGAATATTTCGCGCTTAAACATTTACAATCTACTAGTTTTAAAAAGAAAAATCATGAGTTGGGTTGTATTGTCATGTCAATGTAATGCTTTGAACGTCGTGTAGATGTCGGCGCGTTATCATTCGCGTATGTTAACATCTGGGCCATCAGGTGCTCGTCTCGGCACTTTGAGTTGGTGCTCGCGCATGTCACATCTGCCCGCTGTGTCTCTGGCAACTTTTATGAGTTTTGTTTTAATAGACACTCGTCTTGAGTCAACATTTTTTCGATTGAGGTCGCTTATCACTCAAGCGTGCCTTCCGTCTCATCGGCATTACGTGAGATGAACTCGCCCTGCAGACTTTAGATTCCTCAGTCCTTATTTGGAGCGAAACTCCAGTGTTTGTTAGTGGTGTCGTCATATCCGGAAGCCGTGCACGAGCGCTGAGAGAGGCTCATCTCAGCTGACGAGGCGCGGCACTCAACCTGACCAATGAATAAAACTATACACTTGATATCAACTAAATCTTCAGTATTCTAAAAAAATATATATTTTTTATTTCAGTTAACTTTTTTTTATTTAAAACTTAACGATGGGTTTACTACACTAACCATTGTTGAACTGTGGTATTTGTTGTGAAGCCATAGTAACCACACATTTACTAGGTTTCACTACCATAGCCAAGGTTTCACCTTGCGATTTATTTAAACTATGGTAATACAACTGGTTATCAATATGACAAAAGCCAAAAACACTATATACTACATATGGATTTTACTACAGTGTACTATAGTAAATGGTAAGTAAAGTATGCCAGTCATTTTTCCTTAGGGTATTTTGCTGTGTAGTAAATGAAAGTGATACATTGAATATCAATACCTAAAATACCTGGTATGTACCATTGCGGCTTATATTTACAGGGTTGGAGTAGTAAAAATAACACTGGACCATTCAATAATCTGCATGTTGGGTGCTGTACCCCCCAAATTCTTTATGCGATTGGGTTTTTGACTCATGGTTACCAAAATGCCATATCTATAAGACAACTCTGTGTCAGTTGCAGTGAAAAGTGTGCCACTCCGCTCCAAAAATTTCCACACTGTCATGCTTTTCCAATATCTCATTGACTCTGGTTTCCACATTTGACACACATTGCCAGGTCTTGTGGTTTCTTCTTCCAGCTCATACCAATCTTTTCCCATCTTCCCATTCCTTATTTCATGCCACGCTTGTGTGGCTCCCAAAGTTCTCTGGAATAGTTTATCTCCTCCAATCTCATGTTATTTTATTACATGTTTGCGTTGTAGGCTGAGGCAGAGGTGGCGTCTCTGAACAGGCGTATCCAGCTGGTTGAGGAGGAGTTGGATCGTGCTCAGGAGAGATTGGCCACAGCCCTGCAGAAGCTGGAGGAAGCCGAGAAAGCTGCAGATGAGAGCGAGAGGTGCGACCCTGAACACATTTCTCTTAACTAAATAGTCCACTAGTTTAAGACAAATGGTGTTAAACACATACTCTTGACAATTTTGTACATAGGAAATATGGAAAAGTTGAATAAGGAACATTTGTGGAATAAAAAAGAGCTTTTGTGTGCACAATACTATTCAAAATTCATACTTTGGTGTTGATGTGCATTTTCCAGAAACGGGTTTAACGTTCAGACCATTTGAATTTTGCATGATTAATGAATTAAATTGAATAAAATGATACGTTACTCATTACCATTGGATCTTATTCATGGTCCCATCACCAACATCTGGATAAGTTTAACATACACAAATTTACCTTGCTTAAACATGCAATATTGCTTTTGAAACATTTATTTAGATGATCTCTTTCTAAATATGTGTTCATGTGACACATTCTGTACACTGCTAGGTGTGGTGCATCGTACCACACTGTTGTCTAATCAAACACATTGAATCATGATTTGATGGTTTTTAGTCATCCTCTCCACCTCAATTCTCATTGCTTTCTGATTCACTTTCATGTCCATCTCTTTTTTTTCTATAGAGGGATGAAAGTAATTGAGAACAGGGCTCTGAAGGATGAGGAGAAGATGGAGCTCCAGGAGATCCAGCTTAAGGAGGCCAAGCACATTGCTGAGGAAGCCGACCGCAAGTATGAAGAGGTAACGCCTTAAAAATCAACTACATGGCTTATGGACCAAAGCATCTAATATTTTATTGTTTCTTCCTACTAAATGTTATTTTTTTGGTTGTCCGTTACAGGTGGCACGTAAGCTGGTTATTGTGGAGGGTGAGCTGGAGCGTACAGAGGAGAGAGCAGAGCTTGCCGAGAGGTTAATCGCAGATTCTACATCACAATTCACATAAACACACATACTCCAGTGTAGCTCACACATACAGTCCTATTTTTTCCCTCCATTTCCCACTGTGTCCATTTGAAGCTTAAACTCATTGTGCTCCTAGCGTGAGAAAAATGCTCAATTTGCATGACAATAGGAATGCTCTGTCATAACCATAATTCTCCTTAGTGTGCGTGAGTGGTTTCATTGCTTTGACTCCATCTTAAATTCATATCTCCCCTCTCATTTGTGTTTGGGCATGTGTGACCTTTGACCTGACATACCTTCCCCTCCCCGTTCAAACTAACAGCCATGCCAAGCAGTTGGATGAGGAGCTGAGAGCTCTTGACCAGACACTGAAGAGTCTCCAGGCCTCAGAGGATAAGGTACATACCCCGCTTGAAAGATTTTGTTTGTATGTGTTTGACTATTCGGCCACGTATGTGTATATCTGAGACGTGGGGACCACGAGAGAATGTTGGGAATGCGATGCCTGCATCGTAGCGGGATCTAAATTTTGTATGTTTGAGTGACAGACATAGCCGTCAATGAAAAAGAACTCCTCCATCCAGCCCTCTTTAGTCTGTGCTTCAACTGTTTTACCTGGTTTTTCACCTGTCCCTTCATCTTTCCTCTCATCTTACCATTCACTTTTAGGTAGCGTTCTTTTGCAAATCGCATGAGTCGCTAACCACAAAGCATGATAGAAGTGAAAATGCTTGATATGCATGCTTGTATAACAAGCTTCAGACAGTCACCGCGCTTTGTCATTTTTGCCTGAAGCTAAAGCTTACGTGTTCATGTTCCTCTAAGAGACACTTTTTTTTCACAATCATATTCGTGCCTTATTGTGCTTCAGACCAACTCACAACACCACACGCTACTGTTAGAAAACACACCGCAATTCTGGCACAGTGCGATAACACAATTTTTTTTAAAGAGAAGTTCACCCAAACATGAAAATGTATTGCAGACATGCAAACACAAGTTATGCACAGTGCCCTGCCTGGTTTTTCCATACAATGAAAGTGAATTCATTAAAGCAAGCTCCCAAATGTCAACATGACTTCGGTTAGCATTTACATTTAGAATGCATTTATCCAAAGTAAGAAGAAACGCTAGACTCACGTTTTTGGAATTCATCTCATCCATAAATCGTGTGAAAAGTAACCCTATGGATTACTGTTGTGGATTGATTTATCACTTGTATTGCAATGAAGAAATGAAGACTGCAGCTAAGCCTGCCAAAAATACCGACATTTGGTATGAAAATCAATTTCATGTTTGGGTGAAGTATTTCTTGTATCAGATGTCATGTAGACTATCTATAAAGCAATCATTTCTACAGTTTATATGTGTAACATCATCCCGATTACTGTGCTGGCACGACCGGCCTGTCATCTCTGTCCTTTCCCTTCTGTCTCTTTTCTTCTTCCTGTGAAATTAAAATGGCTGCTCTGTATGTAGCAAATGCGCTGAGCTGGAGGAGGAGCTGAAAAATGTCACCAACAATCTTAAGAGTTTGGAGGCCCAGGCTGAGAAGGTAGGGTGTGTGTGTTTGTGCGCGATTTATTCTGCACGATCTTTGGTTTTAGTGTGATTTTGAAGGTAACAAGGGACTATGATTCAATCTTGCAAATTGCCTTCCAGGCAATCGAATATAAGTTCCCTAATAACCAAAGCACCAATCTGACCGGTCATGTGAGCATAACTCTCATTTACAAGTGGCCTTTTGCTCGTGTATGGCTGTATGTCACCGTCCACAGCGAAAGGCCATATGTCGGACCGGATTATGTGGTAGACCGTTACGTCAAGGAATTGCATAAGTTGTCAGCCATATAGAATCAAGCACAACCGGTCAAGCCATAAGAAAATGGAGCAGATGTCATTAGTTAAATGATGCAGAAGTGAATCTAACGAATGCCGTGTTGCATGAAATGACTTTTGGCAGATTGTATGCTCATTTACATATATTTGCAGCGTGATGTGTGTACAGGTTCAGTAAAAACTGAATTGATGAATGGTTATGGTTTGACTGTGTGATGTACATTACATGCCATCTTAATGTGCTGGGACTCAATATCCAAAGATGTCAGTTGCATGTGTATATAGATCAGTATTTCATAGCATGCGATTTAAAATTGCAGTAGCAATAGAGGAGCTTAGATGTAAAAGCCTTTATACGCTGTCTCCGTCAAAAATGAGAATCATGTTAACCAAATCCTCCCTGCACATATTATACGTTCAGCAAATACTTTTGCTTCAAATCTGCTTAATCCTTTGCCTCAGGCCATTCAAAAATACTGGTTTGTTGGCAGGATCCATTAATAAAAAATGTTAATTCATAAGAAACACTTCAGAGGGTTTTGCATCCGAGCTCATCAATTGTCTTAAGTTTTGTTGACCTGTCACACAGGCAATTTCTTTGAAGTGGATGAATTTCGATTTGATTCCCTTTAAAACATTGCCAGTGCCAATTTTACTACTTCACTATTTGGGTGTGGGTAACCAGTTGACCATTCTGACCGCTGATTCTGAACCGATAAACAAAGTAGTGCAGACTGTGGGGTCAGCTCGTTTTGCCCTGACACCAAGTGGATAGCACCCAAGTAGCACATCTGTTCTGCGCCTGTGTGAGTAGATAACTTTCTGTACCAGCAGGTGGCAGTAGTTGGTATTCATTACTCAAAATGGAAAACCGGAAGAGCTAGTGACTTCTGGAATACAAAACGCAAGAGAATAATCGCTTACCAGTTTCCATATTGAGCCACCTACCTGTTTACAGTATTATGTAAAGAATAATTGACACCGGGCCCGTTGAATTATACGGAAATAATACACAACCTAGGTTGTAACATGCGCTGTGAATGGTTATTTTTAAGACATTTGACAGGTAAGGTGTGCGTTTATTGAAAAATAATGCATACCAGTGGAACATTGCTCAACCAATCAGAATTTAAGCATTCAACAGCCTCTTGGTATAATGATTGATAAATTGTTTGTTTAATGATTGATGGGTCACTTCTACATTCAGAAAAACCCAACCTGGCATCCATGTGGAATTATAATCACATGAAGTGAGATGTATCGAAGTGTTCGTGAACTTCTAAGTTCGAAATTGCTCAAGTAGTGTTTGTCTTCGCACGTACCTGTTTTGTTGATGTTGCAGCTGCATTCCAGCACACGTCCTGATTTGTTCAAGTCACAGGCAGCACCTTTACGAGCACAGTCGTGGCATCGCAGGCCTTGCACAACAGCAGCAGGCCAGGGCTCAGCCAGCCTAAAAACATCTAGGGGAAAAATGCAACGTCATGTCAAAACAGACAGCTGCGCTGCTCTTAAAGAGCTGTTGTGGAAAAATGCTAAAGTGACATGAAACTCGGTTTGAAGTGTGCATAGTTGAAATATTCTCACTTTTTTCTCCCCTGACTCATTTTCTTTTTCCCCCATACAGTATTCCCAGAAGGAAGACAAGTATGAGGAAGAAATCAAGATCCTCACTGATAAGCTGAAGGAGGTAACATGCGATTACATGAACATTTGCTTTTTGTCATAGAAATGATGTGTAACCCTGTCTATGAAATCCCAGCTAAAGCCTTATAATCTAATCGAGATTAGGGCCATCAAGTTTGGTTTCAACCATTGATTTCAGTCTTTGATGAAGATATCAAGGTTATATGTTCACAGAATGTTCTTCATGTAGAAAACAGTAAATCACTTAAAGGGACACTCCACTTTTTTCTCATTTTCCAGCTCCTCTTGAGTTAAACGTTTGATTTTTACCATTTTGGAAACCATTTAGCCGATCTCCGGGTCTGGCCGTATTTTTAGCTTAACACCATCTATTGAATCTGATTAGACCATTAGCATCACATTAAAAAATAACCAGAGTTTGGATATTTTTCCTATTTAAAACTTGACTCTTCTGTAGTTACATCGTTTACTAAGACGGACAGAAAATTTAAAGTTGCGATTTTCTAGGCAGATATGGGTAGGGCTATACTCTCATTCTGTAATAATCAAGGACTTTGCCGCCGTAACATGGCTGCAGGAGGCGCAGTGATATTATGCAGCAGCCGAAAATAGTCCCCCTAGTAACTTTCAATGGCAGGGGACTTTTTTCGGGCATTGCGTTATATTGTTGTGCCTCCTGCAGCCATGTTACGGCAGCAAAGTCCTTGATTATTACTTCAGAATGAAAGTATAGTTCCTACCCTAATCTGCCTAAAAAAATCGCAACTTTTAATTTTCAATCAGTCTTAGTACACAATTTAACTACAGAAGAGTCGAGTTTTAAATAGGAAAAAAATCGAAACACTTTGGTTATATTTTTAGGTGCGATGCTAATGGTCTAATCAGATTGAATGGATTTCAAAACGTTAAGAATCAAATGTTTAACTTTAGGGGAGCTGGAAAATGAGCCTTTTTTTAAGTGGAGTGTCCCTTTAAAATGGCTTTAGCTGGGTTTTCACAGACTGGTTTTTCCACCGATAGCCGATTAATCAGAACAATATCGGCTGATATCGATAGTTTGGTGGTTAAATTAACAAAATTCTAAAGATTATAATTTTCTGAATAGTATTCATTCATATAATGACCATTAATATTGAACATTAATATAGTGATGTTTCTTCACATTTTCTATACACAGAGCTTAAATTAATAGCATTTTCCTGTTCTTTTTTTGATTGACGGGATAAAACAACCATGACTATTGGCTGTTTTTTACTATTGGCCAGTAGCCGATAGTGTGAAAAATTGCTTTTAATTGGCCGATATTGGTGCATCTCTAATTATAACACTTTCTTAGTTATGTTTCCATTTTGCATAACAGTTTCTATACACACTGTATACTTAGTACTGCATAAACCGTTTTATGTTTATGGAATATATTAAAGTGAAATGTTGTGTGCTGACCAAACGTGTTTTTTTCTGCCAGGCTGAGACCCGTGCCGAGTTTGCCGAGAGGTCTGTGGCCAAACTGGAGAAAACCATTGATGATTTGGAAGGTACGATTTTCTCATTCTCCTTGCCGCCCTTTTCATAAATTTCCTACAACAAGATCTTCTTTTCATTTTTATGCAACTCATATTCTATGTATAGCATTATCTCCCCGTCTGCTTCCTGTCCGCCTCCAACTGTCGTAATCTTAGTTTTGCCATTTTCCCATTTTTTAAACTTTTTGTTATCTCTCTCTCCTGCTCTCTTCATCATCTGTCCTTCCTCTTCCTTCTCTTTCTTTGGATGTGAACAGATGAGCTTTACGCTCAGAAACTCAAGTACAAGGCCATTAGTGAAGAGCTGGATCATGCCCTCAACGACATGACATCCATGTAAATATAGGCGTGTGCATGCGTGTGGTTTTGGGTTGTGCTGTTGCCGGGTGACTGAGTCTTGCAGCCATGGCAGATTTCGAGTCTCGTGACTGAATCAGTTAGCTAACTTTGAGCTCTATAACCTCAGATCGTATACTTTTAGGATACAGCATAAAGCTTAGCTGCAGAGTTAATAGTTGACCATATTTGTGTTGGTTTTTACTCTTTAAGAGAGTTTGTGTGAAGATTGAAGACTTATGCTGAACAATGCTAATTTGTATGCGCTTTTGTGATTAATGTACTAATGTACTACGGCAATAAATGTGTTTTCGATTTAACTGACGTATTACAAGGCATTTTTAGTCTACTTGTAGTTAGGTAATAATAGGACATTTTTAGGATCGTTTTTGCCGTCTGTTTCAACTAAACTAGCTGTTTTTGTTTCGCCTTGCCGTATGTAAATTACCTTATTCGCCAATAAGTTAAAACGCTGAATAGTTTTTATGTAAATGTGCGACATCATACGTGAATGTCATGGTATAGTCGTGACATCACGACCGTGACGTTACGGTAAACTGCAGGGATAATTGGGAATGATCTGTTAAACGTATCTACTGTGTAGACAAATTAAGAAAATACAGTTTTGCTTTAATGCTCACATTTAGAAGAACTAAAATGATTAACGTTGCTCTTAACAAATGCTTATTTTAACATGCCGTGACTACCCATGCATGGTAATTTAAGGACTTCCTCGTTTTGAAATGGTGTCTCATGAGTCTATGAGTCGTTTACAGATGATGTCTGTTCACAGATAAAGAGTTTCTGGACTTTTCTTTGGCTGACCGTGACATCAAGATGTTTTCCTTCGTCTTCTCCAACTTCTGTTCATATTTGTTGCTTATTTCTTCTCTGGTATTTTATGTACTTCCTGTCTGGTGGATTTTTCATGTGTCTGTTTCTGTAGTGTCTTTATTTAAACTGTTCTGTTTTTGTTTTCTCTGAATGAATGTTTTCATGATCAGTTCCAGTCTCATCTTTACCTGTATTCGACTCTATTCAGAGAATGTTCTCGGTATTGTTTTGTCTCTTTTTGCTTCTTTTTGACCTCTGCTGTATTTTTTTTGTTTTTTGTTGAAGCCTTATCTCTGTTTATTGAAGGGAAGAAAAAAGCTCTGCTCTCTTTTGAATCTCTCCTTGTCTCTTTCTTGCAATGTCATGCTATGTTTATATCAGACCTGCACAGTATCTTCTGTGTATAAGTTTTACTGAAGGTCACACTGAGCAATTAATCAGTCACAGACAGTCAGACCCCCGCCTAGGCCTGTCACGATAACAAATTTTGCTAGGCGATAAATTGCCTCGGAATTTATCGCGATAGGCGATAACATTGATGCTCCGGGACCATTATAATAATGCAGATACACCTTTTCAAAGATCTATAAACTTTTATTTCTAAACAATAAGTAATACTGGAACTGGAAGACATTTTAAATATCCACAAGAAATGAACAAAATAACAGGATGATTGCGTTTTAGGTGCATATGCATGTTTGTCGTGTTGCCACTTTTAAGTGCTACGTTATTACCACAAATGCGACATAACGGCTCGTTCAGGTTTAGTGGTTCGTTCAGGTTTAGTGGTTCACCTCGGTCATTAGGTTTAAATCCAAAGTACTCCCACACTGCAGCTGTAGCGTTTGGTTTTGAAACTTGGCTGTTTACACTTGGTATCAAGATGTGTTTTTGATCAGATCACAAGTGGACGAGAGAGACATATCACATTTACACCTGGTATTTAAATCCGTCTCTTTTGTCCACTTTCGACCGCTTCTGTGCTGAATACTGTGAGGGGACGGTCCGTGAGACGGTGGGCGAGTCTCTCCGCTGTCATTTGAACGCCAGCGGGAGTAATTATGAGTTTATATGGACGCAAACTAATATTATGTCGGAGTCCGCTGCTTGTTTAGCAAGTATACATGCTGCACAGTGTTTTGTACGTTTATATGTTAGAGCTTTCTCTGAATTTTCAGCGCAATTGATGAAATAAGATCGCGCAACTTTCACACGCTTGCAAAATGAAACTGCGGAGATCACCCGCTTTAGTTTATCAATGAAAGGCTAAAATAGCACTGTTCACCTTGTGTCAGAAAAGTCAGAAAAGACGTAAAACATTGTGATCCGATCGATAAAAACGCATGTTAATGACAAGTGTAAACAGCCTCTAGTAAATCCATCTTTTTCTCCAACTCTCGTCTTAACTAGTGTTTTCTCCTGCTACACTTCTCACGCGGCTCTCATCCTCCTCAGTACTCCTACTGTGATAGGCTACGCCAGGAGTCCCCCCTCCCCACACAGATCATGCGACTGACAAATGACTGACGAGGGTTCACTCCTTGTCACTCGTTGCACGGAGCGGTCATCCAGTCTCTTTGGTAGAGAGAGAGAGAGACAAGGAAAACAAACAAGCATGCAAATGTGAATTATCGCGGCCTAAAAAAATGATCGAGCTCATTTTATTTACCGTGCGATTAATCGATTTATCGTTTATCGCGACAGGCCTACCCCCGCCCCTTTCCCCCTTTCAGCTCCAGCATCACAGATACACACAGGGGTGCAAACAAACCAGTGTTGCCAGTTTAAAAACTTTTCAGAGAAGCGCATAGCAACAACTCTAGTGACATTTTGGATAATCTTTAGCTAACTTCTAAATGGATTAGTTTAAGCATTGCGGTTATAAATCAGGAACTTAGCAAATCGACTGTTTGTTGATTAGTGTTTGTTGACTACAAAAACAGAAAATATGTAAATTGTATCGGCTTTATTTAGTGAATAGCAACATTCAGCATTCCAAATTATGTGGGAAACACTGTCTTAAATATGGTTGGATACAAGAATGCCGCACTTTTATGTTTTACAGAACCACATTACAAGAAAATATATTTTGTCTTAAATATCAAAAAAGTAAACTGTGTGTTCTCTGGTTCTCAAACTGATTTTCATAGCTATTTTTGTGGTGAAGCCTTGTCTAAGAATACTTCATAAGAATTTACACACATGTGAAAATTGTAGCATAAAAATACGATAAATATTGATCCTTTTACTGCTAGAACAACAGTAACATGTAAAGTACTCTGAAGTATTTTAACTCGTACATATTTCAAGTATCTGTGAGTGGCAAAACTTTTACTTCTCTACATTCTGATGCATAATATTGCACTTTAATACTCATACGTTAGTTCAACTCGCGCCAAGGTTAGTTCAACTCGCGCCAAGGTTAGTTCAACTCGCGCCAAGGTTGGTTCAACTCGCGCCAAGGTTAGTTCAA
Source organism: Misgurnus mizolepis (assembly GCA_025389145.1). Taxonomy (NCBI): domain Eukaryota; kingdom Metazoa; phylum Chordata; class Actinopteri; order Cypriniformes; family Cobitidae; genus Misgurnus; species Misgurnus mizolepis. The sequence goes on along the minus strand of JAIFKI010000011.1, from coordinate 14,125,322 downwards.
CTCCGTTTTATTAAAGGGGACATACCATGAAAATCAGACTTTTTCCATGTTTAAGAGGCTGTTTACACTTGGCATTAACTCTTTCACCGCCAGCGTTTTTAAAAAAAGTTGCCAGCCAGCGCCAGCGTTTTTCATGATTTTCACCAAAGTTTAATGCCTTCCAGAAAATGTTCTTCTTTAAATATATAAACATACAATATACCAAATGAAAGAACAGACCCTCTGCTTTCAAACAAAAAAAACCGTTTCATCCTACCTTTAGTGGTTCTTTTGCAATCAGCTTTTGAATATGGGTAGGTTTTTGCAAAAACACCATATTTTGAGCAAAAAGCAGAAATAATTCCATTTTTATGACGGACTTTTCATAGAGATCCCATTCAGAGCGATCTTTAAAACAGACACGGACATGCAGCAGCTTGGCATAGGGAAATACTTCCGGTTTTAAAAAGTTGCGGAAGGGCGCCACCTGGTGGATAATAGCGGTATTGCGGAAAGACGGAAAATCTCGTCATTGGCGGGGAAGCGTTTTCTCTTAATTGACGAGAAATCTCGTCAATGGTGGGGAAAGAGTTAACATGCGTTTTCGTTGATCGGATCACAAGTGGACAACGTTAATGTCAGGTGTAAACGGTGTTCAAAACGTTTTGAACGCATCCACTTTCGACCACTTTCAACCACATTGAGGTAGTCGAAACCACTTTCGATCGGATCGCTTTGGAGTTGCGGAACGCAATGTGGTTGAATGTGTTCGAACAGCCACACGCGACCGCCTTCTCTCCGCCCATTTATCTAAACTGAGGTATTAAACACTAATTTTACGTCTTTTTTTTACTTCTGCCGTGAACAGCGCTATTTTTAGCCCTTCGTTGATAAAACTACTGCGGGTGTTCTTCGTAGTTTCTTTTTGAAAGCGTGAAAGTTGCGCGATCCTATTTCATCAATTGCGCTGAAAATTCAGAGAAAGCTCCAACAAATAAACGTACAAAACACTGTGCAGCATGTATACTTGCTAAACAAGCAGCGGGCTCCGACATAATATAAGTTTGCGTCCATATAAACTCATAATTACTCCCGCTCGCGTTTGAATGACAGCAGAGAGACTCGCCCACCGTCTCACAGACCACCCCCTCACAGTATTCAGGACAGATGCGGTCGAAAGTGGACAAAAGAGACGGATTTAAATACCAGGTGTAAACGTAATGTGTCTCTCTCGTCCACTTGTGATCCGATCGATGAAAACACATCTTAAAACCAAGTGTAATTTTATGCTAATTCGCTTGTGCGCGCGGCACATGTGCAAAGCACTTGCCTCTAATGGGATTAACTAATATTGGATATTTCTTTTAATAAAAACTTTTGCAAGTGTTTACACGTCACTGAATATGTAAATATGCTGTTCTTGTTGCTTTTACACGTCGGGTAACCAGCAGATGTCTTCAACACGCTGCGTTTCGCTTAACTCAAGACCAGTGGTTCTCAAACTTTTTCCACTTGTGTACGGTGCATTCCTTCACGCCCCCCCCCAAAGAAAATTTATGACAAAAACTGTTCTACAATTTAACATTTTAATTAAACAAAACATATTATGTTATACAAAGTAGGTCTGTTGGTTAGTAGCCTTATTTTTTTTGACTTAATTACACATAATTCATGATACATGAATGTATTTTGTAAAATGTAATAAAACTGGGGCCCCCCTGGCACCATCTCGCGGCCCCCCTGGGGGCCCCCGGACCCCAGTTTGAGAACCACTGCTCTAGACAGTGAATTTAGTCTTTGTGTAGTAATATTAATTTTGGGCGTAGTCAGTGTGGGAGGAAAAAACATTACGTAGTGATTTACACAACAACTGCATCAGCACTGGATACCTGAGGTAATTTTATGTTATGGACCTTAGCAATGAGCCGTCATTTCAAGTGTATGTGCACTTGAAGTTCAAATAGATTAGATTGGCTGTGAATGGTTTGTTATTCATCAGGTGGGAAAAAATTGCTCCGTGATCCCAAAAATACCATTGGTTATAGTTGTGGTGTGAACTCCACTATTCTCTTTAATATAAAACGTTTTTCAGAACTATTTATAGTTATCATTATAATGTGAAAATTAATCTGCGCTATCCAACCACGGCACTGCCCTTTAGTGCAGAGATCAGCTCATTTGCATTTTAAAAGGACACACCCAAAAATGGCATTTTTTTGCTCGCACCTACAACGTGGCAATTTTAACATGTTATAATAAATTATCTGTGGGAAACTTCACATATGCACTTGGGACACCAAATATTTATTTTACATCTTAAGTTTTGTGAAATGTTCCCTTTAGGTCCTTAAAACACAGCTGCACAAGGGTGAATTTATGATAAAGCTCTTATTCAGTAGCAAGATCTGCAAAGTTGGGTTTATCGTGTTATAATACTAGGGCTGTGAATCTTTGGGTAGACAGCGAATCGATTCGATTCACGATTCAAAGGTTTCCGATTCGATTCAAAAACGATTTTTGCTAACCAGAACGATTCAATTCGATTCGATTAACAATCAAATTAGATTTGATTCGAATATTAACGATTCTGTTCTATAAATATTAGTATACATCTGCATCTTAGCAAATAAAAGAAATATTTGGGAAATTCATGACCATTTAATAGATTTTCAATAACTAAATTCAGGACTTTAGTTTAATAGCTTAACTTCTTAGGACTCAAAATACATTAAAGCAAGTAAACCAAGAAAAATAATACTATTCTACATATTCAATGCACCATAAGCTTTTATTGTAAACATTGCATACATTTCCTGAACATTTAGGAAATACAGCAAAGTGTGTAAATACAGCAAAGTCTGTAAAGGAGTAGCACTTCTCACCTCTGACCCTAAAATACTAACGTTAGCTGCTTTAAGTGCAGGTATGTCTATCTTAATGGCATGGCATCTGCGGAGATGGTTGCTAAGGTTCGTTGTATTTCCAATGTATTTTAACTCAGCTATTTCTACAATGTCTGCAAACTGCAACGGCCTTCGGACAATCTTTCAATTTACTTCGTGAAAACTGAAGTAATCTCAAACCTTTGATCGCATGTTGGCTGGTGTGTTGTTCTCCTTCGTGTCCCTCCATTTGTACACTGTCTTCTGCGTTTATTCAAATGACAGCAAACAGGCGCGCCGCAAATTGAAGAGTAGTGACGTAATCCACTGCTCATTTTACGTCGCAGATGTAACTAATTTCAAATTTATTTATATATTTTTTATTATCCATCGTATTCGTTATATAATCACGATTCATTCGATCTTTAAATATAAAATCGAAACAAACGATTCACGATTCAAAAATCCAGGTTTCAAGATCGATGCATATGCATTGGCAGGATTTGTAATCGATGCATCGAGAAAACGAATGAATCGTTACACCCCTATATAATACGTAACTGATGTGTTGTAAGTCTTAGATGAAGCCTCCGCATACTTGGAATGAATGCTATCTACAATATCTTCCAATGAAAAGTGTCACAGCTGTGAAGTTTTCTGTAGCATTGAAACCTGAAACCTCAACTGCTGTGCAAATAGACAAACTAGTGCCAAAAAAAAATATTTTCAAGTTCCTGATAGCTCAAGTGCTTAAAAAGCCTCTTTGTTCTTCTAGGGACCCCAGATGTTTTCACTTCAAATCTGTTACAAAAAAAATGTATCTGAGAGAACCCTATACAGTTCTAAATAGTTCTTGGGTTTATGTGCTTCAATTTGATTTTTGTCGTTTGTTTCACTTTGGTATCCTTCGGGAATTTGTTTTTCTTGCAGAGAAACTGAGAGATGCTAAAGAGGAGAACGTCAAGATCCATGCCACTTTGGACCAGACCCTGAGCGAGCTCAACAGTTTCTAAAAGCCTGGACCAGGAACACCTTTTCCTCCCCATTCCTAACACCCAATTCTCATCTCATTTTCTTCCCTTCACACATGTGATTCTTTCATTTTCAACCCTGGTTTCTTTCGGGGCAGAGCTCACCAAGCCAACCAGCCAAAATATGGTGCCTCTCGATTTAAAAGTACTTCAGTCTTTTAGGAGCACTTGATAGAGGTTCACATCTCAGAAATGGTGACTTGAGCTAATATATTGGATCCTTAAAATCTATACCCTCGATGGCTTTTTTGGGCGTTCTGTTTTATGGACGTTGTGTGATCAGCACTGCATTAGCGCCGTGTTTATTCTCAACTCCCAATTTATTACTTAAGGCTGATTTACTCACAATTATGTGCCATGAAAGCCATCTTGGAAATGTCATGCTTGGCTTATGATCCCTGGGCAGCGAAATTTAGCCGTTATTGTGATAAAGGATATTTAAGAAGCTTGTGCCTGTGCCTCCCCCACTGTCCTCTTACACCTCTTTACTTTCTTCATTCTGCACAAGTTTCTGCTGCCTGTTTGTTGGTGTTGCAGGTTTTGGGACCAAAACCACATCATGTGGTCTGTAACAGTATGCTCAACCGTGCCGGGCAGACCATCGTCTTGTTTTTTGTTTTTTTTTTATTAAAAGCATTTGCTCCTCTTAGGAGTTTTTGGAGATGGAGTAATATATGTATTCATTTGGGTTTATCCCCCCAGCAGTTTAACACCAAACTTTACCTTTTCAAACCACTATTAGAATTGCTGCACTGTTGTGGGCTTATGGTGGGCATCCTACGAACAGAGGAGGCCAAGTTATGGTTTTTTCACTCCGAATGGAGGCATGTTTAGTTTTCGTTTGCTTTAAAGAGCCATACTCTAAACCAGGGAAGGTTGAAGAAAGAGGTTTTTCTTTACCGTGAGTTCAAGTCAGTGTCACTGCCAGGTTTGAAAGGTCCACAAAACCGTGCAGATCTAAATGTATTATGAACACATTAAATGGGAGCGTAATGTAACACTTAATAGTATAAGGATTTAAGGGGCGAACACGTAGTTTTAACTGGAAAGTGCCCACAATGACGTGTAATCACTTTGTTACTGTCTGTATCTTGTGTAATGATGGCTAAATTCTTTTTTAAATAAAGACCATGATTTTTACTGTCACTTAAGCATTTTGCTGTTTTTTTTCTTTCATGCTTCATACTTTATTTTAGATATCACCTGTAGTGGTTTATATAAGGCAGTGGGCCATTTTGGTGCTTTTCCATTGCATAGTACCCCAAGGTTTGGTTTGAGTCAGGTCAGCTCACCTCACTTTGGCTTGGTTAGCTTTTCCATCGAGTTAAGTAACACTTCGGAGTTGGAGGGATTATAGGCCTGCCGTTATATTTGCGCTGCCTACTGCTGTGACATCATACAAGTGAGAGCGCTGTTGTACATTCATTTATTTTTCAATCCACCACAAAATTTAAATTGACCACCACAAATAGATGTTTGCATATTGCGTTTATCACTACCTCTCGCATGACAGTTTCTGTACAAACACCATGTAGCGTCGGTCAACGCACTCCACTGAGCTTCATTTAAGTTGCATTTAAGCATATATGCGGACGTTTGCGTCGCAAATGTGCTGCCACACACTGCAAGTCTGGGAAAAACCTGTTTGGTGTTCCTGATTCACAACCTGTGGATGTTTTTCATCGCTAAAAGATAGTTTGGGAACTTACAGCAAAGCACAGATGACAACAGGTTTACTCAAGACAGCGCAAGCTAGCATGAAGGTAAAGCTAATCTTTTACATTATAGCAATGATGGTGGTATTGGCGATTCTTTCAGACCAAGCGGTGATCTACAGTGTTTTCGCGTCACGTTTTGGTATCAGCTCGGGACGCTTGGAACCCCTACCAAGGTGGTACTTAAAAAGTATCGGGTACTACTGTACCCAGTGGAAAAGCTCCCAAAAGTAAGCTGACCCAGTGGGGTACTATGCAAAGGAAAAGCCCCAAAATTATAATTCAGATGCACCCCTCATAAAGAAAATTCTTTACTTAAAACAATCTCAAACTAAGAATTTGAATAAACAATGTATTAAATTATTCAATGTAGGGATACTGGTTGGTAGCTTTATTTTTCTCAGGTTAATTACAGTTTTTATGAAATAATTATGCTACCCCTCGCACCATTGTGTGCCCCCCAAGGTGGCCAGCCCCCTTTTTAAGAACTGCTTGTATAAGTGAAGAACAAAATTGATTTTAACCACAAAGTGTTCCAGATTTCAGTTTTATTTATTTTATTTGCTTTATAGCCATCAGTGTTACTGGAAAAATATTTAATCCCAGTTACACTTTTGTTGTCAGTCACATACAGAGTCCTAAATCCAGTGCACATTGCAGGTCTGGGACTCAAAATATAATTTAATTATAATATACATTTAAAAAAATTGTAAGGCGCTGACTGTGTGCGCTCTTATAGGGTCAAATTTCTACTGACACACAATCCAGGCACGAATCATGCTGGGACTGAACACAGAGAAATCTTTAAATTTTGTTATCCCAAAATAGTTCCATGCAATTTATCAGATTTCTTTTTACACAATTAAAACTACTTGGATTAACTGTGTCGGTTGTGCGCTTCCATTGTGCAGTCTAGAATAGTGGATCATTTTCTGATTTCCACAGCAGCCCTTGCCCTGATCTCCAACGGCTCTTGGTCCCAAACAGACAAGGCAGTTTATGGTTGGCCTTCATCACCACAGCAACCGTACATGAATCTGGCTTTCTAACAGCTTCACACCAGGGCGGGTAATCCACAGGCTGCTTTCCGCTAAAGGACAGTAAAGAACGACAGTGTTAAACATCAGCTGTGTTTCAGAGTGATTGTAGTTGTGCAAGTATGCGGTTTGGAAACATACTCTTCACAGCAGCCCACTCCGAAAGGTTCAAAACAAACACACTGGAAACATTCCTCGTTCATCCACATCTCTCCTATGCCATATACACGGCCCTTGTGTTCACAACTGGCTGCAAAGAAAGAAAAAGACACAGTTTAGTACAATAACAGACTTTATTTGCATTTTATCCAATGCAACATTGCATTCATCATGGTAAATCTGTTTGTGTTCCCTGAGGATCGAATCAGTGACCTTTGCACTGCTTACAGATTTATGTTTTTGTTATCATGGTGTTATTAAATTGCATTTATGTGTTTTGCGGATGCTTTGATCCAACACAATACAATGCATTTAAAGGGATAGTTCACCCAAAAATGATATTTACTCATGTTATTACAAACCTGCATTCATTTCTTTGTTCTGCTGAAAACAGAGCCAATATATTTTGAGCTCCATTGACTTCCATAGGTATATTTTTTCTACTATGGAAGTCAATGGTGCTTCTGTTTCCTGCGTCATTACAAATATCTTCCTTTGTGTTAAGCAGAACGAAGAAATGTATACAAGTTTATAGCAACATGATACAATATTTTCATTTTCGGGTGAACTATCCCTTTAAACTATATTTTTAAATAACTAGGCTACCTATTTTTTGTGGGAATCAGATCTCTTGACTGTTGCTCTGATAATGCAATGCTTTACCATGAAACGCTAAAAAGTTCCTTAAAAATAAATGATATATTTTAATATTTCATTTATTTAATATATTTTTTTAAAAGCTACTTTTAATTAAAAGCAGTTTTATCCAAACTGATGACTCAGTCCTGTACCTCTGTGCTGTTTTGTTACCTTTTGCGTTGAAGTAGCATTCACCACTGCTGGACACTGCGTGGCAGGACTGGACTATGGTAACCACACAAAACACAGCCAGTAAAACCTTCATCTCTGTTGTCTGCATGTCTAAGGAGGCACATATTAGGTTACATTACCAATGAATCTCTATTTCACACATAGTAAAAACATAATTGAACCAACTCATTGCATATTTTTATATCTATTGGTGTTGTTATATTATCTATGAATATATTTTATATATTGTTAGTTATGAATTAGTATTTGTTATTTGTATTATTTCAAGTCATGTTTCAGTAAATAGGCAGGGCAAAGGACCACTAGTTTAATTTGCAGACAATAATTTATACGGTCTTAATTTTATTACCTAAATAAATAACGGTACAAAAGCTGTCATTGAGATGGTACATTTTAAAAAGGTCCTAATAGGCCAATATACCGTTTGGATATGTACATTTGCAGTATCGATATATCTTTGAAGTACCAATATGTACTTTTGAGGTACTATGATGTACCATAGGTGTACTCTTTGAAATGGTACCACCTCATTGACACATTAAAGGGTTAGTTCACCCAAAAATAAAAATTCTGTCATCATTTTCTCATCCTCTAAACCTGTTTTTTTTTTATGAACACAAAAGTTGAAAAATTGATAAACACAGTGAGCACACAGCTGTAACCACTGACTTTCATAGTAGAAATACAAATGTTATGGAATAATTGTGATAAATGATGAAGATATTTTGATAAATTATGTTAGGAACACAGTTGAAAGGACCCATTGAATTTCATCATATTTGTTTTTCCTACTATGGAAGTCAATGGTTACAATCAGCTTACCATCATATTTCTAAATATCTTCTGTTATGTTAATCAGAGAAAAAGAAATTTGTACCGGTTTAGAACAACATGAGGATGACAACTTCATGACAGAATTTTCATTTTTGGGTGAACTATCCCTTTAATTTCTGAGTAGCGTTAGCCTCTTATGAAATGCAAATCAAAAAATCCTTAAATCTCTATCTTAATATTATTCATTTATTATGTGCTATCCTATCCTGATTGTGGTTCAAGTTACATAAAATTATTATATAATTTTTCATGAGTATAACTATATAACTATAACTTTTTTATATATATTTACCATGATGGGTGGTGAAATATAACAAATAGATAGCCCTTTAAGATATTTTTATCACACTTATAAAGAGAGATTGGATGATAAATTAGTTTCTTACCTTGTGAGATTTGTCTTAAGACCCCTTTTCTTGTTTCCTTCGTCTGTGTGTCTTCTATCTCTGGGTGTGTTCATGTGTGGTGTATGATGCTCTGTCATAGTACAGGTTTTATATACCTGCTTTTCTCCCCCCCCCCCAGACACACATACTCCATCATTTCTGTTCATCCTCACTCTGTTCTTTCAGTCGTCTTTGTTTCTGTGCACACAGAATGTTTTACTGTTGATAAGATTGGCAACACGATAATGAAAATGTAAATGACTGATGGTCCTAATAAAAAAAGAAATGAATTGATATAGCTATGAGGCATTCTGTTATACTCTGGTATCATCATTGATGTATATTACACCACTAATATTTAATAATAAAAAAATCAGCATATCAATAATAAACATTACATATTAAAAATGTACTATAAATCTCCTTTCACATGTAAATCTTTCTCTTTAGTTTATACGTTTAGTTTTTGCTTAAATGGTTATTACATAATTGTGGCAACACAATGATTTTTTGGTTTATAGTGGTATGCCTCATACTTTGCCTTTTCGTAGGTCAAAGGTCACATTTCCCCTTTTGAATACTGATGAAATCTGACTTAACATCTAGGGGGTCACCCACAGGTTTGTCGATGATGAGGGTTGACGTCAGATGCTGTCTGCACATGTGTGTTGAACAGCATCTGTACACACAACACACAGATAACACACTGTTACAGTGCATGTTTTATACAGACGCACATGCAAACACGCTCACGTCATCAGCTGCTCTCTCGCAGCCTCTGTATGTGTATCTGAATATATATATATATATATATTATATATTTATTACTGAATATGAAAATGAGTAACATTTATTCTTATAAAGTTTAAGATGGGCAACTGTTTATGTTTCTCTGAATGCTTGTTGCTGAATTGAGATAAACAGATCAAGGCTAAGATGAATGTAAAGACAAGGAAGGATTGTGTTTGTTACATTGGTTCTTATTGTTTGTTTTGTCTTAATCTTTATAGCTGTGCTAATACAAACACACCTGCTGCTGTTGTGTCCACACACAGACACATTTACACTCAGCACTCTTTCTTTACAAATTAACAAGAACACAATTAAAAAGTAAAGATGAAAAATCCCAGTCCTGTTTGCATCATATTAGCACAAAATGTCATTTTTTTTTTTAAATGAAAATGAAATGTAATATATTTGTGAGTTTAAGATGAAACATTTTATTTAGTACAAAATATAAAAAAATAACAAAATTCACTTGGACAGTCTTTAATATTAAATATAAATGTTATTTTTGGGGGGGGAAATTAATCAGTATTTATAAAGAGTGATGTGATATGCAATTAAAATCAATTAAAATACATACTTTGGAAAAAAATCCTTTTATATTATGTATCTGCTAAGGGAAGACCATGCTGTAAGATCTGGGGTTTCCGAAGTTTCAGAAAAATGGGAGATCATGACCAAACGAAAACATCATATGTATGTTCTTCTCTAAACTCGATTTCCTGGTAAAAAGTTAACTTTACTGCTTGTGATGTGAAAACGGCAAAAATAAATATATTTGCACTTACAGAAATAAATGTATAAAAGCTCTCACTGGGACCCTTTCAAAAAGTACCCAAAGAGTGCATACCTAAAAGGTACTTCAGAGATATGTGTTGGTACTTCAAGGCACATATTTGTACCTAAATGGTATTATTAATAGGACCTTTTGAAAGTGTACTGTCCCCTTGACAGCTATTGTATCTTGATTTTTGGCAGTGCAGTTATAAAATGTTTTGACATTAAAGCATATTTCATTTTTTTTCTCAGCTGGTAAATCATGTGTTTGCCACACTCCAGAGTTTCAGCATACATTTTTCCTAGAAATTTCTCTAAATTTGCTAACTTATATTTCCTCTTTTATTCTGTCACATGCGCTTGATGAAAAGTTTCAGTTTGGTTTGTAGACTTCAACCTCTGCCAGCAAACGTAAGTGCCCTTAAAATCTCTGAACATGCTTTCTAAATAAAGTAAGTTTAAAGATCATATTTGGATAATTTAACTATAGGACTGTAATATTATATAGTGCATGTATTATGTTTATGATATAACAGGTCTGTAATGCTTCTTGGTTGCTCTATTTTCTCTTAGATGCCAAAGGAAAATCAAACAGAAAAGTAATATCTATAAATTATTTTTAAAATAGTTTCTCAATCTCATGTCATAAAAAAAACATTTTTCAGAACTATAGTAAATAACCCTGTCTGTCCCTGTTTTATACAACAGTGTGGTGCGAATCAGTCATTCTCTCAATGAGTCTGAGAAAGATCATGTGGGCAGCAGAAGAGAATCAGTTCTTCAATGTCTACTACAGCATAACATGCACTGTAAACTGGTAAACACATGCCAATATATTATGACTGTATATCAGCAAGTGTGCTATTGCTGCAAGAGGACAATGGATAACAAACGTCACTAAATGAAACATATTTTCATACTATAAACTATGTTTATGTCATTTAAAAAACGCTATTTGTTAGAAAGGTTTTTATCTTTATATTTTAATGTAATACTAAGTTTATGTAATTTAAAAACCTCTGTTTTGTTAGAAAGGTTTTTATCTATATCTTTTAAAGGTAAACACCATTTCATTGGTTGAACTGTAGGCTAAACCTTAGATAATAGCAGTCATGCATTTTTTTAAGTCCGATATTAAAAGTGTTCTCAGTTTCTGACACCGCAGGAAAATTAACCACCCAGACAAATTTGAATGATTGAGAACGGCCAAATAAATTACATAAATGATCAAAATCATGGAAAACAGGCAGGATTCTCTGCTCTCAAAAGCTGGGGGCGTGTCCGCTGGAATCGCTCAAACCACGCCCACTCGCGAAAAAGCTGCTCGGTTGCTCTATGCGTCATCGAGACACCGTTTTAGCCCCGCCCAAATAATCCTGAATACAGAAATGGGGAAAAACTGTTCAACGGCGTAACTCCACAAATTTAGTAAGACTTAGTTAATTCTTCGTAACCTGTTTCAGCAATACATTGTAACATTTTTAGGCGTAGTTTCCCGGACCGGGATTGGCTTTAACCAGGACTAGGCCTTAGTTTTATTAGGAAATATGACTAAAAAGAATACCTTACTAAAAACATTACTTGTGTGCATTTTGAGGCAAAACAAAGGGCACTCATGTATTTTACAAGATATGTCAGTGCAAGTAGTTTTCAGTTTGGACAGCTCTTCAATTTATTGCAGTTTAGGAGTAGTCAATCCCTGTCCGGGAAACCGCCCCTTAGTGCTTAGAAACAATTTTTTTGAAAACGATTTTACACAGCGGAAAAATTTGCAACTCGCGTTTTTTGCTGCACACTGTACAGGAGGAGGTACCCAATATTGCACTGTTGGGTTCAGGAGGTGGTGAGAGAGCTATGATGGGTTTAATGGGATCACTAGTCCAGCTGTATAAAGAGGGTCTGTTGGACTGCATGCTATATCTGGGCGGGGTCTCTGGATCTACCTGGTATATTACAGCCTTTTTACATACACAAATGAACATACTCTGTCAGATTTTACTTAAATCTCAAATGCACACAAATGTTAAGGTCCTTCTCTTTGGTAGGTGCATGGCATCTTTATACAAAGAACCGGATTGGTCCTGCAGGCTGGAGGAAGTGAAGAATGACATCATACAGAGACTTACTGGTGGTGGAGTCAGTTGGATGGACAAGCTGTCAAAACTTATAAAATACTACCAGAAAGACAATTTCAGTTTGACAGACGTCTGGGCAGCATTAGTAATAAGTGAGATTGTAAAAGAGGTGAGAGTGATACTTTTATTAAAATATAAAGAGAAAAAAGAAAAGTAACTATGTCGTAGCTGTTTCTGTGTTGAAAACATGTGTTAAAGCAGGGGTTTTCAAACTTTTTGTGTGTGTGGACCACTATTTGTAATCAAGAATTTTCGCGGACCACCTCATAATACTTATTATAAAATATGTCTACACAAAGTCCTGAATTAATCTGCACATCAAAATAGGCTTACTAGCACTAAAACTATAACTGGTCATCACATCAGTACAACAGGTTTCTTAACCTTATATCATAATTATTTATATACATATTCTTAGTGTTGGGAAAGTTCACTTTCTACATGAACTAGTTTAGTTCACAGTTCACAAATTTTAAAATGAACTAGTTCAGTTCATAGTTCATATTTGAAAATGTTAAACTAGGTCACAGTTCCAAAAATGAACTAATTTATAGTAATTTTTTCCCATATTATTATTTTTAAATGATTGCCATTATAGCCCATATAGAACCACCACAGACAGCAATTATTTGATCAGTTTTAACACTGAAGCTAAATGCGTCAGATTTCATCTTCATGTCCAACTTTAAATCCTTATCCAACCAGGGTTTACATTAGCATTGACTGTCTTTTAATTTTTGTATTTGCTTACACATACCTTGAAAGGCTAGCTGGGTGGGGGTCGCACCCCGGGCGAGAAGAGCTGCGAGGCATTGCGTGTATGACAACTCGCAGGTATTGCACACCACACGTGCACGTTAAATAGCGTGAGCTTAGTCAAAGTCTATTTCAAGATCCGGAATATGCGTTAGCAGTCTATGTTAATCGTTAACGATTTAGGACAAATATGATGTTATTTAATGTTAAACTATTTGAGTTGCGCGGCAGGAATTCCACCAGCGTCTGTGTTGTTGTGTTGACGCATGCAGCGTGACTGGTGAACACCGAGTGGTGGCGGTGTTGCCAGATTGGGTGTTTTTTCCGCTACACATTAAGGCCTGTTTACAGTGTGTTTGAGTCGGGTTTTCGCCTGGAAGAATATACAAATCTGGCACCCTATTGAACGACGTTAAACTGAGAGAGCGTGCCGTTCACAGGCACCAGAATGAATGAGTTCACAGTAACGTTTATTTGGCAGCAGTACACGTTCGCCCAAAATATGAACGAGTTTGTATATTAAAATATACATATTCTTATTTTGCCTTTTCACGGACCACCTGCAGTACTCTCACGGACCACTAGTGGTCCGCGGACCACAGTTTGGGAATGGCTGTGTTAAATATAGTGTTTTATTCACGTTTCATTAAGATTGTATTAAAAGCAGTCTTAGTCATGCCCTGTAAAGCCTTTGGGTTGGTCTGGCAATTATATGTGACCCCATGCCTGTGAAGTCATTTACATAAAATCATCCTACATAATCTAAAGAACATTCTGTGAATATAAAGGCTTGATATCTTTAATGTATAAGGTCATGTCAAAGATTCAAATTGATGTGAAATCAATGATTGATATCAAACACTGATGCTCCTTATTACATTATGAAACTTTAGCCTGGATTTCACAGATAGGGTCACAAATCATTACAAGAGGAAATAAAAAGAAGTGAAGTGTGTACACCAGATACTGTATATGTTGAAACTGGAGATATATTTTCCCTACAGATAGATGAGCGTCCTCTTTCCCATCAGAGGAGTCAACACGGCAAAGATCCTTATCCCATTTACAATGTGATCGATAAGTGGAGCAATCGTGCAAAAATGGAAGCAGGTAATTTCTGTGTTTGCAATTTTTTATTAACCTAAAACAGAAGAATGAATGACTTTGATAATGTAAAGATTTTTATCTAAAGGGAACATATCATGAAAATCTATTTTTTTCCATGTTTAAGTGCTATAATTGGGTCCCCAGTCCTTCTATCATCCTAGAAAACGTGAACAAGATCAACCCAGTAACTTAGTTTTGGTAAACCATTCTCTGCAATCATGTGAAAAAAGAGGTCATTGAAATTTGGCTTCCCCTGTGATGTCAGAAGGGGATAATACCGCCTCTTAATCTGCACTATGCAACCACGGCACTGCCATTTAGTGCAGAGATCAGCTCATTTGCATTTAAGAGGACACACCCAAAATGGCACATGTTTGCTCACACCTACAAAGTGGCAAATTTAACATGTTATAATAAATTATCTATATGGTATTTTTAACTAAAACTTTACATACGTAATCTGGAGACACCAAAAATTTATTTTACGTTTTAAAAATTCTTGTGAAATAATTCCTTGTGTTCCCACTGAATCGCTTTAAGATTCTTCACTATATTTAGGTCACTAGTGAAATGTAAACATGCTTTGATCTGCCATTAAAGTTACAGATGGTTACACTTTACAATAAGGTTGATTTGTTATCATTTGTTATGGCACAATGAACTGATTCTTGCATTGTTGATGTCAGATGTCTTTTTTGAGATTACACCACATGAAGTTGGCTACTCCATCACCGGGGCCTTTGTAGATTCCTCCTGTTTTGGATGTCAGTTTGATGAAGGGGTTACGATCAAGAAACAGCTAGAGATGGAAATGTTGTACCTGCAAGGTAAATGGGAACACAAATATACAAGAGAATAATCGTTCAATTTTATTTCACTGCCTGTTGTTTTTCTGCAGGTCTGTGTGGGAGTGTTTTTGCTGACGGTGAAAAAATACTGAAGGAGCTCTTAAAGATAATAAAGAGTAAGTTCATATTGTGTCACATTGTGTGTGTGCTTTCTATAACACAATTTTGTGTAACAGACAATAAAGCTGAAGTCGTGTGACTAGAGAGATGTGTTTTTTTCTAAGCCATCCGACATCAAGCTGACAATAAAAAAGGGCAGAAGAAAAACACAGAGAGACCTGAACCAAAATATAACAGAAATTTGGATGTGGCCTTTTTGACCTAACAACATCCTTGCACTGACATTAAAACATGCATACACTCCATAATCTAGCTGATTTAAAGGCGGGGTGCATGATTTTTGAAAAACACTTTGGAAAAGAGAGTCGGCCCGAGTACCAAAACACACTTATAGCCAATCAGCAGTAAGGGGTGTGTCTACTAAACAACATCATTGCCTGGGTTGCGTATGCGTGGGACGGGTCTATCAAAAGAAGGTCCAGATTCTATTGGTGTAGGGGCGTTTTTGTTTAGGTGATTTCAAATGTCAACATTGGCATTCAGAGATCATGCACGCCACCTTTAAGGTTATATTGAATGTCTCTGCCACTTCAAATGCATGAAAGAATTTTGTGTTGTACCTATAAAAATGCAGCGTTTGCTTTTAAGAGCTCTTTTGGCTGGAGTCAGATGCGATGTGTAACCAGGCATCTTCAGGAAACCAATCGGACATCCACTCGCTCAGCCCTTCACATGTAAAACAAGTCTTCCAGGTGACTTCAACACTTGTGAAACTGAATCTTATGATCTTCAGAGATGAGGACCCTTCATCTCACATTGAAATCCTGAATGAATTGCTAAAAGGTATATCCATTACATTTTTGATGCTCAGATCACTTCAGATAACATCCAGCTGTTTTGAGCAATGTCGTGTTAAATGTGCAGGTTCTGTTACTTTAGTAAAAGCGACATATGTGCTATAAACTGTATTTATGTAGTATAAAGTCTAGTTTTTTTTTTTTAAGGAAAGCTGAACAAAGAGGAAACTGAGACAGAAATTACCTTACAGATGATGTCAGAGGAAATAGTTCGGAAGAGCATTCAGGAAAAAACTCTGTATGTATGTGAGCAGTATTCAGACTGGCTGCAGAAACATCTGAATTGTGAGTTGTGCTGTTGTGTAATAAATCAATTTTAATGTTACAATAACTGTAATACATTAAAATACATAATACATTAATTAGCTATTTACTGATTTTACTAATACTACACTTCTATGTTCATATAGACAAAGGGGTATGGATGGCTGTTATTAAAAGCATTGAGTTAGTTACTTGTTGGATCTGGGGCACAACATATAACTTTCTCTACAACATGACAGGTAAGCAAAATAACTGGAACAAAGACATACAATTTTAAATAACAACATTCATAATTTCCGAATTATGCCATATATAATATGTAGGCCTAATATAACATGTATATAGTGTATGTAAGGGATAATGTAGAGGCAGCCGGTAGTTATCGGGAAATAAGCCCCGACAGTGTGATCAGGACCCGACGCGAAGCGGAGGGTCTTGTATCACACTGAAGGGGCTTATTTCCCGATAACTACCGGCTGCCTCTACATTATCCCGCTTATTACATGGCTACTTGTCACTTCCGGTTATGGCGCGCAGCTGGTAGGTCACGTTGTTTTGAGCTGACGCTAATACTCCTGAAATTTAACTCTACATAGCAACCAAGGCTTACATGGCTACTTGTCACATAAGAAAAAAACCAGACATGAATATGAATTTGAAACATTTTTCTTTGGCATATTTGTTTTAACTTAACATGTTTATCCTTCCGCGAAACTTTGCACAGATGCATAAAATTATCGTAATACCTTATTAAGATCCTCTGCTTCATACTTGTCTGTCTCCATTTTTCTCTTTTAGCCAGTCTTTGAGAAGTTTTAATGCCCATTCTGTATTTTTTTGTGTGTTGGCTTCGTAGCTGTCATGCTCTATTTTGTCAAGTTCAGTCTCAGTAGCTGTCTGTGTCTTGTCGTGGTTGTCCAGTGTTTGTCACAAGATGGCGCTAAACAGTAATCTTTATTGATCTTTATTGGCGCGGCGCGATTTTACTCGTACAAGTAGTACCGGCTATGCGTTATTACTTTGGAGCGATTATTATTTGAAAAGAACGAACCTGCAAATGTCTCAACTGACCAATCAGAATCAAGCATTCCAGAGAGCCGTGTAATAAGTATAAATAATACACTCTGACATTTCTAATAATGATATATATATATATATATTTTTTTTTTTTTTTTGGCAATTTTTAGTGGTGCTTTTTGTAAGAATCTAAACAGAATGGTAACATTATCATCCCTTATTATTAGCACATGAGGTTTCTCCCCATATCCTAAAAGAGAAAACAAGGCATTATGAGGATGCTGGAATCTTCATCAACTCTCCCTATTTCTCAGTGTTGAGGAAAGAGAGACACATTGATCTGATCATCTCCCTTGATTTTAGTGATGATGACGACCCATTCGAGGTACTGTAGACTACTTAAATACTTCACTACTCGCATGGTTTTGTCATCTTAATGCACCAAATTTGTTGTTTTGTTTAAAAATAAAATGTGCATCATGTGAGGACATTGTCAAACTTTTGGCAAAGTATGAGAACCTGTACATACAAACTTTTTTTACAGACAGTGGTTCAGACTGCTGACACGTGCAAAAAACTACTTATCCCATTCCCTGATGTTCATGTATCTGAAGAGGACAAACGCTCTCCAAGAGACTTTTATGTGTTTGAAAGCCCCAATTCACCGACTGTGATTCATATTCCTCTTTTCAACATTATTAATTGTGCAGGTAATATTTGAAAATGCTGTGCAGAAATCTATCTACAGCTCTCTTAAAGAACATTTATTTATTTATTTGTTTATTTATTTAGTTAGTTAGTTATTTTTTCTTAATATCATTACAGCATCTATTAAAAGTTAATCTATATGAACGTTGTGGAAAGGTTAATTTGACATAACCTAAATAATTTGCAGAGTAAACCCACGCTGTCACAGGGAGAGCATGCAAACTCCACACAGAAAGGTGTAAAATATAATAAAAAAATAATAAATTATAATAACAACAATAATATCAGTTCAATATTTATACAAAGTGACAGATTTAGCATAGTTAGTGTTGGAGATTACTATAGTCTCTTTCAGTTATTTTGTACAGAAAAGGCAAATGTAAAATTATGAAAATCTGTTTTGTTAACAGGAGAATTTACAAAGTGGAAGAAAAGATACAAAACCTTTCAGCTACCCTACAGCGATGAAATGGTCCATGATTTGCTGGAAAAAGCTGAGATGAACATTAAAAATAACAAAGTGAACCTACTGAGAGAGATTCAGAAAATCATTAATAGGAAATCAACCAATCTGGGCTAAGATTTGTGCGTGAAGGCATCTCTATGTGCATGAAATAGTTCACTCAAAAATTATTTACCCATCCCATGTGTATTTGACTTTCTGTCTTCAGATGAACACAGTCTGAGTTATATTAAATAATATCCTGGCTCTTCTTTGCTTTGTAATGCCACTGAATTGTATGGAAGCCCGTTTCCGCCATGTTGTCATTTTTAAAAATAAAATTCTGACTTTGTATCTCAAAATTCTGACTTTGCATCTCAGAATTGTGACTTTGTATCTCAGAATTCTGACTTTATATCTCAGAATTCTGACTTTGCATCTCAGAAATGTGACTTTGTATCTCAGAATTTTAAGATACAAAGTCAGAATTTTATTTTATTATTTTTACAACATGGCGGAAAGGGGCTTCCATAGTATTGTGTATGTTTTGTAGGTTGAAAAAGCAAATACATTCAACATAAAAGTAATTAAAATTACTACAGGCTGAGTAGAGGATTTAATAATTTTATAAAGGTTTGTAACAACATGTGATGACAGAATTGACAGTTTTGGGTGAACTATTTCATAAATTATAAATTTTCGTTTAAAATTGTAATACTGCTTTTTCTTCTTTTCTAAATTGTTAGGTTTGTATTGTCACACTGGAGCTGTTCTAGATCTTGGCTAATAGAGGGCAGCACAGAGTAAGAAAGAGTAACAGGAACAATTACTACACGTTTTCACAATGCCTTTTTTATTTATCATATACATTTTAGTGTAGAATTGTTTTTTTATTATTATTTGTCATGAATTTAAACATTTTTATACACATATCTTACAGAACAAGTATTGATTACATACTACCTGAGATGCTAATTTTATTGTAGTTGCACGTATCACAATAGAAACAAAACATCATGTGAAAAAAACTTTCAAAACTAACAAAGCATTCATCGATTAAAATGTTTATTGTTAAATCATTTATATAAAAAAAAATCGTTTTCCGGACAGGGCTTATCCTAGTCCCAGAGTAAAATGCATGTTTAAGCTGCTTTAATTTCAAAACACCTTGCACTGATGTATCATAACATATATCAGTACCATTGTTATGTCTCAAGATGCACACCAGTTAAAATAAGTCCTGAATGAATCTAAAGCCTGTCTGAGAATGTGCATGGGTTGCTGGGAAACCGCCCCATTAAGTTTCAAGCTTGATCAAATAAAAAAATGCTCCTGCATATAAAGCCAACATTTTAGCTAAAAGCACAGTTTTTTACCATTAAGACAAACATCCATACATTTACAGTTACATTTATTCATTTAGCAAATGCTTTTTCCAGTGTATCTTACAAGTATAATTAATATTTACATTATTCAGGAATTATATTAAGCCAGATGCAACTGCAGAAATAAATGCACACAATACAGTTCACATTAGTTTGTTAAAGGGCAGTTATATGTGCCCTTAAATCTATTTGTAGTATTCCTTTAATCTGGCATCAAGGCTGCTTTTGACTTTTGATTTATTTGCTTTTGGTTGTTGCTTGAATGCACAGCCCACTGCAATGAAAACAATATGTATATTAAGATTTATTAATGGACATTTAAATAAAATAAATTGTGCATGCTTTGTTGATTTAGTCATATTTACTTTACTTATTTGTTTAAAATCATCAAAGAAAAAAACTCACGTTGCATTCGAATTCTTCACAAAGGCACAAAGTGGACTACGCTCCTCCAACTGTTTTTTAAGGCCATTTATTTGTTCAGTCCACTTTGATTTGACAGCATTAAAATTACCTGAGAGAAAGAGAGATATTAAACTTTCTTAATAAACTTTCTTGTTTCAGGAGAGGGTCAACTGTTTTTTTCATACCTTCATTGTCACTTTTGTCCTTCACAATGACTGTGATTTCGTCATTTAATTTGACCTGTGGAGCGTCAAAACAAAAGCAGATAAGAAATGAGAACAGCTTCTGATTTTGCGGCTCTATCCCATCCCTGTTTTAAACATTCCCCGACTGCCTATTTGCCACAAAACCAGACTTACCCGTTTATAACAACCATTTTAATTAGCATCACAATCAAAAGCTACAAATTGCAACTGAACTGGCCCTCCCGGCTAAGCCTGGTTTCACATTCTCCATTTAAACAACATGGAGTTGTTGGTTCATTGATTTCTCGCTTACTGGGAGATTAGCTTAGTGTAGGATTTTGTACATTATACCGCATATTATTAACATTAACATTATGTCCTTTTTAAAAGGGTATAGTGACTTTTTTCTGAATTATCTTGCCTTAAATTTACTTATGTTGGCACCTGTTAGTAAACCAACTGAATTGGTTGTGCTCTTAGTTATTAAACCTGTTAATCAAATGAGCTTTTATGTCAGGCTCCTGCACAACCCTTAGCAAACAACATGCAAATATTGATTTAACTCTACAATGTCTAATTCAGAAGCATCACTGAGAGTAAGAGCATAAGGTAACACTATATCTTCCTGTTATGCTGCTATTCACACATCTGATAAAATGACCTGTCAGTTGGGTAAAAGTTACTTACCAACAAAATGGCTAAACAAGTTAAACTTGACAAAAGGTCTAATCATTGCATAAGTCAAGAGAGGGACTCTTACTGTATAGTCAACAGTGAATCTGAATACACCTAGTACTGTTATTCAAGATCTTCATTACTTACCACTAAATCCTGACATAGTTTAGCTTCTTTGGCCATATTTTCTTGATCCGAAGTTAATAATTTCACCTCATCCTCAAGGCCCTTGACCTCAGTCAAAGAGATCTCCAACTGCATCTGCATGTTTTGAAGTTCTATGTCTAAATTTTTTATATCCAATTCTGCTTTCTTCTCTTTTAACTCCGAAACCTCAAGATCAGCTTTTAGATTTGTTGTTAATTGATTTTGGATGTGCGTGAATCCAAACACGCTCAGACCCACAGCTGATAATAAACAAAACATCAGCAATGAGCAGCATGATCTTCTCTCCATGCCTGTGTAGTTGTACTTCCAAGATCTGCAGAGCTTTTAAAAATCAACTTATAGGCCTATACACACATACAGTATATGCCTATATGTTTATATATCTTCTTGCAGACAGTCCAAAGTTTTATCAATCTGTAAATATTTGTTGTATAAACAGTGTAAGATCTGTAAAAAAATACAACAGAGGAATATGAATTTTATTTTTTCAAAACAAGAACTGTAGATAAGCAATATAAGATTAAAAAGCATGACTATAAAGTGAAATAAAGTAATATAATATAAGATTTATAAAAATGCATACAGTATGCATGTATAACCTACCTACAGTACAATACAATATGTTACACTAGATTTGCAAATAAGGCTAAACTTCCTGGTGTCCTGATATCATATAAATGGAAAACTTACAGCCTAATGGTTTGTCTGATAAGTATTTGACAAAAAAAAACATATAAACACAGCAAACGCTTTTAACATTTTCAAGACTAAATCAGCAACATGTCATTTATAGGTTAGTAAAATGAATCAACTCACCTTTATCAAGTTACTTGCATGCACTCGCTGAAAATTGCCTTAAAATTATTAACAAACAAATGAATAAACACAATATTTAAAGTTGTATCACCAAAGAACATTAAAAGATTAGATATCTTATAGAGTAGTGTGGCTATGTCTTTCTCTTGTACTGCTTTAATCTTTTTTCCTTTTCCTCTCTACCAGTCTGACTAGTTAAGCAGGGCATGGCTATGGGTTGTACTTGAAGTATTGCACATTCAAATGCAATTTTGAAATGTATAATGCAATGATAAGAAGTTTATGGTAAGTTTTTCATGCAATAGTTTAGCTTACTCTGAGAATTAAAATGTCAGGGAGAAACCACCAATAGCTTTATAAATCTTTATTGAAGTGTTCATGGAAAGATGTGTTTTAATAGATGAACTGATCGGGAAGCAGCACGGTTACACCATTGGAATGATTATGAGGTTTAACTTCCTCTTTTTCCCTGCATGTGTGCTTAAACACTTTACGGGTTTCTATCCAGGAAAACTTTAATTCTTCTAATCTGTTGGTCAGATTTAAGCATAGTTTTCTGTGTGCCACTCCATTTGAATTAGAATGAAACAATCATATTAAATGACACAATGTAGTTAATTAGTAGCCTTATTTTTTTTTAGGTTTAATTAAACAGAATTTATGTTAATACATTTATTTTTATACAATTTAATAAAACTTGGCCCCCCTCTTATCACCAGTGTAAGTCAGGGTGGCTGTCATCTCTAGCTGGTGATCACAAGAAACTGAAAATATTTGGCTGAGATATTTATTAAATCTAAAAAGCATATTTAGAATACCAAATTTAAAAAAGTCATTACATATAAAAATAAATAAACAAAATCATAATGTAGTTTGTTTTTTATCCTAATCAGATATTTTAAACATTCTCTTCTTGTAATGTTTACTCTTGATAACAGTATAAAAATACATTCAGCCATTCATCTAGACAGGGTGGTGGCAAACTCTCCGCCCTGTTAAGGTGGGACAGCCCTAAATACTAAATCTTGATTATTGAGTCACCGGCAGTGCCCCACTTTTAAATCTCCAAAGAGCATCATCATAAACAAACCCATAGTTACTGTCTTCTGGAGTGATGTTGGGAAACATGAAGGGTTTTTGTAAGGAAACTTTTATGTTTCAAACTTTAATCTACACTCAACAAACTACACAACAAATATTGGGTTGTTTTTAACCCAGGGCTGGGTAACTGACAGAACACATTTCTGGGTTAAAATGTCCCAAATAATGGGTTGTTTCAACATGGTTGATTAACAATAACCAAGCAGTTGGGTTAAGACAACCGATTATTTGGGTCATTTTAAACCAGAAATGTGTTCTGTCCTATAGTAACCCAGCCCTGGGTTAAATATTTTTTAGAGTATACAGCTGTGCGTATGTTCACAAGAGAGTTAAGGTCAGGCTGGACCTAGATACAAAATGATACAAGAACCCTTAGTTTCAATAATACCAAACAATGATACAAAAACCCATTGTTTCACCTCAGAATAACTTGAATAACTGGATTTGTTTTAAAGGATAGATGTGCGTTTTGGAGCTTAAAAATGGGGCACTGAAAAGAGACAGGATGTTATTTAATATAACTTGGCTGAAAAAAGAAAGTCATATACACCTCACCTCGTATGGCTTGAGGATGAGTAAACTATAGGCTAATTTTCATTTTGGGGTCAACTTTTCCTTAAAGGAGTTAAAAAGAAAGAAGATACTTGTCTACCTACACAGTCATATGCATTTGAATGCTCATTTATAATGGGCTCTTAAGCAAACCTAATTGCTTAGAGGAACTCTATGCGACTGATAAAGACTTCTTTGTGAGAATTACTTTCAGGCAACTATGTTGGATGTTATAAACTTTGTGAAATATTTTCATCTTATTTTTCCAATCAATTTTCCTTATTTTAATGTTCACTGTAGTTTATAGAATTAGCAAGAGTCATTAAATACATCTAAATTGGTTACAATGTTACCCCTGATCTAAGCAGTTACTCAAGGTAATTACATATTGACAGTGCAACATAATGATGGAGATTTTATTATTTTTGTGCAGTAATTTTGCGATTTAGTTATGTGATATAGTCTGTATTTTGTACATGGGAGCGCACATTTGTTTGTGCATTTGTTTCACTGTTGTAGTGCCACCTGTTGCTCGACTAAAAGAACTGCAACATAAAGCACAGAGTAAAGGTTAAAAGTAAATAATGTGGAGCATTCTTTATAATTTTATAGCATCCCAAGAAAACTGTCTTCCCATTGCAAGAAAAGAAAAAATTCACAGGGTTAGTTCGTTTTAGGACATATTCTTCACTTCTAAAACACAGCACAATTTAATGGCTAATTTAGAATACAAGTAAAAACAAAACAGAAAATTAATACAGTGAATAATACATTAGGTCATTAATTTATACTATCTTAGGGTAAAATAGCGGACTACACCAAAGGTTTTTAAGCAACTTAACACCCCAGACGTTGTTCTATAGACAAGCGCATGAGGGCGCTTTGGAAACTCAAAATTGTTTCCACCGGTTGGTCAGTGCAGTATTTGTCCCGCCTCTCCTCCATCGTGATTGGACGGCTGTAGTAAAAGGTACCACCGATCACAACGTTTTGATAAAAACAAACATTATGAGCTGAATAACAATTGTTTTAAAAGTATCTTACAAAGTAACGTTTTAAAATGTAAGAATCAAAATTAACATGTATATCTGTTTTGGAATATAATTTATGTTTTAAAAAAATCTATGTTTTTTGCCAATGGGGGCTTGATCGCCGCAAGCTGCTCCACTACGTATGACCCTATCTTCTCTTAAACCAGGGCAGCACTAATTTATGCAAACATCTCATGGTATATGGGTCTGATATAAATTCATAGAAAGTATTTATCAAAGTAGATAGTATTATCTTTCATTTTAGTTACGAACAAAGCGTTTTTATATTGACCTAGTTTTCTTTTTGCTTTGTCTTTTTTGTTTTGAAGATATGGGAGTGTTGCTTCAGCTCATGCAATACACTATAGCCTAACATTTGTATTCAAACAAACGTTTGAGTAAGCTCAGTAATGACAACCCTGACCTGGAAATTAATATCGGTTTGACCCTTTATTATGAAAAACAAACAAAAATAAAAACTGTATGGATAATACTCTTTAATTGTACCATCACAAAAAGCCATTATAGTCTAATCTATATTACCTACTGTCACTGGGGTAATGCCTTTTTAAAAACTGCACCGACCTTTGTATTCCTCAAGAATATGTTGGTGCCTCATTGGCATATTGGACTTTTTAAAGTGCACCATCCCAGTGACAGCTTTTGTACCATTTTATCTGACAGTGTAGAAAAGCATCTGCAATCTAACAAATAGGCCTAAGCTGGATAATAACAAAATATTGGTTAGCAATATTACTAAATGTGGCAATTCAAAGGTTACTTAATGTGAATGACCTTAAGATTTTGGGAAGTGTTGATAGATATTAAAATCGTATGGTTCAAAATATTTCTCAGAAGTTCATATTGAAATTGCCACTAATCTTGCTTTGTTTAACAGCCAGAAGAATATACCTCATTTTTTTAATTAATGTAGTTTCTCAACTAAGTATGATGCATAACATTATTCCCAGCAAAACTGAGACATGGGAGTTTTCTTTCATGCACTATTGGGCAGTGCAATGAGCAATCAAATTTGAATTAGATAAAAAGCATGAATGTTTTGAAAGAGGTTTGTGCTGGTGAAGATAAGCAGGAGCTGTAATCCATGAACCATGATCCATTTACGCATTTTCTGCCTATAAATCTCTATTGAGAACCGATATGATAAATTTCTGTGCTGTGTGCAGCTTGTCATGCAGTTTGTTTTGAGTCAGCCTTAAATCCTCCCCAAACAAACTCAGCAACTGTTTCTTACACTAAAATGCTGCAGACCAGCTGGTGAACCCTGACAAAATGTTTTATGAGTTTTTAAATGTATAAATATGCAGAAATTTAAAATTAAATTTAAAAACATTACATTATCATAACATATAAGTTAAGTATGTGGAAATGCTACATGGTAGAAATGATATATCATATATGGAATGAAACATGCAAAATCAGTCTCCTCATGTAGATTTTTTATTAAACATTTGGTGTATTTATGTTACAAGATTTATAGTATTTCAGATATAAGGGAAAAATAGTCTTTTTGTTTGCCTATTTTATACTGAGGCTTTCATTCAGATGCTATTACCTATTTATTTTGACATTAAAAGCTAAACTAATTTTGAATATTATTCCAAATACATAAAACATAAACGAAAAATGACCAATCAAAAGTTCTTTCTTTTTATTCCATTTTATTTATTGGTTATGTATTTTGGCTTACACAATTTTACAGCGTTTTTTATGTTTAAATGTATCCTTTATAAGGATTGTAAAATAATCATCTTCCCTTCTTTCTGCCTTAAAGAAAAATATCCAAATAGAAAATGTATGCCTTTAGTAAACTGTAATGAACTTGCTCAGATATTCCTGTTATGACTATCTACTGTTGATGTTTAATGTAATGCCACTGCAGGAATTTATATCAATAAAAGACGACCTTGTCTCTCTTTTTCAAACTCTGCCATACCCACCCATGATCACAACCCCACCCCACCCCTCCCATTCCCATTCCATCCCTTTAAATCTGGATTGGAGCTCTGTGGTCCCTCAAAGTTTCCATCAGACCTGAAGGCAACAGTGCACATTTTAAAAGAAGAACTAGAAAGGAAATAATTCATGATGGTTTGGAAAAGCACACTTGTTGCTATTTTGATTCTTCAGCTATTTACCTGGGGAGGTATGTGCTTCTTTTACGAATTTTTACTCTATTTATCATGATTATTTGGCAACCATATGAAAGATGGCATAAGATATTTAGATATTTAATGCCACATGTTTATTCTCAGATTTTAACATTAACCTCCTAAGACCCGAGCTTTGGTTTGTCTTTTTTACAGATTTCTACCAGCTATTTTGGGGTTAGGAGGACCCAATAAATATAATAACCAAATATTTTTTTAAGATCATGAAGCAGTGTATTTGTCCATGTTTGTGTGCAACAGGTTCCAGTTACACAGAATTAAGTATTATGGTGCAAACAACAACAAACAAATGTATTTAGAAGGTTAAGGGCCTTTCAAATTACAAATTTGATCTTTTCATTTAACAATACTTATATCATCATTGTAAAATAATGCATACAAAAATAGAGATATTATATAATACCGATATAAAACATTTCCACTGATACAGATAGCCGATTATTCAGACTGATATCTGCCGATACTGATAGTTTGGTGGTTATATTAACCTGCATTAACAAATTCTGAAGATTACATTTTCTGAATGTTGTTTATTTATATAATGACATATTGAACATTAAACTAGTGATGTTTCTTTGCATTTTTTATACACAGAGCTCTAAATTTTTTATACACAAGTTCATTGCATTTTCCTCTTTTGATTGACAGGATATTATATATATATTTCTCTCCCTTCATATAGGTGGACAGGACATTGACCCTGATGCACTTTTAAAATTAAGTTTTCCTCCAGCCAAACCTACGCTCAGTAACCTTTATGCAGTTTGTCTTAATGGCAACGGCCGTGCCAGATACCCTGCAAGCTGTTTTCCTTCTTCAAGTTATGCTTACGCTCATCGAGCCGGAAATGCAGTAAACAGATTAGAGGCATGGTTTGGTCAGTGCTGCTATGGGGGCGTGGCCACAGGCAAAGGACAGATCCTTTGCTGTGCCGAACAGGCGGTGAGTACACAGAAAAAAGAGTGATAAACAGAGCTATATGTGAATATTCCTAGCTGATGAATTTTTTGTTGTCATTGCAGTGGAAAACTTCCCTTTCCCAGTTCTGTATCGATGAGTTCTCAATCATGACCGTAGCACATGAATGCTGTGACGTGAAAGGGGAAGACAGGTGGAATTGCTTTAACAAACAGGCTGCTAATCCCTCCTACCAGCCCCTTCCTGATTTCAATGCCCCAATGATACCACCTGACAGGATTTTCAATTGGGACCCTAATACCTGTTAAAGGTCTGGTTGCTAAATGAATATTGTGATTTAGAAGTATATATCATATGAAAACCTGATCATTTTTATTTACTATAGCAGCATACATTTGAAAAGTTTTACCATATTAATTCCTTGCTTCTCTAGGGTAAAATATTTTTAAAATGTCATGCTTTGTGTTTTAGAACAGGTGAAATAAATTCTGTTTATCAACATGTTTACATTTTAAATGTATAATTGTGTGTCATTTAAAAATATGCAATTTTGTGACAGAAACTTCTGAGTGTCATTTTTTACTCCACATTAAAAGTTTTGCAATGAATTATTGGACATTCAAAATTATTTTTGAATAAACCAATGCAGATCAGCTAATGATTCTTGTCTGATTTCTGTAATGCAGATGTTGGAATTCTGGGAGAAAATCATTTGTGAACATATGAGGAGTGTATCTAAAGCAAAGTCTTATTGAGGATTGATATATATATATATATATATATATATATATATATATATATATATATATATATATATAGATATAGATATAGATATATATATATAGATATATATATAGATATATAGATATAGATATATTAAACAAATTGTTTCATTTTTATCATTTACAAAAACATACTGTTTCATAATGCACTCATAATGTATAGCAGTATAAAACTGTGCAATAAATAGTTTAGTAAACATAAATGCAGGTATTTTTCAACAACATTACTGTGTAAAAATCCATTTTGTTACACATTTGTATTCATTCAATTTACATAGAATTTATATATATATAAACGATTAAACATAAATGCAGGTATTTATCAACAACATTGCTGTGTAAAATCAGTTTTATTACAAATTATTATTAATTCAATTTACATAGAATTTATATAAATAAAAACTATTATTTGTTTATTTGTTAATGTTTATATTTGTATTATATTATTATATGTAGTACAAAACTATAAAGCAATTAAAATAAGTATGTATTGTGATTCAAACGTATATTAACTCTAACTATTTGTTAATTGCCTATAATTAATGCATTTAATTTTAAAGCGTCACTTATTGTTTTCATTTAATCAATAGCCTACTCATAAATTATGAATGAATGCATAAATGAATCCATTGACAAAACATTGCAGGGTTGTGTGCAGCCGAGCGCCCTCTGTAAATTTCGCAGTTCTGAGATCAGTGGTCACCGCACCCAGGACAGAGCGGCGCAGTCTGTGGGCAACAACGTCACTTCCGTTTGTTTTGGGAGGCTCGATGAACGAGAACGAGCTTCCGTGCTATTCAACGGGTAATTTACTCAGGAGCAACCCGTGAAGTTATAAGACAACAATTACAAGTTTCCCGTGAGGTTTTTAGCGTTTCTATGAATGATAACTGATCTGTAACGATAATTTTGATATTAACTTATTCCTGAGTGAAATCCGAAGTAAGTTGAGGTAAGTGTTCACACCTGGAGTTATATAAGGCTGCTAGTCGTTAAATTCGACAGAATATTAACATACAAACTAACAAAACCGTTTATATTATTCATACGATAATTTTTCGTAAATTCATGCTATGT
Source organism: Misgurnus mizolepis (assembly GCA_025389145.1). Classification (NCBI taxonomy): domain Eukaryota; kingdom Metazoa; phylum Chordata; class Actinopteri; order Cypriniformes; family Cobitidae; genus Misgurnus; species Misgurnus mizolepis. The sequence continues at coordinate 14,095,424 of JAIFKI010000011.1, read as the reverse complement.
TTTTGCAAGAAAGCGACAGAGTTTGTGAGGAAACACCAGCAATAAATACCGCGACAGATGAAGCAACTTTTTTTTTATTTAGCAAACGCTTCTTTTAGTTCTTTATTATACCACTTTTTATGATGACTAAGTTAACTGGGCTAACTAGCACGCTGTATTTGCAGGGGTTTTACACGGCTGTGGGACACACACCACAAGTGAAAACAAACAGGACCATATGAAACTTCCGCCAGAAAATGGCTTCGCCTGCTGTAGTTTCTGCGGATGGGCCGACCTCCACCAGTAAGAGACGAGTTTACTTTTATTTTATTTTATTTTCATAGATAGATAGATAGTGTGCAATCAGAAAGCTTTTACTAAATTTGGTATTGTAGCCTAGACAAAGGACCACTTTTACTCATAATTCGTTTTAAATGCTATTTTATGTTTTGTTTTCTAGTTGATTTGGGTGTCTAGAGTATCCTAGTTTTGTGTTTAAATATGGAAAGCGATGAGTTGATGTATAGATAACATAGATGTTCACTTTCACTTTTATTGCAACAAGTTGGTTTGAAGGTTATTTTATGTTTGTTTCCCCTGATAATATGTTGTCACTCTTCAGATGTCTTTATTTTGGAGTTTATGGCAGCGGAGAGGTATATTTGTGCATGTGTGTATGTGCACTCACATTTATTTTTGCGTTTTTGTAGTATGGTTTGTGTAGGCTGTCTGTTTTGAATCAGGTTTGAATATTGTGACTGCAGGACCGATTGTGTAAAACAGACTCAGCTGTTTTTTGTGTATGTGTGGCTGATTTACAGTTTTTGTTAAAGAACAAAAAAGTTTAAACCCAGGTGTCTGTGCATGCTGCTTGTTTACACACAGTATAGCTCTGTTGTGGTTAACAATGGATTAACAACTCTTGCGTGAACTAGTTAAATAATTAGCATTTGCACGTTTTGCCTTTTAGTTTTAGTGTTAAGTATGTTTTTCACTTAAGCAAGGTACAATCAAACAGGTCAGTTTTTAAAAAAAATACTTTATTTTTTAAATGTAAAAATGCGTTGATAAGAAAAGTTTTCATAAGTAAAATGCAAAACATTAAAGCCATCAAGTAACCGTGTGATATTTTATTTGCTTATGAAGTTTTGATTGTGTAACATGATGGGGAAGTGTAAATTTGTTGCTGTATATGTAAAGGGGTTTTTGGATGTTACAGTTAGGAATTTGTAAAGTCATGGTTTCATTCCTTGTTATAAAAAAGCAGAACAAACTTTGAAAATATGTGTCTTGTAAGAAATAAGAAATATTACAATAGAAGAGATCTTCAAACTTTAAGGGGATGTCTAAGGATGGTTGCGTGCTTGAAGTTTCTGGCCTGCCTTCCTTCCTAAAAAATATTTCATCATGAATTTTCCAGAATATTTTATACAATCTTGCTTACTGATATTTTCCCTACCATTTTCATTACCCTGTGAACTTTATATTTGGCCAAGGTTGTGGGCATGTTTTTTTTTTAACATGGGTACGTGGAAAATTTACTCTCTTGTTTATTTTGTGTAGGTACTCCTGGAACCCGAAAGATGGCTTCTTTGGAGGTAATTATATCCTTTCTTTTGTGTCAGTTTTAGATCCATTTGATCTATTTTTGTAATAATTGCAATGAACTGGCAAATGTGTTTGTCACCAGACTGTAGGCACATTTTTTAACTGTTTTTGTAATCTGTGTAGGCATATCTCTCTTGATGACAGAAGTGTGAATTGCAGTCAATTTTCCTCTCTAACGTCTCTTTTCTCTTTCCAATTTCTGTTCTGTTTTTTATTTGTTGCACATCAGCCAGTTGTCCTCTTTCACAATCCAAAAAAGGGCTCTGCGATAAGTTGAATGGCAATATACGATCTCTGTATTTTCTACAAAGTGGATTAAATGTTTACATGCAAGGCAGAACCTCACAATCACTGTTATTAAAACAGCGTATGATAAAAATACAATTTAAAGGGGACATATCATGAAAATCTGTTATAGTTGGTGGTATAGTTGGGTCCTCAGTGCAACTTTAACTTTAATCAACTTTAAAAAAAAACATGCAAAAGAGCAACCCAGTAACTTAGTTTTGGTAAACCATTCTCTGCAAACATGTGAAAAAATAGGTCATAGAAATTTGGCTTCCTTTGTGATGTCAGAAGGGGATAATACTGCCCCTTAATCTGGACTATCCAACCACGACACTGCCATTTAGTGTACAGATCAGCAAATTTGCATTTAAAAGTGAAAGGCCCAAAAACTGCAAATTATTTTACATCTTAAAAAGGTCTTGTGAAATGTTCCTTTTAAAGACAGGGATTTTTTCAGGGTTACGTCAGACCACAGTGTACATTTCTGGCAGAGCTTCTCTTACAAAGAAAAGAGGATCGTATCAGACCATACCGATATAGAGAGATTACAACCTTGGTGCTCAATTTTTCTCATTTGTGCATTAAAAAGGATACATTTTTTTTTTTAAATAAAATATTTTTGCATACCAACAGTGTAAACAATGACCAAACATCGAATCATGGTTTTGATGTCATAATTGCCTGCCATTCAATTTTTTTTACATTTTTATTTGTATATATTTTGTATATATATTTGTATATAATTAACATTAAGTATAGTTCCAAAATTTTGTATCTGTTTACCAAGCAACCACTTGTCTTTCAGGGTCTGAGCAATATAGCTCCATCCCAGACAAACAAAAAGACATTGGGTCACAGAGGTATAGACCCCACTGGAGAGACCACTTATAAAAAGGTAAATGTTTTCGATATCTAAAACTAATCTGGTATGAGGCTTGTTTCTGATATGTAAGAGACTTTTATTCTACTTGGCACATAGATGAATTTAGTTATATGTTTTATTAAGATGATAACGCCTCTTCAGTGTTGTGTACAGGCACGTACAGATATGACCAGCAGGCCTTGAATAATTGCTTCTTGCTTTTAACAGGTGTCTAAGCTACAAAAAACCTAAGCTTCAGAATTCACAAGTGAACTGTCCTGCCCTCATTTATATTATACACTAACATGTTTTTCCTTCCCCCCTCATTTGTTATCCTTCAGACCACATCATCTGCTCTGAAAGGTGCCATTCAGCTGGGCATCACACACAGTGTGGGGAGCTTAAGCCAGAAGCCAGAGAGAGATGTGCTTATGCAAGACTTTGAAGTGGTGGAAAGCATATTTTTTCCCAGGTGTGTGTGCATGTGTCCACCGACTAGTAAACATGTATTGAGTCTGGTCTGATTAAAGATGTATATAAAGAGATATATCTTTCCCCAGTAACACCTGTATTTGATCCATTTACACAGAAACTTTTACCACATTTTTCTGTTTCTCTCAGTCAAGGCAGTAGTTCAACTCCTGGCCATCACCATGGAGACTTCAAGTTCAAAACGTATGCACCCATTGCCTTTCGTTACTTCAGAGAGATGTTTGGGATCCGACCTGATGACTACCTGGTAATCTTGTTTCTTCGTCACATTATGTTTTAATCATTCATTGTTTAATTCTTCTGATTCAGTTCAAGTTATATTTTTATGTATGAAAATCGTTGAAATTGAACATTGCATTTTGAAACAACATCAAGACATTTACAAAACTAAAGGCTGTTGCACACTTAAAGATATTTTTATGTGGTGTGTTAAGTGATTTTAATCTGCTCGGAAGTTCGTTGGGACCCCTCCAATCGCAAATTTTCAACATGTTGAACTGTCTGCCATGTTTGTTTTCTTGTGAAGTGACGTTTGACGACGAGAATCCTTGTAAGATTTAACAGTCGAGACTTGCGTTGTTTGTAAAGGGTGCACACTACAGTGTGCATTCAAAATTGATTGACATGTCTGGCTTAACAAAATTAACCAGCCACACGATGTCACAAGCACTCTTGACGCGCACTAATTTGTGGTCGGGATGACGTCCGTTTTTTTTTAAAGCTGCTAACAATATCTATATAGCCTACTATCTACAAACATTAATAATATTAACAATATTATACATCGTTTAAAAGGTCTACGGGTTTAGCATCAGTTTATGGTCTCTGTTTTCAGATACAGATGCTCTAGCATCATAAATGTAGTATTTTGTTACAGAAGTCCAGATGACAACATGCAAAATATAAACGGGACTTCTTACCTTTGTGTTGATATAACGATCGTGAGTCGAATCCAGTCTGTTTCAGATGTGTGAATAAACCATGCAAACCGTCTAATAGAATACATCCTATGACCATTTTTGCCCACAAATGCATATAATCCATGAAAAATAGATATATAGTCTATTGTTTACATCAGATTTCGCATGAACATCTTGTAATAGGATATAATATACAATCTGAGGAACATTTATGTCGTAACACTGTATATGAGATTACGTTTTAGGTTCTGCTAAACACATAAACCTGCGGACAAACGTAACTTTTTAAAAGTAGGCGGGAGTATAATGCATAATATCCAAACAGCGCTGTCAAAAATCGTGACGTTATTTGACTCGCTCGTTCCTCCAATGACTTTATGGAAAATATTGATAGACAGAACGTGTAGCCAATTAGATAACGAATCCAACGATCTTTGTGTGACGTTTTATTTCCTGGTGTGGAAACTGCATTTTATATGCTAACATAAGGATAAATAATAATAAGAACGAACGTGTATGAATGTAAACAAAGACTTTTATTTTGAAGCTGACTGCCACTTAGAAAAGGCACTCGTCTTACATAAACCCTTGCAAGAACCTCATTTTTGGGCCTATTGACCTCAAACGTGAAACATAACTTCTTTAGACTTGTGGCTTTGGGATCATTGCATTTTTAGGTTTCACACACACATTTATTATTAAGTTTTTTAGGAATAAAAAAGATGTTATGCACATCTTTTTATTCCAATGTACTTCAGCTTCTCTAAGTTTTTTTTTTCATTTTTAACTTAAAATAATTTTGAAACCTGGAAAATGAAGCTCAAAGTGTCTTATTATATAATGATATCATAGTTATGCGTATACTCTAAATGGTTTAGTAAAAACTACCCTTTTAGTGAAAGTAGGTCTTTTCATGGTTTGGACTAAAGTGGGGGTGCTTTTCAAGAGGTTAAACCACATTAATTTTAAATTAATCGAGACCCGAGGCTGCAATTATTGTACCCGATCTGTGTCCGAGGCACACGTGAAACTTCTAGACACTGACCTTCTAGGTTTTCGGATCTAAGTGCACCCATGAAGACCTCTACTCCACGCGCTATAGAAACAATTTGTTAAGTAGATTTTTTTTATCATCATGTTTGTGGTCTCTCACATTTTAAAAATCTGATAAGATTGGTGCGGGCCAGCCTTAAGTTGTTTTTTTGTGGCTTTGCATTTAGTACTAGGCACAAATGCAAGACTGCACCAATGTGTAATTGTTCTCTGTGTGTGTGTGTGTGTGTGTGTGTGTGTGTGTGTGTGTGTGTGTGTGTGTGTGTGTGTGTGTTTTCTGCAGTATTCGCTATGTAATGAACCCCTCATTGAGTTGTCTAACCCCGGAGCCAGTGGTTCTCTCTTCTACGTTTCCAGCGATGATGAGTTTATTATAAAGACGGTGCTGCACAAGGAGGCCGAATTTTTACAGACACTCCTGCCTGGATATTTTATGGTAAAAATGAAATTCCTGTACCAATTTGATGTTAACACTGCAAATATTGTAGGCTTGCACACATACTGATGTAAGTTACTTTGGATCTCCCAAATGCACAAAACATTATAAGTTACACAGGTGCATTTGATTCCTAAAAATGTCATGCAGCAACAAATTCTTGACCTTTAAAATAATTACATGATTAAACTTAATAAGAAAAGCAGTTTGTTCAATAATAATTTACATTTTGTCCTCTAGAATCTGAACCAGAACATGCGCACACTGCTTCCCAAGTTCTACGGGCTGTACTGCGTTCAAGCCGAAGGGAAGAACATCCGAATTGTTGTGATGAACAACCTGCTCCCCTGTGCCGTACCTATGCACCTTAAATATGACCTGAAGGGCTCCACATACAAGCGTCGCGCTTCCCCTAAAGAGAGGGCTAAGAAGGTGCCCACATACAAGGACCTGGACTTCATTCAGGACTTGCCTGATGGCTTGCTGCTTGAGAATGACCACTACAATGCCCTATGCAGAACCATGCAGAGAGACTGTCGGGTGAGACTGCAAGACATTAATTCATGTAAACTGGACCGTTGTTAAACACATTGTCCTTGATTCAAGTCAAATCAATGTACTCTTCATGACTTAAAAAATATATGTGTATGTGTAGGTGCTTCAGAGCTTTAAGATCATGGACTACAGTCTGCTGGTGGGCATCCACAACTTGGATCTGGCAGGTGAAGAGCCATCTACCGCAGTACCTGATAACCAGAAAAAGGCTCCAGGCCAGAAGCCCTTATACTGTACAGCCATCGAGTCTATTCAAGGGGAGGCCAAAGGCAAGACGCCACCACAGCCTTATGAAAGGTTAGTGATTAGTGATCTTTAAACCCTGCAGCACTTTCAAATAGGTGTGGCATATTTGTTAAAGATCAGAGCTGATAACAGGATTAGTCTGGTCCTTACAATGTTTTTTTATAATGTACAGTACTGTGCAGAAGTCTATGGCCACCATGCTACCATTAGATTTGTTGTTTTTGCAATTGTATAGTGATCATTATGTAAATATTTCTCAGTTTCTTTATTAGAATACAACGAGAAAATACAGGAAATGTGTATGTAGTATTAAAACCGTAAAAAGGTATAGGCTGAAGTGTCAATTATTTAGGGTTAACTTCCCTTCCACTCGAGCAATAGAAGGATACTGCAGGATATCTTAAACCTAAATGAAATTAAAAGATGTGTTTTGTGCCAAGAGAGATCACACTAAATACCACACATTTTTAAATTTTATTTTGTGTGCATATTTCCTGTATTTTCTGTTTGTATCTTAATAAAAAGAGTTAAGAGTGAAAAATAAATATGGATAGACTTTAAAACTTTGCTAAAACAACAAAGCTGGTGGTGGTGGCCTTAGACCTTTGCACAGTACTGTATATCTTTAAATAATATATATATTTGCATATCTTTTGCAGTATGGGAGGAATTCCAGCTTTTAGTTCGAAAGGAGAAAGATTGCTGGTTTTTATTGGCATCATTGATATCCTGCAGTCTTACAGGTAAAGGACTACATGTTTGCATAAGTCTTTGTTTTCATACTAAGTGCCTACATTGACATTTTCTATATTTTCAGGCTTGTAAAGAAGTTGGAGCATTCTTGGAAAGCCCTGCTGCATGATGGGGTATGTTGCAATAGAAAGAATCGTATCAAATTTTGCACAAAGTGCTATCATGAAATTTGTTAATTTTTTTCTAAACAAATATATCACCTCTTTAGGACACTGTGTCCGTACACCGGCCGAGTTTCTACGCAGATCGGTTTCAAAAGTTTATGTGCACAACTGTCTTCAAAAAACCCACAAGTGAGTTTGCTTTCCAATTGGAATTGGGGAAATGTATGCGTAATGCATTGATAAGAGATTCAAGGCAATCTATATTAAAAGGTTTAAATCCTTAACTGTTATTCACTGCCAGGGTTCCCACGGCTCCTTGAAATCCTTGAAAGTTTGTGAATCTGGGGGGAAAATTTTAGGCCCTGGGATGTTTTTGAAAAATACATAAAAAGATTCAGGTTATTGAAAGTCCTTGAATCTATTTTATGCAAGAAAAAAAATCCATATTATTCCCTGTGTAGTGTAGGATAATATCATAAAATTCTAAACTTTTTAAGCACTCGTGCTAAACTGTTCGCTTTAAATGTTTATATCTTCTGTATGCGAATGTTGATTCATACCAAAATGCTTTTTTGCATAGTTGTGTTTGACAAATGAAAACGTCTCTGGTAACGTATGTAACTTTTGTTCCCTGAGAAGGGAACGAGACGCTGCATCTCCCTTGCCATACTTCCTGCGTCCCTATAACACCGTCTTTGGCAATACTTCAGATAGCGATATACTTCCTGGCTCCCGTGTCACCCTGTCTTTGTCATTAAGCCTCACAATTGGTTGAATTTGATGTCACATTCAGACGCACTTACCCTTGGAGGCGCCCCAAAGTGTCACCGCAGTGACGCAGCGCGAGTTCCCTCAAAAGGGAACTGTAACAATGTATCTTAAAAGGTAACACGATGTAACCTGGCTCTCACTTGAAATGTGTCCCCACATTTCGTCCTTTAATTTGAGGGTATTGGACCTGGAAAGTCCTTGAATGGTCCTTAAATTTGAAGTTAAGTAAGGTGTGGGAACCTTGCACTGCAGAAACGATCGTGGTAATTCATATCTGGTGAATTTGTTTGCACATTATCGAAAGAACACCGAAAAGTAAATGATTATACATTTTGTTGCCATTTCACTCCCACTCCACACATGCTTGCGGTCTAGTAATCCAAGTTCCTTTTTCAGTTTGACACTGGGGAAAGTTTCATGTGGAAGTCACTTCTCTCTTTTTCTTTCCTAGCAAAAATGTCTCCCGCAAAGAAGAGTCGAGGTGGAATTCTGCCTGGTGGGAAGAAAGCAAACACTGCCGTATCTTCACAATCGCAACAACAGTCTCTTCCTGTAGCGACCGCACAAACAAGCCTTGAACAAACACAGCCAGTAGCCCAAGCACTCCAGTCGCAGCAGAATATGGCACAGCTGTTCGGCTCAAGCAGCGGCGCTGTGTCCCTCAGCTCAGAGACGCAAGAGAGCGACGACGGTAGGAGACATTGAGAGAAAGATAAACAAAGTAGAAGATAAGAGTAGTTTTGCTAAGAATGCTCAGGAAAAGCCTTGAATGTAAAAAAAACTTTGCTTTTGTGGTGTACACAGAGAAGTCACTCTTTTTTTTTATTTCCAGGTATGCAGACAGATCGCCCTGACCTTCTCCCACATCAGTTTACTGAAGATGATATCACCAACAGTTCAGTCGATACAACCCTCTCGGCGACATCTACTATGGGCTCCAAGTTTTCTGCAAACACTCCAGTTCCCAGGTATGTGTTAGACATGCTTGGATAGATGTGCTTAGTATACTTGCATGTTAACTGATGATGGCGCAGATAAAGATGATGTTATTTGCAATATACAGAAGTGAAAAAAACAATAGATTCTGTTACAGATCACTTGTTACAGAGACAAACAACTCAATGCCTGTTCAGTTTGGATCCAAAATCTAGAATTAACAGTAAATGTGATAAACTGCCCCAGTATACAGATTGCAACCTTATATCCTGTGATGGTGTCACACTGATGGCACAGCTCACTAATGCAATCTCAGTCTTACATCACACACAAAAACACTGATTCAAGTTCCTGTTTTTCTTTCAGTTGTAGCAGTACAGCTGCTTACACATCTGGGGAAAGTTTAAATGTGGAAACCATTTCACTCAACGAGATTGTTCCTCAAACCAACACATCAGAAGTAAGAAACAAGTTTCTCTCGCTATACATAAGCAAGAACGTGCATACAATTTTTTTTTAAACAATCCTTTGTGCACATCCTCTGTAACAGTGGTTCTCAGCTGACGTGATATAATTTATTAAAGGTCCCGTTCTTTCTGTGTTTTTGAAGCTTTGATTGTGTTTACAGTGTGCAATATAACATGTTTTCATGTTTCACATGTATTTTTCACACCGTTTACTTATCTCTCTAGTGCTATTTTCACTGTCCTAAAAATGGGCTGATGTCTTCCTTGTTCTATGAAGTCCCTCCTTCAGAAATACGTATCGAGTTCTGATTGTGAAGTTTGTTTAGTGTGTTGTGATTTGACAGCAGCTTAGTTAAGCAGAGCCATTTGAGCCAAAGCTGGCGAGTGACATTCTAATTGCTCTAATTTGCATAAATTGTAAAAATGTATGGATTTGGATGTGGTTGATCTTTGAGCCACTGAGAAAAATGAGAGCTGTCCAAGTAAACATCTCCCTTAATACAAAATATTTAAAAAGTAAATGTTTTTCTTTTGCAGTGAAAGACTGTGGTTGACGAGGACAAAATAAAGCTCTCCAGGACAAAAAGTACTCTCCTTCAAGGACTTCTAAAGAAGAAGGATAACCCTAAGATTGAATTGCTTTCAACATTAGGAAAAGTGAAAACCAGAGAATGTGGAGAACAAATTATTACACCGCACACACATGATCATTCTACTATAAAGATAATTCCCTCTTTTAAACCTTTTTTTTCGGATGTCAGCCATACAGCGTCCAGTATTGCTGCTAAGAAATGGAACCAAAGGACAAATACAGCCATCAGTGCCATATTTGTCAGAACTTAATAATGTTTACAGCAATCATAAAGCGATGAGTACCAAGTGGCGAACAAACTGGTCTTTCAAAGTACCTCAGCGAGAGTTGAACATTTTGTAGTGGACTTAATGGACGCAATGCTGTTTTTCCTGTTATGTTGCTAAGGAGACCAATGCGAAACGAATGTTTTGGAGTCACATATTTAATTTGCTAATAGGAGAAAGTTAAACATTTGCCTATTTTACAGATGTTTTGAGTATATGATTGTCTCCGAAAATGAGTCAATCCACATTAGTTTGCCTGAACAATCATGTTACAAGATGTAGTTTTTTTTACTTTAAATCTGTGAAAATAATTAATTTTAGAAATAGATTTAAATAGTTTACTGTAATATTGTGTGATCTAAATGTGCCTTAATTGCACAAGTAATTTACATTGTTGTTAACAGGACACTTTTTACTGTGCGATATGCAGACTTGCATGGCCTTCAATGTACACAATCACAGTATACATCATTGTTCAAATGTCAGTCTGCATTGTGACTGCTTTATAGACTACTTGCTTGAACGCCCCCCTTAAATACTCCAGTTCTTCCAGTTTTATTTGCGTGTTAATATGACGTGCAAAAAGAAAGTGATAGATAAAAACGTGCTGTGTAATGTGTAAATGTTGTAACTCGTATAAAAGGCCAAATTCAGTATTTTGGGTTGCAGGACTGATAATATTTGGAAATCTTAAATGTAAAATATGTTAAGACTATGAAATGTAACACTTTGCAGACTAACTACTGTAAAATCTGTAACGCATGGTGGTATACCGTGTATCTCTTTTTTTTTTTACATCAAGACATTTTATGGACTGTAATTATAGAAACCTTTTGAACACGGTTTTGTGGAATTTAAATCAAACTAAAGATGGAACCAAAGTGCTAGTTTTATATTTGAAAATGTGCATATTGTTATCAGTTAACCTATTGTAGAGACATTGCTAAAGATGCAAATATTTTAAAAATGGATAGTTATGGGTACTCTGCTGGATATTTGTTTCATGCGTTGACCTTTATTTTTAAAAGTGAAAAACATTCCTGTACAAAATCCTATTTATTTGTATGTTTGCATGTAATTTATTTCTTTATCTCAGGTTCCACATTGCCGGTGTGTTTTTATGCAACAATGGATGTAAATTCTGACACCTGGTGGTTGTGTGAATCTGATGTTCATCAAAGGTTGGAAATGTATACACTCAAGATCTGGGATTCTTGTGCAATTGCTATTTAATCTTGAAAGTGCTGCATTCACCTTTATTGTCTTATCAAACTGAGAACTTTCAGTGGTAGCTTTAAATGAAACTGTTCGACACTCTTACAACAAAATTTCTATTTTTTTGTTTTTGCTCTCAAGCAAATGATGTCATTGGCTCGTGCATTTTTGATGTTCTCAGCAATATTTCATGTTATATGCAAATAACTTGAAATAAACAGAACCAAAACTTTTACAATGTGTCTTGTTTAAAATGTATTCTGGCACAAGGCTACACCCTCCAGAGGTAGCATATGCAGACTGCATACGTCATCAAGCCTGGTGTATTTAAGTTAACTTTAAGTTAACTGAGCAGTACATTCGTAAGTCATACACATATTACAACCATTTACGAATAACTTAGAATAATAGTCAACTTTAAAATTGTTAATTTTCTTAATGGTGTATGCAGCTTAACACTGTGCCCAGAGAAAGTTAATTTGTGGAAAATTACTCGAACGTAATATGAGCCTCAATAAGAAAGCTATAAGGACAGTTAGGATTTGTTCTACATTTGACCTCTTCATCTGATACCGTTTAGGTGATAGCCCCTTTGTTTTTTGTCCTTTTATTGTTTTTTATTTCGATCGTTTTTTGTATATTGTCTCTTGTGTTTATTGTATATATGGCTACTGTATGTCAATTGTTTTGTGTGCATGTTCTGTACGTTCTTGCGATAAAAAGAAAACACACGATCTCCTACCATATGGGGGCGCAAAAGAGACGATATTGCAACGTCAAAACCGGGAATGTAACAGCGAAGAAATATTTAGCCAATCAGATTTGCCGTTACAAGCGCCATCAGCCTCCTGCATCCTTCAGCCAATCAGCGACGCCGTAGCATTTGTGAAAAGGATTAGAGGATTTCCAAGATGGTGCTCGAAAGTACTATGGTCTGGTAAGAAATAAACAAACAAACGTACTGCTTTAGATACATTCACGCGTTTTCCGCAAAGTACACATGTTCTATTATTGCAAGACAACAGTTTTATCATTATGTCGAAGGATTTAGCTGTTAGTTGAGGAAAAGAAAGATAATTGTATGACCGGTCTCTGGTTAGGATGACATTTTCCTGAGTCATTATTCAGCAGTCAGATAGAACTTACAGACAAATAGATCACTAACATAGAAATAAATGAACACTTTGTATGTTTTAAATGTTACCGTTGAATCTATGTCTCAAAATCTTCAGTTACTAAGCTGCATTTTAGCTAATATATACGTCATTGACTTTAAAGTTCATGCATATATCGTACATATGTATAGATAGGACAAGGACGTTTGTTTTCCAGTCCATTACAAACGTCATCGGGCTTATAATACATCAATATCAATCGGATGATGATTGTGCTGACTTGTCTTGATAGTGTGGACAACAGTGAATACATGAGGAATGGAGACTTTCTGCCGACTAGATTACAGGCACAGCAGGATGCTGTCAACATTGTCTGTCATTCAAAGACCCGTAGCAACCCAGAAAACAACGTGGGTCTGATCACAATGGCCAAGTAAGTGTATATTATATTTCTTTATGCTGGGTAACATTACTGTATGTGTGTGTGATCCATATATGTTTGCTTTGGGCAGTAATTGTGAGGTCCTCACCACTTTAACACCAGACAGTGGCCGCATACTCTCAAAGCTTCATGCCGTTCAGCCACTGGGCAAAATCTCATTCTGCACTGGCATACGGGTGGCACACGTATGTAAATACATCAGAGGCTTAACATGTTAAATTTGTATCTCAGTCAGCTAATGTTTGCTTTTTGTATGTTTGTATCCAGTTGGCACTCAAGCATAGACAAGGCAAGAATCACAAGATGAGGATTGTTGCTTTTGTGGGCAGCCCAGTGGAGGACAATGATAAAGATGTAGGGTTTCTTCATGAAGAAATATTGATTTACGGTTGCAGATTTAAGTGTTGGTTACTAATGTTTCCCCCTAAATCTCTTTCACAGCTGGTGAAGTTGGCAAAGCGATTGAAAAAAGAAAAGGTCAGCGTAGACGTGGTCAATTTTGGAGAAGAGGTGACTTGGCATTTATTATTTTTATTTATACCACGGGTCTGCTGAATGCTTTATTCTGATTGGCTGAGAAATGTTCCGTGGGTATGCATTAATTTCTGATAACCGCACACCCAACTTGTCAAATGTCTTAAAAATAGGTACCAGAGCAATGTTTGTTGTAACCGTGGTATAAAAGGAATAATTAACTCCGGTCCTTTGAATTATTTGAAAATAATTGTGCTTCGCGTTGTGCCCCATTGCACCTTGGGTGTGCATTATTTTCTTATTATTCAATGGCCCGCCATCAATTATTCCTTACCTAAAATTCAGCTTTGGTAAAATCTTTCACTGTGTTTTCCTTAATCATTGCAAATAGGTTGCGAATACAGAGAAACTGACTGCATTTGTGAACGCCCTGAATGGAAAGGAGGGCACAGGTTCTCACCTGGTCACGGTTCCCCCTGGGCCCAGCCTTGCTGATGCTCTGCTCTCATCCCCCATCCTGGCTGGTGAGGGTGGTACTATGCTGGGCTTGGGTCCGAGCGACTTTGAGTTTGGAGTAGACCCCAGTGCTGACCCAGAGTTGGCTTTGGTGAGTTAAATGACACATTTATGGCCTGGTTTTACAGACGAGGCTTAATTAAAGCCAGGGCACGGCCTTTTAGTTAAAATAAGATGTTTAAAGGGATAGTTCACCCAAAATGAAAAAAAATGTCACTAATGACTCACCCTCATGTTGTTCCAAACTCGTAAGACCTCTGTTTATCTTGGGAACACAGTTTAAGATGTTTTATTATATTTAGTCTGAGAGCTTGTTGACCCTTCATTGAAAATCTACGTACGGTATACTGTCCATGTCCAGAAAGGTAATAAAAAAATCATCAAAGTAGTCCATGTGACATCAGTGGGTCAGTTAGAATGTGTCGACACATCGAAAATACATGTTGGTCCAAAAATAACAAAAATTAGGACTTTATTCAGCATTGTCTTTTCTTCCGCGTCTGTTGTGAAGCACATGCGCGAGACTAAAGTCACGTAACTGCAGTGACGCAGATGACGTTTTATCCTCAGACATGTTTGCAAAGTTTTTATTTTTCAAATTACAGCGTGCGTCTCCCTCAGACTGTAAACGAAGCCTAGGCGTACACAAACACACAAAAAAACATCTGGGCGCACCAGATAACACGTCAGTCATGTCGTACATCATCCGCATCACTGCAGTCACGTGACTTGAGTCTCGTGCATGCGCTTCACAACAGACGCAGAAGAGAAGATGATGCTAAATAAAGTCATAATTTTTGTTATTTTTGGACCAAAATGTATTTTCGATGCTTCAACACATTCTAACTGACCCACTGATGTCACATGGACTACTTTGATGATGTTTTTATTACCTTTCTGGACATGGACAGTATACCATATGTAGATTTTCAATGAAGGGTCAACAAGCTTTCGGACTAAATATAAAACATCTTAAACTGTGTTCCGAAGGTGAACGGAGGTCTTACGAGTTTGGAACGACATGAGGGTGAGTCATTAATGACAATATTTTCATTTTTGGGTGAACTATCCCTTTAAGCATATTTAATAAACATGCCTGAAGGGCTCGTTATAGTTGTGCGTAGGTCCTACGGCTGGTTCCACGTCGGTTTTCATTTATACTTTTGCGTCGTCGTGCAAACACTTGAGACGAATGGCGCTGGCACATTTTAAGGTCATTGCAAGTTATTTTCAGTTGTGAAAGCTGGGGTAAATTATGTAAATGTATACAAGCAGAGGCCAATAACTAACAAAATGTAGATTTTTTTTTTTAAATGGCATAATAGGACACCTTTATTTGTTATCTTTTACAGGCTCTTCGTGTATCCATGGAGGAGCAAAGGCAGAGACAGGAAGAGGAATCTCGCCGGGCGGCTGCCCAATCAGCAGCTGATTCTGGCGTTTCTGCCTCTGCGGCTGATGGTCAGTATTTGTTGCACATGAATTATTAATTAAAATAAGTGAGGATGGTCATAAAACACCCTTTCAGGGTT
Organism: Misgurnus mizolepis; assembly: GCA_025389145.1. Taxonomy (NCBI): domain Eukaryota; kingdom Metazoa; phylum Chordata; class Actinopteri; order Cypriniformes; family Cobitidae; genus Misgurnus; species Misgurnus mizolepis. The sequence goes on along the minus strand of JAIFKI010000011.1, from coordinate 14,079,802 downwards.
TCACAGTACAGAAACTTTAATGATTCCTATTGCAGACGTAATCACGATTTGTGTATTTTTACCCCATGCAGAATCAGAGGAGGCTCTTTTGAAGATGTCTGCCTCTCAGCCTGATGCCAGTGTTGCTGCCCTCCCAGACTTCAGCAGCATGACAGAGGAGGAGCAGATAGCCTATGCCATGCAGATGTCGCTGGCGGGTGGAGGTTTGTTTTCTCAAAAATCTTAAAGGGCCAACTACCAAAACACACTTGTAGCTAATCAGCAGTAAGGGGCGTGTTTACTAACCACCGTCGTTGCCTGGGTTGCGTGTGTGTGGGGTGGGTCTATCAAAAGAAGGTCCAGATTCTATTTGGGTAGGGGCGTGTTTGTTTAGGTGATTTCAAATGTCAACATTGGCTTTCAGAGATCATGCACCCCGCCTTTAAATCATATTTTCTACCATAGATAAACTATTAACTGTCTATCTTATGTCAGAATTTGCAGAATCAATGGACACGGGAGCTTCAGTTGATACTGCTGAATCCAAGGTGAAGTCCAGTATACACTACTATACTAAAGGTATTGTCCTTTATTAGACACCGGTTTTATTGACTGTATATTTCTAAACTGAACCTACAGGAGGAGGATGATTATGACGTAATGCAAGACCCTGAGTTCCTTCAGAGCGTTCTGGAGAACCTGCCTGGGGTTGACCCCAACAATGAGGCCATCCGAAACGCCATGGGGTCACTGGCCTCTCAGAGTGGAAACAAACAAGAGGGGAAAAAGGATGAAGAGAAGAAAAAATAGATGCATGATACTTGCAAAGTAAAACTCAAGTGATCAGCAGAAGTCCTTATAAAAACTTGTTCTGGAATGACATTCAAATTCTTGCAAGGTTGTGTGGTACCTCAAAAATTCACACATGGCTTGCTAATGGTTTTCTCCCATTTTGCTTTGTGCACAATTATTAAATAGTTGATAAATGTGCAAATGTTATCTATATGGTTTTTGCCTTTTCTAATGCCATTAAAACATGGTTAAATCTGCTTTATGGTTCCTTGTATTAAAATGCTGAAATATATTTGTATTACTCTTCTAACTAAAACATAAACAGTGCAGGTCTTGATGCAATTTTTTTCATCCTGTATGAAAACAGATGACAATTAGTAATTTTATTTAAAAAAAACAACATGATTACAATGGAAACAGTATATTTAAAACTTTCAGATATAGTCTAGCGTTCTCAAGTACTACATATATTCATTTTACAATATTTATATATGTGCCACCCAGAAAATGTCTTTACATTGGGAGGCCTGGCAGGTTATTGGGTTTCGTAGGTTTACGTCAAGCTATTTACAGGTCCTTTAAACAACCCTAGTGTATGTACAGTATATGAACCTGATTTATGCACCGGCAATGATTAAATCTCACACCCAAACCTTTCAAGGAAGGCACCTATGGAGAGATCTAGATAAAGGCAAAGTGACAATGACTCCAGTAATACAGTGTCTTGGAGAAGCCATTGAGCATGAACCCTTCCACAACCTGTATAAGGTTTTAAACCACATTAACCTGAGGGTTTAAAGAGCCTGTTAGGAGTCATTGGGGCGGTTTCCCGGACAGGGTTTAGATTAATCCAGTACTATGCAATTTTAGTAATTTTTACAAACATACCTTACACAATACTGGTGTGCATTTTGAGACAAAACAATGTCACTGCTATACAGCATGTTAAAATATTTCAGTAAAAGGTATATGCATTTTAGTCTGGGACTAAGATAAGCCCTGTATGGGAAACCGCACCATTGTTAAGCTACTTTTTGTCACCCAGATAAAAAATACAGTGTTAACTTTGTAAATGACACATTTAGCCAATACTGACTTAAAAAGCATGCAAAAACAAAACACCAGGGGCCTTATTTATAAAATGATGCATAAACCATACTAAATTTGAACATTTCTCAAATGTGCGTGCGTACGTGTGATTCATAAAATAAACATGCGCACAGCAAACTTATGTATAGATGTGAAATCTATAAATCGTGAATGATCTTGAAATTGTGCGCAGCTAAATAGTTTCAAATCTCCACATTTAAATGATGCCTGATTAATGTCATTGATATATTAAAAAAAGCACCTGTCAATGTTCAAATCTTTTACAAGCAGCAAGAAAGACTTAAATTCCAAAAATGTGAAGCAATCGGACAAGCAAAATTGCTTAGGTCTGCTTAGACCCTGACACGGCACTACGCACCCTTCCACATAAATGACGCATTAAAAGCACACTTTATAAATAAGGCCCCTGGATGGTAAAACAAATACTAGTGTCAATACAAGTTAGTGAATACTTAAAAAACATGCATTATGCATTATCATCTACCATTAAAACATTTACTGTGATGAAAAACTACAATCATCATCAATGTACTTGTACATATGTATCCCCCATTGCATGTAGTATGTAATGTTCATAAAGGCCTATGACACTGGTTAGTTTTTCAGTACAATCTGCACATTCAAAGCACTCTTCATACTCTTCATGAACAGTTTCTACCTCCATATTAACGCTGGTCTCCACAAAGGTAGACCTTCTATGATGCTTATGGCTGTGTTTATTTTTAATCTGGATAGGGTCGTTTGTCACGTCTTTAACACTCTCGCTTGTTTTCAAGTTAGTAGTTTCTCGATCTGATGTGTCCTGAGGTAGATGAGAGGTCGCCACAGGTAAATTCTGTGTGCATCCTTCACTGCTGGCTGAGGGGGTAGAGTTTGTAGTTTGTGGACTGGTATTCTGAGAGTCTGAGAGTTCGTTAGAGTCTATATGAATAACTTGATGCCTTACTGTGGATAATCTAGGGTTAACATAGAGCCTGTCAGGATGAGAATAAACATACAGGCTCTTATCATTGGGTATGCCATCCAGTTTGAGTTTCGATACATGATTTGTGAGAGGGGTGCCAGATTGTTCATCTGTATGACGAGAATTGGACGATTTTGAGGTAGGCTTGGATTCTGGACGGACTTTAGCCTTTGCATCTCTGGAATGGCATATCTGATGAGCATAGAGCAAATCTCCAGTTGAAAAACAAGCTTTGCATGTTCTGCATTTGTGGGGGAAAGTGAGCGGCTTTGAAGCAATGTCTGGAAGCGGCAGTCCTTGATAACCGGTGTGTGTGTTCAAGTGTTGCTGGAAGGCTCTTGTATTTGTGAATGAGAGACTGCAAAGGAGACAAACGTGAGAGGTAGAACCGTTGTGCAGAAGACTGTGCTTGATTAAGTTTCTTAAACTGCTGAAGGTCTTCGAACAAACATCACATTTAAGACTGTCACACAGTTTATGAGACTCATACTGGTGAGCGTGTAAGCTTTTCTCCTGGATGAAGGTTTTGGGACAGAGCGGACATGCGTAAGGTCTCTGGCCTGCGTGGTCAAACATGTGCTCTTTATAAGAGTTAAAGAAGCGGAACTGAAGACTGCACTGGGTGCAGGAGTAGCAACGGCCTTTGCGACGATGACGTCGCTGATGCAACCACAGCTTACTCCACCTTTCGAAGAACTGCCCGCAATGTGCGCAGGTGTATCTGAAAGCGGGAGCGTGTGTCTGGATATGAGCGCACAACATCCTGTACCGCTCAAATCGCTGACCGCAACGTGAACATTGAAATTTCCAAAGACTTGGAGAGATTTCGATACATTCTAGAGGGCTGTCTGAGAAGGTACAGCTGGCTTCAGAATGAGCAGGTGACTGGGCATTTGGGAATTTGATGGGGGATTGTTCAGCATCTTTTTCCAGAAGAGTTGAGGTTCTTGTTTGTGTACGTTCAAATTCCGGAGGATGAGATGGGAAAGTGGTATGTTTTTGTCTAGTCCGTGAAAATCTTGTACTTGGTAAACTTTGTGAAGAATCTGAGGTTTTCTTCGAAATACTGTCCAAGCACAAGTCAGTTTGGGTTAAACCTTGAATGTTTTCAGAGACTGATGCTCTACAAGTTTTCTCCTCCCCACTTATCTGGCAACACACCTTACAATGATCACTAACCTCAGAATCCTTCTCATAACACTGTCCACATGAAAAACAAAGGTATGGAGAAGAACTGGTGTGAGTTTGAAGGTGAAGTGTGTACTGGCACCATTTTTTGTAGAGCTGTTTGCATATCTGACACTTGAAGAACACCGGTGTGTTCACCTGACTATCAGCTTCTTGACTCACGATGAAACCCTTGACGACACCGTTTTCCCCATCAGTTCTCTTTGAAATGCACGTTTTGGACGCTTGATGCACCCTAAGTGCAGACATGGCACTGAATGCATGACCACAGTGACTGCAGGAGAAGGGTGTCTCACCTGTGTGAATTTGAGAGTGCATTTTCAATGCCTTCAGCTGGCTGAAACCTTTTCCACAAATAGAACAAGCATATGGCTTTACAGGCCAGTGGCTTTTCTCATGAGCTGCAAGGCTTGAAGGTTTCTTAAAAGTCTTCCCACAGTCTTTACACGTCAAGGGCATCTCCGCTTCATGCACACGCATGTGAATCCGTAATTTGACTTGGTTTTCAAAGTTTTTGTTACAAATCTTGCAAATATGGTGGCTAGAATTGCGTGGCTTTTTTGAGGACACATTTCTCTTTTTCTTAATGTCCTGCTTAGGTTCAGTGCTAAGTTTTGATTGCAGAAGGTGCACTTTAAAATGACACAGCAAATCTTTTTTCTTCATGAAAGTTTGGTTACAGCAAGGACAGGGAAAAGCGGCATGTTGCTTGTGTACATTTCGGTGAGACTTCAGTTTAGAAAGATGAGCAAAGGTTTTACCACAGAACTTGCATTTGTATGGCTTTTCACCTGTATGTATGCGTTGGTGCATGACGTATGCTGTAAAGTGCCGAAAGGAAACGCCACAGTATTTGCATGTGAGAGGTTTCTTCGTCTTTTCTTTAGCCTTAAATCCAATTTTCGACTTCTTTGCAATTACAACATGTTCATCATCCACTTTCTGTACTTCAGATGGTTCACATGCAGTACCCGTATTAACAATTTCTGTCTCTGATGAGTTTTGGGGTCCTTTTCTTGATCTGATTTTTGTATCTAGAAGAACTGTTTCTGGCTCCTCCTCCTTGACCACATTGCTAGGAAGTATGCCACATATTTCACTACCGGCTTCTGTGTTGTCAAGAGAGGACTGCAAAGAAACTTCAAAGCAATCTTCAAAACTTAAAGGTTGATCCGGTGACTTCTTTTTGGATAAAAGGCAGACACTTTTGTGTGGTTGTTCAGGTTGGGTTTCTGAATCATCGAAGCACAGCTCTTTCACCAATTGTCTCCTTCGACCACGTTTCCTAAAATTTATTTCTACAATCTTCTCATCAGCAGTCGCAACTTCATCTTGTATAGTTATGTCATCAAGTTTTCGTTTTATCCTTGTCCCCCGCCTAGGCAGTGAAGCTTCCACTTCTACGGAATTTTGGGGCAGGGAAGATGTCTCCGCTTCACCATTGTCCAGTTCGGATGTTCTGCCAGTAACTTTCAAAGATGACAACTTGTGGTTTCTTCTAGGTGCTTTTAAGTTTTTGTGTTTAAGTCCACGTCCAGGGATGCTCTGTGACAAATTGTTGTTAGTCTGATCTGCATCATTCAGTTCTAAGGGATCAGTTTCTAATTGTTTAGTAACTTTAGTTAACTTTTTCTTCTTTTTCCTTCCTCTTCTCTTCTTAGGGTGTTGAACAACTTCAAGAATTACCTGATTACCAGCTGCTTCGATGTTATTTTCTGTGCTGCTTTGACACAAAGGGTGATCTGAGATGTGGACAGGTGCTGTGACATCATCTTCTAAATGTGTTACTACTAACTTTTGTTTCCTGGGTCTTCCACGTTTCGGTGTCTTTTGCTCACTGCTTACTGAAATCTCATGGACATCGATTAGGTCTTTACACTCAGAATTATTCATGGAACCAGACAAAGTGATGTCCTCAGTGATGTCTGGGCTACTGACCTTTCTTTCAACAACTGGACCCAAGTTTATTTTTTGTATCCGGGTTGATTTTCTTGATATGTACACATCTGAATTTACTGGCTCCTCTTGTGTAACTATGGTCCTTGCTGAGTTATCATTAATTTGAGCCTGATGTTTGGTCTCAACATCACAAGCAATTACATTATCAGAATATGTGTATCTTTGTTCCTCCTCTTTAATTCTTTGGGTTGACCGGCCTGCATATTTCCTCTTCTGTTTAGAAGGTTTTCGTTTCTTTGTCCTGCGCGCTTTTCTAACTTTAGGTCCTTTAATTGTAGGCTCCTGTCTGATTATGATGTTTTTATGATCAACCTCAGAACCATCTTTATCAGAGAACTGGAATCCTTTTACAGTCTGAACATCAGATAACTTGGAGAAATCTTGCACATCTGTACTAGTGACCATGACATCTGTCTCAATTGCTTCAGTTTTCATCTTAGTTGGGGACAGAACTTCTTGAGACAAAGAAACAGTAGCAAATTCATGTGTTTCTGCAATCTCTTTGGACTTCTTGGATTTCCTCCTAGCTGCCTTCCATTTCTGGTCACAGCTGTCTGCTTCCGAAGTTTCAAAATTCTCAGACACAGACTTCAAGGCAGGTTGCAGATTTGACATTTTGTCTACTTCATGAGACAAACTTTTTGCAGTTTCAGTAGACGTATAATGTAATTCTTGTTCACTCTTTTCTTTTTGCCTCAGCCAATTTTTCTTTGGCTTCCTCTTTGGACTTGCAACAGTTTCAGTAGAGACTAAAACCTGTCTCTCTCCATGATCTTCTGTTGTTTCATTCACAATGTCTTTATCAAAGTAGTCTGGTGTATGATTCTTATTATTATTTCTGGTTAAAGCAAAATTTTGTTCCTGCACCTCTGGAGAGGTCTGTTCTCCAAAACTGCTGTTTGCTTGGATAACTCGTCTTTTGCGTCTATTGACCTTTTTAGTTGATCGTTTTTTTCTTACTGGTTTTTTTTGGCTGACAACATGTGAACAGTCTGTTTCTGTGGCTGAAACAAAATTAACTGTATTCCCAGTGGCTGGAGAAATTTGTTTGCTCACATGAACAGACTCATAGTTTTCGCTGGTTGAATCAAACAGACTGTCTGTAGTAAGTGTTTGCGGAGTTCTGAATCTTTTCTTTGGAGGCACAATGCTTTCTTTTGATTCCTGATGTACAGCTGAAATGTCTTTTCGGGGCATTGTTTGATCATTAGCACTATTTATTGCATCAATTTTGAGATCAGACATTTTCTTGACTGTCTTTGATTTTTTAGGTGTTGTGGTGAGAACAAATGATGTTGGAACACAATCTGCTTGGTTCAGAGTCTGCATGTCCCACGAAATCCCATGGTCAGTCTTCACCTTCCGTCTACCTGCCTTTTTCGCTGGTCTTTTTGATTTTAAAATCAACTTTGTACTAGAAGCTGCTATGATGGGATCAGGTATTGTAGTCAGATCTTCATGCTGGGACTCAGTATGGTTTACCTTTAGCATTTGCTCTGCCTCATGTTTGATTTCGGTTACAGTCTTTTTTCTTAACTTCTTCCGTCTGTAACTGCTTGAAGAGTCAATATTTAAAGGTAAAATTGCATTTTCTTGTGTCACAGTGGATAACAAAGATGCTTCTTCATCCAAATTACTATTTAGTTGTTTGTCATTTGTTTTTCTTCTAGATTTGTTGTTGGAAAATCTTCTGGCTTTTACTGTTTTTCCTGGATTGGAGGCCACTAAAGATTCAACAAATTTTGAGGGCACTGTCGTAATATCTTCCGGTTGTAAACAAGCTTGGCCAACAGTTGAATTAACATTCATTTTTTTCCTTTTACTTGATGTCATTTTTGTCTTTTCTGTGGCCACCACAGAATCAACTACTTTTTCACTATCTGAAATTAACAGATCATTAATTTCAACAGTTTCATTGCTTACTGTCTTAGGACACGCTTTCTTGCCAAATGTTTTCCTTGTTCTGAGAATCACTGGAGATTCAATGTCACTTCTTGCAACTGAAACAGAATCTTGCGTCAAAGTGTCTGTAAAGGTCTCTATGTCCAACACAGCAGTTTCATGGTCCTCATTTACATTCTTTCTAGAAGCCCTTTTCACCTGTCTTTTTGCTTCCACAGGCCTTGTTTTCTTGGTAGTCTGCATTATTTCCTTAAGTCTTGCTAATGGTGAGGTAGCATCCTTTTGTTGTAACACTGCTGGGCTGGCGTTGAGTGTTTCAGCAACCTCGCTGACATCTACTCTTTTCTTTTGTCTTGGTTTCCTTGGGTTTTTCTGAGGGCTTTGAATGTTTGGGGAGGTTAAAACAGAATCTGTAGGACTCACAGAGTCTATTAAAGACTCTCCATCCAGAATAGTTGCATGTTTATAATTTTTGCCCCATAAAGTCTTTACACTAGGCCGTCTTGCCTTCTGAAGCTTCTTTACCTTCTGGTCCACCTGGTCAGCCTCAAATGAACTGGAAACATCCTCCAGCTGAGAAGGTAAATCTTCCTTGCTTTGTAATGTGTGTTGAGCCTCATTTGATTTCTTTCTTTTGGATTTTTTTGATATTTCTGAGTTGTACTCGTCATCAAGACTCTGTAGATTAGAAATGGACTGCTGGTCCGCATTTGCTTCCAACAGTGTGACCTGAGAATGTGATGTATACGAGATATTGTTTTGATTGCTATTTGTTGCTTTCGAACATATCTTTGAAGCCCTCTTCCGTTTTCTTCCATAAACAGTTTTTCTGACGGACGGTTTATTCTTATTTGATGTGGCTTTTTCATGAGAATCTTCAGAACTGTGACCTTGTTTTTGTGAGGTCTCTGTTGTAACAGGTTGTTCATGTGAACTCTGCAGTTGTGAAACACACTGGTATTCAGCAGCATAACAACTTTGTGTAATACAATCGCTCTCAATTTTGCTTTTCTTGGGCGTTGTCTTTTTTCTTTGTGGAAGTACATCACTTTTATTTTTAGTGTTCTGTTCCAGTGCACTGATGTCATGATCAGTCAGTGAACAGATATCATTAACTTCTTCACATCCAGTTTTGTCTGGTTTTACAGCACCATCTGATATGTCTGATTCATACAAAGAACAGTCACTCATTTTTGTGGATTTGTGTATCTGATCATTTAATTCCTCAAGCTCAGTTTTTTTTCTTTTTCTTGGTTTCTTTGCAATCTTTCTTGGTTTCTTTTCTTGGTACGTTTGCAATGCATTCTGTAAATTATGCTGAGTGGAATGATTACTGCGTTCTTCACCATTGTTAAGAAATGTCTGTTCACACATTTCGGAGTGTCCAGATGGAATGAGAACTAAACTTTGATTTGTTGGCGAGTGTTTTTCTTGAACATGAAGATCTGTTCTACCATCTACAGACACGGGACTGGTAGTCAAATTGTTCTCTTGAAAACTTAGTGTATTTAATCTGTCACTTTTCCCTTGCTCTTTTTGAGAATCCTTACATGTTTCATCAATGTACATTTTGTGTGAGAAAGGAAGTTGCTCTGGAACCTTCTGTGAATCTGGAGAGGAGTTTGGATTTGAAAAGGAAACAATTTCAGGGACAAACTTTGCTTTCAAATTCAAACTGAGTTCAGTATTTTTAGTGTGAACTGAGCCTTTAGGTTCAATATCTTCTGGAACAGACAAATTGCTCTTAATTCCTTCTTCTAATGGTGAAGTGGATACTTGGTTTTCGAAGTGTTTTCTAAGCATTGTATTAGAGACATCCAGATGACTTTGTTGTCCCATCTCCTGTTGATCATTATAGTTTGAAGAATGATGATGTGAATTAACTGACATTTTTCCATCCATAATCTCTGCCGGTACACTATATTTGGGAAGATCAAGATTATGAAGATCAAAAATGGGTGAATTGTCAGAAACAATTTCATTATTTACTCCGAAGCAACTGTTTGTGTGGCTCTCCTGAGTTTTATTAGGGCTGCCAACTTGGCATGATAACCCAGGTTCTTGTGGTGTTTTCTGAGAAGTGTGTTCTGTAGGCCGCTTGACCAATGAAAACTCATCACATTTCACATAACCTTCCAATAAATGAGGATTATGTGAACTATAAAATCCTGGTAATGAAAATCCTGGCTCATGTCCTCTGATAACAGTCATTCTAGGTTCCCCTTTTCTTAAAGATGATCCTTCAGCGAACATGTCTGACTCCTGGTTTACAGCCTGTAAAATTAAAATAAGGTGACATGTAAATTAATTGATTTCTCTTTGGGAAGTACAATATTATTGATTTTCAAATTTTAGAACCTACCATTTCCTGAACATTTTGCTGTTTGCTGGTGCCATCGGACAACATAGTAATAAAGGAATTGTGTTCTCCTTTAACCTCTAGCCCATCTTGTTTCTCATTTGGTTTCGAGCGTGTTAACTCCATTTGAGGTTCTTTATAAACAGGATTAAAGTCCACTAGAGGGCTACAGACATCCACAGTGTGCTCCATTTCCATTCCATTACTCATCTCTAGTGCATGTTTAATGACAGATGTCCAGTTATGCGAGTTTCCTTGGTCCAATTCTCTGTCCTGTGAAAACAAATTGATATTAACTAACAATAAAAAAATGACATTGGCTTGTGTTTGTGTATGTTAGAGGTCACATACCTTTTCTTGCGGCACGTATTGAGTATACTTGGGGTACACTAAAGACTCTTTGATATAATTAAATTTTTCCCTTCTTTCTATTGTGTTCTCAGAGTAACTCATTCCAGTGCCGCTTCGAATGACACAATGATCATCAGGAGAATAGGAATATTTAATAGGGTTTGCTGTCATGGCTGATGACGTTCCATGGTAATCTGGTAACAAAGCCCTAAACGCTCCACTCATACATGATGACAATGAGGGCATGGATTCTCCTGTTAAGTCACGTGCCTAGAAATAAAGAAGGAAAAGATAAGAGTTTAGAGATTATGACCATCTACTCTGGCAGTAGAAGAGACAGACCCCTTCTTTCTCCATAACTCCCTACTGGGTGATTCTCACAAACTCCAGATTTAGAAGGTGTCCAGCATCAGAATTTTTAAAAAGCCCTTGAAGCCAATTTTTTGCACATATAAGATTAAGGTCTGAACTTACTATAACCATTATTTTTAGAGGATTTAAAAAATATTTTTCTATAGAATTATTTAAATTTTTTATATTATCATTATCAAAAATTATCATTACCGCAACATGATATTACATTAAATATATGCATTTACAAACTCATGTTTCTGTAATGAGAACTAAAAAGTTGTCTAGATACTATGACAAACAAAATTCAACTTTTATATGGAGAGAAAAAAATAAGAACTGCTTACCCGGTAGCCATCTTGAGTGTCACAGACAATTATCTCCCTTACAACAATTTTTTTTAAATGTTAGGTTCTTGAGGGTTTAAACAATGATTGAAAATTGTTGTGGAGGCTGAGAAAATTGGTCTTGGACACATTTATATTCCTTATTATTGTCTCTTTGAAATCTCTATACATGTCATTTGAAATCATGTGCCAAATAGTACATGAAGAGATGTTTGTAAACTGTATGCTTCTTATTTTGCATTTACTTTTTTTATCAAAATGTTTCATGACACCTCATAAGTCTAATTTTGTGAAAATCACCCTACTGTATTATAATTTGTATAGCTGTATTTACTAAAACCTACCTCATGACATTCCCCTGATGTATAGGGAATGCTGCTGCTATGCCCTCCATGAATATTCCATGGGGGCAACTTGCCATCCATGATGTCCGAATGGTTAATGAAAACTTGACGTTAAAATGCTCAACTGTTTTAATACACCTGTGGGGGGAAAAAACATTAGTTCTCTCTGGCTAAGGTCAGGTAACCAATGCAAGGTAAAATTACTCAATTAATACATTTAATATCAGCATATCAAGAAAGCTTATTTATTAAGGACTTACATTAAGTTGAATGATGTTAAGTAAAAAAAAACTTAAATCACCAAATAATTTTGTACCAATAGCATCATTTGCAGGAATAAACAATAAAGATGTTTTTTTCTGCTGGCCAAAGGTGTCTTCCAGATTTTTACTTTCCCTAGCAAAACCAGCGTGGATCAGACACTGTTTTCCTACATATCAACAAAAAATTCCTATGCGTTTAATTAGCAAATAAAGCTGGAAATGCAATAGCTAAAATGAAACTACAAAATGTTTTAAAAACTAGGAAATTTGAAAACTACTTTCAAATAATTTTAATCTAAAAGGACCTCCTACCCAAAGCTAGTTTAAAAATTTATATTTTTCTTACAAAATAACATTGATTGCCCTCAGAAGACCCTTATTAACCCCTATGGAGTCATATGGATGTGTTAGTCTTTAATTGTGTTAGTCAGTAAAATGTGTTAGTCTTTAATTGTGTAACTTTAATTGTGTTAGTCAGTAAAATGATAGTCAAACACATCTCAGAAGTCTTGCGGGTGAGTAACCCATGAGGAATTTTCATGTTTTTGGTTAACTATCACTTAGTAAGGACTCTTACATGGGCCAGTAAATAACACACAACCACTCCTATGAACTCTTACAGTATCGCATAGTACCATACTGAAGCATTATTTATGATTATTAAAATTATGCCTGTTCATGCATTTTTATGATTTAACAATATAAAGATACTAAAGTGTAATTCACATAAAAACTTTTCATTAGAATATATCAATATGATTGTAATTTTTATGTACATTTCCATGAATATATACATTTTCAAGCAACTGGCTTTAAAATTAATGATTGTATGTAAATGTCGTGCAAAACACACAATACATTCACAACGACTTTCGAAGGAAAATGTTTCTCCGTGCAATTATTTACTTTCTTACATTTGCAATGCAATACGTTTAATCAGAAGGTGTGTTCTCTGGGAATCGAACTCATTCGCTTTTCGTTGCAAGCGCAACGATATAATTTACCACTTAAGCAACAGGAACACAAATTAAATTCAAAGCTTCATGGACAATAATAATGCACTATTAGGGTTGAATAGGCAAAGTTGTACCAAGTCGCACCTGAAGCTTTACTAGCTGTATGCTAACTCACAAACCAAACCTCGTCGTTATATTTATATCAACACCACTGCTTATACACACAGAGAGTCTAATACACCAGTCTTTCTCTGCTATATATAAATAAACACAGCAATAAAGCAATTATGTGACATTTATCATAAGAAATGCAAACATTTTTCATCAAGAGAAAAAAAACACTGGGCTCGTGCACTCACCGATACCGTCGCGCGATTAATCCCTTACTCGCGCGAGGTCATCTAACGTTGCATGCTAAGAGCATGAACGTTGCTTTCATTACGACATTATTTTACTAATATTAATGTCGTGTGATTATTTTGTATGTAATACATTTGTTTTTTCCGCGTGGTAGTCTGTTGTGGGGTCCTGAGATCCAAACACAACATCCGTCACAGACCGGAAGAGCACCAGATAACGTTACACGAGTACACGAGGATTGTCCCTACTAGGTTGTTATCATTTTTACTAACGTTATATTTATTTGGGTGGAAACTTAAAGGTTGGTTCAGCCATGTTTACCAAAAATAAAATTAAACAAAGAAAAAAATGAACTCTTAACCATGTATTTGTGCTTTATGATTACTTGTGTTTACACAATGTATTGTATCAGTTTACTTTATTAACAACATTTATTGTATAGCCTACACTACCATTCAAAAATAAAGGGCCATTTCACCACAATGACTATTTTGTAGATGTGTTATTTTAAAGAATACATTTTTGTATTATTATTCAATTACAGCATAATCCCCATATATATTTGTGTCAATCCATAGATTTGATTTTTTTTACCATTACTCGTAAATTTAAAAAATGTGAATGGTCTTTATAAATAAAGTAAGTCACCCTAAACTTTTATATGGTAGTGTAGATTACACCCATATTAATGGTATAAAGAAAAGGTCACACATGCACATTGTCCCCTACTGTTTTATTGGGCTTATCTTACATAGTCTTTATCTGTAGATGAGTAGACCTATAAATGAAATATTCCATTCACTTTTACATTTTTTCATCTGTTGACTTTTATATTTATAACACTTGAATTTGTGTTAGCAAAGCTAACCGGGAAAGTCATTCCAAAACCTAAGATACCTTATTTTTATGGATTTAAATATAGTAAGCATCTGCTTTAGGATGACTGAAACCATTTCTGAAGCTCTTCTACTCTCTTTTGAATAGCATCCTGCACGTTTTCTTTGGCCTTCTCAGCTTGATCTTTGAGATCCTGCATTTTTGATTCTATCTGGTCTTTAATTTCTTCACCCTGGTTCTTCAGCATTTCTCCCAGAGTCGTCAGCTTGTCTTCTGCATTCTGAAGAATTTCAGTGAAGTAAGGCTCAAGGCGATCCTTTATGTCCTCCCAACTCTGAGCAATGCGAGAGCCAAGTTCCTCAAAGAATGTTGCAAATTTCCTAAACATCAGACGAGGGACAATCAGTAACAAATCAATAGTGCTGTAATAAATAACTATAATACAAAAACTACTCAAACAATACACTTCACCAGACGTACTTGTTTATTTCTTGGGTGTCTTTGGTCAAGCGTTTCTTTATTTTCTTGATATAGGCAGTGAACCTGTTCTTGACTTCATCAGCGTTCTGCTCCATCATGGCCTGAAGCTCTTGGGTGTATTCGGTGGCACGATCCTTACCTTCCACCAGGTGCGTACGAAGCTTATTTGCAAGCAGATCCAGATCTTCTTTTAATTTTTGGGCAGCCTCCTGTGCATAGGGACCCACTTTGGACTGCAGATCTTCATTGTACATTTGCAGTTCTCTCATGATGTCAGAGATCAGAGTGCTGCAAATATATATCATATCATAAATATAGCTTCAGGTTTTTGAAACTTTTTGCATCTTTGCAAATTGTCAGGTGTCTAAATAGACATTGTAGTCAGTGGTTTGTTGTGATTTTTACTAACTCTAATTCTCTGCTGAGCTGGGTGTTCTGCACGCTGTCCCTCATCTCTTGAGCATTAGCAGCCACTTCAGACAACCGGCTCGTGAACCAGTCCACTTGCTCCTGCCAGCCTTTGTTCGGTTCATCTTGAAGCAAGAAGCGCCCATGGCAGCCTGCAGCATGGATCACAAATATTTCAATATATGAACTTTTGGTAATTTGCATCCTATTTTTGCATTACTATTTTGTGTAACATCAAGAACTTCATGAATGCATGACTGGATAAAATAATCTGTCCAGGTTTTGATGATTATGCCAAAGATATTTTCCTTCTGAATGAGGAATATATGCAAGCCTCTTGTTTTCAAAGTTAATGAATAATAAAAAAATTATACATTTGACTTACCTGAAAAAATAGCTAGAGCGAGGATTACTCCAACAAACTTCATGTTTGTTTTTAGACAGCACACCTGCATAAAACAGAATAGTTAAGGTTATAATGCCTGAAAAATATCCACAGAAAGAAAAGTCTGAAGATGAAAGCTGCATTACCAGATGTATTCTGTAAGGAATGTTTTGAAACACCGGGTATTTATATGACTGGAACACAGTCAAATCTTGTTATTGGTCATAAGGTGACGACGATTAACAGATGAACTGGCAGACCATGTCCAAAGTTCTTCTTTACTCTGCTGTTTGCTTTTTATGGCAGTATTTCATTCCACGTTGCACGATTCCAAAAGGACAACATATAGTTAAAAATGTGCTTTTTGTTAAATTATTTGTTAAAAATGATTGTAGCTAATAGGTCTGAAAATATGAGAGTTGTGCATGTGTATCTAGCCAAACAGAAATTGCAGGAGCACAAAATAAATATCATATTTGAAGTATTTTCAGTACAACACAAGAGACAAAGAAAGTTTTAACTTCATTGGTCATTAGTTAAAATTACTAGAAATTCATCAACAGTAAATGTTAATGTTAAAATATTTAATAATCCATTATGCAACAAGACATTGTGCTTAAATGACCTTTTGTCTTACAGAAGATAAAGGGCACCACATACATGATTCAAAGATCAAAGCTCATCTCTCCATCTAGCCATTTTATCAACTTATAAAAAATACTGTTCACCTCATTAGATTTTAATCTTTTTTTAAATGATCTAACTTTATTATTAATTAATTGGTTACTTATATTCTATCTTAATCCCATGCAATCTTTTATTCACTCATTGATCAATCATTGGCTTTTGTTCTTCACAAATACGTCTATTTTAAATTAAAAAATTAAAAACAATTTTTTTTCAAAATGTTCTTGCACTATAAATAATCCAACATGGGATAACAAAAGAGATCATGTCAGCAAACTGCTATCATCCATGAGAAGATTGATATCTCTTATCCTGAGTAGTTCACACGTACATGTAGACTTGTGTAACACAGACCTTCTGACCTATGTACCATACATAAAAAATCAATTGGAATTAAACAATAAGGTACAGTAGGCTGTGAATACGTACACAATTTTGTACAGCTGACCTTATTTTTATAAAACGATAAAATAAATGTCCCTTAGAATGTTATTGATGACGAATGCTTGTTACAGCACATTGCTATGCAACAAAAATATTGACTATGAACTTTGTGCAAGATAGGCTACTTAATAGTTTAGTGAAGAGGTCATAGTGCCAAACGAATGCTTTATTTATCAGTGATCACAATTGTCTGTTTACTAAAGGATGTGTTTTGATGACAATCCTTTGCAAAATGACTTAATTTTGCTTGCTGGGTTCAAATCCTTGACATGCCCTCTGACCTTTAGATGTCTAAAACAGGTTATCTGACACAGACGGGTAGGTGTGATTTCTTAATCAATTACATTTATTTGTTTAATGAATGGGTTATACATTGCCTCAAATGCACCAAAGGGAGACACAAGCATGTCATTTAGTAAATTTTTTAATTTATTACAAGCTAAATGCCGAAAAAATAAATGAATAACTATAATAAACATTGACTAACAAACAGTTCATGTTGTATATATTTTCTGTAATAGCTTAATTTAGCAAAGCATACAAATACATAAACCAGCTAAATCCATGTCTTCAATAAAACAATCCCAAATGTGGCACCGTACGATTTAAGTGTAAGAGCCTTTTCATATTTGGTGAAAGTTTTAACCATTGCAAAAACAGCGAAGTTTAAAAGGTGCTAGCTTGATTCCAATGTCCTACTCCTTTTATTTTATTAACTGTTAAAGCAAAGGTAATTTTGTGTTTTACCAACAAGATGCGAACAGGTTAGCCTTTTTTTAGATACTCATCTCACCCTTGTCTAGGAATATAGGATAAAAGTTGAGAGAATAAAAGCTTAACTTAATAAATAAAATGTAGATTTTAATTTGTAGATTAGGGTGGATGGGTCAAATCTTTTTTAAATGTTCAACTCTACCCCCTAAATGTGTCAATAAAAACACACTGTGATCCTACAATATAGAGGTTACTCAAAGCCTTTGAATATTTCCGAAATCACATAGTTTTGCAAAAAGAAACTGTACAATTTAAAAACGCACAACACACATAAAACTTGCTTCTTGGGGGGTAACTTTGTTCCAGTTATTTCAGTCTTTTCTGATCCGAGTAACCATATAGCAGACTTGATTCATGTTGCTTCAGCCGTGTGTATATTTTCTATTGTGCTTCATTCACATTGAAGCTTTCTTGCTTTGAAAGAGTTTTAATTGCATGGAGCATGGTCTAATAAGTCCATCGCTGCCATAAGTATATATTATTAAACAATTATACATGCTAGCACAAAGTATCACATAATAAGCAAATGTGTTAAACTTCAAAGGTCTAGAGCAACCTTTAAAAAATAATTAATATTGAAAAAAAATCACATTTTTAAAATATTTTTTATTCAAACATATTGGTGGGTTGAGAGCATGAACTTTTAAAAGTTGAAAAATAAGGACCACCTTATTGTAGATTACTATAAAACAGTTTTATTAAGCCATGTTTAGCAACATTCATGTGAAATAAAAATATATTTTTGTGAAATATTAAATGTTGAGTTCACTTTGAGCAAGCCACAGCTAATACTGCCTTTACAAACCAAAATAGCAAAATGTCCTTTTCATTTGCTAAATGTTTATGAAAAAGTCTACTGCTTATTCTTAGCAAAAGATTCCCAAAGTGCTGTTAACTGAGCCTTCAGGTCTTGAGCATATGGATCCAGTTTGCTTATCAGTTCCTCTGTATGGGGATTAATGCTTTTCTGAATCTCTTGACTTTTCTGTGCCAGCTGTGTCTGAAAGCTTTGGGCTAATGAAGGCATGTTCATCTGAAAGTCCTGGAGATGTTGGTCCAGTTTTTGCTTGAGTTCCTCTGTTTGGGGACCCAGCCCCATCAGACTTCTCTCCAGGTTTGCCTTCAGCTCCTCGGCCCCCTGTAGCAGCTTAGATTTTAGGGCTTCAGAGTTTAGGGTCTCTGCGTACGGGGTCACATCCTTCTTTAGCTGGTCAACCTGAATTTGAATATCATCTTTAATCTCCTCATAATAAGGCTTAAGCTGGGATTGCGCAGATGTCATTTCCTGTTCCATACGTAATTTCAGTTGATCTGCCTCTAGTGAAAGTTTGTCCAGCAAGTCTTGGGTCAAAGGAGTTACTTGACCCTGAATGGCCAGGGTGTATTCGTTTACAGCGCCTGCACTTGTAGAGATCCTGTCACTGTGGAGACAAAGATTTTTGGTTTTTTTTTCATAGTTTCTGTTTTATTCCTTTTTAGCAACGAATAATGCTTACCTGATATCTTGTCCCAATTCTGAGTTTTTGATAATTTGCACCGTGTCTTCAGCTGTGAGGGTGGCCTGGGCAACGTAATTCCAAAAGGCATTTTTTACAAGGTCAATACTGGGACCTGCTTGGTCCTGCCCCAACAAATTGGCACGACAACCTATTGAATAAACCAAAAATATTGACCATAAGTATCGAGTTGGGATCTAACAGAAACATCTCCATTTAGTTGATGATTAGTTGAAATGATCTTTTATTCTTAAAGTAAATACTCACCACAGAAAACTGTGATAACAAAAACTACAAAGACCTTCATGATTGTGTGGGATCTAAACAAAATGTTCATTTTATTAAAACAATATGAATTTCATTTAATAAAGAGCATTGTTGTGCTTGTATCTGCAGTGTTCATTTACCTAACAGTCCTCTCTTGTCCTCCTCAGTGTGCGAGTGTGTTTAGGTACCAGCAGTGTATATATGGTAACAGATTGTATTAGTGTGATAAAGGCAGTAAAGTCCAGAAGATGGTGCCCTGCTGTACACTGACATGTCATTCATTCCACATCATGAAATCAGCTGAACTGACCTCAGACCTGTTACTCAATATATCCCCGTAGCATAAATCCTGACACATTTCTTTAAACACAGAGCCAAAACTCATTTTAACAAAGCTGTTTTAGTTATAGGATAATACATTTGTTTCATAATTTTGATTTAAATTATTGAACCATTTATGTAAAACCTTTGTGCACCTATCTAGCCACTCATCCATTTAAACCAAAAAAGTCATCAAGACTGTCTGTGTGGAGACTTTATCAGGTTAAAGAGAAGATAACACCCCTGAGCTTTTATCATGATGATCTAATCGCATTCCAGTGTAACAAGGTATGCCAGCATGGCAGGGCAGTATACATTTTATTCATTTAAAACAAGAGATGTAGTACAATAATTTTAGCATTCTGGCCATTTCAGAATAGATTTGCTTATGCTGTGTTGTAGAGCAGTATGAAGACTTTGTATTACTAGATAAACTGTGAGCATGCAAGTGATGCTGCTGCTGCTAAGTATGGCTGTAAATATCCCATAAACAGATCAAGACAAGTGGAAAGGGATGATTGTTCGAGCTCTGTGTCATACAGCTTGCAGCATTTTAACAATACAGTAGGTAGAACAAATTTCGTTGGCTTAAAGTTAAAAGGGTAGTTTACCCAAAAATGAAAATTTTGTCATCATTTACCCCCCTTAAGGTGTTCAAAACCTGTATAAATTTCTTTGTTCTGCTGAGCACAAATAATATTGAAAATGTTAATAACCAAACAGATCTGGGGGACTATTGACTTTAAGAGGAAAAAAAGAATACAATGGAAGTGAATCGTGCCCCAGATCTGTTTGATCATAAATATTTAGTAATATATCTTTGTGTTTAGCAGAACAGAAATTCATACCAAAAAAACAAAAAAATTATTTCTATTTTCTTACTGCTATTTAAGGCCCTTTTTTGAAAAGCACCCTGGATTGTTTATACATTATTTATATTTTTTTGACCCAGAGAAGTTTTTCTAAAAACTTCATACAGGTTTAAAAAAAAACTTGAGGGTGAGTAAATTATGACAGTTTTCATTTTTGGATGAAATATTCCTTTAATCATACATTTTAGACATGTTTAATAAAGGTGCCAAAAAATGCATTGAAATAATACATTGTTCTCTGATATTTACATTATGGAATTTGGTTTTTACTTTATTAAGTGCAAAGATTTTCCACAAAAATTTTTACATGTCCATTAAAAACCCTCAGATTTGTACTTTGAATTAAATGGTTTATTTTTGCTCTATTTAGAAGGGTCATGAATAATAATGTTGAGCTCTGCTCTGATTGGCTCATGCCAGTAGCTCACATTAGTAAACATGTCGGGGTGTACATCTCGACTGTTACATCACAGTTATGTTATGTTGAGATTGGTCTGTTTTCCAGCAGTCTTTTGCACGCACAAGGTTTACATAAAAATTATGAAACAAACTCTTTTGAGGCTAATGATATGTCAGTATCATGTACAGAAATCTTATTATTCTTTTATGCCTAGGTAAAGACAAAGTTACCTAGGTAAAAGAAATATTCTATGGCACCTTTAAGTTACATCAGCTCAAAACATCAAAAAAAGTTAAAATGCAGTAAACATTTAAAATGACTTTCAATAAATTTGATTAAACTTAATTTAAGACAGCTTAAAGGTAAATTACATACTAAGTTAAATTCAAACACCTAATTTTTTTTTTAAATGTGAAACAATATTTATTTGTTTGCTACAGTAATAACAAAAAGCATGCACTACAGTGTGTAACTATAGTAAGCATGTAGTAATTAATAATATCACCAAACTATCAAGAATTTCTAAATACCAGACTATACTTGATGTATATACTTGATGTTGTCAAACAATAATTTTTAAAACAAATATCCATTTCCTATCCGACTTTAGGAAAACAGAATTCCCCATTGGAGTAATACAGATAAAAAAGAAAGTAAATAACAATAAGTTAGTTATTTTGATTATGTTGAACATATCAAGATTTTGTGTTCGTGTCTATGTGTGCATGCCGATTCACACGTATTAACCGCACAGTTCATGTTATGACAGGGAATGATTGATTGATGAGTCAGGAATTAATGAGGGTCCATCTGGACTTTGCCTGCTTCATCACAACAGTTATCTGCATATTCAAAGACCTGATGTCTGCTAAACATAAAACCATACAGAAGATAATATAAAATGTAATACAGACATCATATACAATTTTATTTCTTTGTATATGTGGCTATACAAGCACAGATATTTCAGCAATACATTTAAAAAGACTGAAACCCCTGAATATTGCCAAGAGAAAACTACACAAACACAAAACCCAGATAAAGAGCTCTGCTAAATACCTTAAATGTAAATAATAAATTATAAAAAATCAACAAACAAATAAATGGAAAAATAACACAACATCATGATACTTACATTTTTCATTTTCGATTGCATTTGTTTATCATTTGCTTTTACCGTATTTTACTAGAATTATGTTTTTATGTATATTACAGAAATAAGGTTAAAATCTGCTTATACTTGAAACAAGATACATTTTTTGGTTCACTTTCATTTTGCCTCAAAGGCAACATGGATATGGATGAAAATGCATGGATGTTTAGTCTTTACCGTAGAACCAGTCACCTCACTGGTTTGTAAACTGTAGAAATGACCAAAGCTTTCTTAGTACAGAAAGATGTCATATTATCCAAGTGAAATACCAAATCCACACTTGAAGCTGTTTTTTCTATGGTTAAGGAAAGCACAGAGGGCAAGCGATAGTGGCAGGGGCTGCAACTTCTTTTCAAGAGTGGCTCCTACAACCCAGTTACTGTCTAATGAACCTAGAGAAAAAGATAACACACAAATGCAATTTGTGCATACACGTCTAATAAGACAAATGCATGCCAAGTTTACAATTTTGCTTATTATTTAGCAATATTTGTCCAATAATTCTAAAAAGCTGCATGTGTCCAATATATGCATAATTATTATATGTGTGCAACCAACCTTTAAAGACCAGATTGGCTTTGGGGACATCGAGCTGGTACCCAAATGACACACTGGTGTCCTGCATACGGGCGCTTGCTTCAAACTCCACACCAACCTGCAACTAATATCAAAACATAAACATTTGTTGCATTAATAAATTAGAAGTAAAAAAATTCAAAAACATTATTTTAATGGTCGATATCTACCTGGTCATTGGCTTTGTGATAATATGATCCATGACCTCCGTCACCTCCTAGTGTCAGTGTGGCTATAAAGTTGCTACCTGATATCAAGATATGAAATAGGAGACAAATTTCAATAGCTTCATTTTTCTTTAACAGATTATATCAGCACTATACATTATTCATTAGTGATAAAACGTGCATTTCAGCAATGGGAATGTTGAAAAATGCTTTTGCATGGTTACATTTACACCACCAGGTGTCAGTATGAAGATGACTGTCACAGCATGAAGTTTTGTTTGCACAACACATCATCTCTACAAGTCATTTAAATGTACTTGTATGTGTGTACCTGTATATCTGCCAGCAAGAGACATGACCGTGCCTTCCTCTCCCGGTCTGCGGTGATACACCAGCTCTCCACCTAATGCCAATGATGGAGTGATAGACTGAAGATAATGAGCTACAACAATTCCTAAGAGAGAAAAAATAAGATTAAACATTAAAAAGGCATAATTAAATAACAACACAGATGAGGACAATCTATAGCACAAATACACAGTAAAACTTGAGACAATTACCGGAGCCCACCAGCACATCTGGGTTGCCAAAAGTGACTGCAGCCGTGAAATTCTCCCCTTTGTACTCAGCATCTCCTTGCCAGTTAACAAACTTCTGCTGTTGAGTCTGATGGAGTAAAGCATTATAATAAGTCCAACAATGCATTCATATCATCATAATAATTAAACAAAACCTAGAATTTTACACATACACACCTGAAAGGCAAGTTTAGAGCGCACTTTGTCTGTGACCTGATGGATAATCTGCGCATTTAGACTGCCCGTGCTGTCCATGTCACCAACCATGACGGGAAAGGCCTGACATTATATAAATACAAAGTATGACATGTAAAACTTTCTCAACATCTGTTGAGGTATCTGCAGGACAAATCTAAATGTAATGAAATGCGTTCATATGATAGTTATGTTTACATGCAAAACACACAGTACTCTTTGCAAAAACATGTGTACTTTAGAAAAAGAAATATTACTTTATGTAATAATTATAATCACACACCAATGTTTTTACTGAGGCAAAACATGTTAGAAACGATTCATCGCGATGCAAATGCTCATTTGTATCCAATGCTGTTTTTAAACCGATGCACTGAGCGAATCCGAGAATTTTCGCATCCCTAATTAACATGCTAGAGAAGACTTTGCAGACTTTGTGCTTTGAATCTCAACCCAACAGTTTGTGGGAATATAGATGCACAAGGCCTGCAGTCTGCATTACAATTAATCCTAAACAACTATTCAACTCTTTGTGTGCAAATGTTGGATAAAATTGCCAAATGGAAGCTTAAAAAAAGCTTTCACTTGAATATGAAGTTTACCTCGGCAGGACCCATTTGCTTGGTCCCAACATAAGTAGCTCCGAATCTGTAACTAGAATCTCCCACTGTACTTAACAACACTGTGTGGTTCACCTGTTGGGTAAAACAAGAAATGCAGTTTAGGATATCTACAACAAATCTGCCAGAGGATGAGCTGGTGTAGTAAGACACAACAAACTACTAGCACAGTTTGCAATACAGTTGAAGGATAGATCCACTTTACCTGTGAACACTAACCTGAAAATTGTTGCTTAATCCTTTGTTAAGTGTTAGTCGAACACCCTCCATCTGCATGGGAAAAACCTCTGAGGGACAGACAAGACAAACATGAAGAACCAAATGAGCTTAAAACATAAAAAAACATTAAACTTTACAAAAAGGTCCACATTTTTAGCTCCTGTTAATTCACTGTGGAAAAATGTACATATACAAATTGTAAATAGTTTACAAATATCAATATGTATATCGATTTACCATTAAAACCATTACAAATTTTCCTTGTGGTAGTTAGTTTTGGGAGCTATTCCAGTAGAGATCACAGACACCATTACAGTTTTTACTAAAACCAATGGAATACCTCTTATTAAAGAATTTTCAATAATGGTTTCCATTGCTGTTTTTCAGTGTAAATGTGTAAACAAATATACAGATATGACTATTTTGCTTTAATTTGATCATATTGAGTCAGGTCAGGTGTATACAAAAGCTTCACCACCACTGAATATAAGCAATGATCTCTTACCTTTACATTTGCGATGGCACTCCTCAAATGCTCCGGGGTTTTGAAGGAGAGGTTCTGTGTTCTGGCCACCGGTGACAGAGACTGGTGCGACGGTTGGCATTGTGAATCCTGGTGGTACTGACACCAAACTCGGTCCGGCTGACCCCGGTGCCGGGGGGCTGGGGGAACTGGAAGCCAACACATTGCCCATTCTAAAACATAACAGATTAACAAAAACAGAGAATGAACAGCAAGCGTAATAAAGTATTTAAATGTCTTTTATATAAATGTTAACAAACTGGATTTCATACTAATAGTAGTACCACTTCGTTTAATAAACAACCCATATTATTCTTATAAGAAATTACGTTAGCTTGAAAGCTAAATGGCACATGCGTTTGTTAGTTAATCGGGAGACACACTACCTAGTGGCAAGTTATATAAATGCTACTCAAATCTGACAAAAAAACTATTATTCGCTTAGATTTCCCTAAAATACATTTTGAGTTTTTGAGGAAAAAGCTCAATGATATTGAATCAATGACAACTCACGTTGAGCTTCTCAGAGGTCGATTCTCCCGGTTGCAAAAGCACGTGTGTCCCCTATGCCCCTCCTATTTTCAGTGACGCATTCGGTCGAAGAAGAAAATCCAATGACTATTGGCCTGTTTATCTGTCAATCACTGCCTAAAACAGAGGCGGCCTCCAGAGAGAAAATTCGTATTTTCCTAAAATTTCAACTAGCTCTATAATTTTTTCCTTCTATTTATTTAATTAATGTACACTATTTTAAGGCTGACGATACTTTACCAACAGCCTTTATGAGTTGTGAGGTAAAACACGGACTATTATCGTGAAGGTCATTTTGACTGTGAAGGTCGGATGGGGTTCAACAAGGGTTCAACAGCCAGTACCACTAACTTCAACGTTAATTTATAAATATAACCAAGGACACCATGACATTTCTGTCAAAACCTTTTTTATTTTTTGTGAAATTGCATGCTTCCTTAAATATGAAATTAATTATTTAGTTATTAACAAGATTGTAACAGTTATAACCATATAACTTAATATGTTACTAATAAAAACGATTGGTTATAACTATTAAACTATAAAAATTTCTAATGTATTTTATTCATAAAGGGAAATTCATTTATTTCAATAACAGGAAATGAAATATTGATGTATAACTATATTAATTAAACAATGCATCTCTTTAAAAAGGCGGTCTTAATAAACACCAAAAACCCACAATAACTTTTAATAGCTGTTTGTTATGTTTGGTCTAAAACCATTGGTGTTATATCAAAGTATATATCATGCATCAAAATTCAAACCTTAACTCCAATTGAAATGACAGACCTTAAGCTTTAATAACAGCAAAATATTATTTATTATTGCATTTGTCAATTCTGAAACACAAAATATAGAATATCTTTGAAGCAATGAGACAAAAAACACACATCAACTTGTTCTTATTTTAATAAGGTCATGTTTTAAAAACAATTTTTAGACCTAAATGTTAAATGTACTTCATAGTAATAAGAACTAGTAAACAGTCAGTTAAAATGTTTTTTTGTCCATGCTGAAGCAAAAAAGAAACAAACATTTAGCACAAGTTTCTGGTGCATCTCCCAAGTCTTGTTAAAAAAGTCGTGAGGTAAAGTGTTAAACACAAAGGCAGCACACAAATATCACTTGCAAACATCTAAAATTATAAATCCATCATACGCTACCTACAGCTGAACCCAAATAATTTTTTATTTCAACTTAACAGTTAAAAAACATTAAAAACAACCTATGACATACTGTACACAAAAGCCAACAATAGCGTTTGCTTTGGTGTTAATGCATTTGCTTTGGTGTTGTAGTCTAAATCGATTTTATTGCTTATGTAGAGGCACGATTGTGAAATGTTGGTGGAAGCTTAAGACATTCAGTTTGGTCAGTTACAGTGATTGGTCATTATGAATAGCTTTTAGTCACTCACTAATGCAAAGCTGCATGTTTCAATACATTTCAACCGAATGTATGTAACAAAACATAAATGCAATACTTTGGTGAAAGTATTTAACAAGTGCAAGTGCATGCTTTTTTTCAAGAGTTCAGTTTCGAGCTCCTACACTATTTAATGTGCGCTAACAACTTATTTTTTTTCTGTTTCTTTAAGTATTTTTGATTTATTTGACAAAACAAGTTTCATTTATAGTTGTTCATTGGACCCTGATCTTTCCAATGTATTGCTATAACCGAATGGTCTAATTAAGACCTGGTTGCCTTTGAGCAGCAGGTAGTTCCTTTTGTAAAACTTCTCGGATTCGTTTCACACATATGTCAGATGCATCCTGGGTATCTTTGGAAAGATGAACTAGACTCAAGAAGCCATGGGGAAGGTCATCAACCACAGTGAGTGTCACCGGCTGGTTTATGTTCCTTAGCTTTTTGGCAAACATCACCGAATCATCTAACAGAGCATCCAAAGCAGAGGCCTAAAAAGAACAAACAAACAATTAAACCGACAGTTTCATCAGCTACAGATTTTGAAAGGCATAATCATCTTACCACTATATGTACGGGTGGAAGCCCCTTGAGAAGGTTGTCTGGTGAAAGTAAAGGGGACACAAATGGGTTCTTCATTATTGGTGTGCAAGGTGTCTGCATATCCACCAGACATCTAGACCGGAGTGGTTCAAAATTTTCTGGATATTCTCTGGATTCCTCTGGCCGGTCTCCGGTGCGTGAAGCAGATGCTGGAATCCCATTGGATGACGTGGTGGAAGATGTTGATGCTTTCTGATCTATTAAAGACTGAAACCAGTTGTTTGCGCTTCGGGTGAAGGTATTAAGCAACTGTACTGTATCCTGTCCCAAAGCAGCCAGGGTGTCCAACTGCTGTGCTGGCTGTATTGACCGACTACCTATGCCTGCGAGAGAGATAGACACATGAAAAATATGATGGTGGGGCCTTATAAGATATCGAGAAGTTTTCAAGTTAAACAAAGATCTTTCTATAAACATAGAATAGTGTAGAATGTAAAATAAAGCATTTCCAGTAGAGAACCACAATGTGCATTTAACTTTTGTACTTAAAAATAATGAAAACATCTCACCAGCATATGCATCGATGCACTTGGAAAGAACACTGAGAGGTAGCAAAGGGTCAATTAAAGTGAGCAGCCTGGACGGTGATGCATCTATTGTTAGTAGAGTCGCTGGGTACGCAGCCACTATCCCATCGGGTACGCGCACGCCGTGAGACATGGCCTTCATAGAGACGGTTATACACAGGTTGCCACCTGCGCTGTCCCCCACCAAACACACTCGTTCTGCAGTCGAGCCTGTGCAGCAAGATCGAGACTTAAAAGTCTGACATTAAAGATGTGATTAGGTTGTAAACTGGATTTTTAGTTTAACTTAACCTTTGTTTGCATTAGCTGATACTGGCATCATTTCATTGGTTCCTAAAATCTAATATAGACTTTAAATTATTATAAAAACTATATAGCTTTAATGTATTACAGAAACAAATAAACATAATTCTAACCTGTCCTGCTGGTGCTATTTAAAGTGAATCATGAATCAAGTTTGAAGAAGTAGCGGCAAGCCATTGAGTGAACATTAGTTGTACACTCATTATTGCTGCGAATTATGGAATTGAACACTACAAGTGCACTTTTTAAAGGGACACCTCGCTTTTTTAAATATGCTAATTTTCCAGCTTCCCTAGAGTTAAACATTAGATTTTTACCATTTTGGAATCCAAAACTTTTAGCATAGCTTAGCATAATCCATTGAATCTGATTAGACCATTAGCATCACGCTAAAAATAACCAAAGAGTTTCGATATTTTTCCTATTTAAAACTTGACTCTTCTGTGGTTACATCATGTTTTAAGACCGACGGAAAATTAAGAGTTGCGATTTTCTAGGCAGATATGTTAAGGAACTATACTCTCATTCTGGCGTAATAATCAAGGACTTTGCTGCCGTAACATGGCTGCAGGAGGCGCAATGATATTACGCAGCACCTGAAATAGTATAATAGCGCCTTAATAATATACTTTTCAACAGCATGGGACTACTTTCGGGCACTGCGTAATATAATTGCGCCTCCTGCAGCCATGGTACTGTAATGGTTACAGTATGCTAATGGTCTAATCAGATTCAATGGATTATGCTAAGCTATGCTAAAAGTGCTAGCGCCAGACCCGGACATCAGCTGAATGAATTCCAAAATGGTAAAAATCTAATGTTTAACTCTAGGGGAGCTGGAAAATGAGCATATTTTCAAAGAAAGTGGAATGTCCCTTTTTCGGACACAGCCTGTATCTGTGTTTATTTGAAGGGTGTGCTATACAAACCCAACAAGTGGCAGTTCTTCAAAGCCCAGCAGTAGGCGTAAAAACACTCTTCTAGAGCACGGGGGAACGGGGCTTCTGGAGCCAATGAGTAATCCACTGAGAGAATAGGCACATTCAGATCCTTTGACCAGTTCTTCAGGTAATTCTACAACAAAGACAAAAACAACAAACAGGTTCAGCGAATGAAAAAATTAAACATTCACGATAAAATGAGTTGAGATGATTTGAGCACAGTGGCCGGGTAATAAAACTAAGTAAATATCAGGTGCACCTCATGCGATTTTGAAGTTTGTGCAACAAAGCCTCCTCCATGGAAGTGTATGACCAGGTATGGAGAGAGAGGAGCTGTCTCACGATTGAAAGCTAAAGGTAGAGATAACTGAGGCCCCTGAGGTCGAGAAAATGCCAACAGTTCTGCATTGTCCTAAGGAAAAATATCAAACATGGAGGAATTTTAAGTGGTGGATGTTCGGACGTTAATGAAAACAAATTAAACTTGACTGCTTTGGAAACATCTATACGAGCAATAAGATAGCTAATTTCTGTTCAATAAAACACACCTGTCCCTGGCGGAGTGTGTGTGAGACCAAGCGCATGTTAACTGGCCCCGGGCCCCAATGTGCAACTGGGGGAGACACAGAGACTGAAAGACTGGGGTCAGAGGCGAGGGGCAAACTCAAAGTTTCAGCTGGCACAGTAAATGTGAGATTCACCTGCACAACACTGGAAGCAATTCTGCTTAAACCCTTTACCGAAAAGAGGAAAAAGAAACAAGATCATCATTTAAAGAATTTTTACACCTGAATATGAAAAATCTCTCATAATTTATAATGCTATCTCAGATGTATATGACCTCCTTTCTTTAGCTAAACAAATATTGCAAAATATTCAAGCTCCAAAAACAAACATATCCATCATAAAATTAAGCCAAACGACTGAGTTAATAAATATCTTCTGAAGCAAAACATTGTTTTATGGTATTTGTGAGAAGATGCTTAAAGGGGACATTTCACAAGACTTTTTTAAAGGTGTCAAATAAATATTTGGTGTCCCCAGTGTACGTATGTGAAGTTTTTGCTCAAAATACCATATAGATAATTTATTATAACATGTTAAAATTGACACTTTGTAGGTGTGAGCAAAAATATACGTTTTTTGGTGTGTCCTTTAAAATGCAAATGAGCTGATCTCTGCACTAAATGGCGGTGTTGTGGTTGGATAGTGCAGATTAAGAGGCGGTATTATCCCCTTCTGACATCACAATGACCTATTTTTTCACATGCTTGCAGAGAATGGTTTTCTCAAAACTAATTTATTGTTTTTTTTTCAGAGTTTTTAGATTGATAGAAGCACAGTGGACCCAATTATAGCACTTAAACATGAAAAAAGTCTAAATATTATGAGGCTATTTAGCGAAATGGAAATCAAAACACACCCAGGAGCACTAAATTAAAAAATATTGACAAGTACAGAATTTTAAATCTCATTGGTGGTCACAGCTAGAGACCAAAACCAGTAGGTCTGGAGTCATATGAATTACTTGTATGATGCATATAGACATGCATATAGTGTCTGTTTCTATGTGCCGCTATACGAAAGTCTTCCGCCATATTGGAACGGTCCAGTTTTATTTATGAGTATATAGTTGATATTTTTGCTAGGGTCACTAATCTAGATTTAATTGGGAACTAGGTTGGAACCTGTCTGTATAAATATATTTGGGAATATAAATCTTTACAGGGTTTACAAAGCAGAAGCTGTGCAATGTAGTGGTATCCTGGAAAACTGTGAGTGACGTCTGCAACTGGGCCGCTCCAAAATAGCGGACGCGTCTACATATGGAGCTGTCAATGACATAACTATGTATCCATATCTAAAGTATGATGGATGTGCTTTTTGAAGCTGTTAAGTTGGCACCTATACATCAATGTACAGTGACAGATACTGTTTTAAAGAAAATAAGTAAAACTTCACAACAAATCTTTGTGAAGTCATATACATCTCACACATGCACACATGTCCATCACACCAAAATGCCTTGTGTTGTGACTTAACTGGGACACGCTAAGTTTATTATTAAAGAATAACTTAAATTTAAGTAAAATTTTAGTTCTGTAGAATGATGCAAAATCAGACATATGTTTGTACAATACTTACTGATAATAGCTCTGTCTCAGTAAGATTCCAAAAGGTTTTCCAAAACTGCATGTCTAAATTTTGAGTGATGCGTTCGAACTCCGCCCCTCTCAAATCAGGGTTCATCAAATATTTGCCAGATGTGAATAGAGACAGAGCAGCTATGCCTGTGAAGTAAGTAGACAGAATTTGACCTATCCGGTTCATGTAGCTCAACTGATATATCATTGTGTTAGCAAAGGTTAGGGGTTCAACTCCAATGGAACCCATCAACTGATAAGTTACTTTAAAGTATGAATCATCAAGTCCTAAAAATATGTGTGGAATCTGACCCAGTTTCCCAATGCTAATCCATTACACTGACCTACTCCGGTCTGCTGTTTCTTGTAGTTCTCACCCAATGACACCATACTGATGACCACGGTCTGCAGAAAAGGCCTTAGAGAAGGGGAAAACTTGGGAGAAAGAAACAGATGCTGACTGTATGTTTCTGAAATAAATATTACCGCACTATGATTATGTATGGTTGGTTCTTAGGACCAAAATGTGACAAAATCATCTTACCTGGAAGCCCAAGCAGCGGCCATAGAAACAAGCCTTGTGCATGGAGATGTATTCTTGAACAAACTTCTCACTCAGCCCACCTTTCTCATGTGAATAGAGCTGCCCGTGGGCATTGTCATTTAGTAATACCTGTGCCAGGTAAAGCAACGCCCGCAGCTGACACAGGGCACTACAGTACGCTTCTATTTCTGCTACGTTATGCTCCATTCGGAAAAATGGCCCGTTGCAGTTTGAAGCAATATAACGGGCTTTCTGGATGATGTGGAGGGTGCAGGAATGTACCACCTACAGGATGAGAAACACAGGAACAAGAAGGAACAGTCAGTTTTTATTCACTCTTATGTCGTTCCAAACCCGTATGACTTTCTATATCATGTGAAACAGCTGAAAAGATCAATTTTATAATATTCTGGCAACCCTTTTCGGAAAAAAGGTACAAAAGCTGTCACTGGGGCAGTACCCTTTCAAAAAGAACACGTCTGTTCCCAATGGGTACCTGAAAGGTACAGGACCTTTTAAAGGGGGACCAAACCAGTGACAGCATTCACTTTTATTATACAGAAAAAGTGGCAAGAGCACTTATAGGCACTTAAAACTGTATTACTAAACTAAACTTTATATAATAACCATGAGAATTTCGGATAAAAGTAAAAGATCTTTTTGACTTGGGTAATTAGCATGCAACCCATCAAATGCTAAAACAAAAAGGCTCTTATAAAACATAAGCAGTAACCTTGACTAAGGACCGATATCCATTGCCGGGTGTATTGGCATCCAAGTCAAAATGGTGATATACAGCAATAAAGCCAGTGACCAAGGGTTTGACGGCATGGCCGTGTTCCTGAATCTGCCTCATCAACCCCAGCAGACGATCGGCATGGTCACCAGGTGAAGAATTGGGGGATCCATTAAGAGCTGAGATCACATCTGAACATGCTGTCTGCAATGCTCCAAATACCTCTTTAGGGTCCATGTCTGAAAAGCTGACGGAGGATAAAAGACAGAAAGGTTTAGGAGTGTTCACTGGTTATGACAATTGTCAGACAACACTGCCTTCACAGTAGGGCTGTCACAATGATTAAATAATCATCTCATCGTGATTGTTTGACCTCATCGAAATGATTTCAGATCACCGCAATGATTGCACATCTCTCTAAAAAACACAAGGGGGAGCTGCAGCGCCTGTATAAACGAGATAGTGTCAGATGGCACTTCTTAACTGACAGTGTAACGCCATTCAATACAGTGGAAAAAACAGCATTTAAAGAAATGATGTAAATGATGCTGTTGTTGTGGTCCAGTACATGTGGTCTGTACATGTGGTCCCGTACTAATATGACCTTGCTAGGATTGGGTTCTGGCATGTTCTTGTATAGTCAGTTTATTTTAATAGCATTTTTATTTTTTTATTTTTTTCCAGACACTTTCTTGTTTTTTTCTTATGAAGAATTTTCAGTTTTTTAAATATATTTTCATTAAATAATTACTAAAGATAAAGATTTAATTTAAATAATCACAACAATGAACAAACAAAACATTTATGAAACATGTAAAAAGCAATAAGACAGACAATTAATCCTCATAATTGTCAAAGACAAAGACGGGCAAAGACACAAAACATAAAAATACAACAAAGAACAAAATCTCTGTTTGACAATAGCCACACAATCTAATGAATATAAACTGTGTTCTAAAGAGAGCGCAGAGACTGGCAAATACTGTCCGCTTGTGCACATTCATACAACATCTGTGCCCCTGCGTCAAACAGGCCAGAAGTACTCAGAAACTGCAAATTCTCTGAAAATATGCCCCTAAATTATATTTGGTGGTTTGATGTGTGACAGATTTCAAGGAAACGTCACTTTTTCTAAAAGGATTGGATTATACTCCCCTATAATTGCTGGAATGGGAATTCTGCACAACGGTCCCATGAAGTGCAACTAGATTTCATACAACTACATAAAAGACTCGCTTTATAATTAGATACAGTAGCAAATCGGTTGTGACCTGTAATATGTAAATAAAACAGCCGCTTTGCCCCAGGATGAAAACAGGAGAAAACAATCATTGATGATCAATGATCATCTAAAGCCCTGTTGAACTTTGAACTGTCCTCCAAATAAAGGAAATACTTTGGCCAATCCATACAACAGCACTACATTTACATTTATGTATACGGAAGGCGCTTTAATCCACAGTCCAGTCAATGAATACATCTTTATCATTACATGCATTCCCTGGGATTTGAACCCACAACCTTTGCCCTGTCACAGCAATGCTCTACCGATTGACATATAGTACAATGTATAATAATAAACATAGCGCTATATTATACATATATCTCATATGTTTATATACATATACATATCTAATATGTATACTATTATAATGCACTATTGAATGTAGTAAAGTTTAGTTTATACAGAATGCCTAATATTAGATATAGGATTAAGTACATTATTAGATTTAAGACTACAGTTAATGCAATAGGCCTCAAATTTTTCAGTGCCATTGTTTTGTCTCAAGATGCACACCAGTAGATTTTTGTAAGGTATGATTGTAAAAACTACTTAACTTATGTCCTATAATATACTGAGGCATGCATGGTCCTGGATTAATCGAACTTATACCCTGTCTGGAAAACTGAACCTATAAATAATAACATTTTATACTTTAGTATTGATAAATTGAATCAAATACTGTAGTGTACTTTAATATTTACTTCGGTTCAAAAACACAACAGTATGTAGACATTTCCTATAGAAAATACTAAGGTGCACCACAGTATTTTTCACGTGGGTGGGATCTGGCAACCCACTTTGAGAGACGCAGCACTTGTCAAGCACTTGATATGTTGCTCTAGCTTCATACGTTGATATCGAAACCACGAGAGGTTTTGAACCGTGACCTCTAATACGCAATGCAGTGTCACTAACCAAGCGCTCTACAGAAAGTTTCACCTAAGCAAAACTTACCTGTCACTTACTAAGTCCAACGCGCGCAGGTTGCGACCGAACTCCGATAAACCGCTGACAACACAACCACATATCGAGCAGATTACCGATTATTACCACTGACAGTCGTGCGTTTTTCTCCGTAAACATAGATTTGTGATGGATCACATCTTGTGTCTTCGCTGAAACTTGCCTGTTTGTCCTCTTCCGTGCCTGACGAAGTGTTTTCGACTTTATGCGGCGCTGCGCATACTGGTCCTAGTAGGACACCAAAGTATCGCGAAAGCAATTCGAAAGCTGAGTCTTTGACTCGCTCTCGCGTTACTTCGATATCATAGGCTAATCGGTCGGCGCAGCGTCGCATGAAATCGAAAGCACATGGGCTGTGTTCGATATCGGCACATATACCCTTGTTCACTGCTCCCTACATTGCTTGATTCAGCGCACCCGAAAGAGTGAACGAGGGAGTGGATTCGGACACCGAGGACGCTGGAAGGACTGTGGGCGCCATCTCGTGTCGAAACGAGGATATTTATTCGGCGCAAGCGGCAAGACTGTCGTTAATGCAGTGCGTCGTGGGATTGAAATAATGCATTATGATTTCGGACGGTACTACAAATGGTTGTTCTCTCAAAATGTGTACTTTATAGTGTGTGTGGGGGGAGCTGATGTAAACGTGATGTTAAAATGGACTCTATGTGCTTCATGTTTATAAAATAAACAAACAGAAAAAATAACTGAATTAAAACTTTTTTGTGAATAATGCATTATAAAGACAAAAATAATTTAATACAGTTCTAAACAATCATGGATGACATAAATACAAGAAAGTATAACGTTGGAGAGGAAGGCAACCATTAAAAAATAAAGACAAAGCAAAAAAAAAAAAAGGTAATGAAGCGATTTTTGTAATATTTATCAAATTATCATACAGATATATATATTTGACACTTTTTTAGTTGTTTATCTTCGTTAGTGTCATAACTAAATAATAAAGTTAAAAAAGAAAATGTTTAATTTGGGAACTGTTGAGGAAAGTGTACATTTATGAATATAATATTTTGCCAATAAAATACATAGCCTACATTTCTTATATTTGGTTTACAATGAAAAATAACAGAATATATCACACATAGTCAAATAAATGAATGAATTTATTTGTGGTTTAATTTTCGCTGTGTAGTAGTAGACAATCTGACAATGCCCTCTGGTGGTCAAACAGGAAACTGCGCACAGGTCTTACAGCAGGACTTTTATTTAAATTTGAAAAGGTATAAACATAACTTTCCACTCAGCTAAATGTAGATTTTTTTGAAGCTAATTTGTGCAAATTATTTGGTTAAATTTTCTAAATTTGGGGTTTTTTGTTATATAGAGATCGTTTTGAAGCAGCTTACACAAAAGAAGAAGAAAAAACCCTTACAAAATGGGGAAATTATTAAATACATTTAATTCCCTGAAAAGAGGAATTTATGGTTAATAAATTCATAATTATACCATAAGAATTTACAAAAATAGAAACTTAAAAAGGTTTTAAAAGTGTTTAATAAAGTGGCTTTTACGTTTTATTTCTGTTTCTTCTTTTTATTAATTTTGCTACTTATTCTGGTAATTCTGCCTTTATTCAACCAGTAAAGTTTATTGATATCAGTTTTAACATTATCTTTAAAGGTGCGGCTTAAAGTTTGTACTCTATAACACACATGTCTACGTTCTTTTATGTTTACACTTGCACTTGAAATTTCTCAACACATCTCTGTTAAATACACTTTCTAAAATCTTATTATTTTGAAAAACAGTTCTCAAAATTTCAATGTGATATTCAGGCAAAATAATTTATTCCCACTTGACTAAAGTACATCGTACAATTAAATGACTGACTAAGCTCACATTGTCTGTTATTTTTATTATTTTCATATCTTTATCCTCACTTATTCCTAATATTATTATGCCGTAGGACCAATAAAGTTGAATCTTTTCTTGTTTTATCCCTCTCATTTCTTTAAATCAGCAGCCTTCAATTTCTTTACCTTAACTTCTTAACCACTTTTTCTAGATACTTTTTTATTTAAAATAGTTATTAAAACTAATTTTAAAAACTTATTCAGATCATGAACATACATTAGAGATCAGATTTCCTAAAAGGGAGTGTCTGATTTCACGTGTACATACATACAGTGTGGTGTCACCCTGAAATCAGGCCATTGCTCTGATGTTCATTCATGAGTCAGTGGAAGGCCGATTCGGGGAAAACTGGGATATGGGTATTGATACTGACAACCTTTAATGTGTTGCTCTTGATTCTCATGATGAAGTATATAGACATACAGCTGTACTGCTGGATAACCTAACAATAAATATAGCATATTCATTGTGCAAATAAATGAATTCAAACGTCAATGTGATGTCTGGTGTAATATATTAACTCCATCCGTCTAGACACACTTTGATGTCTTGATAGTCAGTTGCCAGTTCAGAAATGGTTTGTATGGGAGAATTAAGAGATGAAACAGGTCTGAATGGCCAGGGTGGGGCTGAGGAGCGGCCTTCTAAGCCTTGCCCATTCTGTGCCATCCATCTTTGATGAACTGCATAAAGCTTAGCCATTTAAAGATTAAAAAAAGAGTTACTAAAATGAAAATGGATTAAGAAAAACAAATGTATTTGTTTTTATGGAAATCATGGTAAGAAGTTGCCTTGTCATAAAGAACATGAGTTTAATGAGATTTTTTATGATAGTACCCACACTACAAAATACTTTGTGAGAAGTTGGATATACAACACAAGAGTCTTTGTAGTAAAAAGGTAAAAAATCTCCAGACTTTAATAAGAGTGAGAAAGAAATGGTTCTTTGCGGAGCAAAAAAATTGTTCTTCTATGGCCTCGATGTGAAGATCATTTTAAGCCCCTTTATTTTTAAGAGTGTATTGTATAGTTGGGAGTTCATTATTATTCATAGTAAACTTTAACTAAAATATATAAAAGGCTTGATCAGTATTGCAAAAAGAAACACCAGCAGGTGTATGAGAGATCTGATCGGGACATCTTTGGCCATACATTTTTTTAATTTGGCCACAACTTTCTGTGTGTTCCAGAAAATTGAATGATTTTTGGTGACAGATCTTATATTAACACATTTTAAGAAAATGCTTTGATTTTTTTCAAAAACTCAACAATACACCCTTTCGTGTTGTTTGTGTACAAAAAAGACCACTCAATTAAACAGCTGTAAAAATATATCAGATTTTTTTTTTGCATAAATCTGTTATTCACCCTCAGTACTGATCAAAACTACCAAATGTTTACAAAAAAATTCTATGATTTTGACTCTTTAATTGCCAAGTTCATAAGTGGAGTCACTGATTTGAGGGAAAAACACACAAAATGACAAATTTTCAATATTAAAAGTGATTGTAAGCTGGATTTTCTCACAATCTTGGGCATATCAGAGATTTGTAAAAACATGGCTTTGATCCATTTTTAGTTTTTGTGCAGCTTAGATTTTATTTTGTTCTCCCTCATTTGTTGTTCGTGGCTTTTTTGCCACATTGACTACCATTATAACTATTTTTTTTTATTTTTTATTACAAAGCCATGACATTATATATCAAAATATGTCATTTTTACTGTTTTACATACAAGCAGGCACACACTAATATGCTGTTATACTCCTATAACTTAATGTACACACCAGAAATTAAGCTGTTTTTTGACAGGCCTACTAAAGGGTTAATGGCGACACATGGTGATCAACCGCAAAAATGACAAATTTTACCTCTTTGCAACAGGACAAACCTCCAACAATCAAGAATGCATTATTATATGGTGTCATAGCTTTGCAATAAAAAACATGAGTTTTAATCGAAGTCGATGGGGCAAAAAAGCCAAGAACTACTAATAATTAGGGAGAAAAAAATAAAATCTGATGCTGCACAAAAACTAAAATTGCATCAAAGCAAATGTTTTTACTAATCTTTGACATCCAAGACTGTGAAAAAGGTAAAAAAAATCCAGGCCACAATCAGTTTTTATATTGAAAATCTGTCTTATTGTGTTTTTTCCCCAAATCAGTGAAATCACTTATAAACTTTGCAATTAAAGTAAACATTTGGTAGTTTTGATCAGTACTAAGGTTGATTAACAGTTTTATGCAAATAACTGTGTGGCCTTTTTTGTACATATACAACATGAAAGGGTAGTGAATTTGAACAACTTACAAGGGTTAAAAGTTGCAAAAAGGTGCTAAATGATGCTGTAGAACCGTTTTTTTGCTATATGGTTGCATGAGAAACATTTAACATCATTTAAAGGTTTAACTAAAAAGTTAACTACAAACTTATTTGTATAGCACATTTTTAAGTGCTTCACAATTTAAAAACCCACACAAAATTTATAGAAATAGCATTTAACAACTAAGCAAAATTAAAACAAAAAGGGATGGGCATGGACAAACCAATGTGCGGTTGATTTTAACACAACATACAAAGTACTGTGACACCCCCCCAATACAAAAATACAAATTTTAATTGTATTTAAAATACATTAAATCTAAATTACATAAAACATTTTCCAAAAGCATTTAAAATACAAAACAGATTTTTGAAATGCTGTCCATCTCTATATGTGCTTTTGGTCTTTACCTCTCAGTGTTTTGGAGGCATGAAAGTAAGTTTCTTTACTTTTTTTTAAAAATTTATTTATTTATGAGTTGAATGTGTAAACTATCAAATCAAATCATTATTTAAAACACTGTCTTGTTATCTGAAACATATCACCATTTTGAAACATGCCAAAAACTCCTAACTAATAGCTGGGTTTGTAAACATTTTAAATGGAGCCTGAGATATACACTGATAATGAAAAGAAAACAATGTAAATGTCATTCATGAAAATTATATCTATATGCATTGATGCATAATAGATGGATGGTTATATGAATACTCATATATGAATGGATATCTGTCTGTTACAATGAACACCACCTATGGGGTAAGTTGTAACATTTGCATTTTGCACTTCAGTCACTTTGTGTGTAATTGTATGAGAACTGTATGTTCTAGAAGCAAACCTTTTTATCAGATGTGTGTGGTGCATGCATGTGCAAAAATATGATTAACTCATACAAGAATATTTTTTGAACCCTTAAGAGAACACATCGCTGGGTTGTTATGCAACCATGGGTTACAATAACCCAACAATTGATGTTGGGTTATTGTAACCCATGGTTGCAAAACAACCACCCATCACTGGGCAATTTTAAACCCAGCATGTGTTTTGTCCAACACAAAAATAACCCAGTCATTTGAATGACTGAAACAAAACCACCGCTCTCCCCAACATCATCGCTGACATCATCATCTGACTGTACCGTTGTTTGGTTACACCAGTGACCGACTGAAAAGCAAATAGGCTACACCAAATCAAAAAGACAATTTTGTAACACACATAATGGGTGTGTCTTTGTGTAAATAAAGGTAGAGATAAGTTCACGGCGTTCTGACCTTCTCCTAGCAGTAAAGGTATATTCCTGCAGGCCGTGTAACAGTAAATATTAGCAAGTCACTCATGATGCTGATGTCCGAGCCCTCGTCCTGTACCCATTGCCAAAGTCAAACAATAAATACAGTATGTGTCAACCTTTAAACACCGGCTGAATGACATAAGGTCAAGACACCTGGGTAGTGAAAAGTGAGAAAAGATTCTTTTGTTTCCTTTGTGTTTTATTAAGGAAGTGACAAGCATTGCATCTGTGCCAAATATGAATTAAGCTGTTTGAACATAAAACATCCATTCAGGGTTTTTAAGGGGGTTAAATGACTAATCTTATACTTCCTTAGGATTTGTCATACTGTAGTTCGCCCGCTTTTGGGTTTGTACGTCGCAGACGGTTTCAAATAAACCTGGAGTTCAGTCGGGAAATAATACAGTACCTTAATTGTTTATTCTCTCCACATTAAAAACTTACAGCGTCCCTTTGTCCTTTGTGGATAAAGTCACAGGAGGTTTATGACGTGAGCTAACATGCTAGGGTTTTGTTATAAAAATAAATGGCAAAAAATACAAAGAAAATCAGAGGGCATCACAAATTTAACTCAGAAGAGGTTTATATTTGACCCAACACTGGGCTGGAAATAAACTAGTTCTGGGCATAGATACATTTTTGCATAACATATGAGTTTGTGTTGTGTGTAATTATTATGTATATATAAATACACACACACACATTCATGTATGTATTTAAGAAACATTTATATGTTTATATATTTATATATATATATTATATATAAATAAAAATGATATATAAATAAAACATTTCTTAATGTATATACATAATATTTACACACAGCACAAACTCTTATTATGCAAAAAATTACTTTTATTTTGTATGAGATTAATCGAGATTTATCTATGCCAGCCCTAAAAAAACTTATTTTTTTCCGAGTGTAATAATTTTTCAAATTATTATTACTGTGTTATGGTTTGAAACATCTTTAGTAAAACTATCTCTGTACATTTAAATTGTACTGTAAACCACTCAAAGGGAAGTATATGACCAGCATGGAAAGTGATATACCACCCTGAAGCATTATTGATCCTGTAAATGTTTCCTACCTCCATATCAAAGCAAAACTATAATCTTACTGATATTACATTTTGAGATGACATTGCAGTGAATTTTATTATAACTGAATATCATAACATTAATGCATTTTAGTTTTTATTACACATTGATTTATTTACATTGTGTTAACGTATAGAACCTTTGGGAAACGTTCTAAAGTCTTAGTAAAGCTAAGTCTATTTATCCAATGCATTAATGAATACCCAGAGTAAATAGAGGAGATGCTATCTGCTCCATACAGTTGAAACTAGAATTATCTAGAATTAATCATCTGTAAGAATGTCATTATCTTTATATTACATTTAGGCATTTAGCAAATGCTCTCATTCAAAGTGACTTTCAAGACTGAGGAACTGTGAACCTTAATCTAAAGTGACCTACAGTTCCTTATGAGCTACTGGATATCTTTTATTAGTATGTTTGTTCCCTGGGCTCAAACCGACAACCTTTTGCGCTATTAATCGGACATTCCACTTTTTTTGAAAATATGCTTATTTTCCACACTTTCAACATTTGATTCTTACCGTTTTATAATCCATTCAGCTGATGTCCGGGTCTGGCGCTACCACTTTTAGCATAGCTTAGCACAATCTGTTGAATCTGATTAGACCATTAGCATCACGCTAAAAAATAACCAAAGAGTTTTGATATTTTTTCTATATAAAACTTGACTCTTTAAGTTATATATATAATTTTTTGGCTATTTTGCCTTTTATTTTGACAGTGATTGAGGAGAAGACAGGAAAGTATAGGGATAAGAGAGGGGTATGGGATCGGCAAATGACCACGAGCCGAAATCGAACTCGGGTCGCCGAAAGTGTGAAAGCACCACATGTCGGAGCGCTGCCCACTACACCATCGGCTCAGACAAAACTTGACTCTTTAAATAGGAAAAACATCTAAACTCTTTGGTTATTTTTTAGCGTGATGCTAATGGTCAGATTCAATGGATTATGCTAAGCTATGCTAAAAGTGGTAGCGCCAGACCTGGAGATCAGCTGAATGGATTCCAAAATGGTGAAAATCAAATGTTTAACTCTAGGGGAACAGAAAAATTTGAATATATATATATTTTTTAAATATAAAAAAAGTGGAGTGTCCTTTTAATGCAATGCTCACTGAGCAAGAGGAAACGATCTCTAAATTGTTGCTACTAATCAGTTATGACATAAAATAGAGAGTATGGAGACTTCTGCTTGCTCTGTATGAATTACAGTGTTGCTGGCAGACAGTCATTTACTAGATTTAAATGTAGGCTACATACTGGCATAAATAAACATTAAACATTAACAAGTTTTTATCTTTACAGAATAAACCTAAAATAACATCCTCATGCACAGCATTCTGTGAACCAAAATCTAAAGAAAAAAAGAATGTTTGCATGACGATGTTATTTTATAGTTTTATTCTGTAAATATAAAAACTTGTTAATGTTTAATGTTCATTGTTGCCAGTAAATAACA
This sequence comes from Misgurnus mizolepis, assembly GCA_025389145.1. Lineage (NCBI taxonomy): Eukaryota > Metazoa > Chordata > Actinopteri > Cypriniformes > Cobitidae > Misgurnus > Misgurnus mizolepis. Next base: position 14,037,115 of record JAIFKI010000011.1, on the reverse strand, counting down.
TAAATTTAAAATCTACAGTAAGTGACTGGCAAACAGCTTAATAACAACATTTTTATCTATTACATGACCTTTATTCATTCATAAAATCCAATACTATTCATAAGGAACTGTATGTGATGGGAACAATCTGTGTTTTGGCATGAGGTTCACTATCATAATGTTAACAAAGTAGTTCAGGAACATCTCAAAAAAATTTGACTTTCTGATAACAGAGTCCTATAAACACAGATTCATGTGGGTTATAAAGGTCCAACAGTGCTCATGAACTTCTCCTTAGCTGCGGTGGGGAAGCAGGATGTATTCACACAAATGATCGTCAGATTGGGATCTTTGGAAAGCAATGGTAACATTTCACATTCAGAGGTCTGTGTCGTGATCTGATCTTGCTGTAATAAAGTCAGCCTTAATATTAAGAGCTTAGATCATATCAGCGTTAACTGCGTTACTTAAACAAAGGGCAAAAAGAACTTAATGTATAAACTATTCATTCCTATTATCACACTTTTAACTGAATAATTCCTGTAATGCCATCATCCTACATAATGTAAAGAACAATCTGTCAAAATGAAACCTTGATTTCTTTAATAATGACAGAGTAAGGTCATGTCAAAGATTGATACCAGTGATTAAATTCAAACTTTGTTGCTTCAAATCTCAAAATTAGATTATGAGACGTTAGCCTGGATTTCACAGACAAACATTGCAGAAACAACTGGACAATTCATTTGCATGCCTCAAATGGCGTGTGGTATTTTAAAACACCTTTCTGATTTACCACAAAACTTTATGACTCAGATGGTCAGATGAATTGATTTGACTAAATTTCAGGATATTTGTGGTCATTTGGAGCTTTCCATAAATGCACATTTTACATAACATCTGAAAATGTAAAAGGATATTGAATAATCTCTCTGCTCCTTCATCACGTGCACGAACCCCGTGAACCCACCTGTTAGCCACAAGAAATTGTCCTTCAAAATGCTTCAGGATGAGTCCCACACAAATACGTCCACACCTGTGAGAAACATCAGGGAGGGGCCACACGCTAACTCAAAAGAGAATCTATATTTTGTTAGAGGAGGGACGATCAAACTGTAGAGGGAATGGACATATACATGTCAGAGTCAATCTCATACTGACAGAGGAACAGTTAGGGGGGACAGACAGACAGCATTTCGGAATCCCATTTGACAATGTGATTGCAGAATCAGAGAGAATTCATAAATACACCAAATATGGCCTTTCTACGGAAGTGTGCACTTGTCTTAGTATTATTAGTTGTTTTTAGTACACCATTTAGAGCTTTCATAACCGAGGGACATGAAGATACTTACAAGTTATCCAAAAATACAGCAGCGAGTACTGGATCCACAACCAACACGTCCAGTGCTGGAAACGCATCTACGGGCATCACAACTTTACCGATTGTCACCTGGAAGTGGCACCATGTAGAAACTCCATACCTGGTTGCTCTCTGGATATTGACCTGTTGGCTCTGTAAATTGGGTAAGCACTTGTGACTAATTTATCACGCTGTAGATGCCGGGAACCTGTAAAGGACAATAAGTGTTAAAAAAAGCCACAGATATTTACTTTGTCACAACTTAGATTGCGTGTAAAGATAAACATCTGTAGTTTTAAAGTAAATTATTTGTTAACGATGTTTTACTGGTACTGGCTGTTTAGAAAAAGTAGAAACAGTAAAAAGGAAAATTCACCTTCTAAATACAATGACATTATTATTAAAGCTGACATCTGACAGCTCATTGTCCAATGGGAAAGGAAAGGTTACCGGATATGTTCAATATTAAATTACAGACATAGACTGAGTTCCTGTCTGTACTTAAAACATGTACAATGTGTTATTGAAAAACATCACAGTCAACCTTGTTTTTTTTTTTAAATGAAACGATTAAAAGACCCAGAAAAAAGGTACAAAACGGTACCTTTTCTGTCGCTAGGGTGGTCCCCTGAAAGGGAAAGGGATACTCAAAGTTCACCTTAAAATGAAAATTCTGTCATCATTTACTCATCCTCATGTTGTTCTAAACCTGTATGAATTTTTTTTTTTCTGATGAACACAAAAGAAGATATTTTGAGAAATGATGGTAACCACACAGCAGATAGTGACCATTGACTTCCATAGTAGGAATACAAATATTTTGGAAGTATTGTGATACATGATGAAGAAAGGATTTTGATAAATGATGGTAAGCACACAGTTGACGGTACACATTGAATTCCATCATTTTTTTTATTCCTACTATGGAAGTCAATGGTCACTATCTGCTTTGTGTTTACCATCATTTCTCAAAATATCTTCTTTTGTGTTCATCATTCATTCAGGTTTAAAACAAATGATGATAATGAGCAAATGATGACAGAATTTTCATTTTAAGGTGCACTACCCCTTTAAAGGTTCATTTTTGGTACCTTTATTGGTACACAACACATTAAAAAGTGGTACGTTTTTGGGGTACAATATTATTCCCTATGGACCTATTTAAGGAACAATTTTGTACCAGTAAAATTTTAAATTTTAGATTTAAAGGGACAGTTCACCCAAAAATGAAAATTCTGTCATCATTAACTCATTCTCATGTTGTAACAAACCTGTTGTAAACAAACCATTAGTGGACCCCATTTACTACCATAGTAAATGTATTCTTTTTTCCTACTACGGAAGTAAATGGGGTCCATGCCCGGTTTGGCTACAAACATTCAATAAAATGATGACACAATTTTTATTTTTGGGAGAACTATCCCTTTAAAATGTATGCTATTTACTGGCAACAGTTTGTTGGAAGTTAAATGAACATTAAACATTTACAAGTCTTTATCTTTACATAATAAAACTAAAATAACAGCCTCGTGCAAAGCATTCTGGGAAACAAAATCTGAAGGAAAAAACTGAAAAAGGTTGATGAGGATTTCTGGTTCCCAGCTTGCTTTGCATGAGGCTGTTATTTTATAGTTTTATTCAGTAAAGATAAAGACCTGTTAATGTTTAATGTAAATTTAACTGTAAACAAACTGTTGCGATTAAATAACATAAATGTAAATATACAGTAAGTTACTGGCAAATAGCGGCATTACTACAGCAATTTTTATATTATACAAAAACCACCCCAGCGATAAAAACTGACAGTGTATAAGTAAGGGATAATGTAGAGGCAGCCGGTAGTTATTGGGAAATAAGCCCCGACAGTGTGATCAGGACCCGACGCGAAGCGGAGGGTCTTGTATCACACTGAAGGGGCTTATTTCCCAATAACTACCGGCTGCCTCTACATTATCCCGCTTATTACACGGCTACTTGCCACATAAGGAAAAAAAACTGGACATGAATATGAATTTGAAACATTTTATTGGCATATTTGTTTTAAATTAACATTTTTATCCTTCCGCGAAACTTTGCACAGATGCATAAAATGATCGTAATACCTTATTAAGATCCTCTGCTTCATACTTGTCTGTCTCCATTTTTTCTCTTTTAGCCAGTCTTTGAGAAGTTTTAATCCCCATTCTGTATTTTTGTGTGTGTTGGCTTCGTAGCTGTCATGCTCTATTTTGTCAAGTTCAGTCTCAGTAAGCTGTCTGTGTCTTGTCGTGGTTGTCCAGTGTTTGTCACAAGATGGCGCCAAACAGATAAAGATCTTATTGATTGGCGCGGAGCGATTTTACTCGTGCAAGTAGTCCGGCTATGCGTTATTAATTTGGAGCGGTTATTATTTGAAAATAACGAACCTGCAAATGTCTCAACTGACCAATCAGAATCAAGCATTCCAGAGAGCCGTGTAATAAGCACTAATAAACCTACAGAAAAAAATTGTCAAAAATGGTCTCTAGCTGTCACTGGGGTGGTACCCTTTTTAAAAAGTACACATTTACACCTAAAGAGTCATTATTAGTTCCTCAAAGCTTCAAATAAGTATCAAATGTACACACACCTTTACCTAAATGATACATATTAGGACCTCATAAAGGGTACTGCCCCAGTGACAGATTGGGATCATTTTTAACCATTTTCTTCTGATAGGGTATTTTATCTTTTATAAGCATTTTGTATATTAAAGATGACTGATATGTATGCATAATAATTCTATGTCTGGTTTCACAAACAAGGCTACGATTAAGCTAAGAGGTAAGTTTTAGTGATATAAGGATATTTAAGTAGAAAAATTACTGGTGTGCATCTTGAGACAAAACAATGGTGCAGATACTGTATATAGGTACACTTTCAGAAAAAAGGTACATGAAAGCACAAAAGTTGTCACTGAGGCACTACCTTTTCAAAAATAACACTTTTTATCTATAATGGTACCTCTAGACTGGTACCTCAAAGGTACACATCTCAATCTTAACGGTATTAGGACTTTTTTAAAAGGTACCGCCCCAGCAACAAAAAGGTACTTTTTTCCTGAGAGTGTATGACAGTGCAAATTTTTTCAGATAAGACATCTCAAACATCCTTATAACTTGTCTGTGAAACCATGCTTATAGATTTTTCTCTGTTGGGTTAATATATAAATATTATTTTCAGATAGTTTCCTCTGTCGAATATAAAGAACAAAGAACTCAGTGTAGGTAAATGGTTCATTTTAAGAGATGAAAAATGACCTTTTGACCTAAGTCTACATAGCTCAAAGATACAATACATGTATTCAAAGAGGCAAAGCATTTCTCGCAATAATAATTGTCAGAATGTTTGCTTTTCTTAATCCTTTTTGTTCTCATCAAAAAGAAATACGGCAATAAAATGCTGTCTGGTCTACATCAAGGTAGATTTGATAAAAGTCATCTCCACCCTGCAGTTTCAATGTTTATATCTGCCACCTAGTGGCTTCACAGATATACTGCAGACTAGATTATCATCACTGATGTAGCCTCACTATAAATACAAATGCAGCATGAAGTACCAAGACAACATAACCACTTTTTACCAGTGATACAAATTGAATTTGTCATTAAAATGTCATTACGTGTTAATTTCATTAAGTTAAAGTAACATAAAAATATACAGTTCTGTGCAAAAGTCTTAGGCCCCCATTCTAGAATTAGATTGGTTGTTTTTGCAATGTTATAGTGATCATATATAATTGTTTCTCAGTCTCTTTAATAGAACACATCCAGAAAATACAGGCAATGTATGTAGTATTAAAAACTGTATAAAAATGTAAACTGATGTGTCAAGTTTTTAGGGTAAACTCCCCTTCCATTTGAGTAATAGCAGGATCTCTTCAACCTAAATACAATTAAATCCTAATTTCTAATTTTAAAGAAATTCGTCCTTTTACTTCATTCTGCTCAAAAACGCTCAAGATGTGTTTAGTGCCAAGAGAGGTCACACTAAACACTGATGATGCCTAAAGACGACATTTAGCCCTGAAATTAAATTTTAAATGTTTTTTGTTTGTATCTTAATAAAATACATTGAAAAATAAATAGGGATGGACATTAAACAACAAGTCTGGTGGTGGTAAGACTTTTGCTCAGTACTGTATGTTGATTTGACATCATTACAGTGTGTTATAATATCTAATATATGTTTATATTTTTTGTGGAAAATTACTTTTTACCCGGCAGCTGGAAACTTGATCCAGGCAACCAATGTGGCATTAAGAGTGCAGAGTTGTCCACTGAATGGGTGTTAGATCAGGTTTAGCAGTAGGCGTTGTGGGTATTAAAAGATTAAGGTGGATGATCTCTGACAGATGGGTTTGGGGATTTAGCGGGCGTGTGGGAATCAGTCATAGGATCTGTCGAGGGGCGGGTGGATGTTTGGGTATGGCAGCCAATCTGATGGCATCTAGAAATAAAATCTACAGTATGCTGTAAAAAGTGAAAAAAAACCCTTCAATTGGTTTATATAACTTAAAATTTTACTTTAGTTTAACTTTAGAATGTTTTTAGTGATGAGTCACGTTTATATGCCAGACAGGCCGAAAAAATTTGAGGGGTCACTTAAAGCAGCGTTTCTCAAAGTTTTCCGGTTGTGGCCACCCTTGTGCACGGTGCATCCCTTCGTGGCCCCCCCAAAGAAAATGTATGATTAAAACATACTAAAACTTTCATTTTGACTTAAACAAAACATATTAAATGATACAATGTGGTGCTGTTGGTTAGTCTGATGTTTAATTACACAGAATTTATGATAAATTAATGTATTTTATAAAATGTCATAAAACTGGGGTCCCCCAGCATAATCTTGCGGCCCCCAGTTTAAAAACCACTGACCTAAAGGATTAGATTGTTTAACTTTATGCACATTTTTATCTTGAAGATGAATCCCCATTGAACATATAACTGTAAAAAAAAAAGTAGTTTGAAGTTAAAACAACTTGGTTTTGAAAGTCAATTGAACCTATTTATACGTTTTCACTTGTAATAAGTTGACATAACTTATAAAAACAAGAAATTTTATTTGTTAAATTAAAGTAACATAAAATATATGTTGATTTGACATCATTTCATCAGAAATAAAGGTTTAAAAATATACCTTTTCTATCACTGGGATGGTACTGCGGTTCAAATGATCATTTTTGTACCTTTATGGGTATGCAGCACATTAAAATGTTATACCTTTTGGGGTACAATATTATACCCTAAGTATCTATTGTGTACATTTAAGGGCCAATTTTGTACCAGTTAAATATTAGGGCTACAAAACATTTAACTGTACCTCTAAATGTACATAATAATGGAACAACATTGTATTATGTTTTGTATACATGTAAAGGTGTACAAACCTTAAGGTACCACCCCAGCGACATTTTTTTTTACAGTTTTAAACCATTATTTTCTGACAGTTGTTATAAAAGAAAGTATTTTTGCCTGTCTTAAACACATCTTTGTCACTACTGTATGTGTGGTTTATGAGCTTAAGACTGCATTCAGAAAAAAAAACTGAATCTGAATCATCTCACAAACACACAGAATCAGATACTGAAATTCTGTACCTGATGTTACATTTCAGGTTTAATCTAGTTTGCCTTGTTTATGCCATCATACTATTTGAAACCAAAGCGACTTTTATTTGCACTGAAAACATTATGCTGTATGTTATGTTGAAGGTAAATGAAACAAATGTGGCAGGGCAATATTTATGTTTGCTATGATAGCTGTAGAGTACAGTCGTTCATGTTTCTTGTCAATGTGACCTGAAGTTTATGTTCCAATTCTGTTTGTACAAAGATCCTGCGTGCAAAAGCTCATTGATAGTCTGTTAATCGCCTGTTGGCAAGAATTAAATGCTAATTTAGTTCCAGAACATGAACTATAACGTCATATCGGTAAACATGTACAAACAGGGACATTATATTCCTTTCATATTGCTTTCAAAGAAATGGCAGTATTGAAACAATACCTTACTGCTGGTTAATAATGTACTACATTAAATAATTAATGACCCCCATGCATCTTTGACTTTCCTCAAAGGCATAGTGAAGTTGGATCTTGAGACTTACATGAACTTATTTGACACCAGAAGGTGTCGCATACTTTTAAACTGCTTGTTGAGACAACAGCATTAAGCCAATTTAGTATTGCATTTTAATTAGTAGTCCTCTAGTAGTCCTTAGTTTAGGACATTTAGGTAGTTTTATAAATGTGCCTTAGAAAAATCATGGCACCAATATATTTTAAGATTTGTCACCTCAAACATGCATTTTAGGGTACGATATTTACTCATTTGGCAGACGCATTTATTCAAAACAACTTAAAGTGCATTACAATGTATACATGTTATCAGTTTTTGTGAACTCAACATTTTTTTTAAATGCTGTTCACTTTATTTAAAAAATAATAATCATTTTGATTAAATGTTTGTGTTTCTCTTTCAAACATTTAAATAGTTACTTTTGGTTTAACTTTGGTTTTTATAAAAAAAAAAAACATGATTCAGTATAAGTTATAGCAACTCATCACTAGTCAAGATAAAAAAACAAAGTTGAAATGACTTGTAAATTTAGGTTGATTATAATTTTAAGTAGGGCTGTCAAAAGATTAATTGTGATTAATCGTATACAAAATAAAATTTTGCGTTTGCATAGTATATTTGCATTTAAGAAATTTAAGAAACATGTTATTTATGTATATATTTTTACATTTATATATAAAATAAAATATATAAAAAAATAAAATAAAAATAATAATACATATATACCAAATAATTTCAAACAAACACATTTATTATGCAAAAACAAACTTTTATTTTGTATGCGATTAATCACGATTAATCTTTTGACATCCCTACTTTTAAGTGATTAAATATAAGTGCAAATTTATGTTACAGTTTCAAACTATAATTCCATTAAACTTTCTTGACTAGTAAGGAATTTCTATATATTGTTATAAATAAAGTTAAAATAAAGCTATTTTTTTAAATTACAGCAATAAAATTATGACCATTATGACTTAATTCAAGTTGATTAAATTTAAAATATAAATGCAATATAAAATTTGTTTACAGTGTTATAGCAACAATCCCTATACTCTATGTCCACCTGTGAGTCTTTGGGCTTAAAACCATTGGAGACCCCTGCTGTGTAGTCCTGTCCTTGAAGGCCTTGCAACCTTATTTACAGGTTATAACTTTAGGCACAGCAGCAGTTCATTGTTTCTCATGCACACTTTCTAATCTTTCGCAGAGACATGTATTTACACTTGTATTTTGTTGGTTCTCCCAATGCAAATAAACTTGTAAACTGCATTACAGCTTAATGTTTTTAAAATGACAGTTAAGTACAGTAAACGGGACAGGCGTCACAAACATATCAATCATTACATTATATTTTCATTAAATACACCTGCTATCTTTACAGCATTATTATAATCATTAAAATCATTTTAGCTCGGTTAAAACATAAATTCAAGGTCACCCACACCATAAAGGATGTAATTGTCCCCCTGAAGCTCTCAACTTCCTGAATATTTTTTAACAGCCGGTGTAGTTACACGTCCACACACGAGATAGGTCAACCAGGTGTACTAAACAATATACTAAGTTAATCCTGTTCCGTTTGTTAAGCATTACATCTGCTGTTGCTCAATGGCGCGGTTCGCAAGATTCAAGCTATTCAATGCTTTAAATCAAAATATTCAGCAAAAATCGCATAGTACTTTAATTGTTGGTTGGCTAAATAATTGCAAGGTTTAAACATGAGACTTCTCAATGGGCCGTGATAGCGTGCCAAGGATCAAGGAAATAATCCCATTACATAATATTAGTTATACACTGAGAATACATTGCAAAGTTTAGGAATTGTGGGCACTTAAAAGTACAGCACAATCTCATTGAGACAAAAGCTTGACAAGATCTGACTGAGGTGGGGTTTTAAAATACTGAATGAATGAAAACGGCTTCAACAATCCAATGGGATTTAATGACGTCTGTGATTTATGTTTCCTAGAAAGCAACAAGACTAAACAAAAGCAATGGGAGTATTATATTTCCATACTATCCAGAAAATACCTCAAATTACTCTCATTATATTCAGAAGAGATCTCAGCTTTTACAAACACTGTAAGCCCAGGTAACTCGCTGCCCTAAAAATGTCAATTTTGCCTTGTTATACAAACAGGTAACTTGAAGTTAAATCTATACTTAAGACTTAAATGTTTCATTCACTGAACGTAAAATGTCTTGTTTCAGTAATATACCCTTGTTAGATTAACAAAACATTTACTGTTCGGCCAGTTAACAATGTAAAAACGCTATTATTTTACACGTCTTATTTTAACACAATTTTATAAAACTTGTAATGTCAAGAAAGAGGACAAGATACAAGACAACATACAGCAAAACAACACTCATATAAAAGTAGCAGTTAAAGAGCACCTATTGTCCGATTCACGTTTTTACATTTCCTTTGGTGTGTAAGTGTGTATTAGTACATGTTAGGTAGTAAAGGTACAAACCCCAAAGTAAACGATGACGCGAGTTATCGTCTCCAACGTAAATCTCTTTTCTTGGACGTCAACAAACACACGAATTGTAGGCAACAGTTTACTTCCCAAAGACCGACATTATCATAATTCCTTCCCTTTCGGACTCACATCCTGTAAGTTAGCAACCGAATCTTTCAAACATAGTTAGGAGCGTCACATATCCGGCTGATGTCATACAGAGATACAGATACAGATTAGCTGGCCAATCAGGGACACAGAGCTTTTCAAATGAAATCGGGAGCTACAAAAATGTACGGTATGTGGAAAAGAAAGTGTTTTTTAACCATAAACAACGCAAACACATTGTTTTATACCAAATACACAAAATAACATCGTTTTTTTTATGAAATAGGTCATCTTTAAAGTATGCATGCTGGAATGCATGATGTGAAAAATGTCAAATCCAGAGATTTAAATAAGATAAAAAACATAATTCATGCATAAACCTAAACACTTAATTTAAAACAAAATGAGGGTTAAAAGTGAACTTGAAAATAAGGCTGGGTTGTTAAATATGGACCCAATAAATTACCCTATAGAAAAGACAACCCAGCATTTTTTGAGACAAAGTTGATACTTAAATGTAACATATATTATACTGTAACTGAAAACCTTGGGTCTCATTAACCTTTAAAAGAAAAATGCACAAGCAGTGAGCAATTTTCTCTAGGATCAACAACTCACCAAAACAGGTTACGCTGCACTGCCGGACTGGTCCAAGAAATAGGAAACATCTTAAAGGAAATATATTCAGTGTCACATACCCAGGTTAACTTACCCCTAAACATTGAGCAGGATATGTCCTCCATCCGCCTCTAAATGCCTGTTCTGTCAAACAAAATGAGACATCATTCAGAGAGTTTAATTTTTAGCTCATTTTAAGTCACTGATCTCAAATAAATCACAAAGTTCTAGTGAGCATAAAGTTGTTTGTTTCAATATTTTATTGTTGGTTTCACCAAGTGTTCTGTGGGAAACAGTGGCGGCCGGTGATTTATTTTTAAGGGCGCACGATGCGAAGCTCGTCGCAACATGTATTTAACCTGTTATGTGTGTCGCTCGTCATGTCAAAAAATGTGTTTGGCGCGTCATGTGAACTTATGTGCATCATGCGTTTTGTCAAAATATGTGTCTGCTGCACATGCGTCAAAAGCTTGCGTTTGCCAGATACTCGCTTAATCTCATATGTAATCAGAGTTTAGGGTTAAGTTAGTGTCTTGCGAGTATTTTGTGAACTTGAGCGTCTCTTTAATCATAAACCATTTCAACCTATTTGCAGCAGGCTTGTATTTTGACATCACGCGTGATGCATATAAGTTTACATAACGTGCCAAACACATATTTGGATGTTCTTTAACTTCTCATTGCTACAAATAAAGTGTTTTTAGAGTACAAACCTTTTTTTGCATATTAGCTAATTATTTTTTTTAAATACACTGATCATATAGGCTATTCATTCACAGCTATTAAAAGCCTGATAATTTTACTTCCATGACTAAAAGAAAACAAATTTTAAAGGTTTTAATAAAAATAAAAAATAAACGATTTCAATACAAATGAAAATAACTCAAATTTTTAACATCAATCTTAAACTGGGGGTCTTCTTCCTATTTTTAGTTTTTCAGTTTACAAATTCCGCCATCTAAATAGGGAATCGGCATAGCGAGCGCAACTGGCTTTTAAAGGGGATGAGAAATGAAACTCTCATTGGTTTATTGCACGTTACGCCCCAAAAACACCCATTACTCATTATGAAAATAGGAACAACCCTTTTAGACTGTGCACTTGGCGCACAAACCATTTTCCCATCCTTAAATTAGCAAAGGTGGATTCAGTGTGTAGGGTTATTTTTCAACCACAAAAATGACTTCACACGGTAAAAAGTGAAAAGTTGGTTAAACATAAAATATGACTACAATTAAGTAACACCTAAAGTTTTTAAATTTTATTCAACTTACACTTTTCACCTTTTTTTAAGTTAATCCAACTTTTCACTTTTTACGGATTAGCTGGGTTTTCACAGGTTGATGTCCAGTTTAGAGGTTTCTCATCAAATTCCTCCACACTGTTAAATGTGAAAAGTTGTATCACTTTAAAGTATTACTTCAATTGGTTAAACTAAAAAAAAATCTGTTTTTCCAGCTGAACATTTACACCTAAAGTACATTTTTTTTAAGTGTTACCAATTGAAGTAATATTTTAACTTTCAAAATCTTCACACTGCCACATTTTCTTACTGCAATAACTGCATATCAACAAGTGTTTCAGCAATACTTAGGCATTTTTATAGATAAGCTTGAGATAAAGTGGAAAATTGGAATAAAAATGAAATGAAATGCCAACGAACAATCCATTTAATCAGAAATTTGTGTAAACCAACAGAAAAAAAATTTAGAATCCAAAATTTTTCATATATTTAAATTTTTTCTCCAGTGACTCAACTGAACCACAACTTTACTAAAGTGATCCCAGAGAGTGGTCTGCTCATCATGCTCGGATTCGTTTTGGGAGGAATGGTATGGGGAGCGGACAAGGCCCAAACTTTCAAACTGGCACCAATCAACTTCTTCTACTACCTGCTGCCCCAGATCGTCTTGGATGCGAGTTACTGCATGCCAAACAAACATTTCTTCGGCAACCTGGGTGCCATTTTGCTCCACGCTGTTATCGGAACGTGCTGGAATGCCGGTACAGTGGGAATCGCGCTGTGGGGCTGCTACGAAGGGGGCGCTATGGGTAAATCCTAGTTTTGCTTATAGGTCAAAATGTATTATACATATAATGCATGATCATTTCATTAATTTTACAATGCCGTTGGCTCTCAGGGACCTTGAACATCGGCTGCCTTCAGTTTTTGTTGTTTGGTGCTCTGTTGTCGGCTGTTGACCCTGTGGCTGTCATCGCTGTGTTTGAAGAGGTGCATGTGAACGAAGTGCTCTACATCCTGGTGTTTGGAGAGTCGCTGCTGAATGATGGAGTCACAGTGGTAAGAATGTTGGCCATTTATTTTTGCCAAGTCGTTTCTGAGAACGAGTCTGTGAATATGTCTCTTGTTTTCTACATCACAGGTGCTTTATAATGTGTTTGATGCCTTTGTGTCTCTGGGAGGCCCGAAGATCGATGCTGCGGAGATCATCAAGGGGATAGGTATGAAGACAAATTTTCCCTCTTGGACTCATTCACTTAAACATATGAGGCCAAAAAATCTGAGACCACTTGTGAAAAAAAGTCTCCTATTTGAAAGACTCGATCTAAATTGTAAATTGCATTAGGAACACAAAGGTCATGGGTTTGATTCCCAGTCGACTGTCGAAATGCATACAGTGCATTGAGGAAATATCTTGTCTTGTACAAAAGATATTGATGTTAAAATTTTTACATTTTAACTAGTAAAATATTCAATGTGGTCTCTGTATAAACACCTTGCTGTTCAGTCAATGGACATTTTTCTTCTAGTTTCGTTTGCTGTGGTGGCATTTGGAGGTTCGTTCATCGGTGTCGTATTTGCAATTCTAACATCCATATTGACAAGGATTACCCATAAAGTCCAGGTGATTGAAGCTGGTTTCATCATTGTCATTGGTTACCTGTCATACCTGACGGCTGAGATGATGTCGCTCTCTGCGATCCTTTCGTAAGATCTTAATTATCTTGCTTAATTATCTAGTTTTATTTCAATTGTTTTGCAATCTTCACATACTGTTTATTAAGTTCATAATTTGGAGAAGTAAAAGACCGCAAACAATTCTTAACATTTTAGAAGAAATGAACAGACAGTGTGGCCAAAATATGGTTTTGTGTGTGTGATAGGATTACCTTTTGTGGGGTCTGCTGTCAGAAGTACATCAACGCCAACATGGATGAGAAATCGGTGTCAACGTTACGTTACGCCCTGAAGGTGATGGCCAACGGCTCGGAGACCATGATCTTCGTATTCCTGGGAGTTTCGGCCATTGATGTAAACATCTGGGTTTGGAACACGGGCTTTATCCTTCTCACCATCCTCTTCATCATTGTATTCAGGATCACGGGTGAGTCAGACTAGCCTGGTCCAACCAGACTCTCGTACATTCATTTCATTTGTACAGAGAGTCTGGCCACGCTCCATTGCAAAGCGTTACTTCCGTTAAGGAGGGTCCTCTGTTGAAGTTTAAAACTATTGGATCTGCCCAGAGTCACTCAGGATCTGCCAAAGCCAATCGCTAACGTGTGGTCGTGACGTATATCATGCGCCGAAACCGGCCGGAAACAACAAGTCAGAATGATCAGACAAACAAAACTTAGCAAACCTGGTTCTTGCTCCGGCTTTAACTTCTGTATATTCGGCAGTTTTGCAACAACAGACCGAATAGCTTTTCTCACGTCTTTCTCCGCTGCCATTACTGAACTACAACTCAAACTGACGCACAACCTCAACGTCATCGTTCTTAGCCACCCCCATCTGTTCGCTGATTGGTCCTGCAGATTTTTGCAGGAGAAAACGAAACTCTATAGAGAAATCCCAGACGTACTGCTGAAGCGAAATGAAAATTAAGCGGAAGCACGTAGGAGGGCGGAGCCAGGCTAGAGTCAGACTGCAAAAGACATTAAAGATGTATTTGTATAACACCTATGATATTTTACTTATGGAGCAGTTTAGTTGAGGACGACAATATGTCTGATTCCTAAAAAAATGTGATAAGGTTTTTTTAACAGCAGTTTTCAGCAGTCAAATAAGCTCTGTGGTTACTATTAAGGGCGATTTATAGTCGTGCGTAGGTCCTACGGCGTAGCAGCGACGGCGTAGGTTCCGCGTCGGTTTTCATTTATACTTGTGCGTCGCCGTCCGCGTCGACGTGCAAAGACACGCGAAACCGCTGGTTGGCAGTAATCACGCGTGTAACCACAGTAGCAGCAGAAGTCGTCACAGAAGAAGAAGCTAAGCAAGTTAACCCACAAACGAAGAAAAAATAGCAACTTGTTGTGTATAATTTGAGAAGACCAGCAATGATGTAAGTAAATAAACAGCGACTTATGTTGCAGTTTTAGTTAAATCACTCCTCAACTTGGCTCATCTTTGTTTTCACCGTCTCAACCGGAAATACCTATGACGCAGTTTTTTTACCTGACGGGAGGGGTTCTGGTGGACCAATCACAGAGCTTGCGGTCCGCGTAGGTCCGACGCGCTGTTAGGAATTTTGTGAGCTGCGCGTCAGGCTACGCAGAGCTACGCACAGGCTACGGATAGCCTACGCCGTAGCTACGGCGTAGCACCTACGCACGACTATAAATCGCCCTTTAGTTATAGAGTTTTCCTTTTTGTTTTACACAACATGAATTATGCACACTCACCTCAAACGTGAATTGTGAAACTGTTGTGTGTGCTTTAAAAATCTATTTCCAAGTTTTCCTATGAAGTACATTTCCTTCGTTAGGTTGTTAGTTGAATAAGTGCAACTAAGCGCAATTGAAATTGTGCATAACAAATGTCATTTATTCTCTTTTAAGTTTTAGGAGTACAAACTGAACAGCTATTTACATTATGCAAACCATTGTGTTCATTCCTAAAATGTTATTCTGCTTTCTGCAGGTGTTTTCTTCCTGAACTGGATCTTAAACCAGACTAGATTAATTCCTATCAGCCTCACAGATCAGTTTGTGATGGGCTACGGTGGTCTGCGAGGCGCTGTGGCGTACGGATTGGCTGCAGGTTTGGATGAGAAAAAGATCCCAGAGAAGAATCTGATGTTGAGTACCACGCTCATCGTGGTGTATTTCACTGTCGTTCTTCAGGTGTGGACCCCACCCATCCACTAACAAATAACCACAATGGTTTAGTTGAATATGCATGCACACTACCGGTCAAAAGTTTTGGAACACTTGACTGAAATGTTAACTATGATCTTAAAAATCATTTACTCTGAAAGTTAAATGCTTGAAATTACTTGTGTAAACAAAAAAAACATACCTGTGCCAAACAGATTAATTTCAGTTATTTGAAAACTAAAATTTTATTTTAAAATATTATTTTTGAAATAGATGACTTAGACTGAATATTGAATTAAAAGCAATTAAAACTCCTAATTTCTAGGCAAAGGGTGACTGCATTTTAGATGATAAAATATAACAGAGTTTTGATAATTCCCACACGTTACATTTATGTTATGCCATAGTGTGGATGAGTTGATGATTATTCTGTAATGTGGAAAAAAATTAAAAATAAAGAACGAGGGAGTGTTCCAAAACTTTTCACCGTTAGTGTTTGTCTATTCCACCTACCTAATTAGGGCTGCGTAACGATTAATCGCAACTAATCGTTTGCAAAATAAAAGTTTTTGCTTACATCATATATGTGTGCGTACTGTGTATAATAATTATGTATATATAAATACACACACATGCATGTATAATTTTAAGAAACCAATATATGTATATATTAGGTATTCATATTTATACATAATATTTATTATATATAAATATAAAAATGTATATACACATTTAAATATTTCTTCAAATATATATATGCATGTGTGTGTGTGTGTGTGTGTGTGTTATATATATATACATAATTATTATACACAATATCCACACACAAATATATGTCGTAGGCAAAAAACTTTTATTTTGCAAACGAATAGTTGCGATTAATCGTTATGCAGCCTTACACACCTGATATTCACTGTGTCTGCTTTTCTTGTAGGGAATCACCATGAAACCACTGGTTCAATGGCTGAATGTTAAAAGGGCAACTCTGTCTGACCTGACACTCAATGGAAAGACAGCCAACAGGGTAACTATCAGTCATGACAAGAAATAATTATACTAGTCAACATTTGAAGTGGATCAAAACCTTTCATAAAAGTTGTCTTAAAATATTGGACAATATGCGTTCTTGTCTTAGGACACCTTTGATAAACTTTTTTGATCCACTTCGAATGTTGACTAGTGTATTTTGAGAATCATGAACATTAATATAATTTATGCATTTGCCAGATGCACTTACATGTGCATTCAAGCTATATACATGTTATCAGCATGCCTGTTCTCTGGGAATCAAGCCTTGGACTTTTCACTGCAAATGGACTGAACTACAGGAATGTCATTTCAGAGAATTGTTTCTAAACACATTATAAATGTATTGCTAAAACACATTACAAAGACTGTGAACTATGTAGTACTGAATTGAGGAGTTACACCGTTATTAAACTGTTATTTTCCACATTTCGGTGTTCATGATTATTTGGGCGGGGCTAAAACGGTGGCTTGATGATGCACTGAAGCCACTGAGCATGGCCCCGCCTCTAACACAATTGCGAGCATCCATTCAAGTTGTAGCTGTATGTGAAAGTAAAACAGATATGGCAGGTTTCTCACAAGAGGGTGTGGTTTCAACACAGACAACGGACACGCCCCTAGAGTTTGAGAACAGAGAATCCTGACTGTTTTCAAACTTATTTTATTGCAGGTTTTTCCTTTACGGGTTTTTAATCATTCAAATTTGGATGGGTGGTTATTACCAAATCTTACTGTGGTGTGACAAACATTTAGTATTTGATTTTACACAGACTTTAAGGTATCAACGTATCTCGCTCTCTATATAGGTATTTGAGCACACAGTAACAGCAATGGAAGACATCTGCGGACGAATGGGAGACAACTGGTGGACCAGACAGTGAGCATTCTACTGCTTCAAAGAGAAAACAATATAAATTACATAAATAAACAAATGTAAATGTGTACAATCATATCTTTTTTCCTTTCTTAGTTGGAATCACTTTGATAAAAAATACCTCTGCTGGTTACTAATGAAGAAAGATTCCAGAAAGATCAATGATAAAATTTTAGCCGCCTTCCACACACTCAATGTGGAGGACGCCAAAAATTACGTCATAGAGGTGAGCAAAAGTTACTGTTGTCAAGTTAAAAGCTCGCAAACTGCTCGCATGAAGTCACTAATTAATTTCTTATTACAGTGCTGGGTTATTTTCAACCCAGCGTTGGGTCAAATATAAAGTGCGTTAATTTAACCCTGCAGGGGTTTGTCCCTTTTTGATCCAACAAAGGGGTTAAAATAATCCAGCATTTATTTGAGTCTGAATTGTTTTGTGATTTGAAATGTTTTGCTGAAATTTGGTTTTATATTGTACATTACTGTTATGTTTTTTCCTTTGCATTTGCAAATACAACTACAAATACCACAGTACAGTGAATGCTCTGAAGAATATTGTTTTTTTTTACATTTAGAATGAAAGCAAAGGCTCTTTGGGTTTCATTCGAAATTATGACACAGCCAATGTAGACTTCAAGAAGAAGCTCGATTTAGACTACGCGGACTTCATGCCTGACATCATGGCTGACATGTCGGATTACGACTTTAACATTGACAACGTTCCTGTGAACTCTATCGTGTAAGTAGTCCACCGGATACGTTGCTATGTAACCTGAGGGTAAATCAGTTATGGGGTTAAACAAAAATCCACTTACGTTACCTCTGCATACGTTCATAAATGCGTCATGTATGTAAGATTAAAGTTCTTGGGTTTTTGTTCAATCAGAAAGCACTCGGTTCCCTCTGTATCCTTGGACATCCAAGAACAGGATATGATGAAGATGAATGAAGATCTCAATGCCCATCATGTACTAGATGAGCATCTGTACAAGAGCAGGAGATTTGTAAGAACATCCACACACCATGCTTCGCTTACCCATGAATAATAAAATAAAAAACACACCAAGTTTTGTCCAGTGGACGAACTTCACAGTCTTTCATTCATTTTTCCTCTTTCCGGACAGAACCGCCCCACTTATAGCCGCAATAACTATAACTCCAATGAGAATCCGGATGAATTGCAGGAGATCTTCCAGAGGACCATGAGAAACCGACTCGAGTCCTTCAAAGCTGCAAAGAAGAGCGTCAGCCATTCCAAAAAAATCACAAAATATTCAAAGAAGGATTCACAACTGAAGGTATTAAATCTGCACATCCTCAAGTGTAACTTTAGTTAAAAGGGTGTAGTTTTCTTCTTCTCTTTTTTACACATCAGTTTGATGTGCTATAAAAAACATACATTAAATAAAAAATACATTATATAATAGTATTACACTATACATCATTTGTATTTTCAGCCAAATAATAAGCCTGCAGACCCATCCAGAACCCATCCATATGGAGACGAAGGTAACATTTTATAAAAAAATGTGGATGTTTAACCAATGGTTGAGTAAATACAAAAACAACCAGTGGGTTATAAATAAACCTTGGTTGTTGTTACCCAAACAGGTGATTCTCATGAAATCCAGATTTAGAAGGTGTCCAGCATCAGAATTTTTAAAAAGCCCTTGAAGCCAATTTTTTTGCACATATAAGATTAAGATCTGAACTTACTATAAGCATTATTTTTAGAGGATTTAAAAAATATTTACCTATAGAATTATTTACATTTTTTAGATTATCATTATCAAAAATTAACATTACAACAACATGATATTACATTAAATATATGCATTTACAAACTCATGTTTCGGTAATGAGAACTAAAAAGTTGTCTAGATACTATGACAAACTAAATTTCAACTTTTATCTGGAGAGAAAAAATAAGAACTGCTTACCTGGTAGCCAGGGGCGTAGGAATGAGTTTAACATTGGGGGGGACACATATCAGAAACCTGACAGATCCGTTAATGATTTGAACAGAAATATGTCATACACTGCAAAACATTCACCGACATACTTTATTCTACTAAAATGATATAATTAACGTGTTCACTTCTAATCATGTTCAAACTTTCCTTTCATGATCAACAATCTAAAATCACCTCACCCTTCATATAACACCTACCTGGAGCTCAGTGCTAGCTCTCCCTGCATTACCCTCACCAGTGTCACCACTGTTAGTTTCCAGCTGAACTTCATCTGATCTCTAATATGAAAGTAGTGGAAATGGACAAGGTATAGAAAAATCCTGATGGGAATGTCATGAACAAGCAAAAAACACACAGACAGACTAACTCATCATGTTCTTTTACAATCATCATCCTAAATACTGTTTTTAGTGTCAAATCGCTTTTCTCCATTACATTACTGGAAAGTCTGCCATATTTTCGCCAGCCTTTGTTGGCTAGTAAGGTTAATAGTAACAACGTTTACCTAGCAAGAGTGTAGCGTTACTAGTTAAATGTTGAATCACAACATCAGCTTAATATCAACAAGTCTAAGGCATGGGTTAAAGTGAAAAAAAAAATCACAACGTGGCAATTTTAACATGATAAATTATCTATATGGTATTTTGAGCTAAAACTTCACATATGTTCTCTGGGGACACAAAAGATTTGACATTTGACATCTTAAAAAAGTCTTGTGAACTGACACTTTATGTAAATAGGTGAGACCAATAGCATTTTAAGGAGAGATGTTTTAAACTGCTTTAAAATTGTCAGTTTGCATATTTTAAATGCCATTTTTAATCTCTGAAATATACTTCAGTATTAACTTCAGTAAATACACTTTCAGTGCATGCATGTTTATATTTTATTTTCTTCTGATAAATAGTAAGCTACCACTTTTTTGCTATTAATGCAATATTGAAGTCTCATGTGGCATATATAGGGTTGCCAACTGTCACTATAAAATACAGGACCAAAGGTGGGCTACAGCAGCAATGCAAGTATGGTTTTGTGTGAATATACATTGTATTGTTTTAAGCCATTTGTCAAAATGATAGTTAATCTCCTAATTTATAACTTTTATGCCTACAACATATGGTAGGTTTATTAATAGTTTGTTAATTTACAGCTTTACTTTTAACACAGTCCTTTAATTGAACCATTACTATATGTCTAAAGCAAACTTGTGACTCCTGCACTAAGGGTTAAAAAAACGTTATCCCCTTCATGTTAATTTTTGTGACAAACTAAAAAAACATCTTAAATAGATTTAGCTATTTAAAACACGCGTACAGGCTGTGACTCACGCACGAGAATGTCCAAGCAAAGTTGGAAATACTTTTGGGGCATTTCAGATTGAGGCGAAACAGCTACAGTAAATTACCCACTTTATTAAAAGAAAATATGAAATCGTATATCACCCCTGTAATGTACACTCGACGGGACGGGGTCTGTGATTGGATGACAGGTGTCGGTGATCATTATCATGTGCCGTGATCAGCAGCACTGCTGCTTATGCTGCGGGTTCGACTTCGGGCAGCGGTGCTGGAACCGACAGGCGGATGACATCAAAGTACCGTAAAAGCATTTCGATAGCAGTCTCCTCGTATGTTTTCTTGAATCGCTCTCACAGGATTTTGATGTCATCTGCCTCTAGGTTCTTGTGACGCCACATGAAGTTTAACAAACATGTACCAGTCACTGATTAGATCAGCGTATCAGTTAAAAAACGGGACGCGAGTGGTCAACGGGACAAATCCCTAGGCATACAGTGCAAAGACACAAATTTTACCAGCTTAACACACTACAGTCTGAAAACCCGGAGCGAAGTGATTACAGAATGCTTACAGTGAAGAGAAGAACATGCTTTTGCTCCACTCCAGGCTTTGATCAAATCCCGCTTAGCAAGGGGAATACACGTCGTCTTTATGAAAAGTGAATTTAAAAATTTTGCAATTGACGAAGAACTTTAATCCATGGCTTACGTTAGACATAAAATATAATTATCCTCCTGGACAAAATTTATACCAACTCACATTTCCTTTCTTTCTTTTCTTCCCCAGTAGAAAGAAATCATTTAAACTGAGCTGCTGCTGTCTCTTTATATTAACCTCAGACGACCTGTCGTCAGTTTCAGACCCCACTAGCCGTTGAGGGGGTGGGGCGGGTCGGTGAAAAGACGCTGTGTTGCGCTTTCAAAATAAAAGCATGCGAGTTAAAGATTTTAAAATCAAATATTTTTCAAATAATTTTTGGGGGGGACAAATGAAACTGTCTCCAATATTGGAGGGGACACGTCCCCCCCGTCCCCCCCGGTTCCTACGCCCTTGCTGGTAGCCATCTTGAGTGTCACCGCCAATTATGTCTTTTTTCAACCACTTTTTTTATTTAAAATGTTAGTTCCTTGAGGGCATAAACAATGATTGAAAGTTGTTGCGGAGGATGAGAAAATTGGTCTTGAATACATTTACATTCCTTATTATTGTCTCTACATTTACCAATGATCACCAAATACCACATGTTTCTTTCTTACATGCACTGAAGCTTTTTGTTTTTTAGATTTTTTTAATTATAAATATTTCCATGTCAAAGAACCCAAATCCAGTCATGAACATGTTGTGGTAATGAAAATGTTCCCCATAAATGTGGAAAAAAACAACATAATTGGTTTTTATGATGTCATTTGAAATCATGTGCAAAATAGTACATGAAGAGATGTTTGTAACTGTATGCTTCTTATTTTGATACTCTTACTTTGCACTTATTTTTTTATCAAAATGTTTCTTGACACCTCATAAGTCTAATTTCGTGAGAATCACCCAAACAGGGCTTAAAACAACCCAGAACTGGTTTGTTTATAACCCAATGGTTGGTTCTGTCCAGTATTTTTGGGGTGTAGTAGCTTTCTTATGTTTAAAGTCCAAATTAATATATTTTTGTTTGGTCCGGTCAGATTTTGAGTTTTCTGCAGACAGTGCGTCTAGCAGTGAGTTCGCTGCAAATTTCTCCAGAAGGACAAACGAAACTGGAGGTATGCATGCATGAATGTTTGTGATATCAACATACTGTATTTAGTACACTCAACAACCTAAAAAATGCTGGGTTATTTTTAACCCACTTTTGGGTCAGAAATGGACAAACCCAGCCGTTTGGTTAAATTAACAAAGAATGTTTATATTTTACCCAACAATGGGTTAAACAACCCAGCATAGGCTGAATACAACCAAAATGGTCAGCTTTTTTATTGTAATTTATTATGCATTTATTTAGCTGTTAACAAAATTAATTTAACCAAAATTTGACATTATACAGTTGACCCAAAATTCTGTCATTATTTACTCACCCTAAAGTGTTTGCTTATGTGCAATGTTTGTGATTTTTGAGTACCACTGACTTCCATAGTTTATTTCTTTCCTGCTATGGAAGTCAATGGTGCTCCTTTATATATAACAATATTTCGACCAATAACAGTATACAATTATTTAGGTTCATAAAATTGCCCATGTGTCTTGGCTTTAGATGATTTTCTGGTATATTTTAGTCATACTGAAGTCTGGCAGACCAAACCTAAAATCACTTTCATTAGGGAAAAGGGCAATTTTTAATTTATTGTACAATTTCAATGTATTATTTTTACACATTTGGCAGGCAATGTTATCTAGAATGACTTCTCTGTTCACTGAGAATCAAACCCACAATCTTAACGAAGCTAAGGCAACCAACTGAGCATTATTGTTGTATACACCAAAATATCATATGGGTTTTCTTTCATTTCAACATCATACTTACTGTGTATCTCTACAG
Organism: Misgurnus mizolepis; assembly: GCA_025389145.1. Taxonomy (NCBI): domain Eukaryota; kingdom Metazoa; phylum Chordata; class Actinopteri; order Cypriniformes; family Cobitidae; genus Misgurnus; species Misgurnus mizolepis. The sequence continues at coordinate 14,013,721 of JAIFKI010000011.1, read as the reverse complement.
CTGGTATAGATAATCCAGGATACGTAGAGGAGACGGACAGCTGTCCTCCCATGAGAACCCCACCGTGGCAAAGACAAACGGGGTCCAGCGTGGCCCCTTCCCAGAGGGCCCAAGGACGACTGCCCTGGACGCCCACCAACCTCAGACGTCTAGCACCAATGAGAATGAGTAACCGCTCCACAGACTCCTTCATGATGGCTGACACGAATGAGGAGCCACCTGATGAACAAGAGGAACAGTCTGGATCAAATACCAAATTATAATCTCATGAATTCCAACGGGCCAATATAATATTATATTACGAGCACAGGGATTGTGGAATGAGTTGAATTCGAATCTTATTCATTATGACAATATCTTATATATATATATATATATATATATATATATATATATATATATATATATATATATATATATACATATAGATATATATATATATATATACACACACACACATACAGCATTGAAGGGTTAGTTCACACCAAAATAAAAATGATGTCAACATTTAGTAATGACCTTCCTGCATAGAATACAAAGTGAATTACCTAGCAGACTTTCCAAGCAGTTGCTTTCTTCATACAATGAAAGTGAATGGTGACCACGAAGGAACATGATTCCTATTTTCATGGTATGGATAAAGGGTCCCCATCTCATTTTGTGTTCTACAGCGGAGGTCCGATAGATTTGGAAATACAACAGGAAAAGTAAATATGTGCAGAATGTGTTTATCTTATCTGAATTGTTTTGTCTGCTCATAAAAAAACACTGAAACAAAGTAGTCATGAAAGTATGTAAGAAGTTACTGATTGATTGTTAAAGAGCAGACAGCTCTTTATAAATCCACCCTGTGGTGAAAACTGTAATGGCACTTTAAGGACGACACACTGGAAAACTGCATACCGGTATACCAGTCTGTGTTACCAACAACTATTAACTCAACAGACAAAGCAGTAGATTCAGGGATGCATTTCATACTAGATATGTTTTTGTCAATACAAACCGCATGGCAAATCACAACTGAGAGTTTTTCAGTAGTCTATATGTTAGGTCTGCATAATTTGACCTTGTGCAAATGGGTTAACTGCATACAATATCAAGTAAGCATTATGCTTGTGTTTATCACTTCAAGGTGTATTTGTGGCTATTTATTATATGCCATTATTCCTCGGGCACTGCTATTACTGATATGATGAAGGCTAGTTATCATAATGTACTCTGACTAATCTTTTCTGTAATCTAACGTTGATTACTGATTTGTTTTACTAAAAGTCATAATTTAAAAACTTTGTAACGTACTGTAGGTCATTTAACTATAAAAACTTTCAAGTCTTTGATGAATAATTATTTAACAGTGTGTAAATAAATACAATTATGCGTAAGGAGTAATACCATTTTTAGGTTGCAAATAAAACTGTGCCACGACGATGCATGCAGTGTGTAATTTCTGTGTCATACAAGATAGTGTCAGTGATAGGATTTAATCTAACTCTTAAAAATAAAGGTTCAACAAAGGTTCATGCAGGCTTATTCTTTAAACAACTTTTAAAGCAACACTATGTAGTTTTTTTTACCTTAAAATAATGTCTCTAAAATTATTTCAGTGATAGAACAACTTTTAACTGGACAAATTGTACTGTTGCTGCAACCTGAGCAACCTCCTAGCTGCTACAAGCACACTCTGAAAGTGGCGGTGGAGGGTAGGAAACACAGCCCCGCCCCTCCCCCTGCCTGCAGAAGAGTGTCTGAAACCAGGCACTTATGCGCTTTTCAACCACATGGGGGAGCTGTAAGTCATTTTTACATGGAAACTACATAGTGTTGCTTTAACTTTCACATAGCCTTTTGTTTGCACAAAAGTGAAAAAGGGAAAAAAATTGCACAAAAGGGAAATTCAAAATTGTTCACATTCAAAGCATAATTTTTTGACATGAATTGTCAATACTGTGAAGAAAATTAAAAAGGTAAAAGTTTGATTAACTTACACAATTACTTCATTGGTAATTGGTAACACCTAAAATGTTCTCAATTCAATTCAATTTTATTTATATAGCGCTTTCACAATTGTTTAATTGTTTCATAGCAGCTTTACATTAATCACTGTAAGTGTGGTAAAAAAAATAGGTGTTAAAAGTTATTAAGTATTTAAAGTAATTTAAAAAAATTCACCTTAAAAGTTTCACTTAAAGTGAGAAAATTGAGGTTTATAAAAGTTAAATATGTTAAGTGTTACTAATCGAAGTAAATGTAAAGATCCAACTTTCACTACAGTGTACAATAAAATGTGCTGATAAGGGTTCATGTCACCTAAACGGAGAATTCACAAAAGTATAATTTACAAGAAAACAACATAAATAATATAAGAGCTTAAACCTTTATGACATTATGTTCACAAATTTTTACATAGTTTAAGTTTTTATCAATACATATTCTGTGAAAAGCATAAATAATTAAAATATTCAGGCACAAAGGATTATGGGTATTCACTACCACATCATTGTAAGTTAATTTCACTAAAATGTTTTAGTTTAATCAATTTTATACGCTTAAAAGTTAGTTTTTTTAAGCATATGTAAGAAATTAAGTGATGTCTATCTGGGTTAACAATGTAATATTCACCCTTTAGGTACAAAGATGTACTTTTGAAAAACAGGTACCGCCCCAGTAACAGCTTTTGTACCTTTTTATAAGAGCGTACAGTATTTCATGCACCTCTTTATTCTCAGAAATGGTGTAAAGGTTATTGGGCTCATATCGCCCATATAGGTTCATATCACAACTGCATTGTATTTTACATAGTTCATATCAAATTAATTTGACTGATAATCATGTACTTATATTCACATCTTAGATGCATTCCTGGATTCTACTTTGTCCCATGTGTTGTATGATTTATGATTTATCAGCAGCAATTTACTCAGCTATTCTTAAGCAACTACATCTTCCTTAGGTTTCTGATAAGCTATTAACCATGACATTATTTTCATACTGTGTTGAAGGAATTGAGCAAATCCAGACACAACATTGCCCCGCAAGTGAATTAAAGCATAATTTCTGAGAGGAATCAAAGACGTTTTTGAAACGAAGTGCTGTAAAGGTTATTGGGTTCATATATTGGGCCACCCGTTGTTTGATTAATGATTTATCAGCAGCAATTTACTCAGCTATTTGTAATAAAGGACAATTTAACCATGGCACATCTCCCTTAGGTTTCTGATTTATTTCTGATGCTATTTAAAGTGACATTATTTTCACATACTGTGTGGAAGGAAGTGAGCATATCAGGAATCAACATTCCTCCTCAAAAATACCTGCTTTTGCCACTGCAAGTGAATTAAAAAATATTTTTTTGAAAGGAAATTATATTTTCTAAACAGACAATTTTTTTTAAACAAAGTGCACGTACTGTAGGCTATATATATTTCTGAGAGCCTGTAAATAATAAAAACAGTTTATAAATAGTCCCTAGCTGGGGCAGTACCCTTTAAAAAGTTCCTGATATGTGCAATTGTATGTAGAAATAATAAAGAATATATAAAAAAATAAATATATATACACACATGTACATATTTCTTGAATACATACATGAATGTGTGTATTTATAACAATTACACATAGCACACACTCATATATTATTCCACAAATTACTTTTGTATGCGATTAATCGCGATTTATCTTTGCCCAGCACTTTATTAGGTGTTTAGATCTCATTTCTTCACTAGTTTATATAGCATTTTCTAGTGTGTTTGTCTTATTACAGTTCCCTTTATCTCACATATTAGGGTTTATAAGGCAGGATTTCTTGTAAAGCTGCTATGAAACAAGATTTTGTCAAAGTTGTTGCAACACAAATTTGAATTAAAAATACTTTTGAAAAACGGGTACGGCCCCAGTGACAACTTTTGTACCTTTTAATCAGAGTGTACAATTATATAAACCATCTCTTTATTTTCAGAAGTGGTGTAAAGATTATTAAGCTCATATCACCCATATGAGTTATTTCACAACTGTTTTGTGGTTTTTTATAATTCATATCAAATTAATTTGACTGATCATACTTTCTGTATTCATATCGGAGTTGAGATGCATTCCCAGACATACAGTGCAACCATGCTGGCATCGTCCTTTGTCGCACTTTAGAATAAGGTTCATTAGTTAACATAAGTTTTTTCTGACAATATACCTTAGAGCAGTGGTTCTCAAACTTTTTCCGCGTGCAGCCCCCCTTGTGTGCGGTGCATTCCTTCGCAGCCCCCCCAAAGAAAATTTATGACAAAAAACTGTTCTAAAATTTAACATTTTAATTAAACAAAACATATTAAATTATACAAAGTAGTGCTGTTGGTAAGTAGCCTTATTTTTTTGTTTAATTACACAAAATTCGTGATAAATGAATGTATTTTATAAAATGTCATAAAACTGGGGCCCCCCTAGCACCATCTCGCGGCCCCCCTGGGGGCCCGCCCCGGCCCCCAGTTTGAGAACCACTGCCTTAGAGCAAGTATTTTTTAACCAGGGGGCCTCCAGGAGGATCTATGCTATAAGGGGTCCCCAGAAAATTCAGAGAAAAAATATAAATTGTAAAATATATTTATTAAGTGCTTATCTCATTTCTTGCTACTTACATTTCAGAATAATTTATATAGCATTTTCTTTGTATCTTTCTAGTGTGTTTTTCTTATTATACTGTTTATCTCACATATTTGGGTATACAAGGCAAGATTTCTTGTAAAGCTGTTCTGAAACAAGATTTATTGTTTTAAGATTTAAGGTTGCTGCAGTCGGCAGTACAAATACATTTGACTTGAAGATTTATTTCTTTGTTTTATGTTAAACATAAAAATAATTTATATATATACATTTTGGGTAGGGTGTCAAAAGGTTTATCATATTTGGGGGTCCTTGGCATCAAAGTTTGGAAACCCTTTGCCCTAAAGCAAATGTAAATAATAAAGACAAACAAAAGAAAAGACTAAGAAAACCCATTAACCCTTCAAATAGAAAAATTCATAAAACTTGAGTTAACAAAACTATCGCATGTCATAAAGGACTGATTAACTATCAGAGATGTTTTATTATCACAATTTACAGTCACTGTAACTGAACTGTTAATCATGTTTGCATTAATGCTAAATATTTCCTTTTTTAGTCAAATCTGTTATTTCTCAAGTCAGTAGCCGGTACAACTGTCATCTACAAGTAAGACTTTCAACAAGACACATACACAGTAACAGGCTTTACTAATGACTTCCTTTATCACGTCAGTGTTTAACTCAAATGTCTGGAAACTTTCTTTTTAACACTGAAGCTATCGAAAGTCAGCAATGTGACATCACAGGAAAACTTTATGACAAACTTATTTGTTTGCAAATTAATTCAAATAATGAAACACATGAAAAATAATGAAACAATGAGAGCAAACATGCAATAATTTATTAAAAGGATAGTTACCCAAAAATGAAAATTATGTCAATATCCTAAAGTACCTCCAAAACGATACGACTTTCTTCCTTGGAACACGAAAGTTTAGCAAATCTCATTTGTGGAGGAATTGTGTTGGACGTGATAGATTGAAAGTGACACGGGCTTAAAAAACTTTTTTTTGCACCAAAATATGCTAAGAAAGAAACACAGTCTCATTCAATGTAGCAATGCAGCGGCACAGACTGTTAATGTTGGCTGAACACTAACCAGAAAAAGAACCTCAGGGGAAGCTTTCAACAAAAAACATAAAGAGTAATGATCAAAAGCGTGACAGAGAAACACTTCAGTGACGTAGATCTCAGCCCCCTTTCTGTCTAACAAATTAAAGGCTGACAAGACGTCTCGCCACTGCTCCTGTTACACACTGCCCTGATTGCACTGCACCTCTCTAGGACTACAAAGAATGAGAAATGGACGATAAGCCAGCAAGGAAGCTTTGAAAAATTCTGAAAGGAAAAATTGTACCGCTGTGTCTCATTGAGGACTTTGCACATTTGGATGAGCAAACACATATGAAACATTGGAACCTTCTGATGGACTTTCATCACAAAGCCGGTATATATATTTGGACAGGACATTCTAGTACACACTGTAACTGTAATACAGCATCTTTATTACTCAACTGGTACAATGTCAACCTCTGCCTGCCTCTGCCTGATAACGGCACTTTTCATCCTGTGTCTGGTTAACCCTTTCGTGCAAGGGATGCATGGAGAAGAAACTCAGAACCGGCATCTGTTAAAGCAAAATCTCACTGGACTTCCAATAGTCTCGTTCCAGTGGCACCACGTGGAGGAGCCATACCTGGTGATATTGTGGATATTTGTAGCTGGCCTGGCAAAACTAATAGGTATGCAACTAGGTTTCTACCTGTTAACATAGTTAAAGGAGCATTTCACCCGTAGAAACATTCATCTTTATTGAAAGTGTGTCATATTTGTAGTTGAAATGTAACATACTTTTAGAATTTGGTGCCTATTTGACCGAGAAAAGGGTGTTTGTAGTCTCACTACCTCAACAAAGATATTGGACTTCCTTCTTTCAATGATGCAAAATGATGATTTTTACATCATTGAAAGAAGGAAGTGCAATGCTGAAATCTGTATTTCTCCTGTCTCAGCGGCAACTGAGAAAATGATGCACAACCATTCAAAAATATGACTGGGGTTCTAACTATACAAAGCTTTCTGCAAATGGGTGAAGTGTCCCTTTAATGCATTGGGTATTCATTAAAATGAATGACTGTTGAAGGATTTGGTTAGTTAAAAATTAAGATTAACAAAAAACATTTAATGCTAAAGTTTTGCAATTGCATAAACTAATGTTAATCTTGCATGAACGCATGTTAGTCGGCCAAAAATATAATTGTTTGAAAAACATTTGTGCATAAAAACTGCATAAAACACGGTTGCGTGCAATTTCCCAAATGAATGAATTCAAGGGGTTTGTTTGTAAGATGATGTCATACTTTATTAAAAGGAAGAGTTCCAGTTTAGTTATGTGAAGGAAATGCAATACAATACAATGTAACTTGATTACAATGGCAGGGTAATGAATGATTTGCAAAAAAATTATATTTTTCACATACTGGTAACTTGCTAGTGTAGCATGTGCCAATTCTTCCGTTATCACTAACATTCCTCACATGCTATTGATGTTTTTCCGCAAGTTTCTATTGCAAGTATTCACAGTTTGATACTAAAAATAGTCCTTCTTATCAAAGGTGATGGGACAGTTAAATTTTGGGTCTTAACATTGGCTGTTGGAACATTTGACCATGTTATTTTATAAATTCAAAAGATAATAAAAATGAATACTGTAAGACAAATTGTGACAAAAAGTAAAAGCAAGAAATAGTACATAAGAATAAAAAAAAATGGTTTTAAGTTCCTGATCCAGTTTGAATGTATTGTAATAATTTTTTAGTTTCAAGCCACAGTGAACATGAAGATTGACTTTACTTCCACATGGACCCTTTTCACACTTCCGCGTTCGTGAAGCGGAAATCGTCACATTTGGGTAACAACAGCAACATTGAAAAAATTATTTATTCAATTTACTAAATTTTTTTTAGGTAAGTGGTCGTAATCAATTTATTTAAGCTACATTTAAACAAAAAAATCAGAAAAAAAACAAAACAAAAAACTTTTGTTTAAATGTATCTTAAATAAATTGATTGCAACCACTTACCTTAAAAAATTGAGTAAATTGAATGAATCATTTTTTTCAGTGAATAGCTGCTGGGCGCTGTGATGTATTTTTTCCTGTCGCTTTATGATTTGTCGTTTTTAAGTTTAAAGCCTTCTCAACGCTGGTTCTCTGAATAAAAATGGCCATAAGCTTACTCCTTTAGGTTAATGGCATGTCAAAAATCATCAGGTCCTGCATATATCATCTTTAAATAGTCAAGCATGGTCGATAAGTTAGTTAAAAACATTATTTATTAGCACAGAACAAACTGCAACCGCTGCATGTGAAAAGCTAATGAACCTTGCAATAGTTATCATAAAATAGCTGTAAAATTCCTCCTGAACCTTTAAACAACCTCAAAATTATGCATCTCCTTTCCTCTCCTCATTCACCTGAAAGCATCAAGCTTTTACTCTCATATTAACCACAATAGACACAATGCCATTAAACCCCAAAGGAGTTAGGTTACTGCTACCCATTCCAACAATACATCTTATCACCTTACCTTCGTATTTGTGAAGATTACCCTTAGCAAAGAACTTTCTCGAGAAGTTTTTTATACTATAATATTTATATTATAATATTTATTTGGACTAAGAGATCAATGTCTCCAAACGTAAAGGTTGGCAAATCGTTCAGGGAATGTAAAAACATACACCCATTTCTCTTTAATTTTTTCTTATTAAAATATTCTAAATGTACGAAGCACAAAGTGTAATCCTATAATTTACTGAGAGAGATCTTAACTCAAGAGAAGAAAAACAAATCAGCTGAAAAAAAAAAACATAAATGGGATTTCCTTACACATTAAACGTTACTACAAAAAATGACACAAGACGAAGACTTTGACAAATCTTTCTTTGTTATAATTACGCTAATGGTCTGTGGATGTGACGTCTGACGCAGAACTCTGAAAAGGCTCCATTTCATAGTATTGGAAAAATAGTAGGCGAAAAGTCTTCAGATGACCTACGATTTTGAAGTGTGCACTCTACGGAGACTTTATGAGTCCCCTGAAGTGGAGTCATCCAATGACGATAAAGAAGGAGGGGCGTTATTAATTAAAAAATGTCTGAAAAGGATAATGAGACCCTATTCAAATGTAAATACACATTGTGGTTAAATTGTGCTTGTTTAACCGCATTCAAGTTAAAAGGCTGTTGTTATGATGTTGTGTGTCACGTGATGTATCAACATTGCGGATGTAGTACCTTCAAATTCTATTGACATAACCCATATTCATACTATATAACACATACTTTTTTAATGGTCAAAACGTCATCTTATTCAGTACATACTGTCACATGATGCGGTTTTGGATGCAGGGTTACAGTAGGAGGGGGCGGAGTTAATAGATGCTTTGCCTAGCTGATGTCATCAGAGAATGTTCGCCACAAGTGAGCAGAAGTACATTTTCAGATTTTGACTAAATGAACATTTAGAAAGACTAATAAATGCTGTAGAAACAAAGACCTGAAAGCATCCTATAGTTAAACACCTGTGAAACATTCCTCATGAATGAATTAAAGGGGTTTGTTCTGAACTTGAGGTCATGCATGCGTAATGAGAGGATAAATGTCAGTTCAGTTCTCAAAAAGCAAGATGATCCTTTAATGTCGTACTAGGAAATTATACAATACAGGGTATCTTGATTACAAAAACAGTTCAGAGAAAGCTCAAAGATTCTATAAAAATTTTATATACAGTAGAAGACAAAAAGTAAAAAAAGAAATCTAAAAATTCAGATTTTTTGTACAAGCCATCTACATAATTTAAAATGACTTAAATATTTTAAGCCATTTGGGATGTGGTAAACAACATACCTATTCAATTTAATCTTTTAGACTAAATGTGTAGTCAAAGTTCACAAAACCTGGTACATTCCGTACTATTAGGACACACCCAGATTATCGACTGGACAATTGTTTTATCAAAACCAATATGACATGTTTTCTCTTTAGTCCAAGTGCTAATGCAACATCTCAACTGGACTCAAGGTGAATAAACAATCACACTTCTGTCCTTTTAATTAACCTTTTAACCACAGCAATTACAACTTTAACATTTGCAATATAATCTATGGTTAAATTGCTTAATTTAAAGAAGGATCTCTTGGCAGAAATGCAAAATAATACATAACTGTATTATTAGTGGTGTATAAAGACCTTACATAATGAACTGTATTGTTTTTTGTGAGTTTTTTGAGTCACTGGTTGCAATTCACAGTCTAAAGGTAGACAGTTTACCTTTAACGCACATCAATCGCATCCACATTGTAATATACTGTATAATGTGTATACCTCCTTTGAAATAAATACATTGTTATTTGTAATTGTTATTTCTCTCTCCAGTGATCTTAATAACCAACCACGTCACCAGTGTGATTCCAGAAAGTGGGATGCTCATCATGGTTGGATTTCTTTTGGGAGGGGTCATCTGGGCAGCGGACCACACGCAGACTTTCAGACTGACGCCCACCACCTTCTTTAACTACCTGCTGCCCCAGATCATCTTGGACGCGAGTTACTTTATGCCCAACAAGCTCTTTTTCAGAAACCTGGGTACCATTCTCGTTTACGCCATTATTGGAACGTGCTGGAATGCGGCGGCGCTCGGTCTTTCGCTGTGGGGCTGCTACCTGGCGGGTATACTGGGTAAATCCAATACTGCTATTTTCTGCATTTTTACTGTTCTGTTAATGCACACGTAATGTAATGCACGCAAGGATCACGCCCACTTGAAAATTGATACAGCAAGGCCTTTGTCTCCTTTGACGTAAAACCAGGAGAACTTAACTGACCCCATGGTGAACAAATTGTTCTGGTCTGCTTGGATGCCATAGAAGAGCCATTTTTGGCTGTATGGTTTCATAAAGACCCTTTAACATCAGAAAAATCTTACTGTTTAAAAAAATGAACAAAATAAAATAAAATATTTCTGTATGATTTATCTGCATACAACACAATAGATGAATTAATATCTGTGTGCCCATCAGGCAACTTGGACATTGGTCTTCTTCAGTTCCTCCTGTTTGGTAGTCTAATTGCCGCAGTGGATCCCGTAGCAGTGATTGCCGTTTTCGAGGAAGTACATGTGAACGAAGTGCTATTTATCCTAGTGTTTGGAGAGTCACTGCTCAATGACGGAGTGACCGTGGTGAGAAGTGATTTCTCTAAATAAGCTCTAAGGGGTTGTGTACACCAAAACTTTTACGCCCGCGGCCGGCGCATGTTTTCAATTGTTTCCAATGGAAGCTCTGCGTTTTTCAAATAAGCCAGCAGCTAGCGGGTTTTTGCCGCGCTGAAAACCGAGCTCGGCGGTTTTTCCGCGCTCGGCGCTGAGCGTCGAGAGTTGAAAGAGATTCAACTTTGGGAGAAAAGCTCCGCTCGTCAATGTCAGTTCTCACACGGCCGCCCAATCACAGTGGAGGAGGGGCGGGACATTACCACAGCAACCAACCGGCTTGCAGCTGAAGTATCACAGCTACCAAAGCGCTCAGCTGAAGAAAGCTGGCACTCAGATGAAAAACAGCTGGCATTCGGTGTCCTCAAGGCGTTTTCAGCCGCGTTTAAAAGTTTTGGTGTGTCCAGCCCCTAAATGTCACATTTTTATTAGAATGGCACCTTTAGAGCATTATCTCATCTCTTGGGTTTTGTCTTTTGCTTTTGTAGGTGCTGTACAATGTATTCGATGGCTTTGTTACTCTAGGAGGTCCACTGATTAACGCCGCAGAGATCATCAAGGGCATATGTATGAATACTGAACTTAACCCCTTACATATTATTGACAATGTTATAATATCTGTTTATCGTATAACTACTCTAGTACTATTCAGTGTTTAATATTATCCAATTATCTGCTTCTAGTTTCGTTTTTTGTGGTGGCTTTCGGAGGTTCATTTCTTGGAGTTGTGTTCGCTATTCTGCTGTGCCTGTTGACCAGGTTCACAAAAAACGTTCAGATCATCGAAGCCGGCTTCATCTTTGTGGTGGGCTACCTGGCTTACTTGACAGCAGACATGCTCTCCCTTTCGGCAATACTTTCGTAAGGGTCTTTTAATATATCATATATATGGTTATCTCTCTTATATTTGGGCTGTGAAAAGGGTCCATTGTAATGTATTTCCAAGGGAAACTCGGAATATCACAGGAGAAAAATAGCGGGTGTGGCTTGTGTTTCCCACTGTATAGAAAAGTATGTGTTTCATTGAGTAATGGAACAAGCAGCAGACTGATGCTGCCTCTGAAACCACCTACTTCCATACTGTATAGTAGTTGAGGCAAGTAGTATGTAAGACTTCATAGTATAGACAAAATAGTAGGTGAAAAGTCTTTGGATGACCTAAGGCCAGAATCCCCAACACTGTATCCCCTTCCCAGAAACTCAGATTTTATCCCTCTCCATCCCACTTTCTTATGGCAAAGTTTACTGTAGCACTCTTATTAAGACTGTATGGATTTAAGTCCATCAAATAACCATAGAGTCACCAAGAACATAAAAGCCAAAATAATAGTCATTCACGTTCTTATTAATGTTTTCCTGCATCACAGGATCACCTTCTGTGGGGTGTGCTGTCAGAAATACGTGAATGCCAACATGGACGAAAAATCGGTCACGACAGTTCGTCACGCAATAAAAGTCCTGGCGAACACCTCCGAGACCATAATCTTTGTCTTCCTGGGTATTACAGCAATTGATATATCCATTTGGGTTTGGAACACAGGTTTTATCCTACTCACCCTCCTCTTTATCTTCATTTACAGGATTATAGGTAAGAAAAACCAGTGTCCGTCCAATAGAGATTATAATCAGAGCAATCTTTACAAACGCTCAGGTTTTCATGACAGCATGTTTGGGGAATGTGTGCAGGTGTTTTCATTCTTACCTGGATCTTGAATAAGTTCAGGCTGGTTCCCATCGAGGTCATCGACCAGGTTGTGATGAGCTACGGTGGCCTGCGGGGTGCCGTGGCGTACGGACTGGCGGCCATGCTGGATGAGGAAAAGATTAAAGAGAAGAATTTAATTGTCTGTACCACACTCATTGTGGTGTATTTCACTGTCATCCTTCAGGTACAAAACATTCACATCAGGATTATGAAAAAGTATTTTACTCTCTGTCCTAATTTATACTAACAATATGTTGTTGGGTTTTTTCAGGGATTAACAATGAAGCCGTTGGTTCAGTGGCTTAAGGTCAAAAGAGCGTCTCATTCTGAGTTGAAACTAATAGAAAAGCTAAACAATAGGGTAATCTCCTGAAATTAGTTTCTAATAAGTCTTATTATTCAAATTGATACTTATACTAATAATAAAATTATTAATGTGTTATGGTGTCTTATAGGCTTTTGACCACATACTGGCAGCAGTGGAAGACATATGTGGACGTATTGGAGATAACTGGTGGACAAGAGGGTAAAGCTTTCCACAGTTTTCTGGATTTACTTACTGTATATACGAGTTTATATTCATATATATCTCTACATTTGTCTCTTTTTTAGTTGGAACAGGTTCGAGGAAAATTATATAAGCTGGTTTTTGATGAAACCTAAGGTCAGACAGAACAGAGATTACCTGTTTAATGTCTTTCACAAGCTTAACCTGGAAGACGCTGTGAACTATGTCACAGAGGTAAGAATGTGGGAATGTATTTGTTTTTTTATTGTCTCAAATTGCAATCAAGTATCCCAAAATAAGCATTTGCAACAGTATCATTTACAAACAAGTGATGGCATTGTGAACATTTTAATGAACCACTTGCACCTTTTCCAATATTTATTTGACATATATTTTTCAGTAATTTATTCTACTTTTGAGTTTTGAACATTTTTATTTATTTTTTACGCAGGCCGAACGGGAAGGATCTCTGTCCTTCGTTCGTAGTGAACAGTCACCCAACATAGATTTCAGCAAGCCCTTTGGTTCAGAGTTTGCTAATGGGATGATGCCTGACATAATGGTCGACATGACGAACTACCAGTTTGGAATAGAAAATATTTCCGTAACCTCTATTGTGTAAGTTTACTGCTTTTCTCACACAGCTGCTTACAGAGAAGAATTATTATAAACTTTATCATTACATACCTTGATAGGACTGTGCCTATCCTCGGCCCTGATAATGAGAAAGTAAATCTCCAGATGGATAGATGTTAACATTGTTTTGCCTTTTGTTGAATTAGAAAAGACAGCATTCCCTCTGTATCCCTGGACATCCACGGGCAAGATAGGAAAAATCTGGTCGAAGACTTCAATGCCCATCATCTTCTACAGCAGCACCTGTACAGAAGCCGAAAAAATGTATGAATATCTTCACTTACACAAATATCATCATTTACTTTACAACCATGACGGCTTCATCGGTAAACAAACGGCTTTTGTGGCCCAAACTTAACTTCCGGTAGACTTATGCAAAAAAACGATAACAACACAATCCTTCTAGAGTAGATTATTTTCTTAGAAAAAACCAGTAAGTTTAAACTCTTAACTAAAGCATATCAACTATTACATTCAGCTAACGTTACTGTGTAAAATTAATGTAAACAATTTAGCTACAAATCCTTAAATTCTTGCCTGCATGGCTGCCAAATCCGCACAAATGTGATGAATGTTCACCGTCTTCCCTCATCTTTCGGAAACCAACACGTTTTAATTTTACACAAGGCGTTTGTTGAAGAGGTCAGTTTATTCGCGCCAAATCCATGGCCGTCAGAAGCAAAAAAATTACATTTACTGTAGTAAATTTTACTTACATTAACTTTTAATTAAACAAGTGCTTTTATAGCTTAAAAACTTGTTAACCGTTGTGTGTCGAAAGTGCACCCTGCGAAAGTAACGAAAACACGAAATGGAGTTCAAATTATATGAGCCAAAATCAAATGACGCAAGTGGAATGGATTTGTGTAAGCCGCAGCGTGAAAGTCAAGGCTGGAGCTAAAACGCGGAACGGAGTTTAATATATTAAGGCATTCCTTAAGTGGAATGGATTTGACTGACGGGGCTCTGACAAGTGAACAGACATATGCGCTAAATTAGAGGAAAAAGTAAGTGGGTTCAATATTATGGTCTTAAAAAAATTGGTGAGTCCTGTCCGAGGGGCAACCTTCCGATGAAGCCAATACGTAAGTGACTTAAACTGCAATTCATCGTCTGGCCGCTAGAGGCTGGCTTCAAAAGGGAGTCAATTCCGACAGACTTCCATTTTAAAATTTACAGTAGAAAATAATGTTTACAGCCTGGTACAAAAAGTGTTTTTGGTCTATATAGGTAATTTTGCCCTTCATGAAAACCGTGAGGGGAGTGAATTTTTTTTGCAACTCAAAGTTCTACCTAATTAAGGGCGTGGCCACTTGAGTGACAGGTGAACTGCAACTGCTTTCACTAGAATCGAGCTAGACAGGCGTGGTTTCAGCAACCAGCCACCTCAGCTTCACCCATGTCCCACATCTTTAACCATTTTCGGTTATCTGCACTCTGCAGTGATGTGCATGACTGCAGGCACCGCCTACTTTAAGCTCAAAAAAGCTCTTCACACACCTATGGGTGACGTTACACTACATCCTTATTTATTTTACAGTCTTTGGTCCTGTCCCCTCCACTTATGGTTTCGAACGCCCATGACCAGACCGATAATCAAGCACAGACCGGATCAGGCGTGGTGCAATCTATATACTGTAGAATAGGAATAATAATAGACTTGCTATGTATGGAATATGTGAATTAACTACATTTACTGAATGATTGCCAATGCTTTTGATCACCTGTACAGCCCTATTCAACGTCCTTTCTCTCTCTCTCTTTTAGCACCGTCACAAATATAGTCGCAGTCAGTTTGGCATCAACCAGAGCGAGGATGAAATGCATGAGATCTTCCAGAGGACCATGAGGAGTCGCCTTGAGTCCTTTAAATCTGCTAAGATGGGTGTAAACCAGGCCAAAAAAATCAAGCACCACAAGAAGGAGCACACACATAAGGTATAACTGTAAATCACTTTTTATACTCGAATTGATACACGTTTGTGTTGCATCTCACAATTTATACAAACATTTCAGATGCCTAATGGACACCCAGAGGGCAAAGACCATCATGAAGATGATGGTATGTATATATCCCTCCATCTATTAATGCATTTGTTTATTTATTAACCACTTCCACTAATGGTCATTTTAGGTGACAGCGCTGTGAGTAGTGAGGCACATATAGATGACACAGACAACACATATATAGTGGGAGGTAAGCAAATAGATTCAAACATATGTTCCTTTGTACACTGTTAAAATTGTCAAAATATATGGTACTACTGTGAACTCTTTAGGTCCAAAGTGGTACTTTTTTAAAGGGTACTGCCCTAGTGACAGCTGGGGTACATATTTTGACCATTTTGACAGTGTATGTATATAAAGATCATATGCAGTCAATATAATAGCAAAACTCATTTAAATTGTACAAGAAACATTTTTCCTTCTTGTCCCATCAAAGCTGGCATAGAGAATCCAGCGTTCATGCCAGATATGGACATGGCACAGCAAAGTCCGCCGTGGCAAACAGGAACAGAGATGGACCTGAACGTGGCACCGTCACAAAGGGCCCAGCGACGCCTTCCCTGGACGCCCAACAGACTGCGACGCCTCGCACCAATGAGGATCAGCAACTCTTCCATAGACTCCTTTCTTATGGCTGATGTTTTTTTAACTGTGGATGTGCCTGAGGAACAGCCTCAATACGATAAAAGTGCAAAAATGTAACCTCACCTTCACTTATTTTAGCTATTTTTAATGGTGAAAAGCACAACTGGACCAGTATGGAAGTTTTTAGTCCGGTCTTTTCTGGAGAATATGCGCTCATTGTTAAGGACTGAGGGCAACCGGGAACATGGCCACAAAGTAGAAGTTTGTACTGTAGTACAATGCCCTTATTCTGTTCTGTAACTATTGTATATACTGTAGACTATGGCTGGTGGGGAAATATTATACAGAACTTTTATTTTTACCAGCTGAACATTTATTATTAATGTATTATTGCTGACTATGTACTCTTACTGTATATACGTTTAGGTGAAGAGTCTGTTTATAGGACTTTCACTATTGTATCATAAAGCACATATCAAATTGGACATGCCTAAGGTTCATGGTTAAACTTGAGGTAGGCCTACAGAAACACCCAAACACTAATGGATGGACCAACATTTTTTTTTAACTACTGTATGTTTTATCAAAAAAAAGAGATGCATTTTGGGCAAGTAAACACTCATATAAGACTTATACAATATATTTGAGCATGTGATGTTATTATTAAATGCACTTTATCAGTTTAACACAGGGCCGGTGCTTCCCTATAAACAGAGTAGTAGGCAAATGCCCTAGGGCCTCAGGCTTGGAGTGGGGGCCTCCATAAATGCTAAATCCATGTGCGCTAGGCCACCAAGCACTACTGAAAGTATTAGACAAAGTTATAAAGTGATTTCGACTTTTTGCAGCATGGCAAAAACTGCAGGCGGATGACATGAAAGTACCGCAAGAATGATTGATAAGCAAACTCCTCTGTATGATTTCTCGAATCACTCTTGCGGTACTTTGATGTCATCCGCCTATTAAGTTAAAAAACTTGCAGCCCTCAACTGATGTTTATGTTGTCATTTTGTGTATTGGCCACTAGTTGTGTGATTGCAGTACCAGTTTTGGCCACAATCCTACATACTGTTTATTTATCTCAGGGGTGGGGAACACTGGTCCTGGAGGGCCACTGTCCTGCAGAGTTTACTTCCAACCCTAATTAAACAAACCTGAAAAATCTAATTAAAGTCTTCTGGATTACTTGGAAATTAAATGTAGGTGTGTTTGATTAGGGTTGGAACTAAACTCTGCAGGACAGTGGCCCTCCAGGACCCAGGGTTCCCCTCTCCTGCTTTAGGTATAAGCACTAAAACATATACCCCTGGTTTCACAGAAATGGCTTAAGGCTAGTCCTACACCAAAACACGTTTGAGCAGTCTTAACTGAAAATAAAAGCACTGTCAGAGCTAAAAATATGCCAGTGCCACTCCCCTCAAGATACACACCACTAACGCCTTTTTCTAAGGCATGTTTATATTAAAATGTTAATTTAACTAAGGCCTAGTACTGGATTTAGCTAAGACTCATCTGTAAAGCCAGGCCTTTAACTTACATAAAAAGCACCATTCCAAAGGTTATTTCAGGTTAAGGTGGGAAATCCTAAATACAAGCTATCTGGAACACACACTGTAAAAATGGCTGAGCTATTTTTAATCCAAGTTTGGTAAAAATTGGACAGAACATACCGCTGGATTGAAATTGACCCAATGCTGGGTTGTTTTATCCCATTGCATAACAACAACCCAACATTGGGTAATATTTAACCTAGCATAACCTATTGTTCTGTCCTATATTTACCATTATGAGTTAAAAATAACCTAGTCGTTTTTAGAGTGCAGCATTAATATTATCTATATTTATGACATTATAATAATCCATAATCTTGTTAATAGCTATAATATATAACACATTTTTAAAAATAAATCACCAGTGTTATTCCTCACCCATGTGAAGCAAACATGCAAATGTAAAATTTATTAATATGCATAATTTCTGTCCAAGACAAACACACTTTAAAATACATATTGAAAGTTTCCATACATATACTTTATTTAAAATATTGAGAATTAAATAGAACAGCCGAATAAAACGATCCAATGAAAGAATACATTAGAAAGGCTGAGATGAAACAAAAAGAGATGAATATATTTCAAAACAAGACAATTCATTTTGTTATTTCGTCACACTGTAACTAAACCATTACATCAAAGTGTTGAATATGTGTTGTATCTCAATGGAAAGACTGCTGACTTTGGATAATTCCTGATTCGGTTAACCATGATATTAAAGTAACAGTTAATCTTAAAAGTTGGCTCCTGGCTAGAACCAATCCATCTTACGTATACAGTAATCGTTTCACACGTTAAGTAAAATGTTAGTGATTTTGCAAACTAGGCCATTTTGCATTATTGCCATTTCATCACATACAGAGAAAACTGATTTGACACAGATTGTTGAAAATAGTTTCAAGATAAAAACAAACTACAAGTGTGCATTTGGGATGTTTCCAGGCTTTGTACTGTAAAGCCGTCTTGTTCAGTGCATGATCTGAAAGTTATTCAGTGCCAAATAATAAAAATAATAAAAAAACTACCTTTGTAGAAAGTTTGGTCCAGAGACCCCGTTACTGGCAAACTCTGTGATTCAATGTCTTATTGGCGAAAAAGAGGCACAATCACACCCACACATACAGTTTTAACACTCTTGAACACACATTATACAGTATATCATATAAATATATACTAACTTTAATATAGGCTTGTTGGGCCCTTAAAAATGTCTTAATATTCTGTCTGATAACAGCACCATCAGAAAAGGCACATTCCACTTACTAAACACCTCAACAAAGCCACAGAAACAAACTAAAGCGGTAAATACTCCAAGCTCGAAGAAAACAGACACCAATAACATGACAAGGTGAAAAGGGTTAGTAGGCCTTTACAAACGTGCTCGTGTGCGAGTCACCCAACACTTAACCGAAATGGAAAGTTAAGGCGGTACCTTCATGTTTACGTTACTACATGTAATAATAAAGCATAAGAATAAGGTACTGAAGGCTCAGCTCCTTGTTGACATTATTTCTTTTGTAAGACAATATACATACCACAGAAGAAGAATGCAAAGAAACTCACTAAAAACTAATTTCTTTTGAAATCTAATGGTCAACAGTCTATTGCATATCACCCCAATTTATATTAGTAGCTATTAATTTCACCATTACCATCTTTTGCTTATTATCAACTTTCATAGACTTTGTTAGCAAAAATAATCGATGTGCATATGCAGGTCTGTTATTTAAAAATATACAAATATACCTCTGATTTAAAAACGCTTTAAGGTATCCACAGTCCAGCTTTAAGCCATGTATGTCAGGGTTTATGGGAGCTGTTTAAGCCACACCCACAAATTAAACTGCTCCCACCCACAGGCCTTAAGTGACTTAATCCGTGGCACGTTAAGAAGGCTGTGTAAGATTTCATCACACATCATTGACAGCTCAACACACGTCTGCAAGCTCTTCTGATCACTTCCCTTGTTCAAGTAAATTTATGCTGGTAGAGACAGAAATTATAGTTCTTAAAGTCAATAAATCAAGGAAAGAGCACCAATGCCATTCGATATTAGCACAAGGATACAATTTTTGAATTCCAGTTAAACCACTAAACATTTATTTCATTACTTAAATTCCAAAACATTTAATTTGCCTGAAACTACAATAAAATTATGGATTTATTGATTTGCTTAGTTTACACTATTTTTTGGCTGCCTTAAAGGGACATTCCACTTTTTTTAAAATATGCTCATTTTCCAGGATTCCTAGAGTTAAACATTTTATTTTTACAGTTTTGGAATCCATTCAGCAGATCTCCAGGTCTGGCGCTAGCACTTTTAGCATAGCTAAGCACAATCCATTGAATCTGATTAGACCATTAGCATTGCGCTAAAAAAAATAACCAAAGAGTTTTGATATTTTTCCTATTTAAAACTTGACTCTTCTGTAGTGACACTGTGTACTAAGACCGACGGAAAATTAAAAGTTGTGATTTTCTAGGCAGATATTGCTAGGAACTATATTCTCAACTGGGGTAATAATCAAGGACTTTGTTAATGTAACATGGCTGCAGCAGGCGTAGTGATATTACGCACTGCCCGGAAATAGTCCCCTGCTATTGAAAGTAACCAAGGGGACTATTTTCGAGCCGTACGTAATATCACTATGCCTGCTGCAGCCATGTTACATCCGCAAAGTCCTTGATTATTACGCCAAAATGAGAGTATAGTTCCTAGCCATATCTGCCTAGGAAATCGCAACTTAATTTTCCGTCGTTCTTAGTGCACAATGTAACTTCAGAAGAGTCAAGTTTTAAAAACAAAAAATATCAAAACTCTTTGGTTATTTTTTAGCACAATGCTAATGGTCTAATCAGATTCAATGGATTATGCTAAGCTATGCTAAAAGTGGTAGCACCAGACGGAGATCAGCTGAATGGATTACAAAACGGTAAGAATCAAATGTTTAATAGGGGAGCTGGAAAATGAGCATATTTTCAAAAAAAGTGGAGTTTCCCTTAATTTTTTTTTTTACTTAATCAAATTAAGTGTAGCCAAAATTAAAAATTTAATAAAATGCACAAGCAATTTGATTAAACGTAAAAATTAAAGGCCAAAATGTGTTTCAAATTTTTTAACATTTTCAAGCTTACCAAACAAAAAACGAAAACACGCGAAAGCGCTCCAAAGCTCAATTTTTAAGTGTTTACTCTGTAAAACTTCATTACACAATTTACACGTTTTCGCAGTAAACGAACAGCTGAGTTATTAGTGTGGCAGAGATCACCCTTATTACAGCATCTCACTCTTTAGCACCTTGGGCGTTTCACCCAATCTAAGACCATACAGCTTTTAATTAAACAATGAAGTGCAGCAATATATTTGTCAGTCGTTTTTCACAGGACCTCTCTTACGATCTCTCCAAATATAAGTGTTATGCAAAATAGCAGCTACACCGGTCAACACACATTTACTGGTACAAAGCAGAAAGACCACAGTGCCATTCACAGTAAGGGTGATGTAAAAGAGTGCGAGAGGTCACAGAGTTAATAAATATAACCCACCCCGCTACAATCTAAATAACTTACTTACTTATTTACCACCTCTCCTAACCCTGATTTTGGAGGCACATTGGTTTGGTCTGTGTGGAATGTAGTTTAATACAAGGGGCTAGGAAATAGAAGGGGTTAAAATTTTAAATAAAAAAAACAGAAAGCTCAAAAAAAAAGTTAACTGGGGAGAGTCGGGACTGGGACTTTCTGTTATATAAGTTCACTGATTCAATGGTTGCTGAATAAACATTAACAATAGTTCAAATAGCTAAATTTCTATCAGACATTATGTACTTTATATATTTAAAACGTACACCAGCGAAATTGAATTTAGGGACTTTCCTACAAAACAGGCACTTTATCTAACTTTTTATACGAATGCTAAGTTTAGATCTCAAGATGACAAAGCTTTACGAGAGTATTTTAACTATCATCTTTGTAAACTTAACCCTAAAATGAAAACACCCCCCACCACACACCCAACAACCTTAAAATACATCAGTTGGCTTTTTGATAAAATTCGCATATCCGTGGCATTCAAGTTCATGAAAAAAACGCATCTAAAAGTGAGTTTTTAAAAGTAAAGCATTCGATTATAAGATACGGTTTGCATCGTAAAATGAAAGTCTACAACAGAGCCTTCAATAATTGGCTTATTGCACTAAAAGGCTTATGGGACAGTGTTTGTCAAGAGTTCACAGGGGTAAAACAGGAAAGACACCTGATAATAACTTAAACACATAATTTACAGATGCGTACTGACAATGTAAGCGCAAACGAAAATCATAAATAACCAAAGAGAAATGTGAAATATCCGACAGCCGTAAAGTGTTTTTTTCTCCATATCGTAGGCCTCCGAATATCCTTGGGTGGAACTACACGTGCGTAGGCCTACATATTCATACAAGTTTGCTATGGTCACGCACCATCCCATTTCAAAGCTTCCGCCGTAGGTGAGCAAGGACACAACGAGGCACCCAGGATTCAATGCACACACATAAACGTACAGTCGACTACTACATGGAAACTTTTCACCAACCTTGTGTTTCAATGAAGTTCAAAGTTCCCCTTTCGATGGAGCTGCAGCCCTTAGCTAATCTGTCACCCCGCTTAATGAGTTAGCCGAGGAGAACGGCAAGAGGAACGGCGCGGAAGCAACAGTTTAGACGGAAGGTGAAGTATTTTCCATGCAGCGCATGGAGCAGAAAGTTAATATATCACAGAGGTCTACGTAACACGCATAATCCTTCAAAAAAAGACTTGGATGGAAAGGTGAGGCTCAATAACTCTCAAATGTTCGATAAGCAAATAAGACATGGAAACTTGAGATGTAAATGAGATGCAAAGGAACAGACGTGTCTGACTTGGAATGGAATGACATTCCAGGAAGAGTTTGTCTCGATTTCGGAGGTGTTGCATTAGGCTTAGCCAAGTACAGTAACTTGCTTTTATGCTGAGACCAGTTTTTTGCCAATGTTTAAAAGCACGTGGAGTTTAAATGTCAACAAACTTTGCACTGCCCTCTAGTGGTGTTCCTCCAACATACTTCTAACAAAATGCATAAACCAGGCGCTCCAAGATTAGTTTCAGTTGTGCTTCAACACATCTGCAAGTGACTCAAGCTAGAGCAGCTACGTGCAGAAATCTTCGCGTCTCAAATCGCACCTTTGCCAAATAAATAACACTGCATTATTTGCTGATTCACAAATAGTTGATCGAGCAAACCTTTACGCTTGGTTTTGTGACCTATACATGTTAAATGAACAGTTCTACGAATCTAATAAATAATGGTATAGCTGCTAAATCTACATCATAAAAACAATTAAACGGACCAAAAATCCTCGAGCGAAGCAGCAGTGAAAAGATTGGCCGTTTTCTATTGCATAACAGTGCTGTTGTCCTCCTGTAAGTTCGGTTACATTTGGTTCGCTTTAGCAGCCTGTGATATGGAGAAGCCCTCCCCAGCTAAGTGCATGATAACAGGTCGAAAAAATTAAAAGGGCGGGGCTAAGCGAAGTACATGGTCCTCAGCGTGTCGTGATGGATCTGTACGGCTTTGGCCAGGGCCTGGGGGTCGCGGCCGTTGCTTTGGCCTGACACGTGGCTACCTTCAGCGCTGTGTAGAATATAAAAAAAGAGATATGTTCAAAGACCCATAACTTACAAAATTTAAGACCGCAAAAACCAAGCCTGTATATCTTCCCTACCTGTCATGCTCTTTGTCCACCAAATGGTAGCGGGCTCTGAAGGCTACAAGATGGGCATAGTAGGCTGGTGCTGGGATGGATACGGACCGGGTGCAGCGGACGTATGTGTGGCACAGCTGGTAGGTCAAGAGCTGGAACTCGTCGGCTGTAAAGCAGTTGTCGTCCCACAGCACGTGGTAGTGTGAAGGTCGGCTTGTACCCTGAATTAACAGCAACATTATTACAGCAAATTAACAATAATGCGAACAAAATGATTTAATGAGATGCAAGCGTTGGCGGTTTTATTCTAGCAGGCAAGTCATACAGGTGGGAAAGTCTGGCTTTTACCCCAAGAGTTGTCTTTACATCACTTTCAATACAGTGTCATACCATACTTATAGTTTTGGTTAATATTTGATACTGTACAGTTCTGTTCACATATGTGCACATGTTCATACCTGTATTCCAGCGTGACTGCACAGATAAAAGTCAAATTCATAAGGATGGGTGATGTCAGTGTCCACTGTGGTACCAGCTGGAATGTTTCCACTTCGGCCCACCTTAAAAACAAAAAAGTGAGTGTGAGCTTTGAAATAGAAACGCAGCAAAAAATCAACACTAAACTGTTAGGAGACTTTTCCTCACCCTTTCAGTGCGGTCGGCGCAGAAGAGCCGTGTGTGGTGGCGTTTCTGGACGACAATGTAGGTGATGCCGGGTTGATATTCCTTCTCAAGACTGATACAGGCTTCACGAATGGCCAGCAACTCGTAGTACAGAACCTATAAAGACATACGACACATAAAAATGTTAAAAATAGAATTGTTTAAGCATTATAAGAGATGTAATATTTAAAGGAACAGTTCAACCAAAAATTAAACCTCGGATGAACCATTCCTTAAATAAATAAATGCAGTGTTGTCTAAAGAAGGAGAGGGGGCGTAAGAGAGCCTTACCTGTCTGAACTGTCCCTCAGATACTCCATCCCTGTAGAAAATGATTCTGGTGGGTTTGTAGTGGGTGGACTTGTAGAACTGAATGAGCAGCTCGCGCACCATGGACGCCAGGTCCTGAATGACCTCCTGCCTTGGCCTCTGAACACGGACTGTAGCGCAGTACCTGCTGGGGTGAGCGTCCATACTGCCAACCACCTGTGCAGAACAACAGATATAGAGGAAATATAAACAGTTAAATTTATTAGATTCGATATTAAGGCATTCATTATGAATGGTCGTATATGGAAAGCAAACATCAAATTTAAATGTTTCATAAAAATTAAATAAAAGCATATGGGTTTGTATAACATGAAGGTAAGTTAATGGTGAGAGAATTTTGATTTGACAAAACACAAATCTTTGTCATACAGCAATATATTTACAAACGTGACATTTCTTCAATTATTTAAACTCTATAAATGCAAATATTGGCATCTCACAGCTGCAATAGACGGTTTCTTCCCATCTCCTGCAGGTGGATGAGTGACATCAGCTCCCAAAAAGATGACTGGCTGCTGGAAAACAGATGGGCTGGAAAACAAATAAACAGAAACAAAGGCATTAAAACATTAAGGTTTTTGTTTTCCACACTGAATCAGACTCCACAGTACAACATTATTAACAGTGTAAAACTCTAAACTTACACCATGACCTAAGCAAGTGAAACGTGATAAAAAGAGCTTGGATGCAAAACCCTTTACATGGCAAAAAATGACTTTCTTACTTAGTATTTTTGTCTTGTTTTCAGTAAAAAAAATTCTAAAAATTCTTAAATTAGGATGCATTTTCTTGATGAGCAAAATGCCCTAAGAAAATAAATCTAGTTTTTAGTCAAAAAATAATAATAAATAAACAAACAAACAAATAAATAAATATAAATAATATAAAAAAAATATATAAAAACAAAGTAAATTGGTGCTTAAAAAAAGCAAAAAAATGCCAATGGAATAAGAAAATTTTCTTGAAATAAGTTTACTTTTTTCATAAACACTTAATTCAAGAAATATTTTTTGCTTGTTTAAGCACAAATTCGCTTACACTTTATATTTTTTGTCTAAAAACTAGACTTATATTTTCTTGATGAGCAAATGACCTAGGAAAATATCTTAATTTTTAGATATTTTTATTGAAAACGAGACAAAAATATTAGAGATGCCTAACGATTAGTCGCAACTAATTGTTTGCAGAAAGAAAGTTTTTTTTTTTAAATATTAAAGGTAGGGTAACAGATTTGATCCTGAAACATTTTTAGTTATGCTGGTTAAAAGTCTCCTCACATCCTGATAGCAATCACTGTGTTAAGTTGTTTAAATGTATTTGTAAAAATTTATGTCATATGTGAAAGGCGTAGGACCAAAAAATGTTCAACAAATCATAGATTTCGGTCCGAACGGACGTTTCCTTTTATGTCAATCATACGTAAGCGTAATTTGAATCCCACCGCGCAGCGAGTTCACGCAGACACCATACGTCATCGGCGCGTTCACATGCGCTCTGTCTGTAAACAGCGAGAACAGCAAACTTTTCTGCTGAATTGACAACCTACACAGGAGCAACAAAACTAAAGGCATCTTTTATAACAACAACAGCAAAAACTGCCTGGATCAGCAAGAGCAAAAACCCAAATTAATATCTGTAACTTTACTGGGATCGGGATTTCATTGCTAGGCGGCTACCGTTAGCATTTTTCAAAATGTGTTACCCTACCTTTAAATGTGTGTGTAATGTGTATAATAATTATGTATATGTAAATATATCTTATGTATATATTTAAGAAATATTTGCATGTGTATAAGCATTTGTATATTTACATATAATTTATATCATATATAAATATGTATTATATCAATCCTTAAAATTATACATACATGTGTTTGTATTTATAAATACATAATATTTGTTAATGTACTGTGTATAATAATTATGTAAACAAAAACTTTTATTCTGCAAATGAATAGTCATGATTAATCATTAGGCAGCCCTAAAATACTAAGTACGAAAGTCATTTTTGCAGTATAGGACCACATACACACTGCAAACTTTCGGGATTGACAACCGAATTTACATATGGGAGTGAATCCCATAAATGCTCATTCCATGCGTGTACGGAACAAGACTCACTCCCAAAACTATGATGATTAAAACAGATGTAACCATAGCAACGTTTTGCCGTCTCGCATGGTTATCATTCACAGCTTTGACTAAAACAAAATGACAGCGTTATGTTTCGCAATAAACCACAGTTTGCCATTGTGTGTTATACCTATTTGTGAGCTGCTTTTCTTAGCGCTGTCTTGCAGTGTTGCCAGGTCCTCTGCTTTTTTTTGTACACGCATACCGTTGTGGCATTTAACTGTTTATGGCTTTAGGCTCATGAAGTAATTAAGTTTTTGGTGTTATTAAAGGCGGGGTGCACGATCTCTGAAAGCCAAGGTTGACATTGAAATCACCTAAACAAACAAGCCCCTAACCCAATAGAATCTAAGCATTTCTTTTGATACACCCACCCCACACATGCGCAACCCAGGAAACAATGCAGGTTAGTAGACACACCCCTTACTGCTGATTGGCTACAAATGTTATTTTGGAACTTGGTCCGACTAACTTTTACAAAGTATTTTTTTTAATCGTGCACCCCACCTTTGAAGTGAGAAGCGTCCGGTCCAAAATTTTGAATCTTTAAGGTTAAGCATTTGGATTTATTTCAGTTTACTGTTGGATTTTTTTGTTCGCTGAATTCACAATGCACAATCTGGCAACGCTCATGCCTCTGTCACAACGCACACAAAAGACTTTTTCACCACCTAGGCATTTATTTTTTCAGAAGAGAGACCCGTCATGTCCATGATGCACGTTTAAATACTTAATTAGCAACTAGTTGTACACACTACACAGAGTATCTGTAAATGCGGTTGTCACTACCTGCATTTTGCGGGAGTTAATTTGGTTGTAGATTGTGTTTGTCAGTCCCATAAATTACTGAACTGTGTGTGTAAAAGGTGAAGTGACAAGGGAATTTAAATGCAGTGTGTACAATACTTGCCGAAAGCATTCGTTTAATATCATCATCTCATTTTTGATGAAGGTGCCGTTTAAAGATGTTTGCATCCGAGCTCCTCATATATATAAAGTTATGGAAAGAATTTAATATACTGTGCTCTCTCACCGCTGATGTGGAACCAGTATGTTGTTGATGCCACCCAGCTTGACGTTGATTTTGAGGCAGAGGTTGGAGAGGGTCTGGGGAGACGTCTTCACCACGTTTTTTACCTGCACACACTGAGTGGCCATTCCCAACAGTGTGTCTCCGACACGCTTTACTTCCGCTAGAGAAAGAAATGACAAACTTCGCACAACAGACCAAGAACAATCCAGTGGCAAAAAATGTAACAGTAAGTATTGATCATCACCATAAACAGGGGTTTTTCCGGGCAGTATGACGATGATGAGCTGCAGGCCAGCGTAGGTGTTCTTCAGGTGACGAAACATCGGTTCCACGTTATCTGCTCCCTGAGCGTATTTGCAGAAACATGGCTGGCCTTGTATGGGCATCCCAGCATCCTTTGAGATCTTACGCAGCTGGTCTGTAAAGCCCCTGTGGAAAATAACCTCTGGTTTAATTCTAGCATAAGAGGTGCATTTGATCATAGATGGAGAGATGGAAAACACCTCACTTGAGAACTTCTTCACGGCATTGTCTCTGAGTGGCGAAACAGGCGATGGCCCACATCTTGATCTCGACTCCAGTGTGAAACTGCTTGCCTCTCATGTCCCAAACCCCGTGACTCGGGGTGGCTACTGTGCGATTCTGTAAGATTAATATGATAAAGGTTACTTTCCACTCATACATGCTGCTTACAATGAGTTAAAACACTGCACAAACATACTACAGAATGGTTCATGTCTGCCAGAACTTGGATCCATTTTTTTGCATTTAAATAATACTTATTATGCAAGCTTTATCTTAATTGGTCAGTTATGACAATCATATTGGAAAGTGTTACCCATATACTTAATAAATACTGCATCAAATGCAAAAGTAAGATACTTGCAAGAGAAAAAGCATGCAGTTAAACATAAAAATGTTAAAGCACGCAGCCATGCAATTCATTCCATTAATTTAGAAAAATCATGCAAAATGATACAATTAGCAACAGCCAAAAAATGTATTCACCAATTCATCAAGACTCAAACCAAACCTAACTTCTATCCTCCTACACAAACACAAAAGCATACAGCACACGAGTGAAAGGGGCGGGTACCATGAAGTGTTCAGAGCTCACCCTGCCGCCGTACTGCAGCATGGGGGCGGGCAGGACGCGACCCGTCACCTCCGCCATCTCGTCCCGTACGCGGAACTGAAACTCCTGCACAAAGGGGTCGAGGTTGTAGTTGGCACTGCGAACCTAAGGGAAGAAAGATGGTGGAGAAAGAGTTATATACATATATTGAGAATGATCAGACAGGATAATTTTACATTCTTTGTACTTCAAATTCATGTATGATGGACACTTGTTGGCTATTATTCACATTTCATTATAAAACTCTTGCAATGTATATGTTTAATAAGGCATCATGATATAAAAAAATTCTATATGCAATAACTTATATTATAGTTATAATAGCTTTATGTTTCAAAAAAATTAATATTTGTAATACAAACGATAATGCTCACCAGTCTGCTGATCTCTTCCTGTCTGTCTGGGGCGGAGCGGGCCGTGGCCTTAATCATGGTGGAGGTTTGGTTGTCTGTTAATTTTTTAATGCAGCGTTGGCCTGCCACGATGTTACACACCTGAGCACAGAGGGCAGACTTTAAGGATGGTACTGATCACAAGAAAATGAGCTTCACAAGGTTTGAGCAGTTGGGCGTCTAGAGATAGCAACACTCATATACACAAAGCGTTGATGATGACGCTGTACATGTATACTGAAATCTTGTGATTTAATGTCTTGACTCTCACTTCAAGAGGCAGATAGGTGTGTTTCTGTTCCTGTCCCACTTGCAGACAGGGTAGATGGGGGTACTTGAGCTGTAAGTTGTACTTTTCCCTGAAATATTGGGCCACTGTTCTCTCCACCGTCTGTCCGTTCTCCAGCTGTAGAGGAAACCTGCCAAGATAAAAATATGAAAAACAGATATCATGAGGAATATGGCAAACAGACAACCATGCAGATGTGTCCTTTACTTCTGGCATTAATTGATTAAATTTTTTATATGCAAGGTTATATGGTTGATGTGTATTTAAAAAAAAACACAGTGTTAGCTAGGCTTTTATTTTCTGTCAGTTTTTCGTGCAACAGAATATACACTTACGTCTGGTGGGTGGCTGGTCGGCGGGTAACATTACACACCCTGTATTTCCTTCGCATGGTGCCACAGTGGGTGACCTCAACCTTCAAACCTAAAGAGATGAGATCGAATTTACACCACTGCACAGACTCCAAAATCTACAGTGTATCGGTCAGTTTCACAGTACACATCTAGATGAATACAGGTCTACATGTTCATCTATAGGACAGAAACTCATAGATCTGTAATACACGATTGAATCTGAGACGTTTACCCTCTCTGAGTAGCAGAAAAACCCAGTTACACAGAATAATTCAGATAAAGGAAAATGTTCAAGTCGCCATCTCTTGAGTGAAGTCGACGAACATGACACCCAAACCAACCTTTGATCTCTTTGGTGAACTTGACTCTGTGGGAATCGGTGAGGGGGCGGGGCTGCTCGTCGATATTGTGGATATCCAGAACCTCACACATGAACTGAATCACCTGCTGGGCTTTGTAAAACGCAGTGGCAGAAACTATGGGTGGGAAAAAATTTAACCTCAGTTAGTGCTTGGGTGAAAAAAAAACATGCTGGTAATTAAATTAATAAAAAATTAAATAAAACATAAATAAACTATTTTTTAACAAACATTAATATTTTTAGGGAGAAATGTTTTACTTTTTCTGCTTTAAAAGACCTTGTCCTTAACCGTCTTAATACGCCCAGCCCAAAAGCTTTGAGATATTTGCATTTCTTTTTTGTGATATAGTAGTGTCGCATTTTTTCACTTTACAAAAAACATTTGTGTTCAAGGTTTGTTGCCCCCAATCAGTTGCTCATTCATTTGAAAATTATGAAACAGAAAATCCTTTTTCTTTAAACCGTGTTTGCGTGGTTTATGGTTCAAAAACATTATTTTCCACATACCATACATTTTTCTAACTCCAGATTTAACTCTCTTCTTGATACAACCTGATTTTGTACAAAACTCATACATTTTTTAAAAGCTTTGTCACGGATTGGCCAGCTAATCTGTACGTTGTGATTGGCCTGAATACCTCTGAAAATGTGACGCTCCTTACCATATTTGAAAGATTCGGTCACAGTGCAATGCTAACAGGCGTTAACTTACAGGCTGAGTCCAAAGCGGGAGGAATTATGATAATCTTAACGCCATGTGTGTAAATGCGCACACAGATTCCGGAAAATCATTGACAGTGTAAACAAACCAAAAATCAAATGATCCCAGACAAATCCCAGACGCATTTTCCATGCATTTTTCCATAATCTCTTTGTGAAAAGGGCTTTAAGAGTCTTCTCTGACTCACCGTCAATGTTCAACATCATCTTCCACATGGCGGGTCGCACTGATTGGTGGAATCCAAACCACACCTCCCTCCCCCCACCCAGTGGGTGATCATAGCCCTCGGGGGAGGAGAAGAAAGACCGTCCCACTGGGGTGTACCTGAAGAGACATAAAAAAATTACATGGAGAGCAATGATGTGTTAACCTTATCGAAAATCTACATCGAAAGGTCATTTCATATTACTACACTGAGTCACGCAGTCCATTGCTGAAGATGTAACAGCCTCAAACACGTGCTCTAATTATATTAACCAGCATACATGATCAGGTAACAGTACACATGGGAAGTCTTACCTCATAGAGGGCAGATGGCGGAGAACCACATCTACAGCATGTACGGGATTGGTGCTAATTGGTTTATCCAGCACCGAAGGTTCCGGCATGCTCCGTCCAGTGAGAACCTCATGCAGCATGTGCCAGCTGACCAGCGACACAAACTTAATGCACACCTTAAACAGTCGGTCCTTTCCACCTTCACCCGGCAGGGTCACATCCAGGTCCACCTACAGGAATTACACACGTGTGTTTCTTACTGAATGTTTTTTTTTTGTTCGGAACGCTGACCCGATTAGCATATTCAACAGCATTTTGAATAAACTTTGAATGATTTTCTCTCTTCACTTACCCCTCCTGTGGCCACTGGTAATGGTTGGGCAGTGTATAGGCTTTTTTTGCCATCATAGACGGGTCTTCTGTCCCCGAAGATTGTCACCTTAAAGTGCTGCACCATTGTATCCACCACCTCTCTAGAAGCCATCACAGAAAATTCATGGTAAATAGTGGTCATCACAGGTTTAATGAAACCAAACTAGTCAATTTTTATTAGATTACAAATCTAATTTATATAAACCACGATGTCTATAATATAACATCACAAGTGCTAATTTACTAAAAGTGCCTCCCTTTCATGTAAACTACGCTTATTATTATTCATGACTTATTTAGAAGTCAAATCAGCAGGTAGTAAATGGGATTTTTTTTTTTATTACATTTTTTTTTTGTCACGGCGACCATATTTTATCAAATGATGATCAAATATCAAAATAGTCTCAAAATAGCTTTTCGGCTTAGCAACATTATTAGACTTTATTTTAATTAATTTAAAAATTATTTTAGTGTAACAATGTTTATTATATGTTAAATTATATATTTTTATATATAATATTTAATATATCGTAAGTTGACTGTTGTGTGTATGTGGCACCTGTTAACACGCCGTGGGCATTTTTCTGGCTTGATGTCCACATCAT
Source organism: Misgurnus mizolepis (assembly GCA_025389145.1). Taxonomy (NCBI): domain Eukaryota; kingdom Metazoa; phylum Chordata; class Actinopteri; order Cypriniformes; family Cobitidae; genus Misgurnus; species Misgurnus mizolepis. The sequence goes on along the minus strand of JAIFKI010000011.1, from coordinate 13,981,265 downwards.
ACAGGTAGACGTCCATCTTGGGGATGTCCACCTGAAAGCAGTTGGCCAGCAGCTTGATGGGTTTCCCCATGGTGCCATAGCCTGGCCTTCGAGGGACGGAGAACAGGGGCGCATCCCCAACGGCTCCTGTCGGGAAAACCACAGGGAATTTCCATCAACGGTAGTTATTATCACTATATCAGTTGGACTTTCAACGTCAGCAATACCCACTGATCAAAAAGCAAAAAACCCAGAACACCCCACACAAGAAATAAATGTATAATAACGCATCAAGAAATAAAGGCAAGCCCTTTATATATATATATAATTTGTAAATGTTCAAATTTCACAACAACAACATGATTAATAATGGAATTATTAGCAATGTGGCATTCCGAAGTTCATTTTGTGACGGCGAAAAATAAAAATCGACATAAAAGTGGGCGATGCTTTAAAAGGAAATTTCCTTTAAATGCCTACTCACTGCATCAAGGCAAACACTCAGCATTACCAAACTATGAAAATAACCCGTATCCCACGCCTTACTGACACACCAGCATACACATGTGAAACCAAAACTAACAAGTAACAACATACCTAACAACATTCTTTGGTTGTGACTTCCAAATAAAATTATAGTTAGCAGCAATATATAGTTATTGACGGCACACTCACGATTTTCATGATTTGTCTTACTTTAATTTCCTGAGGGCGCACTTGGCCAATACGCTTTGTTTTTGATTCTAGCGGTTTACATTTTTTGCAATGACTTAAAATGTACTTTAAAGCAGGTTATTTACAACGTCAGAATAAGCGTTTGCAGTTAGGAGACCAAAATTGTCTTTTGTGAGTATTTTTAAGACGTGCGTGAGTGGGTGATTTAACCTTCAACTCTTTCCATTGCTGTTTCACTTTGAATATCAGCTTTGACATCACATCTGTTTTCTCACATTGAGTTTGCAGATGATGGCATCATGTAACAACAGAGGTGGGCTTGTTATTACTGTTGTAAAGATGCTTTGAAGGGGTTTACGTAGTCAAACTGTTATTGAGAGGTGTGTAAGGGGAATTCTGCAGCAAATGATTCTTACATTTCCCAGGGAGCCATTGCCATGCTGGCGATACCCATGTGGCTTTCCTCTCGCCATGGTAACCGAAACCACTAAGATTAACAACCAATTAAAAGATGAACAAATGCTTCCAAAAATAAACCCAGGTACACCAATAATGTAAGACACACGACAGTCGTGCATAGACCTTCACAAATCTGATTTAATAGCGAATAGCTCGATTTAAATACAATCGTTCACACACATGAGTCAACTTTTCTCACTTTCGTTGAAATTCCTAAAAGGGTGTGCTAAATATAGCTAGGAGCGTCCTGACATTTGACTGGAACGTACCTCAGGTTTGTTGTGGACTGGTTGCTTGGAGTTTATAAGTAAAATTAAAATGACAAACTGGCACATTTACAAGGGTTTTACTCATTCAGGAAATAAGACACAATGTCTCTCCTCTTATGATTCAATAATTTAGGGCAGGCCAAGCAAAAGAATTGAAAGTTGACTGATGGCATTTGAAAAGCTATAGTAGACAAACTCAACTTCTTATTGATCAAGCGATATATTAGTCAGGCAAATTAATCAACCCGTATTTTCAGACCCAAGTGCAGTTTAAGATTATCATCATCATTTCAGTAGTGTTCCTGTAGCTCAGTGGTGGAGCAATACATAACCAGCACAAAGGGGGTGCGTTCGGTTTAAACTTTTTATAACAGGGTTTCCCAACATTTCTGGAAGGGCAATTGGGATATCCCTTTTGTTGAACCGTGTCTCATCTTACACCATTACTTCAACCACCATCGTGCTGGCATCTTCAAACAGAGCAATGTGTTGCCAGCGCCACAGTTCAGAAACTTTTGGAAAAAATTATACATTTACAGATTCCACTTCAACTGGAATAGGAAAAACAAGTTAATGCAGGAGAACCATAATTTCACTAAAGTAACCACAGTTTAACCATATTTATAGTAAAACTATGGTAAACCATTAACTTTCCTAAGTGAAACACACATCATCTTTAAAGTCTTTGGTGAGATATAAAGACTATAAAGACGAATTTCTGACAGTCGTCATGGCAACAGATGAACAAAACTTGCCCTTCCTCCGCTCGAGGACCGGCGCACCTGACGAACGACGCACCTGTGCCTGACAGCTGGGCCATAATGCCGTGACGTCAGCAGGGTAAGTGAGTCACGATCTTCCACACATGGCGTTTCGTTGCAAAAAAACCAAACCTCCACACAAATTTGTTTGCTACACCCAAATGTCAAAGAGCGGCGAAGTGGCTCAGTCTAGCAACCTGATATTCCTTCATGAACTGGCATAATACATATATTCTAGTCTTACAAAACTGACGCAAGCATTTCATGAATGACGTTGGACGCAACAAAGTTATACCATAGTTAAAGTAAAGAATTGTAAATATGTTACCCAACAACTTACCTGTAGTTCCGATTTCCATTCATGAGGTCTCTGTCCGGATTCTAGCCGGCTCCAGGAGATCAAATACCGGTTGAAGGGTGTTTCTTTAAAACCACTGACTATCCTCACTTATAGATCCGTATAAAGACCTACAGTCCCGGCTTCTGCCACGTACGTTGAAGCGGGCCGCTCGGGGGTTCTGCCCTGGTCGGGGCTTCACCGGCCAGTACCGGTGTCGCTCTACTACAAGGCACTGACTTAACAAAATGTTGTCAACCCTATGTCGGAAGTATAAAATTGCAACCGGAAACTCAAAAACTCAGAAAAATATTTATCAGCAGCCTTGAACCATCCGCAATGGCTCTTCTAAAGTGTCCAGTCTCTTATAAACATCGATAAAAACACTCGGATCTGAAGCTGATAGCTTGATAATCTTTCCTGAATCCACAGCGAGACTTTGATTTCAGTCACTTTAACCCTCGTTTACCGGCGTCGGATGGCGTCTCATCGACTCGCTTCGGTCTTGTTACCGGTTTGCTTCGGGTTTACCATCTCGGCACAGTCAGGGAGACCCTACAGGAAATACCAACTGCAGGAAACGCCGTCACATCCTATTATATTGATAGGTGTGTTCAACTTCATGCGGCGCTGCGCAGACACATCTATGTATGACACCAAAGTACCGCGAGAGAGATTGGAAAATAACGCAATGCTCTCGCGCTGTTTTGTTCTTCGCAGCGCCGCATGTAGTCGAACAAACCTTATTTTTTTACTTATTTGATCACTTTGAGTGTTTATTTATGAGTGACTTTAAAGCATAAATGATACATGAACTCCTTATAAAATAGTATTTATAATGAATAACATATGTATTAAATACCAACAGTTTGGTATACAAATGGCAGCCTTCCTTTTTATTTAGAAATATTTTTAAAGCTTGTTAAATGAAAAAATAAAAAATAAAAATTTTTCACTTTCCACATGAAACCTCCTTCAACAAGATATTTGCAATGCCAATTGTGACGTATAGATGGCAGCAGCGTGTTTAAGATTAGATGTGTATCATATCATTACCACAGAAGAAGATTGTACAGGAAATAACCAGCATTTAATCGTGAGAACAGAACTTTATCGTTTGATTTAATCGTTATGATGATATAATGGACATGATGTACAACAAAAATTACGAATTAATTGAAATTTCCTTTTCTGAATCATCACAAATGAATTAAATCATTTCAGCATATATAAATAGTTTACATACACAGACAGCACTTGAATCTCCACAAAATGTGTATGAATTAAAGAAACATTTTACAACTGATTTATATGAGGAAATTAATTACATAACGTAAATGTGATTTTCTACGATGACAATTCATTATTACAAATATTCATGCAATTATAGCTTCCAATAAAGCGCAGGTGTTATTTTCTCTAACTGTATGTACTGTATGCATTATATTCAATATAAGTAACTTAACTGTAATATATATTATCTTTGATCACGCAGTCACAATTTCATTAATTAAAGATTTTATAAACTTACAATTTTGTCATTTATGCATCATTGCAAGTTTATTAAATCTTTACATGAATTATATGACTGTTTGATCAGGGGTCATATTGTTTCTGTCTCAGAGGGATGGACAAAGTCATAAACTGTTTCGGCAAGTGTCCAGATGCTGTTGTCCGTCTTATCTGTTTCCCCTGGGCCGGTGGAGGGTCTATCCACTATGCCCGCTGGGCCAAATCTCTCAACAGCTCTATTGAAGGCAAGTCATTTATTTATATTAAGTGATTTTTATTTATTTATTCAGAACTTGTTTTAAATGCAGGCTTGTCTGTTTTTGCAGTGTATTCAGTTAGACTGCCTGGCAGAGAAGGGAGAATCAAGGAACATTTTTTTACGAATATGCAAGAAATCCTTGATGAGGTGATTGGTGCGCTACTTCCACAACTCAAAGAGAAGCCATTTGCCCTCTTTGGACATAGGTATGCAACACTAATGGTGTAATGATCATCGAAGCTAGTTAATGAAATATGAAATGTCAATGAATATGATGAATCCACATGTGTCAAGATTTATGACAGCAAATATAAATGCATAGTTTGAGTTAAGAAAAAAATTTTTTTCATTATGACATGCTATGAAAATATTTTCTTTTGCAATTTGTTAATTCAGTTTTGGAGCTATGACTTGCTTTGCCTTTGCCGAGCATGTGAAGAAGGTCTTCGATCTTGAGCCGATCCATATATTTCTCTCTGGAGCCTCTGCACCATATGTAAGTGTTTTGTGTTTTGTACTGTATGTTGTTATTTATGTGAATTTTAGTGCCACGTGAGCCAACAAATTATGTTATGTGCAAATTATATAAAATGCATATTTATGTTTAGATATTAAAAATATAAACTGTTCTCTAAGTCTAAGGCAAGATTGCAGGCACCAAAAAGAAGTGACCTTTCAGATCAAGACTTCCTTGCATGGGTAAATTCTATTGGAGGAACACCGCCAGAGATACTGGCCAATGCCGAGCTTGTAAAACTATTCTTGCCTGCGCTGAAGGCGGACCTCTGTGTGGCTGAAAACTTTAGGTGGGTTTATAAAACACACTTTATTCAGACTTTAAAACTATATATTGTAAATATATATATATTAAAACTGTTTTACAAGTACTTAATAACCATTGAGTTCTTTATTTCTGTCAGGTGTAGCAGCCCATCAACACCCTTTTTATCATGTCCAGTCACATGCTTTGAAGGACAGGAGGACATGCCCCATGACTTACAAGGTTGTCCGAAATGGACAAGGAATATAAAATGCACGAATTTGAGTCTTCTTTTTATATCCAATGCTTGTATTCTGTCTCTTTTGCTTTACAGCGTGGAAGCTCATGACAAGTGGTGAATTTACAGTGCAGATGCTCCCTGGATCTCACTTTTACCTGAAAGAAAAAGCTAATGAAAAAATAATACTGGACCACATAACTAAACATCTTGAGACAGCAGAGATGGACTATATGTAGAAACTCAGTCCTTTGTTTGTTCATTTAGACTACTATCAAAACATATTTATGTGATAAATAATTGCTTATTTATATTTTCACTGATTAAGTAAAGTTTCATGTCAAATGAATAAATTTCGGGAGACAGAGAGTACAATAATAATAGCTAAAGTTTTCATTCCATTAATAACATTAAAAAATTTCTTTTGACCAATCAAATGCGTGCGTGCATGTACAAATATGAAATGAAAGATGAGATAAGTGTAAATAATTTTTGTTAAAATTGTTAAAGAAGAAAAAATAAAGAATAAAATTACAAAATGAATGCCCTGAATTGTTTCATTGTCAGTTTTTGTCATCAAAACACTTTGAGGTACCGCGCCATAAACTGTTCCGAGTGCTAGATTTGGGCAGGATGCAGTTTACTGGGTTGGGCAGCTGAGCAAAGCAAATACGGGTTGACTAGTTGTCATGGACAAAACATGTCAAGACAGATGATGAAGTAGACGGAATCATTGTTGAGTAATTGTTGAGCGTCGCTATGGTCTTAAATTATTGAATAAACTGCGGTTGCGCGTTCCTGTTACCAGGAGACGCGCATACCCGAGACCACTGCAAACCGACAGCACGCGCCTGAAAGTTTCACTATTATTGGTAAGTCACTTAACGGTTTGGGTATTTGACAAAAAAAAAACACTTTATTGTGCATTAGGTAAGTTCATTTTTACGATTTCTTTTAAATTGCAGATAAAGAAAATATATAGTGCTTTTCTAATGATCTACTACAAGCTAGAATTGATATGTTAGCCTTGATGATGATGTAATGTATTATAACTAAAGTCTTCATATATAGCTAATAATACCAAAACATGTAGTGTTAAATCAAATGGACAGAATTAAAAGAAACAATAGAAAAACATTTGCCTGTTTTTACCAAAACTACAGTATTTTTGTCTTTATTTGTCACATAGTTCCTCTTGTAAAGGTTAGATAAATTGATCTGACATTTTAAATTTGTGTTATTACTAAACTCTACAGGCAATGACATAATACAAATGTACAGTTGAATCAAATGGATAGAATTAAAACACAGAGACGCTTGCCAAAACTACTACTTTTGTCCTTTTATCATCTCGTTTCAATCCCAGAAAAGATTTGATAAATTGTTCTGACATAACACGTATGGTAAAATGAATCAATAGCCATCAAATGGACAAAATCAAATGGAGACCCAGTTATTCAAAGCTACAACCTTTTATTTGTCTGCTTGTTTCTATGATACCAGATACAAACAAACATGGCCACACTGAGCACAAAGCCAAGTTTACGTTACAGTGTTTCTGACTGGGTGACCAACAATAAACAGATCTTTGAAACTGCTGAGCACAAGCGAAACATTTCACACGATCTACGCCAGGAAGGAAGGGTTCTTCGCAATGAGACTGCCAATAAGGTAAAGGTTCGACAGGGTTGAAATATTGTACTAGTTAAGAGATAAATGGATTTGTTAGTGACATTTCTGTGATATATCTTTTGCTGTTATTGTCTTATTCCATCAGACAAACTGGGATAACTATGATAGCAGCCGGCGATTGAGTGACAGAATCAATGATGTCACACGTTGGAAAGAAAATCTCAAAGCCTGTGCACAGGAAGTGGATGCAGAAATGGAGGCTCTTACTCTGGTGATTAACATTTCTCTCAAACTTACACAGCTACATTTTTATACTTTTGAAGTCAAATCTAAGAGTAATCTACATAACAGAAGGTCCAATCCACACAAATGTAGGTAGGCCTACAGTAAAGAAAAGAAACATCTCAAGTGTGCATTAAAACATTGCAATGTTAAAGTCCAAGCAGGAGACCGAACGTGCCCTGGCAGCCACCGTTCTGCCCCTTGAGGTCACAGCCGAGTGCTTGACCCTGCGGGAAGGTCGCCGTGGAAAGGAGCTGGTCAGTGACCCGGTGGAAGCTGAGCTTAAGAAAGAAGTTGAGGTGATTGATGGAGCACAACGGGTCCTTCAGCAGTGCATCGATCAGGCTTTTGAGCAACTGTGGTAAGTATATATAAACACACTGAATGTATTGGATAACGAAGGTTGGATCAATTTTAAAATAGATATATGGAAGATCTCCTTGGAAGTTAGTTATCTTGGCCGATCTTTTCAGTCGCCTACAGGAAGCACGCCAGCAGCTGACCATTGACCTTCAGGATAAAATCGAAGCTCTTGAGGTGGACATGTCGTGCTTGTCTCTCACAATACAGTCACCAGAGATCTCCTTGAAGCCCAACCCCACTAGAGTTCCTCTAGGGTGAGCGTAATGTCCAGATACTTCATATTTGCATTTTTATTATATTGAAACAAGTGCTCATGAAAGAGTTATATTAATGCAGGTTTTGTTGTATTTGGTTGCAGTTCCACAACACCCCAGCAGTGGGAGCAGTTCAGTCGCTACAATGTTGCCCGTGCAAAGGACGAGATGCACACTTCTATGCAGATAAGAGAGAATAGCAGTCTCACAAGAGCACAGGTGCAACACCTGAGATTTACATTTAATAGCTTAGCCCTATAGTTCATATATTTGAACTTTAGGTTAAAAGTTATAACATTGTTTTTTTTTTTTAAATAACTATCTACCTCTACTTCTTTAGGTGCAAAATGATTTGGAAGCCCAGCATAAGGCTGTGGAGTTTGCTCTCCGTAAGCGAACCCATCACCAGGAACAAGCCAACCAGGAACTGCAGTGGCAGCTGAAAACTGTGAGTCTTCATTATTGATCCTGTAGTTCGGTAAGTCATGGACTTCCAGGGAATTCCCATATGGTTGTTTATCTGGTTGTGTTATACTATTTTTCAGACTCAGGATGAGATTGTCGAGCTGGAGAAAGACATCAATGGCCTGGAGGAAGATATGAAGGCCAAGACGGCTCCTTTACAGCTGGTGCACACCCGTCTGGAGAACAGGACTAAGAGGCCCGGTATGGACCTGTGCAGAGATGAGGTAACCTCGACAACCTGTCAGTTATTGTGAAATTGTGAAATAGCAAATATTGTATCAAAGCTGAACTTCAGCAATAGGAAGATGCATAAACCTAAACTGTTAATTCATATAACCTGCTAACAGGGTTTCCACGGGTCCTTGAAAGTTTGTGAATCTGGGGGGGTTCAAGGCGCTGGGAAGTTTTGGGAAACCAAAAACTTTCATACCAAAATGCTTTTTTGCATAGTTGTGTTTGACACATGAAAATTTCTCTGGTTACGTATTTAACTGTTGTTCCCTGAGAAGGGAACAAGAGGCTGGGTCTCTCTTGCCATACTTCCTGCATCCTTGTAACGCCACCTTTGGCAGTATTTCAGATAGCGATATACTTTCTGTCTTTGTCGTTAAGCCTCACCATTGGTTGAATTTGATATACACATTCAGACGCACTTACCCCTGGAGACGTCCCCAAAGTGTCACCACAGTGACGCAGTGCGAGTTCCCTCGAAAGGGAACTGTAACAATGTATCTTAAAAGCTAACACGATGCAACCTTGATTGATGTGTCCCCACATTTAGTCCTTGAATTTGAGAGTATTGAACCTGGAATGTCCTCAAGAGGTCCTTGAATTTGAAGTTAGCTAAGTTGTGGGAACCCTGTGCTAAAAAGGATCCACAAAGATGTGGTCACACTTGACTTTAAGCATGGGCAACAGGATGTGATGTCATCATTTAGGGCTGCTGTTTTCAATAAACAACATTTCATGTGCTACCTTGTAAGCTCTATATGGTTTGCATGCTTTTGTATTTTGTTTTGTATTGTATTTTCCAAAGATCAGACATTTAGATCTTCTGTTCATATTTGATTTGTTCGCCATGCAAATTCGCTAGTCACTAAAACACTATGAAATCCAACAAAGGCAATTGTGTATCCACTCTCCTGTGTCTGCATATAGGAATGAATCTCACATAACTCAAAATCTCATTTGACCTCATTCAAAGCTCTCACTCTTAATCTGCTGCCTGTGTACTGACTGTTTGTCTCATAACCCATTACATCTAGGTACAGTTTGGGTTGGTGGATGAAGCCAAACAACTGGAAGCTACAATTCTGGCCCTGAAACAGAAACTAGCACAGGCCCGGTGAGTCTGTTGTTATATATGTCTATGCATTGAGTTGTCGACTGATCAGCTACTGTACAACGACAATGCAAATTTGAAATCAATGCCACATGTGAATGTGTGCATGACATTTCTCTCCTGTCATTGGTCAGACACTCTCTACTATCTCTAAAGCAGCATGAAGCTCAAATGATGGAGAATCTGTCTCGCAAGCAGGACGCCCTGTCATTGGAGCAGCGCAGCAGTCAGACACGACAGCGCCTCACTGTGGTTGCCCAAAGTGAAAGACTGTCTTCAGCTGTGGTGCCTTTAACCAACTCTAGTGGCAGACACAAGCTGGATCTAGCTTGAGCAACTTGGTCTTGACCCCAAAAATGGATTACGGGTCTTTTCTGATAAAGCTGTGGGAAAGCCGATACTAAATAAGCATACAATATAATAAGGATTCAACAATACAAAATGTCTGTGTCGATACTGATGTTCGATTACTCAAAATCACATCTGCCCTGTCCTGATCATCGGCTGTTTTAAACAATATGCCGATATCCACACGTAAAACCTAACAGTTAACTTAACTCAAACCATTTAAGTAAGCCGGTTGCATTAGACCATTTAAGTTTTAAAACACATAAATTTAAGTACTGTGAACTTGAGTCATGTGCATTATGCACTTATATTTAAGTAGTGTAAACTTGAGTTGAGTTTTAGGTAACTTTTAGGTTTTACAGTGTAGAGGGAAAAATTGTGTTATCTGATTACCAATTCTTGGTGCATCCACAGGCGTAGCTTGACATTTGAGCATGGGTGGGACCAGAGGGGATCTAGTATCTACACCAGGACAAGTGTTATGATTTTTACAGCAAACTAAAGATTATTCAAATGAATTTCCATTGATTATATTAAAATAACATTGCAGGTATGTTAGGTAAAAAATAAAACATGATAATGGAATTTATATTTTGTAACCATAACACACAGTTAAAAGTAAAGAATAAGAATTATTTGTATTTTTTATTAATAATGAATGAGTTAATACTATAATCAGTGAATTTACTCTCACTTTAACCGTTTTTTTTTATTACGAACAGTGATAAAATATTGAAGCATCCTAAGTTAGGCTGTCAAAAGATTAATCATGATTAATCGCATACAAAATAATCGTTTTTTTTTTTTTTGCATAATATATGTGTACGCACTGTGTGTAATTATTTTGTATATATAAATACACACACACATGCATGTATGTATTTAAGAAACTTTTAAATTATAATAGATTAAAAATATATATAACATTTTTCTTAAATGTATACATGTGTGTATTTATATATACAAAATGATTACACACAGTGCACACACATATATTATGCAGAAACAAACTTTTATTTTGTATGGTTTTTGACAGCCCTAATCCTAAATCATATTGAATTACAATCAGTAAATATCCGAAACACTTGCATTAAAGTTGTTGACAATTGTTTTACAGAGTAATCTAACAAAGTGAAGTTTTAAAATGAATAAGAACCTAAATTAATCTGAATATTTGTTTTGGAATAATATTTGTTTTGCCTATGTGTGCATCCCTCCAATATAATAATGCATATAGATAAGACTATAAATAGGTGTGTTGTTGGTTGTGTCAATAATCAAAGTCTTCATGTGTCACTTGGAAGCAGTGAGGCAGATACATAAACAGGTTGTGTAACTTAATGATTTTTAAGTGAAACCTGAAGTTAAACCAGTTGTGAACCACATAAGATAAACAAGAATTTAAACAGTAAATTTGTATCCTGCATTTGTAGTTTTATCTATTTAATTAGTCTATGAAAACCAAGCTTAAGCATTTTTTGTGATTTACTGTTTTCTACATAAATCATAATACATAATGTAAAAGACAATTCTGTAATATCTTTAATATTGACTGAGTAAGGTCATGTTAAAGATTGAAATCAAACTTTGATGCTCCTAATCTCATAATTTGAGTATGAAACTAGCCTGGATTTTAGAGACAAGAGTCAACAATTTTTTCTCAGTTAAAATTCGATTTGAAACATTCAGGCGATTATATAATGACGAGAGGAGCAAATATCTAACAAATAAAAACAGACTATGATAATATTTTATTTTCTTGGCTCATAGCAAATTGCACATGAATCATCTGTGGTTAAATTGCCTTGTTTTCACAGTCCTTTCCAACAAGGTTGTTAGTCCATCTGTCAACATGTTTTATTTTATTTGACGAAAGGGAAGCTTATGTCGTATGATGTAAAGTATGTATTTAGACTGGACTTTGACTGGAGCGATTAAACAGATAAAAGAAAGGTAAAACACACTCCACATCCATCCACACAAATAAAACCAACATAAAACTCACATAAAAACATACACACACTCAGCACTGTGATCCAAAACCAACATACGCATCCAATGATGATCAGGTTTAGTGCTGTTAACAGCCAGACTTAAAGCTTTTAATGTCTTTAAATGGGAGTGTTTGTGTAAAATAAAATAGAGAAAGAGGAAGGTTTCCCCATGTTTGGCAAATATTACTGTGCTGTACTGTAAAAATGGTTGCTCACAACTGGTCACAATAATCAGTAAGTATATTATGTTTTGCTATATTCTATTTACATTATGTGTGTTTGCTTTATTTTGTTAGTAAACATAAAATGTGTTAATTTGTTGGTGCTTTTTTTGTAAATATATAGAAATAATAGAATAGAAATCTTAATTTTTAAGTGCATTTGTGACCTTCCTGACAAAAAAACTTACATTTTTTGTGAGTTTTCTATATAAAATCATTCTACATAAAGTAAAGAACATTCTGTTCAAATATAACCTTGGTATCTTTAATATTGACAGAGTAATGTCATGTAAAAGATTGAAATCAATTAATGAAATGAAACTATATTGCTTCTAATCTCATACTTATGATACTTTATCCTGCATTTCACAGACAGGATCACATAAGTTATGTGATTGAAAATATTGTTGTCGATATGTTTTGAGAATGATATAATATTAACATTCTCAAACACCTAATCCAATAACTAATTTAATCACAAAAAATTTGCTTCAGTTTTGTTGATTTTATATATTCGTCACTCATACATTCTCCGACTGGGACGGCACCCTTTCAAAAAGTACACCTAAAGGGTGCATATTACTACCTCAAAGACACATACTGGTACCTCAAAGATACAAATTGATATCTCACAGGTAAATATCTGTATAGTACATACTTGGGCCATTTAAAGTGTACTGCCCAGTAACAGCTTTTGATCAATTGTTATCTGACAGTGTAGAAACATTACATTTGATATTTTATGAAGTCTATACAGGGATAGTTTATCCAAAAATCTGTTATTATTCAGGCCTATACTCATCCTCAAGTTGTTACAAACCTTTATAAATGTCTGTATTCTGCTGAACACAAAGGAAGAAATTTAGAGCACTGTTTGTACCCAAACTGTTTTTGAGCACTATTGACATATCTATTACATTGATTTTTCTGTAAGTCAATGGTGCTCCGGTTTCCTGCTTGATTACAAATATCTTTCATTATGTTCAGAACAGGAAAGACATTTATACAGATTTGAAACTTGAGGGTGAATGATGAATTTTTATTTGTGCGTGAACTTTAGAATGATCCGAGGCCAGAATTAATGTCAGAATCGGTTAAACAAACACCATGTTTTTTCAGCAAAGTTGATGTATAAAATTTTGAATGAACGACAACGTGTGTACGTTAACCCTTTAGACCCTGCGTCCACTGGAATGGACATCACATGTTTTGTGGTTCAAACCAATAAAATGCAGATCATCCAATCAAAATAAGGCGGTTCGGGCACTTTTTCAAAGGGATGTTGTATATCTAGACCTCCTATTATAACTTTTTGGAGTAGCCGTGTTGATGGTTTGATATGACATACGATTTGGAAATTACCTATTTTTTTATCTAAATATTTATTAACAAATAACGTAAAAGAAATCTCTTTTAAACTCATTTATAAATATTACCCCAGTAAATATTTAGGTGTCATTTACACGGGGGATGCTGGGGACATGTCCCCACCACGTTTTAAAAATGGCTGATTTTGTCCCCACCACTTTTTGAAAGCATTTGGTTAAAATGTTCTGAAAAATCAAGCGAACCAAGAAATGTCAAAGGTTTATTTGCACAAAATAAAACATGCAATCCAGTTTAGATACAGAAAGAAACAATGTACATTGTCCAAAAAAGTTACTTAAACAAAATAAACTATTACTGATTCTGATCTGGTGATCAGAACTAATTCTTGACACAGTTTCTTCTTGTCCAAGTTGACAAAGTTGTCAATTTTTGATGCGCCAAAATTTTTCCCGTACTGCTGTAATGTTTTTTTCATCTGATATTTTGTCCCCACCACTTTTCAACACACACTGACGCCCCTTTTTGTAAACAGATTTAATTGTGACATTGACATGTTTTGTACTTTTTGTGGTCAACATACAGAAACTTTTACATTTGTTTTGGAGTTGTCCTCATTCAAAAAAAGAATAATATTGGTTAGATTTGTGCTCTTTTGGTAGAGATCATATTTGCCCAGCTTTCAACTTTGTTTTGAAAATATTTTATTTGTTTTTTTCTCTTACGACATGTCATTACATAAGGAATATTATTTGATTAATTTGTTACTTTTATTGGCAAAGTTTAGTATACATCATTGGTTCCCAAACTGGGGGCCGGGGCTCCCAGGGGGACCCCAGTTTTATGACATTTAAAAATATATTAATTTATCATAAATTCTGTGTAATTAAACCTAAAAAATAAGACTACTAAAGCACGCTGAAAAAGTTTGAGAACCACTGGTATACATAAATGTAAATATGGTGACTATAAACCATTAATCCAAAATTTGATATTAGAAGTTAAGCAATACCTAAAATCTATTTATAATCTGATTAACAAGAAAGCTGTTAAATGTATAAATGTATTTAATAATTTCAATGTTTTTATTTAATTTTTCTTTTTTGTTTCATCCCCTGGCTAATATAATTTTTTTTTTGAATATGATTGATTCCATAAAAAACAGGCACACAAATCAAAATAAGGCACACTGATTAAACGCCTGAAAAATCAGGTCTGAAGGGGAGCAAGGAGTTTTTTTATTTTTTTTACAGAATATATAATTTTATAATAATAATTATATATTATAATCATATAATATTGCCAGATTTTTGAGCCTTTACTTTGATTCAGATAGGACACACTAATTAGGCTACTATATAGGCCTAAACCGAAATAATTACATGGCCTATACTTTTTATATTCTTTTAATAATTATAATAATTAATATTTTAAACTGTGAGAACACCTCTATAATAAAATACTTTAAAAACAAAAAAATATATATTACTGGTCCAGCAGCTTTGGTAAGCAGGTCTCGCATATAGAGTAGCAGTCGACAGCTGCCTGCAAGGTTCCCGTGCCCTTAAAATCTCTCGCGATATGCATCTCTGCAATGCACAGCATGTCATTGAGGTTTACAGTGTGTCTGTATACTATATGGGGTCACTCACATGTCGGTACAGAAATGCGGCTCCATTCATTTTTTTTAATGTTGTGTCAAATATGATCGTGCAGATCGTACAGCTCTGGCCCGGGGTCCTTGTATCGTATCTATACTATCAGCTGTTCCATCTCAAGTTGATACGGTAACGGAATGATACAATGTTTAGCCTACATGATGAAATATTTTCATGTCGCCGCAGCGCCGATTGAAGAAAGGGGCGTCACCCTATTTGAGCGCACTTGCAGGGGGTCTACATTCTGAACAATAAACTTACGCGCGCAAAAGACGCGAAAATGTGGAAGGGCATCTCGAGGTGAGAATTGTAACAATTTTTAAGTTCCCCGCTTATTGCTCTTTGCAGAACTTGCAAAACATTAAGTTCTACTTGAGAAACGGGAATGTTTTCTGCCAATCTGGATTAAAATGGTATTTCTCGACTGGCGTCTCACCACCATGAGCATTCGCGCACGTGCGCCTAGATTCATGTTTCAATTCCCACGCATTTATTTTTAGTCACAAACCCATAAGGCCGTGGTAAAAATGTCTCAATGTAAAGAAAACATGTCAGACGGACTGAAATGTAACATTAATCCTTTGTATGCAATAGGCACCATCATTATTCCTTAGCGTGAACATCTCTATGTCAACATCAGTGCTTGACTGATTTTACAGCTTTAATGGTTTAAACCTCCATTAAAGTAAGAATCATGGCTGAATGAACACGACTTCCTGCATAGCCCAATTATTCTGAATCATTTCACTAAAGAGGCTTGTCCTGGCCTTTCTATTATTGCATTAGTAAAGGGCAACTAAGGCAACATGAGACTACTAGATGAATGAACCGCCCATCTTGAAGACCCCTCACACCATTATTTTTCCCCTCCCTACTTTTTGTCTGTGAAATAAATGAGAACATTTATGCAAATCAGCTTTTCATTGTATTTTTCTCCATGCAGAGTGGAAGACAGATGAAGCACTGGATAAACTTTGAAACTTTCAAGAACTGCTATTCTTCTGTTGAATATTTAAGGAAAGCTTATATAAAGAAAACCTATGAACTGGATCTTAGGGCGGTGATCTAAGGATGGAGGTGAATGTGTCCATCCTTGTCTCTTTGGTCGTTTATATATTCACATTCCTCCTTGGACTTCCCGCCAACCTCCTTGTTCTGTTTATCTATGTCCGCAAAGCTCGAAAACACGGTGCCACCCCCAATGTAGTTTACGCTCTCAACCTGTGCATAGCAAATTTGGCTCTAGTCTCTTGGATGCCCGTAAAAGTAACCGAGACGGTCCTAGAGGGCTGGGCATTTCCAGCTGTGGTGTGTCCCATTTACAGCTTCTTTCTCTTCGCCTCGCTTTACGGGAGCAGCCTGCTGCTCACAGCAGTGGTCGTGGGTCGCTATCTAAGCATCGCCTTCCCCATAACCTACAAGATTTACCGCAGAGCACGAACGTCTTGGCTGGTGAGTGGTGTCTTGTGGGCTTTGGTGCTCTTACATCTCGGTTTTGGGTTTTTTGCGGAAGGAGGAGGGCATTTTGTTACCTTTTCAGAGCTGAACGTCTCGACATGCTATGAAAACTTCACCCGGGAGCAGTTGAGACTTTTGGTGCCCCTACGACTGGAAATGTCGGTGGTTCTTTTCTTGTTTCCTTTGATCATGTCTGCGTTCTGCACACTGAGATGCGTGGTGCTTGTCAGGCGCTCCTGCTTGCCTTCTGTGGGTAAAAGGAGGGTGCTTGGGATTGCAATCTCAACGCTGGTGGTTTTTGTGGTCTGCTATGGACCCTACAACATCTCTCACCTGGTGGGCTTTGTTTTAAACACTAATGTGGAATGGAGAAGCGAAGCCATGCTTACCAGCTCTTGCAATGTCTTTTTGGAGCCCGTGATCATGCTGATGCTGTCACCATGGACACCAAAGGAATTAGCTGACAGACTGTGCAACAGGCGAGGACCACAATCAAGATACAGATCGTGGCATCAGCACCACAGTAAGGGGTCTTCCAGGAACCATCAAGGGACTACGCAAGAGGGGGACAGAATCTAGACAAACCAAGAGTAAGAAAAAGAACTTACAAATGACATATTTAGGGCAACAAAAAGGGCATCTTACTTAAAAGTGAGGTTTATTTAACCTGTTGATGCTCGAACTAGGGGTGGACAATGCCCTAGTATACCCTAGAATGCCTAGTATAAGCCGTTCCCAAAAAACCCTGGTCTTACAGGGGGAAGGATAAAGATATGTAACAATATATTTGTGATCATTAAGAAAGTTGGATGAAATGCAAGCAGGAACGCAAGAAAGAAAATACATGTTCTTGTAAAATAATACCATATTTGTCTTGCAAAACAATACGATTATGTATATTAAACTTCAGGACTGAAGGGATTGTATGTTAATAATGAAATGAATTGTTCTTATAAGCCACGTTTAGAATGCATTATAAGCACGCTGCTATTGTAACTGTTGTTTTGTGTTTAACAATGCCCTGTAAAATGTTACCATAATTTTAATTGCTCTGATAAGGCTTATAGGTGTTGGTGTATGTATATGCATATGGAGAACACAAGCATAATCTATATTTTTATATAACATTACCAATATTTTGAAGTGTAACGCAATGCAACATCCGATTACAGGTTAACCTCTTCATGTCCATACCATAACTGTATATTACAGTATATAATATCTGTCTGTCTGTCTGTCTGTCTATATATATATCATAATAATATATCACATTATTTTGGTAAATACTTTCTTCGTGTTTTTGTCTTGATCATAAATTACAAAACAATTGGCTTCTGTTCACATGAAATATTGAGGAACAGTGAACAAAACCCCCGCATGGAAGTTGTTTTAGTTTGCAATTAGACACCTTTCTAAAAATGTAATGCTTATGACATGATAAATAGATGTTGCATGCTATTGCATGTGAAATCTTACTGAATGAAATGAGAAGAAATGACATCCAACTTGTAAGGCCATTTTACTTGACCTCACTAGATGAAAAAGGTCATACGCATTTAATCTAATGAAAGTGTTAAACAACAAAAGCAAACTATATGGACTATATGTGATATATAACAGGATATTTAAAGAGAAGTAAGTCACACTCTAGACCAAAAAAGAGAACTGAATTGAAACAGGAGTGTAGAGGTAGGGCTAACTTAGTAAGGTAACAAATGAATTTGTTCAGAAATAACATAAGGACGTAATTTGAGTGATTCGTAACTCAAATTAACAGAGAACACATGTGTATATAATCACAAAGACAATCCTGACAGCCGTACACGTTTCTGTGAAGGATTATTTTCCAAAAAAAGTAGGCTACTAACTCTCATTATGTTACAAACCTGTATACATTTCTTTGTTTTGATTAACACAAAGAAAGATATATTTTGAGAAATGTTTGTAACCAAACCGTTTGTGTACCCCATTTACTACCATAGTAGACCTACTCTTTTTTCCTACTATGGAAGTGAATGGGGTCCACAAACGGTTTGGTTACAAACATTTCTAAAATATGTTCCTTTGTGTTCATCAGATCAACGAAATTTTTCAGTTTTGTACCAACATGAGAGTAAATAAAGGAAGTGTACCTTCATTTTTGAGAGTTTGTGAAAAATACATAAATGTGACTCCTGGAACACATTGTATGGACAAGCCAAACCATTTAAAATTGTATTTTACCAGTTGTGGGCCTTGATGCTTTACCACAAAGCCCAAACCAAGCCCGTGGCCAGGGGTGGGCAACTATGACTATGGCCCAAGCAAGCCCTATCAGGAGCCCCATATATGAACTATAGCTGCAGGCCCTACCCCAAAAATCACTATTCTTATTAGGGAAAAATAAAAGACATAATATATCAACAAAGAAAGCCAGATGAAATACAAGCAAGAAAGAAAATGTATGTTCTTGTACGATTAAGTTTCAGACATTTGACGATGTGGCATCCAAATCTCTTTATATTCTGTATTAGACCACAGGAAATGCTGGAATCATTTGAATGATACCAATAAAATGAATTACCTTGAGTAGTAATCCTAATCAGCATAACACATTGCTGTAATAATGTTATTGTGTAATATGTTTAACACTGTGCTATTAAATTTTACCATAAATAAAGCACCACAGACATAGTCTATAACAATAACTATAATCCATTTTTAAACTGTGGGTCGCACAACAGTGGGATAAGGTGGGTCGTGATAAGTCCTGTTGCTGTTGTGGTGAATAACACAAAAAACTGTTTAGTCCAATTAATGACTAGCAATGGCAATGATTTTAATATGATATACCAGAATTTCAATTAAACAAATAACAAGGTAAATAAAAACTACACAATTATCAAAGATGTAAATTTTTTCTCATAATTCCATTTAAAAATATGTTGGTTGGTCCTGGGAGATTACCTATTTGAGTGTGTCGCAAAATGAATGTTTGGGAACCACTGATCTATAACATTACTAAGATTTTCTAATTTAAAGGGGACATATCATGAAAATCTTTTTCCATGTTTAAGTGATTATTGGGTCCCGCTTCTATCAACCTAGAAAATGTGAAAAAGATCAACCCGGTAACTTTGGTAAACCATTCTCTGCAATATGTGAAAGAATATTTAATTGAAATTTGGCTCCCCTTGTGATGTCAGAAAAAGTAGTCTCCAAAGATTTATTTTACATTTACAAAAAGTCTTGTTAAATGTTCCCTTTAATGCAACATGCTATTCATTTTAAAGACCACACTGATGTCCAGAAACTGACAGATGCACATTCTCTTTCTGTTCAATTATAAATATCTGGCCTCACACATCTATTAATAGGTACACAACAATGGACAAACCATAGTTTTTGTGGTTTGCAATTGGAAAAATAACAGGCCTACTGATGACATAATAAGCAAATGGTAAACAAATGTTGTATGTTACTGCATAAGAAATGTTTACTGCCTGAAATGGGAAGGATGCCTGCCCTGTAGTCTTGGTGAGTAGGTCTCTATACTGTTGTCTTATTTGGAAAGATGTTTAAGATTCAAAGTGATAATCTTCTGTTGCTTGTAAAGAAACTAACACTATAAGAAAATCTGTGTTAATTTGTGTTGATTTTTTTTGTTTAAATAAATCAAATGGATAACACAATATGTGTTAAAAAAACACAAAGTGTGTTGTAATAACAGAGATTTAATATGTTGTTGTCTTAACTAGACACAATATTTGATGTTTTAACACATTCGTTTTAATAGTGTATAAGGTGGATATTGGTACTTCAAAAGTACACATGGTAGAGATAGATACCTCAAAGGTACATACCAAAATGGTACATATTACCGTCCCAAAGACAACTTTTGTACCTTTTCTCTGAGAGTGTATGGAAATAATGTTTACTGTAAAAATGATAATTATTAATAAATAATTCCAAAGGTTATATTTTAGCATATTGACTGTAGACACCCTTTCTTTATGCAACAATTTTCTTATGGTCTCACCCTGCTATGGTTTACAAACTGTATTGAAGAAGTTCATCAATTCTGGACTGTTATTAGCAACTTTTTCCATTAATAATCAGTCCAAGTCATACATTTCAAAAACATTTTTGAAGAAAGTGTTAGTTTTGCAATTAAAGAAATTAATACATTGGCACAGTTCTATTTTTGTCTACAAAACTAATTTCAAACTTTCGAGCATACACTGTCATATCAAACGATTTCAAAGATCTTTAGAGACATTTCAGTTAAGTCACTTTTGACTAGTAGTGTACATCAGAATTGTGGTGGCTATAAAATGTTTCAAATAAGTGTATCCACAGTTCCCATTGATTTAATTGGACTCATATCAGAAAAATATTTATTGGTAAGTCAGTGCCAAAAAACACAATAGCAGCTAATACTGTAGACAGATTTATAGTTTCTGGTATATTTTCAGTATATTCTGTGCTGAAAATACTTCTTTTGTATGTGTATGTGTGATCTTGGTAATCCTTACAGTATGTTGTGGGGACCAAATGTTTCCTCAAAGATATAGTAATACAAGTACTTTTTAACATTAAAACGGTCCCCATAAGGAAACAAGAGATAAATCATATGTGTGTGTTGCAGATGCTGGTAAAACTGAAAATCTGAAACTGAAGCACTATTTTCCAAACTGAAGAATACTGCTGCATATAGACAACAATGTTTGAAGACACACCAGCAACAGTGTATCTCTCCATATACATCATTACTTTCCTGATCGGCTTCCCTGATGCAGTACTGGCATTCTTCTGTTGCATTCGCAAGATCCGCAGTAAACCTCTCCCTATTGACATATTCATGTTGAACCTTGTTATTTCAGACCTCATCTTCCTCATCTTCCTTCCTGTGAAGATGAAAGAGGCTGCAGATAACATGATCTGGAAGATGCCGTATATCTTGTGTCCCATTCATCTGTTCACTTTCTTCTTACCAATTTACAGCAGCAGTCAGTTTTTGACTGTGATTAGCACTGAGCGTTACGTGTGCGTGGCTTTTCCAGTAAAATATAAAAGTCAGAGGAGAATCACTTATACGATACTAATATGTGTTGCTATCTGGATTTTTGTTATAACAGCTATAATACTTAATATTAAGGTTGCGTTCACCAGTTCTTCGGAAGCAGAAAACATCCCCAACCAGACAGAACCTCAACAGTGTTATACAAACTTTAAACCAAATCTGCTCAAAGATGTCCTTAAATTGCGGCTGACAGCTGCAGTGCTGTTATTCTGTATACCCCTCACTATTTGCTGCTTTTGTTACATCAATGTGATTCGGATTTTGTTAAAACTTCCTCTTATCAGACGTCGTCGCAGGCTCCGGGCCATAGGACTGGCTCTTGGGACGCTTCTCGTGTTTGCGATTTGTTTTGCACCCTTCAGTGCATCACACTTAGTGGGTTTCATAAGACATGAGAATCCAAAGTGGCGCATGCAAGCTTTAATGCTGAGCACTTTAAATGCATGTTTCGATCTTATAATTTTTTACTGCATCTCTCGAAAAATGAGAGCGGCATTTAAAGTCTGTGTAAAAGGATTTTTTAAGCTGTATAATTGTTTAAAGCGATTTTGGTTGTTTTGGTCTTAATGAAATTGCACATAACAAACATGTAAAGGTATCAGTCATGCTACATTATTGTATGGCCATTTTGTTAAACAAACACACATACTTTTTATACGCTTTGGCACTAAGCCAAATGCTTGTTTTCATGTAAAGCGTTTTGATTTTTATCTGAATTTCTGAAACAACGCAGAGGACTCTTGGACTCATCCAATTCAAAGATGCAATGAAAAAGTATGCATGATTTTATAAAAAATATTGTTTTAAAATACATAGAGACTCTTAATAGGCTGTCACATTTTATTTGGATGATAAACATCCTGTGTGCTTCTTAATGACTCTAACACATTACATGCACTCTTAACAAAATGGTACAATTGTGGTCACTGGGGCAGTACCATTTAAAAAGCTCCTAATATGGATCAATTAGTGTACTTTTTGAAAGGGTACCACCTCAGTAAGAGCTTTTTTTACCTTTACTTTTGAGTTTTATAAATATATAAAAGTGACTCTTATTACACATTACATAGGAAATCCCTTAGGGAAAAAAGTCCTTGGGAGAAAAAACCCTTGAAAGAGAGTCAGACATAGCTGATCCTATATATTAAATACTATATTATAAAATTTGATTGAAATTAAAAATGTAAATATTTTAATTAAAGTTAAAGGAAGCGGTTGGTTGTCACTGGGTAGCAAAAAATACTATATATTTCTATATATAAAAAAAATCCTATATGCTATACAGTAAACTACACTGAAAAAAATTTGGAGTAGAATTTACTTGAAAAAAGTTAGGAAAGTTTTTTCACTTAGAAAATGTGAGTAATTTCAATAGCATTCCCAAGTAAAAACTAAACACAAGGAACTGTAGCTTTCATTAGAAAATCTCAAGTAAAGTTTACTTGGAATTTTCCAGTAAATTGTATTGACTGTTTGTTTATATATTTTACTTAAGTAATGCTTATAAATTATTTTTTTTACACAATGATCCTAGTTATTTTATTTAAAATTTTGAGTAACCTTTACTTTAAATATATTTTAACATTACTTGATGTTGTTTATTTAAATGGTGTTCAATAAAATAACACTGACATACATTTTACTTGAATACTTTTATTTCTATAAAATTCCTTAAAGATGGGAACATGAAATAAAACAAATAGTAAAACTCCATCAGTTTTATGGTTCACTATAGTGAATTTACTCCAGTAAACCACACAGTTCATTAAAATGCATAAACATTTAAACATAAACATTACAACAATGTCAGTTGCAGATATCAAAAACAAATGTGCAAATAGTCAAACTAGTAGCTGCCTTTCATTAGCTTATTTTAATTTCAATTAGATTAAATTAAGTGAAAAAAGACATCAAATAAAATAATTATTCTTCAGCAGAATAGTATAACTTATAATGCATAAGAATGGCTATGTGTTAAATAGTACTGTAGTTGAAGTTGTTTTGTGAACAACATTTCTTGCATAAAACAAAACAATCAAAAAAAAAAAAAAAAAAACTGTACAATAAGTGCAAGTAGTGCCCAACTAGCAGATTACATTAGAAGCTTTCTATGCAGAGTTAACCTTTGGAGAAAATTAAAAAAGCATCTAACCCAAGAAACATTTTCTGAAACACTTCAAATGTGTTTCTCAGCTTTGGGGGACAGCTTAAGTTTAGGGAGTAAATGCAGCCTGTGAGTGAAAGACATGCATTTGTGAGATTCTTACATCCCAGCAGCACCTCAGTTCCCTCAATGACAATGATGACATCAGACATACCGGCATCTTCTTCCACAGATCTGCTCAGTACGATGATTTTAAAGACATGACTGAATAAGGTATCCTAAATCATGTCTCTGCTGATATCCTGTGAAATACACAAATCATTGCAAAGTGGTTAAAATACTGTACATTATTCAGCAGTAACTGTATGATGTTAAGTTATACTTTTACATTGAACACAACAATGAGACTCATACGCAATTATTACAGTAGAAAGAAACATGATGCTAATAAAGATAACTACATACATTTATAGTCAGGAGGGTGTAAACCTCTGGAAATTATAATTGGTGTAAATTGTTATGTCTTTTGGGAAACATTACACAATGGTTTCTAAAGACAATATATATAGTAGTCAACATTTGAAGTGGATCAAAAACATTCACCAAATTTGTCCTAAAACAAGAACGGGTATTGGATATTGGTTATTAAGAAAATTTTAGAAAAGGTTTTGATCCACTTCAAATGTTGACTAGTGTACATTAAAGAAATATAAACAACATAACAATTTACATTGGTAATCCTGTCCAAAAGTTAACATACACCTGACATTTAAATGTATGGTGCTGCATTCTTGACCATCACTGAGTGTTCTTTAAGTAACAATGGTGTATAAGCTTTAAAATTTTCCTCAGTATGAAAAAATGGATCTTAGCATCATTGTCAGTGCTTGATAGGGTTCAAATATGCAGAAAAATTAAGCAAAAGGAAAAATTATGGAAGATTTCCTTGTAGACGGTTTAATGGCTCAGGAATAAAAAGAACACGTAACACAAATAGAGTATATCAGTCAAACCACTACTGTCTACATCCAAAATAAAATAAAAATAGAAATGGATGTAGCTGTGTATGTAGCCAGCTAACTGCTAGCTGCTTCACTTATTGTATATCCATATCTGGACCCGCCTCCCAGTAAGACATTAGATGATCCAAGACTTGTGCAATGATGACACCAGACCATGCAAGGACTTCAAACAAAGTCAGCACTAGACTATTAATTTATTATTTCTTTTTCTTTGATTTGTTTCAATTTATTGATCATTCAACATTGTGTTTTTGTAAAGCTGCCTTGTAACATTGTACACTGCAAAAAGTACTATACAAATAAATTTGAATTTAATTTAACTCTACTACCTGGTGGTCTTCAATGAGCTCCTTAGCTGATTCTCCCAGGAAAGATAGGAGGCAGCGACTCACAACTTCTCACCTATCTTCAAGGCTATCTTCTTGCTGTTAAAAACAGAAGGAAAATGCAGTGAACATTAAATGTGTATACATCTACATATAACATATTTACAGAGTCAGGAAGCAGCATATCATCACACAAGTAATTCCCAATTGTAAAAAAACATTTACATTTTACCTAGCTCAGTGAATCCAGCAAATGTTTAATTCTTATGCCAGCAACCCCAACCCTCATCTCAAACAAAGCCAGGAGTTTTGGGGTATAGAAGTCCAGCTTTTACAAGAATGTACGCTCCAAGGAAATTGTGGTGATTCTTCTGAAATCATTTTTTATCTAAAACAAAGAAAATAAAATGTAACACAATCAAGTGATGATTAGAGTTGGATGCACTTAAGTGTATTAATACTGTAGCTGTACAGTCTTCGGTTTGACTGAAAGCTGCATTTTTTACATAACCACCTCATGCTTTGGGACCTACAGTAAACAAACAATGCACATGTGAATGCATACTTATTGCTATATATCTGTGAGGTGTGCTGTAATAAAGTATTGCCAACTTACCTTGCATTAGCTTGAATAGTGGGTGAAATATCTGTAAAAGAATGTAAGAAATGTTCACGTCAGCAAATATTTTTTTTTAACAATTGTAAATATATTTACTGATCTTACTGACATGAGGTATGCTTACAACTAAACTTACCTTAACAATTCATTGACTGTGGTTATGCAGTTATGTAAATTAAACATTAATAATTTGCCGGTGTCATTCATGGCATTCATTTTGAATCATTTATGATAATATTTTAAACTACACTAACGTTTTTACTCAAGAGTAACACCCATATATCTTTTAACAAATTAGAATCTCCAACTGCTTGTAGATATCAACCACGTGTAAAGTGGATGTTGGTCAGTAAAAGAACATCATGAAATAAAATACAGGCTTTACAACTTAAATAAGGTTGATTGTTAAGTAATTAACATTTATCTAAACAAGCATTTAGCATTGTGTAATTGCAAAAGTGTGCAACACCTTATCGATTTCTATATAACTTACCTATCATAGCCAATAGTATAGGTAAACAATATAAATGAAGTTCAAAGTAATATTTGCCTTGTACACGTGCATTTAAAAAAAGTACCCTATCGTTAATCATGTGTGATTAATACGCGAAAAACAGGGTGATTATTACATTTCGGCACTTCGAACTTTTCTGGGACAGAATGCTCGACCACGACACGCAAAGCCTCGAGCAAGGTTTGCGCGGATGTTTTTAAAATATTCGTCTGACAGGATTAACGTTATATAAAAAACTTAAGACAATTGTTTTCTACAGAAATCGCGTTTGCTAATAACGGATGCAAATCCCAAACTCCATGTGTTTAACAAAACAAAACTAAGATTAAGTTTTAACGTTATCCAAAAATCTGTTATCCAAAAACATAAACATGAACACTGTTAGCATCTGTAACTCGATAAAAGGAAACAATAGGCACAAACCACTGGGACTGCAGATAGCTTAATAACTCTACACTTTTAGCGAATATACCTCAATTAATTAATAAGCATATTAATAACTTAACTTACCGTGGTAAAATTCAAAGTAGCCGTCCTGAAGTCTCCCTTCCTTTCCTCTGTCCGCGCCACTTCAGACTCAAGTCAAATACGCATGCGCATCAATTATCTTG
Organism: Misgurnus mizolepis; assembly: GCA_025389145.1. NCBI lineage: Eukaryota > Metazoa > Chordata > Actinopteri > Cypriniformes > Cobitidae > Misgurnus > Misgurnus mizolepis. The sequence goes on along the minus strand of JAIFKI010000011.1, from coordinate 13,954,415 downwards.
CTGTACTGAGTATATTTTACTTGAGTTGTTCATTTGTTGGTGTGATTTGATTAGATGGCGAACAATAAGTAAATATTACTTAGGAGATTGTATTTAAATTTACATACGTATTTTAGAACAATAAATGACAAAGAAACTGCAAGTAATGTACTGAATTAAACATGCCATTTTTAAGTAAAAAGACAAACTACTATTTGCTTGTAAAACATACTTAAATAATGTTTCCATTATTTACAAGGTCAAAAAATCACTTTTTACAGTGTATTTAAGATTTAATAAATACAAAAAATGTGAAATTAACAAAAATGTAAAGCGGTAGGTGGTCGCTGGGCAGACAACAGCTGGGCATCACAATGATGGGTGGCTAATAGATCAGTGATGAGCTTCAAGGCAGCAGGAACTGGTTTTCGAGGACAAGACAGCATACAAGAAACAAACACCTATTAGCATAGGGGCCGCTTAAATGTAATGCAAGTGTCATAGAGCATATTGGATAAATGTGTGCTCGGTTTCGAACAAGCTAACTATGGCAGCATACATATAGGCTATTTACAGGACGAATTATGTTAATGCTTTGTTAAAGAGATATGTCTTTAGTTTAGACTCCAAATAATCGACTGTGTCAGTTTCTCGAACATTGTTGGGTAAATCATTTCAGAGCTTGGGTGATAAGTAAAGGATCCATCACCTTTAGACACTTTTGATATTCTAGGGATAATTAAGTGACTAGAATTTTGCGATAGATTTTGTGTAATCTATAACTTTACTAAAATGATGGCATTTAATGCAACATGCTATTAATTGTAAAGACCACACGGATGTCCAGAACCAGTCAGATGTGCATGTTCACTTAACCTATAAATATCTGACCACACATGTCAATCAGAAAGTACACAACAATGAACTTTACACAAAACAGTGGACAAAACCCATGTGGTAGTTTCTGTGGTTTGCAATTAGAAACCTACCAGGAAAAATAACAGGTCTACTGATGACATGATAAGCAAATTGTAAACAAATGTTGCATGATACTGCATGAGAAGTGTTGCCTGAAATGAGAAAAAGCCAGGCCATTTGTATTTTGTTAAAACGTCCTCTTGTCGGACGTCATCGCAAGCTCCGGTCCATCGGACTGGCTCTCCGGACACTCCTCATGTTTGCAATTTGTTTAGCACCCTACAATGTGTCACACGTAGTGGGCTACGTAATGCATGAGGATCATAAATGGCGTCTGAAAGTTTTGATGCTGACCATTGCCTGCATACTTACTTCCGGTTGTACAGAAAAAGCTATTTATCCCTCCTTTGTGAAGTTCACACTTCATCCCAGTAGGTCATTAATGCATATTGTACATATACAATTGCATATACTAATGTATATAAGCATGGCTAATGTATTGATTCAAGACATCCAAGTTGCTTCATAGTGCCCAGTATATTTTAAATATCCTAATATTCCTAATAACATTACACTTATCCTTTTTTGTCTGTGCTTGTCAGTATTTTTTTATGTATCACTGTGTGAGTCTGGATGTATATATGTGATATTAATATTATTATTAAACAGGAAGTTTTAATGCGCACAAATTTCTATAAATAGTTTTTCGTGTGCATTGCACAATTTTCTTTTTTGTTTCATTTTGATGTATTGTTTTCTCATAGTTTTTTCCTATTTACTTACCATTGTCACTTGGAGTTGGGGTACTTTCTGTTTTTTAAGACATCCTAATCCAAAATCCAACTTTAACCTCAACTCCATACGAGAATAGTTTTAAAAGCGAAGAAAAACGTAGAAACCAATACATAAAAGTATCCTAACCCAAACCCCATATCGAACCCCAACCCCAAGCGACAATGACTTAAAAATAGAAAAAATTGAGAAAACAATACATAAAATTAATTTTGTGCCATAGACATGAGTAAATTGATCAAATTTTGCGTGACTATAAACGACTTTCCATGAGATCATGTTGGTTGCTGAGGACTTTATTTGGAAAACTTAGAGACGATTGTTTTTTTAATATTTAGATTTTTTAGGCACCACATGATTCCAGATTTTCAAATAGTTGTATCTCAGCCGAATATTGTCCTATCCTAACAAACCATACATCAAAGCTTATTTATTCAGCTTCCGGATGACGTAAAAATAATTCAAAAGGTCCCGGGTCACATATGGCACCCATATTCAACCAGCCAATAATGAAGCACAGTAAACAGTGGACTTTTGCAATAGGAAAGTGTTTGTTTTGTTACTTTTGTATAACAATGGTTAAGATATTCAATATAGCACTCTCAGGTTAAATGTACATGCAGGTTCAAAAGCTGTCCGTAGGGTGGTACCTTTCCAAAAAGTACAAATTTGTATCCAAAAGGTACACATTGGCACCTAAATGGTACATTCTGTATTTAAAAGTTACCAGTGACAACGTTTTTACATTTTTTGTTTTCCTATATTGTAAATATAATTTTTTTTACTTATGTTTGAGTCTTATATCATACCAAAAGGCCTATAAAGTGTAGGCCCTTTCAAGTTAAATGCCTTTTCATCTGTTGTAATATTTACAAGTGAGTTAAAATAGACCCTGTGCCATCAATATGAAATTTCCTGGACACACACAAAACAAACAATTACTTCTTATCTTGTCAGTATATGAATAGATCATGTTCTTGGGGTGACTCTGTACATATGCTACACATAAGCCAACTTCCTTTGTTCCCCGTGTTAACTGATCTCAGGTTGCCATGAAACATTGTTTGATGAGCTTCAAAGCTGTACGTTATGCTTCCAATTGATTAAATTTCCGCTGTCTTGAGATTTTTTGCTCCCATCACTTAGAGAGATTACTGTATGTGCTCACAATGCCAAAGTCACGGTGGAAGAAAGGCAGCGGATATTTACTCTCGGAGAAACACAAGATGCTAAGGATCTCATGTTTCCTTTATTGTAAAGGTTAGTTTTCCTGATTTATATAAATATATTATATACTAATACACTGTTAAAGATATGGGTGCCAAATGATGCCATGGGTGAACTATTTCTGGCTGGGTGGTTCTATGAAGAACCTTCAAAATCCAACGAACCTTTCTGTTTCAAAAATGATTCTTTGTGGGGAAAATTTCTATAGACTAAAAAAGTAATAAAGAAACAGTTCTTTTGGGAATCAAAAATAGAACGTCTGTGGCATTGCTGTGAGAAACATTTTAGAAAAAGGTACAAAAGATATCACTGTGGCACAACCCTTCAAAACTTAGATGGTACCTCAAAGGTACATATTGCTACCAAATGTATACATATCTGTACTTTAATGGTAAACAATAGAACATTTTAAAAGGGTACCTCTTTTGTACCTGTATGTGAATAATTAACTAGGCAATTTTTAGGATTTTCAAGGTTATTTCATATATTGTTTTGCTGGATAAATCTGCTTTAAATTGATTAAAGCTATAGTTCTCAAAGTGGAGGTCCTTAAATGGCCCCAGGGGAGCTCCAGTTTTATGACATTTTATGAAATACATAAATTTATCATAAATTCTGTGTAGTAAAACATCAGAAAAATAAAGCTAAATATGTTTTGTTTAATTAAAATTGTAAGTTTGAGATTGCTTTATGCAGTTGAATTAACTTAAAAAATGGAGGAAAGTTGTTGCCCTAAAATATTAAGTAATGTGAACTAAAACAAAATATTTCAGTAAACTTAATTCTAAGTTAATTTAACTTGAAATAATTTGTAATATCAATTGCTTTGTCAAATTTAAATGAGTTCAACGATTTTCTATTTTTAATTCATTTATATTACTTGTAGTGTTATAAATTATATAAATAAGTGGTATAAATGGTACAAATAAGTCAGAAACACACACAAAACTAGTTTTTTGTCTTGAATTGTCAAAGAGAACTACAATAAAATGTGCTGAACAGGGTTCATTTAAGTAAACACTAATCACCTGAACTGTGACTTCATATTCAGGCACAAAGGATTATGGGTTTCCATAAAGGAATACTCCACTTTCATGAAACAAAAATTCCGATAATTAACTCACCCCTATGTCATCCAAGATGTTTATGTCTTTTTTTGTTCAGTCGAGAAGAAATTAAGTTCAGGAAAACATTCCAGGATTTTTCTCAGTTTAATAAACTTGATTGTCAAAATAATCATTTTTGGCAATAAAAATAAAATAAAACTTTTCGTTTTGCACTAGCCGTGTGATGTGGCAACACAACCTTACGTATTACGTAATCACATCGAAAGGTCACGCATTACATATGTGAAAGACACACTTGCGACCATTTTAAATATTAAACTGACACAAAGACATTAATTAGCTGTGGGGGTCGGGGTCTTCTTTTTTCAAGGGTGCATGATGTGAAGTTGTCAAGTGCCTGCTGCAGACACGTCTAAAGGGTTTATGATAAAAGAGACGCTCGTGTTTGCTAGATACTCGCATAACCTCATGTGTAATCAGAGTTTACTGTTAAGGGAGTGTCTTGCGTGTATTTTGTGAAAGTGAGCATCTCTTTTATCATAAACGGTTTTGACGCGTGTGCAGCAGGCACTTATTTTGACAAAACACGTGATGCACATGGTTCACATGACGCAACAAACACATATTTTGAAAACATGAGCAACACACATGACACTCTGAACACTTATTTTGAATTTGCGCCCCTCGGAAGAGCAGTCACGAGCCGCCAATGTTAATTACTTTCATTACAACAACATCAAAACGGTCCTCTTTCTCCACATGTATTTGTATTTGTGTCAGTTTATTGTTTAAAAAGTGTAAATTATCTGGATTTTTTTATAAAAGTGGAATATTCCTTTAAAAATTTATGTTAATTTCACTTGAATGTTTTAGTTTAATGAATTTTATATGCTTAAAAAATAAAGATATAATAAAGATTTTCAAAGTATATGTCAAAAAAGTCTAAATATTAAGTGATGATGTTTACTTCATTGTTTAAGTAAAGACAATATTTGTGTTAATAGTGTCTTTGGAGAGGCCATTAAAGTATACATCCCACACGAGGGGGGCTGCTAAACGAAATATAAATTTTCGTTTAGAGTTAAATGTTTTTAAGATGATTGTACATAAATTTCATTTTAAATTATTATTTTAAACCCGACTTTCAATGAGGTTTACCACAGGTTTTTTTTTGGAAATCATCACTGTACCCTACACCTGTTAACTTCTGCTGTTTTTCTTCTTTTCACAGTGTTTCCATCTTTTGACTGTTGATCTGTGAGGTGAAAATCAATGGCCTATTTGTTCGCCCATCTTCTTTTGTTATTCTACATTGTCATATTCTTGATCGGCCTTCCTGCCAACATCCTGGCATTCCATACGTTCTGCCGAAAGGTTCACCGCAAGCCAACGCCTATCGACATTCTCCTGCTGAACCTGACCATATCTGACCTCATCTTCCTCGCCGTCCTGCCCTTCAAAATGAAGGAAGCTTTCGACGGCATGAACTGGAACCTGCCTTATCAATTGTGTCCTGTTATTAGTTTTCTTTTCTACTCCACTATCTACATAAGCACTTTGTTTCTAACAGCCATTAGCATAGAGCGCTACCTGGGCGTGGCATTTCCAATCCGGTACGCGCTAGGTCGCCGGCCACGCAACGCCGTGATTGCAAGTTGCTTCCTATGGCTCCTGGGATCTCTTAACCTCAGCATTGTGTACATTGTGCCAACCATCAACTCAAGTCATGTCATAAACTCGCATAACACGGAAATAATGTGCTACGATAAATTTACTAAAGAGCAGCTGAAAATTCTCCTTCCTGTTCGCCTGGAGCTCTTTATCGTGCTTTTTTGTATACCCTTCCTCATCTGCTGTTTCTGTTATATAAACTTCATCCGTATTCTGTCCAATCTGCCCCATCTGGGACGGCGTCGTAGGCTCAGGGCCATTGGACTTGCAGTGGGGACCCTGCTTGTTTTCACCCTCAGTTTCAGCCCCTACAATGTCTCACATGTGGTCGGTTTCATCCATGGTAGTAGTGCGGATTGGCGTAATATTGCTTTAATTTTCAGTACCCTAAATGCGTGTTTGGACCCGATTATCTTTTACTTCTCATCTGCGGCTGTCAGAAGTGCCATACGAACATGTGTTAATGGTTTTAGGGACAAGGTGCACATTGTTAGATGCAGACGGGCTCAATGCTGCCCTCTGCTGGCTTCCTCCAGGACTGAGGCCTATCAAGACACAAATCCTACTATTGACCAGAAATAAGCTTTGTGTGTTATTGTTTTTATTTAGGTAATAAATTATTTTAATGTATGCCTACTGAAAATGTATACAAATGTTATGAGTGTAATATATTATGAGAGGTAAAATAAAGTTTTAATTGTGAGAATGTGAATTATGATGTATATCAATGATCTTTCAAATTTGATATTCATGTAAAATAAAACGTTTATTTAAAGAAAGTTATACTTTAAACTATATTGATTTACTAGATGAATCGCTTGGATATCTTTATCTTACCCCAACTGAAAAGTATTACTTATATTGTTATTATTTTCGTGGTGTACATCATCATTAAACTACAAAAAGATCTTTAAAAAAAGAAACAATTACATCACTTCATTGGTGTAAAATTATTAGATTTGGCTTAGTTATTTACTAAATATTTTACATTTTATTCAACCGGTGCTTTTATTTAAAATCAAGGGTTATCTAAAACTTATAACTTTTATCTCCTCTTTAAAGATGGCACAATATTTTATATGTAAGCCATTTCTGTAATTCACTAATCGGAAAGTACATTTTAATATTGTGGCCCTATTATTATGCCTTTGATATGAATTTACTTTAATAATTCATTACATTTACATTAACAATTAATAAGGAAACACAAAAGGCAGCAATCTTGTAATTTATAATATTTATTAATGAGCTGAGTGCCTTTCTTAGTTTTAAACTTTAAAGGTGACATAGAATGATTGAACGGAGTATTTATCCTTGTTCTGTGATGTGACATGTAGACAATTTTTGTTTTGTTTGGGTCTGTAATGCCTTAGAAACTTCCTAAAAACCTCTCTCAGATAGCTCTAATAGGGTGGGGGATTTTAAACAAGTGGTTTTGCACCTATTTGGCTCCCCCTACTGGCTTAGCTTGCAATCTCATTACTGATTGGCTGACTTTGCTGCCACTCAAAAAAAAATTCCAATTATTTTAAAGCGTAACTAAACCCCTGGTCAGAGCCTGACTCCACCCACTGCAATATTTGAAAAATGCAAGAAAAGTGGGCAGATCCCAACGGAGATAGAGGGGACGAACTAAGTGTGTGGTGAGATCGTAACAAGGGTGTGGTGAGCTTGAACCTGCTTACGTCACGAGTCATTTCTTGGACCCAACATCCAATAGGAAAATTCAACTGCAGTAGCCACCGTTCAACCTCAAGAGGGCAGCACTCAGACGTTTTTACACCATATTTTGTAGTATTGAAACACTTTATATCCAATGTCATATATGTGATATAAATGTCAAAAAACTTACTAAAATCAATGAACAGCACTAATAAAACCCCATTCTTACAGATCATTAACTAAAAAAAAGTTGGTTTAGGGGTTTGTTACTCTTTAAGAAAACAGAAAACTGTTATTAAATGATTGTTCAGACTGTTTTTTAATCAACGGGGCTCTAAAATGAAATGAATGACAACTATAGCAGATTACGACATAGATTTCCATTGATTTCTTAACCCTGTTGCAAGTTGAGAAGCTTTAATATACATAATTTGACTAGTTTAGCCTTAGTTGCATTTCAGTTTTATCACAACCAACTCGATTTACGACTGCATAAAAATCCTTCCTTGGCATATTGCGTTACAAAACAAAACAGTGTGAACCGATCGCATTTCTAGTTTATGTTAATTAGCTTATACGGGCTACGTTAATTTAAACAGCTTATAAGGGCTGACTTCGCGTTAAGGGTGATTTATAGTCGTCCGTAGGTCCTACGGCGTAGCAGCGACGGCGTAGGTTCCGCGTCGGTTTTCATTTATACTTGTGCGTCGCCGTCCGCGTCGCTGGTTGGCAGTAATCACGTGTGTAACCACAGTAGCAGCAGAAGTCGTCAGAGAAGAAGGAGCTAAGCAAGTTAACCCACAAACGAAGAAGAAATAGCAACTTGTTGTGTATAATTTGAGAAGACCAGCAATGATGGAAGTAAATAAACAGCGACTTATGTTGCAGTTTGAGTTAAATCACTCCTCAACTTGGCTCATCTTTGTTTTCACCGTCTCAACCGGAAATACCTATGACGCAGTTTTTTTTACCTGACGGGAGGGGTTCTGGTGGACCAATCACAGAGCTTGCGGTCCGCGTAGAGCCGATGCGCTGTTAGGAATTTTGTGAGGTGCGCGTCTGGCTACGCAGAGCTACGCACAGGCTACGGATAGCCTACGCCATAGCTACGGCATAGCACCTACGCACGCCTATAAATCGCCCTTTAGAATCATAACATAAAACAGGGAATGTAAATCACCTTGTGTTTTTTTAAACTGGGGTGAACAGAGCGAAGACTTTACAGTGGAAAGAAAACTGCATTGTATTGCTCCAGCGTCACATTGTGTAAACTGCATTTATAGTAAGGAAGTGCACATATGCAGATATCATAGGAAATAGCAGTAAATACACACACCTTGTTCTCTTCTGAAGTTCACGCGCACTGTGAGACCGTGGATTGAAGACGGCGCTAAAACGCAGAGTAAAGACGGGGCGGAGCTAAGAGGGCTCAGCTTAAGGGGGTTGCGTGTGCGGCACAGTCCTTGGCTGGGGCCCTCAAAAGTTCATGGGCCCTTAGAATCGTCCTAACTTTCCCCCCCTTACGGCGCCCCTGAGTATTTCACCTGAAACTCCACCTTTTAAAGATGTCTTCTAGGGAAACGAAACTTAAGCAAATGATTTGGCCACACCCAACTTTGGGCCATTTTTGTGTGTCCTTTTAAATGCAAATGAGCTTATCTCTGCACAAAATGGCAGTGCCATAGTGCAGATTAAGGAGCGGTATTATGCCATCTGACCTATTTTTTCACATGCTTGAAGAGAAGTAATGTTTTTAGTAAGACATGTTTGTTTAAACTTATATTTCCTAATTAAACTAAGGCCTAGTCCTTGCTTAGGCTAATCCCTATCCGGGAAACCACCCAAAAATGACACAAGAAGATGTGCTGAATTACCTTTATCCAAACTAAACATATACTGCCAAAAGTGAGAAAATTATAAACATTTAAATTTTTATTTTTGTGATGTTTAAGGTGTATGTTAAAAAAACTACATTGGCCTTTAAATTGTATTTCAAAACTTTATTTGTTTAAAAGAAAAAAGAATCTTCTCTGAATTAAAAAGCAGCATACACTACTTTCACTTCATAGTCATTTCTATTCAGCATTACTGTATTGTTCAGGTTCTCAGTTGTCTTCTGGAGAAATGAAACTTTACTAAAGGATTGGGTGACGCCCATTAATTAACAAATGCTGAAGGACTGATACAAATAATAATATGGTACCTTTGTTTTAAGTGATGGAAAATCCTTGTGTAAAACAAAATATACTAAATCCAATAAAAGTTAAAATATATTTTATTACTTTTGTATGTTAAACCATGTGGTAAAAGACAGTTAGAGACAGACAGTGGGCCTATGCAAAGACCGTGATTTATGAGCAGGGAGTCACGCCGTCATTTGGCGATTTGTGGAAACCAAAGCATTTGGAAGAGGAAGGCATATATCGAATAAATTACATTTAAATGTTTTATTTAAAATTTACAGACGAGGCGTAATGCTTGTCCTAGATTAGAACACATGCTGTCTTAACTAAAAATAATTTGCACTGACAGATCTAAAAATAAGCCACTCATTTGTCTCAAGATACACACCAGTTGTTTTTAAGAGATGCTTACTTATTTTAACAAAGGCATAGTCCTGGCTTCAGCTAAGCCTTGACTGTGAAACCAGGCCTAAATATGGTCCTAAATGAAGGTAACTGAATTACTTTGTGGCTGATAAAAGCATTAAAATCACCATTATGAAAAAGATTTTAATATTTCATCTTATTTTTATTCTTATAAACCACTTTGCCTTACCACAAACTCAACATTTCAAGCATTATATGAGCTTGAATTTACTGATGGCATAGTGTTTTGCACTGTAATGCATTATTTGTACTCATTATTTGACAGAAACAGCTTTCTTAACTAAAGCAAGATGCAGTAAAGATAAAGACACATTTATAAGACCCATTCTTTTCAACTGTTGTACTATACCTTGCTGTTGCAGAAGGCTATATAAATGACATTAACATACGTAATATGAGTGCAACAAGGCAACCAGTTTTGTGGACTTTACAAAAAATTATCTGTCCATTCCTTCAGACAGTTGTAACAATCACTTTGATGCTTTTCATTTGCTCCACATGATTCTCCAAGCCAGCTCTTAAACTCCCCCTCATCCATCTCCAAGACCAGGAATTGACCTAGGACCTTATTTGCTCTTCTTATTCCAATCCTTTTAAGTCGTTCACCCAATACAGGACCAATTCCAGGAAGTGTGTTAACAGATTTGTCCCCCATTGGCTCCTCACAGAATAATTTGTGCTTTTGGGTTGTTGTTGTCATTGCTCCTAATTGTGATTTGACAGTGAGCAATAAATGAGATCTGCAGACCTGAGAAAGTGAGACAGAAATACATATACATAGGATATATATAATAATCCTGATATTATCTGCAATTACTGATTTAATGTTAATACGGCACACATTTCCGTAAATGCGTAAATGATAATTAGCGTCTAATTTAAATAACGCTTAAACACTGTCAGAAATAAACGTACAAAACTGTACCTTTTCTGTCACTTGTGCTGTACCCTAAGTTTCCGTTTGGTGCCTTTACAGGAATAGAAAAAAGAATTTTGGATACCTTTAGGACCTACATTATTAGAAAAAAGTCAAAGTATGTACTCTAGCTGTCAGTGGGGCAGCACCCTTTAAAAAGGTCATTGTATGGACCATAAATACTAACATGTATTTGAGGTACAAATAAGCTCTCTTTGGTCCCAGTATGTACCTCTGAGGTACTAAAATGAAATCCTTAGGTGCAAAGCTGTACTTTTTGAAAGGGTACAGCCCCAGTGACAGAAAAGGTACAGTTTTGTACCTTTATTTCTGACAGTAAACGGTAGGTGACAATTTTACACCTGTTCGTACAAAGTTTTGCTTTGAGAACCACGATGGGTTACAAAACTGTTTCTCTGTTGTCCTACAATTGTATTAATTTTAGTGTGATATATTGACCAAAAAATACAAAGCACATAATAAACAAAAAGTTTTATTTAAATCGTAAAATTGTTGTAAATAATTAATTCCATTTGCCACGACAATCTTGTACATAAAATCTGATATTGTGAAAATCTTAACATATCTTTAAAAAATTTCAAAATGTAAAATTGTTCTTACCAAAGACGAAATACACCTGCACAGAAGTATCTCCGGACTCTGATGCTTTTCTATTTAAATTTGCTGCTTTATATACGAGATCATGTCCATATATAGGCCGTTTCTCAATGTCAAGGATACTTCCAGGACTAGTCCTTACAAGTCACTTCCTTCAGAGGCGAGGCGAGGCTCCTCTTAATCATTTGGAGAACATGTAAATGGAACAGGCTTGCAAGTGCACGTCATTGCGTCAATGAAAGGTGTGCTTTCGGCGCAGCGCGATCCACCAAACTTTACAGAACTTTTAAGACTGGTCCGTAGATTTATGTTATGACTTTTCCAACTGATGGGACTTACCGAATTCCTAAACGGGGTGATCAAACACACCAAAATTTCCAATGAGTCAACATTACGACAAACTTTGACGGATCATAGCTGCGAACGAGAAATTTGTAGAAACTTGTGGGTTATCACATTTGAAGAGGCTGGCAGGGTGTGTTAGAACATACATCACATTGGGGTGTAAGCTGTACCCCTGCGGTGTAAGAGGCACCCAAATTTCCACATTGACTTATAATAGGGCAAAACACACCCATATAAGGAAATAAAAACATTTGAAATGGGATATCTTTGCTTTAAAGTGTCGTAGAGAAAAGGAGGTGGGCTCATTTTACTCAGGCATCCAATCAGTCTTTCATGATCTCTCCAAAGCTATTAAGCCACTCCCCTAGCAACCATTTTGGGCACCCTAGAAACATCTCCCATGGACTGCCATTATAAAATGCCCAGATGGATATCTTTGCATCAGGGCCGGATTATCCAATTGGCATTATGGGCACGTGCCCAGGGGCCACGCGCAGTTCAAGCCCAAGCAACGGGAGAAAATAAAATGAAACAAACTTACTACCCTAGCAACAGAATAAACAAAGCCTTATATCTCTGCATCAGAACAACGTAAAGTTAGCTTCATGCTAACTTTATGCTAAATCATGTTAGCTTTATGCTAAATTATGTTAGCTTTATTCAATTAAATTTAATTCAATTCAATTTTATTTATATAGTGCTTTTCACAATTGTTAATTGTTGCAAAGCAGCTTTACATGAGTAGATGTAGAGGAGAACACTGAATATCAATAGATAGTATAAGAAGTAGAATATAGCGGCTAAGGATAAACCGTGTAAGCGAGCGTTTTAATAATGTAACGTATACAGTAAAGTGCTAAGTTAAGCCAAAGTTGGCTGACTCTCCCTGGGACTAAAAAAAGCCTTAGGAGAATACCCGGTGGGAAAAACTCCTAGAAGGACAAAAAACCCTAGGGAGAAATTCATATTTATATATAGAAACACGGTAAGGATAGGAAGCGGGAAAGCGGATTAAACTGGTACAGCCAGTGGTCGTTGGTCGTGCATCGGCTGGGCATCACGTTGAAGGACAGCCAGTAGATCAGTGGTGCGATGACCTTCACAGCTACAGGATCTGGGTCTGTTTGTCTCATTGTCCTCGGGGTCGAGGATGAGACAGGGAGACAAAAACAGAATTCTATTAGGGTAGGGGCCGTTCGCATGTAATGCAAGTGTCATACATTATAGTGGTTTATAAGTCAGCTCGGTTCCAGACAGGTTAACTATTGCGGCAAGAGTAAATTACCCATATGAGGTATGTGAGTGCTTTGTTCTAGACAAAATAACTACTGCGGGAAAAGTACATTTACTGGACATTCTATGTGAATGCTTTGTTAAAGAAGAATGTCTTAAGTTTAGATTTAAAGTGCTCGACTGTCTGATACTAGAACATTTTTTGGTAAATCATTCCAGAGCTAAGGGGCCAAGTAGGAAAAGGATCCACCACCTTTAGATACTTTTGATATTCTAGGGATAATTAAGTGACCAGAATTTTGTGATCGCAGTTTACGTGGTGGATTGTATTCTGATAGTAGTTCTTTAATATACGAGGGCGTTAGGCCATTTAAGGCTTTGTAGGTGATTAGTAATATTTTAAATTGTATGCGATATTTAACTGGTAGCCAGTGTAAAGATGCTAAAAAGCTTCATACTTAAGCATACTAACAACCAGATAGCCTACTAAACTTTTGTCAAACCTCTGTCAAACCGCTATAAACGTTCAGACCAGGCTTTGTCAAGCCAACATAAAGTTTGTCTTCAAACTTTATTAATATCTAGTTTCATTATGCTGTTATGTTAAGTTATGTGAGGATATTTATTGCCATGGCATTGTCGTTATATGAATACTTTTATCTAATATTCAAGTCATATGCGGAATAATGTGTGCATCTTTAAATAACTGTAAAAATACAGCTTTGAAATTATTTTTTGCCATAATGTTTTGAGAAATACTAATGTTGTGAGGATATTTATTGCCATGTGAAACGTTTATTGCCATTGAATACTTGGATTTGAGTCTATATCTAGTGTATCTATATCTATGTATTTATCTGTACTCTATCTGACTACTTTAGTCTACTCGCCTCTGGTCACTCTCAATGATCTCAAGGCAGGTTTGATAAATGCTCTCCCCAAAGTGACGTAATTCAATGCATTGTGGGGGAAAGGAATTGTTGCAAACCGTTGTAAAACAGTACCTACTTTTTGTATTATATTCCGTTTTGTGATACCCAACAACATAAAATACAGTGGATAACAGTTTAAATGTTTATTACCAACATTCAAATTGCACAAATTTGTTGAAAAATTAATCCTGCAACAGGGACTTTAAGTGTCTCGTCACACCCCTAATTAAAACACTACTAAAGCTTTTAAAAATATTTTAAACATGCATTAAATCAAACAGGTATAGTGCATAAAATAATAATAAAATATTAAGCAAATATCCCAGTGAATTAAGATCCATACATTTTATAATTAGGTCTAAATTACTAACAATATGAAAAGCATGAATTCAGCAGCTGTTGCTGTTATTACAAGCACTGCACCTCATTAAACCACACTTACTGTCTAAATGTGCTGGGTGTGTATATAGAGCAGTGGTGTGTAGCGTGCATCCCTTTTGTGCCCCGCCCCCAAATACATTTCATGGCATAAAACAATCTCAAATGTAGAATAAAAGACAATATAATAAAATATACAATGTGGTGCTGTTGGTTGGAAATTTTCTGATGAATCCTGGCTCTATCTCACACCCCAGTTTGAGAACCACTGATATGAGCAACATTCATTATAAATGATGAGGAGACAGAAGGCATAACACGCCTGTGATTTTTAGATTGTAAAAATCTATACCTATATCCATATCTTTATGACTAATTCATCAGAAGAAAGAAGTGCCCTAAAGAGGTGGAGCACAACTGCACAAAGGCACCGGTGGAGGTGCGTCAGGCAGAAATGCCCAGCAGGTCGACCATCAGCCTGTATTTTGATAAATGATAAATATTTTATAAGGCAGCTATTGAGTCCATTGTCCGGTATGGTATTGTGGCTTGGTTTGGTAACCTGTCCGTTAAATTAAAATCACAGCTACAAACATTAATAAAAAAAGGGAAAATAATTGGGCAAATGCCACCTACTCTTAATGAGCTCTTTGAGGAGGCTGTGAAGAAACAAGGTTTTAAAATCATCAATGACCCCAATCATGTCCTGCATAATGTGTACGAGCTGATGCCTCTGGCTAGAAGGTACAGGTTACCAAACTGTAAGCTTAATTGGTATACATTTTAATTTGTGCCACTTTCAATCAAATTAATGAATATCAACAGATAGGGGTGCGTGTGTATTACCTGCATGTGATGTATGTATGATAAATATTATTAAATGAGATTGGATATACTAGTAGAATAGGTTATGGCTTTGTACTTTTAGGGCACTGCATTGGTGCAATATATTATAAGGTTATGTATTTATGAGTGTATATGTTGTGTTTATAGCTGTTATGGAATTGTGCAATCGGGTACTGTGCAATACAGATGCTAATTATTATAGCAAGGTTAACGGGACATGTGGAATTGTCAGGATGAGGTGGGATGGTGGGTGTGTTTTATGTAAGTAAAGTGTGTTTTTTGTGTAAGGTTATGTATTTATGAGTGTATATGTTGTGTTTATAGCTGTTATGGAATTGTGCAATCGGGTACTGTGCAATACAGATGCTAATTATTATAGCAAGGTTAACGGGACATGTGGAATTGTCAGGATGAGGTGGGATGGTGGGTGTGTTTTGTGTAAGTAAAGTGTGGGGTTTTTTTTGTGTATGTATTAATGTATCGCTTTTCATTCTCTTGATTGCCCAAGACAAATTTCTCTAATAGGAGACAATAAAGGCTCATCTCATCTCTCATCTCATCTTTAGTTTCTGCTTGATCTAAAAACACAATTGCACATCAGTTTAAAAAAGAGATTTAGTTACATTTTACACTGAAATGCTACAAAACAGGGCCAGAAATTATAAAAAAATTATATTTTAAAGAAAATACTAAAGTTCGGTTATAATTTTTTACCGTTGAATTGTTTAATATGTCAATTTATTTAACAGAACAGGAACACAATTGAGCAGTCTTGCTTTAAAGGAGTCATATTATGAATTTTTTAAGATGTTAAATAAGTAAGGAATAATTGACGACGGGCCTTGGGTGTGCATTATTTTCAAAAAATTCAAATGACTGAAGTCAACTATTTCTCTTATACAGCAAACATTGCTATGGTGACTATTTTTAAGACATTTGACAAGTTAGGTGTGCAGTTTACAGAAAAATAATCAACACCTGTGGAACATTTCTTAGCCAATCAGAATAAAGCATTCAACAGACCCGTGGTATAAGTGACTTGATAGATCAACCATCTATCAACCACCAAGCCCTTTTCACACAGACATTCTGGAAAATACATGGAAAAGCCATCCTGGATTTTTTCGGGATCGTTTGATTTTTTGTTCATTCACACTGCCATGATTAGCCGGCATCTGCAAAGTCCCGGAAAGACACGTTTTCTACGCAGCGTCTGAAGTTTGCATATTATTTATTATTTCTCTCTCCAGAAACAACTTGCGTGCATTTTTGTTTATGATAAAGGAGCGCGTGAACGCACAGTTCTATGCTGGTGAATGATCTCAGCTTCAGAGTGGATATTTGACGAGCTCCCTGATCTCAGTTTTTAGACATTTCTCATCGTGATTGTTTATATGCATTAAAAACCCGCATTTTGAGGAGCTGAACGATATATCTTGTTGGGATAATGCGTGGGTATTTTCGTTTATTATAGCTCAAATAAGCACGTGACACAATATTATTTTATGCTGCTGAATGATCTCCGTTTCAGTGCAGAAAGTGACTAGCTAACTTACCTGATATCTGCTTCAGTCCAGTTTGCTGACATTTCTCGTCGTGAATGTTGTAAAACCCTCATTTCGGCTTCTTGTTCACAAAGAGGGTTTTCCGGATCCTCTTTCCGGCAACGATCCCACAAGATTTACGGGACTTGTTTGTGTTCACACAGTCGCTTGTCTGGCAATTTTCTGGGTATTTTCTGGGACCAAAGGTCTGTGTGAATGGGGTTCTGAACGTAGAAAGAGTAAGGGGATCCAGAAGCCCAGGAGGCAGGATTGGGATTCAGTGACATCTTAACAAAAAATTATTAATGGTTGGGCAGGGCCATGTGGCATGAATGTATGTGTTCGGACATTTTTGTGAGCAGTGCGAGCAAATTTCTGATGTAAATCCCTTTTTTGGACAGTCTTTCCACAGTGTAATGTGTACTATAAAGAGTCTTATACTGTATGAGCTGGAGGTTGGCATTTTTAGGCAAATTTGAGTCCAGAAGTCGGTATCTGGATTTGGATTAGTAAGGTTATGGTTTTATTTGAATTAGTTGGGGGAGGATATATTAACTTAATCTGCTAATGGAGAGGGAAGTTGAAGTTAAAGGGTTTGCCATGATATATATGTATTGGGGCTGGTTTGCTAATACATGCAGAAACAAACTTACTACAACACGCACGCATATAGACTAGACATACACTAAAGATGAGATTTGTATGACATTGATGAGACAGAATATGATTCATGTATTTTCTGCATGATTAAACCCCTGCGTGTCTTTATAGCCCATCATGTTTCTACCTGAATTTCACGATGAATGTGGAACAAAATATTATCAAAACATACCACCAGGTGTGAAGCCCAAAGGCTTATTTGCGCAAATATTTAACCGTGAAAAAAGCGTGTCTTAAATTACTTTGTGCTTGAAGTTGCAATTATTGCTAAAAAAAAAGAGGCATCACAGAGAGCTGAGAACGTGTCGGCAGAGGATTGTTTTAGCAGTTTATTTGTTCATTAAATACAGATAATACAATAAAAAGTACAGCTATAAAAATATACAAATAGGTTATGTAAAAAAGAAGGATAAGTAAAACAAAGTGACCTACTTTTTACTTTTACTTAAGTAGATTTTTAGACCAGTAACTTTACGGGCACTGGGCCCTATCATGCAAATAGGGGGCCCGATTTCATCAAAATCCTCCTCATCCTCCTCATCTCTATGACAGCTGTATGAGCATTTTACCGGAAACTCCACCTTATAAAGTTGTCTTTTAGGAAAATGAAACTTAATAATTGGGCCACACCCACCAGTCACCTGCCGAGTCTCTCTTGACTGCATTTCTATCTCTTTAATCTTAAAAACAAAACACTAACTCTCTCTTTTTCACTCAACAGGTATTGTTTTTGGAATAGTAAAAACTTGGTGGTATAAGCATCTTTTGTGCTATTGCCTCCCTATGACATATCGCTTTACCGCCACATTGAATAAAAGTGATCACTACAAACATTCTGGCATTTATGCAAAGTTTTCTTTCATTCTGTTCAGACCTTTGTCACAGATGTACCTGTTGTCTAAGTAGCTCATTATCCACTTGTATTCTCTTCACCTCTTTATAACTCTCCTGTAGCCTCTGGTTAGTCTGTCTGAGAGTTCTCTAATGTAGTCACAAGCTTTAGACAGGATACCTCATTTACTCGGACAACAAAGATTTCATTTAAAATGAGATATAACCGACTCAGGACATTTGGTTTTCTGCACATTTCGTACCGCTCCCATTTTGCTGTTATCCATATTGCAGTCATGATATCGCTTTACTGCCGCATTGAATAAAAGTGTCTGCTAAATATAGAATGTAATGTCAATGTATTCTTTTTACAATGTAAGTCAATGGGGCTCATGAATGGTTTGGTTTCAAACATTCCTAAAAATATCTTCCTTTCATCAGAACAAAGAAATTCATTTTACTTTGACTTTGCCAAGGATTGCTAAAAGGTTTGTGTTTTAACATTTAATTTAGTTTTAACATCCTCCTCATCTCAATGACAGCTGTATGAGCATTTTATCGGAAACTCCACCTTATAAAGTTGTCTTTTAGGAAAATGAAACTTAATAATTGGGCCACACCCACCAGTCACCTGCCAAGTCTCTCTTGACCGCATTTCTATCTCTTTTATCTTAAAGACTAACTCTCTCTTTTTCTCTCAACAGGTATTGTTTTGGAATAGTGAAAACTTAGTGGTATAAGCATCTTTTGTGTTATTGCCTCCCTATGACATATCGCTTTACTGCCGCATTGAATAAAAGTGTCTGCTAAATGTAAAATGTAATGTCAATGTATTCTTTTTTTACTATGTAAGTCAATGGGGCTTATGAATGGTTTGGTTTCAAACATTCCTCAAAATATCTTCCTTTATGTTCATTCAGAACAAAGTAATTAATATAAGTTTGTAACAAGACGAAAGTGGGAAAATTATGACAGAATTTCCATTTACGGGTGAACTATCCCTTTTATAAAAGCCCGTTTTTTAAGTTTTGCACTGTGTATACAGCAGAGATACAGAAGCCAATATAAATATTAACATGTGTAAAATAAGTCCATTCAGTTTACAGTCCTTCTGATGCTTTGCATTAGCTCGACATGAGTCTCTTAGCCAGCTCTTACATGTCCAAACATCTGCACTTTTTGTCATTCTTTTATTTGTCTTGTGTTTAAGTACATACATTAGCAGTCCTTAAGTATAAACAAATCAAATCTATTAGCTCACCCACCTATACTCTCTCAATCTCTTGATCAATCCGCAATGTAATGTTTAAACAAATTCATACTTAGTGAACTCTTATTAACAACGACTAATTTAACCACAGTATACATTTGGAAACAGTTAAAGAGGAACCATACTTAAGATTTGATGGTTTAAAGATAAAAAATAATTATGACGTAGAACAGCATTTCTCCGAAATAAATAAAGAATTATTTAAACACAGACAATATGTAAAGTTTTTTTTAAAAATTGAAGAATTTAGGTTTATCAAGATTAGATCATTTATTCAAGAATAGGTCATGACTAGAGGAATCAATTATTATTTAAATTTGCTTTACTAATTGATAGCATTAGTAGGACATTACAATACCTTAGTATTTATTGAGAAAAGTCCTAAATGTAGGTAACTGACAATGGTTACTATGTGGCTGATAAAAAAATCTATATTATGAAAAAGAAGTCAAAGGTTTAATATATACATTATTAATATATTATACTATATAAATATAATATATTATTAATAAATAATATACATTATTTGTATATTATTTGTATTTCTACAAATATTGATAAATAAGAATACAAATAGTTTTGCACTGTGATGCAATATTTGCTCTTATTATGTGACGTAAACGTAAACATGTGTTTCCTTACTAAAGCCATATGCAGTAAAGATAAAGGCACATTTATAAGACGCAACTTTTATAAATAACATTAACGTGAGTAGCTTAACATGAAAGGCAAACAGTTTTGTCGACTTTACAAAAAATTATTTGTCCATTCCCTCAGACAGTTGTAACAATCCCTTTGATGCTTTGCATTTGCTCCACATGAGTCTCTGAGCCAGCTCTTAAACTTCCACTCATCCAACCCCAAGACCAGAAAACGACCTAGGACGTCCCTTGCTGTTCTTATTCCAATCTTTTCAAGTCGTCCACCCAATACAGGACCAATTCCAGGAAGTGTGTAAACAGATTTGTCCCCCATTGGCTCAGAACAGAATAATCTGTGCTTTTGGGATGTCGTCATTGCTGCTAATTGTGAATTGACAGTGAGCAATAAATGAGATCTGCAGACCTGAGAAAGTCTGGAGACAGAAATACATATACAGTAGGACATATATAATAATCCTGATATTAACTGTAATTACCGATTTAATGTTAATACTGCAAACATTACCGTAAATGCCTGAATGATAAACTAGCGTCTTATTTAAGTAACGCTTAAACGGTGACAAATTTACACCTGTTTTTACAAAGTTTTGCTTTGAGAACCACGATGGGTTACAAAACCGTTTCTCTGTTGTCCTACAATTGTAGTTTAGTGTGATATATTGACCAAAAAAATGACAAAACACATAATAAACAAAATTAAAGGCAATTTCCAATAGATTTTATTCAATTCGTAATATTGTTGTGAATAATGAATTCCGTTGTCCACGACAATCTTGTACATAAAATCTGATATTGTGACAATCCTATCATATATCTTATCTTTAAAAATTGTCAAAATGTAAAATTGTTCTTACCAAAGACGAAATACACCTCCACAGAAGTATTTCCGGACTGTAATGCTTTTCTATTCAAATTTGCTGCTTGATGTAAGAGATCATGTCCATATATAGACTTCCTTATGAAGTTGTCAAGTAGTAGGCTACTCGTAACACGCAAACACCCAAAACAAACAAAACATTCACGCAATGTTGATCTCCTGCGTAAACTTTTTCTAAACCAAATACAGACTGATCTTCCAGAAGACATATAATTATGAAAATAAAGATTTATAATTATTTCATATTTTTTTATTTAAACAGCAACAGTCATCAAGTATAAACAAATCAAATGTATAGCTTATAGAGTTCAATCTATGGGTAAGAATGCCATGCTGCGAGTTTCTGAATTGAATAATCAGACATCATTAAAACCTCATAATTTCTATCTCATCATATACAATCATTTGAATTAAACAGCAAGAGTGCATTAGAGTCTAATGATTAGACTATACTATCACTTTATAAATCAACAGTCATTTTAATCCAGCATTAGTACTGTAAGACAACACATCTGAGCAAATAACTGTCATTTTACTTTGTATTACTGTGTAATCTATGAAACTCATATTAGAATTTTTGGTTTGCAAACCACGCAAATTATTTTAGGTCTAATCCGCTGATTTTGAACTGGTAAGAGCTACTATTGACAAGAAAGTATACCTGTGGTTTGTTTTCCTTATGCATAGCCATCATCAGATAATTTACTCACTTACAATTTTGTGATATTTGTCCATTTCTTAACAGCTCTTCAGTTTTATTTTTCAAAACATAGTTGATAACTGCTTGGAAATGAAGATAAACGATGAAAAAAAAACTTCCATGCATCTTCCATTCTATTTTTCACAACTTAAATTGGGAAATAGGACTTTTCAGATACATTTGTGGAGAATTCATTAATTGAGTTAAGAACAACGGGTTGAAATACATGATATATACACATTACGTCTAGTATGTGAAGCCAAAAGGGCAAAAAGTGCAGGGTTAGAAGGTTAAGGGGATTCCAGAGCCTTTTTTATTGTCCTGCATCTCAAACCCTGAGCTACTTGTTTTGCCTTCACTTAATCACAGTGCATTAAAATCTGTATACTCTGAAAACGGTAGACAATGTCGCTCAAACATAGTTTAAGTTTAGTCATCAAATTTACCAATCTCTATTATAAACAAAAATGTTCATTTACAGTCTACGCCTACTGTAAAGTAATTAGTCCTGATGTGCCATTATGTAATGTCTGATTAATCATCCATCCTCAAGTCTGATATAGGACAAAACTGCAGAATAAAATACAAAAAACCCTCAGTCAATGTAGGTCGCATGACAACTTTGTTGAGGTTGACGTTTTTAGCTTTAAGCCAAATGCAATGGTTTTGTATACCTGCTGTGTAATTACTCTCGAAGGCTAATAAATACAATACCAAACAAACCCTTCAAAAAAGACCTTCTGTCATAAAAGTGTATTAAACAAAACAAAAAACGTTGACCATTAGGCATGAGCAGGCATATAACTGGTTCCAATATTCAAAATAGGACAAAGATCTGTTGAAAGCCGGATGCAGGAGGGTAATTCCATACTGAGTGAGTCCAGGGTCCCGGGTTCTCGTAGGAGTGAAAGAGAAACCAAAGTGTGCTTTTACAGCAGGTACATTTTCACTACTGTCAAAGTCTTTTGTCTGTGTAACATACGCATTCATATCCTACTGAACAGCTAAATATCTGAAGTCTGTGATGAGACGTGAGCAAGTGAGTTCTTGGGGGTTATAAATCCGCTTTGCTGTCGAGTCTCTAGCTGGTTAATGTTTTTGTCACTGTGATGTAGTTTCGCTGATTTCCAGGCCGTGCTGTTGTAATTGAGCTCTAAGCAGTGCATTGTCGTTCTTCAGGTCTTCAATCTACAGAGGAAAATATATTACATTACATACTTATAGTACAGGAATATACTGTTCTATTACACATGCATAGACTAGTTAGTCAGTTTCACTACTGATTATAATAAGTTCCCATTTCATTTTAATCATATAAAGCAGTGGTCTTCAACATGGTGCCCGAGTCTGTGAGTTGCCTGTCAAAGCATATTCTATTAAAGGCGGGGTGCATGATTTCTGAATCTTCTTTTGATAGACCCACCCCACACATACGCAACTCAGGCAACGATTTTGCTTCGCAGACACGCCCCTTACTGCTGATTGGCTACAAGTGTGTTTTTTAGTAGTCGGCACAATTCTCTTTTCCAAAGTGTTTTTTTTTTAAATCACACACCCCGCCTTTAATAGCTTACATTTTAATATTTATTTATTACAGATTTTTATATTAGCTTGACTTAATTTTATGTTTATTAACATTTTAAAAAATAATAAAACATATCAACAAGTAAAATAAAATAAAATAACAAGTAAAACAAAAACGTTTTGAGTAGACTACATCAAAAAAGTAGCCCTCCAGATTTGTTTTATCCATTGTGGTAGCATTTGCTCACAAAAAGGTTGGAGACCCCTGATATTAAAAATATATGGAATGGTATAAAAGTCTTAAGAGTAGTTTTATAAAATCTCTAATTTGTGACATGTAAACAGCAGTGTAAAAAGGTAACATATCCTTATTTTGTTTAAAATCCCACAAGATGCTTGCAAATGCACAAAATATTCAAATCATGCTGAAATAACACAGATTATTACATACAACAGAGTTCCCACACCTTAGTTAACTTCAAATTCAAGGACCTTTCAAGGACTTTCCAGGTCCAATACCCTAAAATTCAAGGACTAAATGTGGGGACACATTTCAAGTGAGAGCAAGGTTACATCGTGTTACCTATAAAGATACCTTGTTAGGCTTCAGTCACACCAAAAGCGCTTTAAACGCTTGCAAACGCAAGGCGCGACGCACTGCCTTTTTTTAAAAAAGAGCAGTGCGACGCGGCTTTTCATATTGCTAAGCAACCACCGAGTCAGCTGTCTTGTCAATCAAATATTGAAGCGTGAGCGCTCTTTTGCTGTTAACTGTCATATCAGCAGAAACTTTAAAAAGAGGACGCTTGCTCTGACCTTGTTTAAGGATGAGAGGTGCACAAACACACAGGAGAGAGTGAGCGAGTGGAGTCCGGTTCTTCAAAGCAACTGTAAACTTCCCTCACCACAACGTAAGGCCCGCCTCTCCCCTCATTCGATTGGACAATGGAAAGACACGAATGACGTCGGGCGCTTCTCCGCTCTCAGCGCTCCTTCAAAAACGCGTGCGCGGCAGGCGGCAAAAAACCGCAAGGCGCTCGGCGCGCATAAACATCGCGCAAACGCGCCCTGCCCATAGAATATCATTCAAAAAAGGCACCTGCAACTGCCATAAACGCTATTGGTGTGACTGGCCCCTTACAGTTCCCTTTCGAGGGAACTCGCGCTGCATCACTGCAGTGACACTTTGGGTAAGTGCATCTGAATGTGTATATCAAATTGAACCAATGATGAGGCTTAACGTCAAAGACAGGGTGACGCGGGAGCCAGGAAGTATATTGCTATCTGATATATCGCCAAAAACACTGTTACAGGGACGCAGGAAGTATGGCAAGGGAGACGCAGCGCCTTGTTCCCTTTTTAGGGAACAACAGTTGCATACGTAACCCAACACGTTTTCATGTGTCAAACACAACTACGCAAAAAAGCATTTTGGTATGAATCAACATTCACATACAGAAGATATAAGCATTTAAGCGAACAGTTTAGCATGTGTGTTTAAAAAGTCTAGAATTTTTATGATATTATCCTACACTACACAGGGAATAATATGGATTTTTTTCCCAGAAAACTTCTTGCATAAAATAGATTCAAGCACTTTCAATAACCTGTATCTATGTATGCATATTTTCAAAAACTTCACAGGTCATTGAATCCCCCCCAGATTCACAAACTTTCAAAAATTTCAAGGACCCGTGGGAACCCTATTACAAACATTCTGGCATTTATGCAAAGTTTTCTTTCAATCTGTTTAGACCTTAGTGTCATAAATTTGAAACATCACAGATTTACCTGTTGTCTAAGTAACTCATTATCCACTTGTATTCTCTCCACCTCTTTATAACTCTCCTGTAGCCTCTGGTTAGTCTGTCTGAGTTCTCTAATGTAGTCACAAGCTTTAGACAGGATACCTCCTTTACTCTAGTGAGGAGGACAAAGATTTAATTCAAAATGAGAAGACATAAGTGACTCAGGACATTTAACTGGTTTTCTGCACATTTCGTACCGCTCCCGTTTTGGTATTATCCATATTGCAGTCAGGGATGATTTTAGATAGCGTAACAATCCAGTTGTTGATTTTGTCTCTTCTCCTCCTTTCCACTGCAGAAACACACACAACAATTTTGTAACGTTATGAACTGATGTAACATATTTCATTCAATAGACTGGATTATAAATAAAACCGTTCACAAACCCCATTCACTTCCATAGTAGGAAAAAAGAATACTATGGAAGTAAATAGGGTTCACGAACGTTTTGGTTACAAACCTCTCAAAATATCTTCCTTTGTGTTCATCAAAACAAAGAAATTTATACAGTCTTGTAACAACATGAGAGTGAGTAACTGATGACAAAATTTTCATTTTTTATTCAATTTATTATTTGGTCATGATGATGTTCACATTGGGCTCAGTTTCAGAATTTAAAAGTCCCATTCTTTCTGATCCCATTTTTTAAACCCTAGTCAGTGTATAATAGCATAAGTAATACCTGCAAAATGATAAAGCTTAAAGTTCACTGCCAGGTGATGTATTTTCTTTAACAGAATTCGCCTTTCAAAGCCTACAGCGGACGGTCGGTTTGGACTACAGCCCACTACTTCCTGCTTTAATGATGTCAGTAGAACAGTTTTTGACTAAACTCCGCCCACAGGAATACGTCAGTCACCAGCTACGCTAACGGCAAGCTAAGATGCTATCAAATCACAACACACTAATCAAGCTACACAACCAGAACTCGTTACGTATTTCTGAAGGAGGAACTTCATAGAACAAGGAAGACATCAGTCTATTTTGACGACAGTGGTATACAGATAAGTAAATTGGGTGAAAAATACTACATTTTTACATGTGAAACATGAACACGTTATATTGCACACTGTAAACACAATCAAAGCTTCAAAAACACAGAAAGAACGAGACCTTTAAGACTACACTACAATACATTCATACAATACAAAGCCTGGTTGTAGCTGCGAGTATTGCATTAGTTTACCTTCATTATGCTGTGCTCTCCTTCGCTCATCACGAGGTGCTCTGGGTCCATCAATCTTCCTGTGTAAAGAAAGAGGAAACAGAAAGTGCGACTGGTGTGGTGAGCTTGATTTATCACACTGTTAAACTACCTTATCAACACACTTAATTTTAACACCCCCAGTTCAAAAACTGATATAACATTAATCCATACCATATGATTTGCTTAAAATTTAAGGTGTTATTTGCATAAACATTTAATATGCATAAGAAGCAAATGTACCCTTTATTTGCCCCACATCAATTTTGAGAGACAAAAATGTTGACATCCAGGAGGAAATCCAAACGCCATCAAACACATCTACACTTAAACAGATTAAAACTGCTCTCTAGTGATGAATGGGCTAGTGCAGTTATAACTAGAAGAACAGAACAGACTGGCAGCTGAAGGGGGGGTTAGTAAAAAGTCTTCCTCACCAGTCTGAGCTGTTGTGATGAAGAGTCTCACGATCACCGAGGTCTCTGGGGATGGCAGGCAAGTGGGACAAATATGTTTTTTTCTGACTTTAATTTTGTGAAACTTCAAATTTAAATTGATTGGGACATTTGAATTCATTTCAATTGACATTCATAATAAAATTTTTATGACATTTTCACTTTGCCCTGTTTTCCAGGATGTTAGGATTTGACTTAAAACTCAATTCACGTTAGCGTTTCCCATTGTATTTTTTTAGCAGCAGGGTTTAACAACAACTCCCCCAAAACATAACAATTTGTTAAATAAAATATGAGTATCTATAAATAATAGCATGTTACCACAAAACATTGCTACGGCTAAGTCTGTGTGTCTTTAGCACACTGTAATGTTTGCTTTGTAACTCAACAAAGTTATTTTTTGACACTTAGCATTTCCCATTAAAAATAAATAATCAAGCTCACAGTCGATCTCAGCTTTTGTGAACCAGCAAAGGGGACCTAAATCATTGTGTATATAACACCGGGTGCAAAGGGCAGACCCGTGGACAGTACTTACGTGGAGTAAGTGTGCGTACGAGGGGCGATTGTCCGCTGTGTACCAGTCTGTAACACATCTGGTGGACTCATCATCACATAAAACTGACCTAATGAAAACCGAAAAAGTGTTTATTAGTCATAAGCTATAAAAAACTAATTAATTTACAGTGCAAGAAAAATGCAATAAAAAAGCACATGTGCACAAGTAAGATTTGTCTTTTGGGGGGGTCAGCATACTACTTACAGCTAATGGCAAATGTTTTAAAAAATTTTTTAAACTGACCTCCAGCCTGTGTAAGAGTTGGATCAGACGTGGCCTGCACTGACACAGCTGTACCATCGCTGACAGTCGCTGCAGGAAAGTAGGCAAAGCGCGTTTCTCCACCCACCGTCTCCCCTGCTGGACTCCCTCCATTGAAGGGGTTCTGGATAACGGCCTAAACACCGCAAACAAACTTTATTTTAAGCAAAATGACAATGGACCTGGCTATACAGAAGATGCAAAAAGTCAATCCCAATGAAGCCACGAATATCAACATGTTCAATAAAAGGTCTCTTCATTCTTATCTGTTTAACCCATATAAATACCTGCGCTACTGCCTGCTGTGCTCCTGCAAAAGCAGCCGTGGACACCACACTGACTGCAGCTCCTCCATCTCCTGCCGCTTCCAAATGGTCTTCTGTGACCTGGACCACGCGATACGTCACCTGCAAAACCCAAGAGCAGGGATAAACACAAATGTCACATTTGAACAACGTGTGTTAAGTATTTGTCCCTGCTAGTTAGATTTTTTTGTGTGTTCTTTAACATGTGGCATCTTTTGATGTGGATTTAAGTTACATAAACATTGCCTTGCAGATGTAGCTTTAAATCACTGCTGAACATATGGCTCTCGTGAGAGCCATCAAAGGGGCACTGAACCCCAGGTCGTGTTTTATGACAGTCACCCCAGTTTGAACCCTGGGTAGCTTGCACACCCCCTATGAAGGAAGGTTAAAGGTCACACTGACCTGTCCACCATTGCTCTCTGTGCGAAACTGGTATTGAACATTATGGTCTCCAAACGCTGCTGCTTGCTGGACGCTCGCTATGGTAACCGCCGCCTGCTCCTCGGCCCCCACCCCCTCTGCTGAGAAATGCACCAGAAACTGTGTTAGATTGTCTGATGCGTTTTTTTT
The DNA here is from genome assembly GCA_025389145.1 of Misgurnus mizolepis. Lineage (NCBI taxonomy): Eukaryota > Metazoa > Chordata > Actinopteri > Cypriniformes > Cobitidae > Misgurnus > Misgurnus mizolepis. Next base: position 13,925,989 of record JAIFKI010000011.1, on the reverse strand, counting down.
CTCTATTACAAATTCACTGGAATAGCCTACATGTTTATCATACCAATCACACAATAGATAAGGCTGGATATATTTCACATAAATTACCTTCCTGTAGTTGAACACCCTCCTCAGTTTCCTGTTTCTCGTGACTGCAAAGAGAGTTTCAGGTCATATTATAAAATAACTTCTTAGGTTTCTTCAAGAGAAAGTTAATGGTGAAGATATAATCATGGGGTTTTAGTAAATTTCGCCAGGCCTAAAGCAAACGATGACAAAAAGGCAAAGATATGAAAGATAAATAGAAACAAAAAAAAGAAAACTTATGTCATGTTTTATAGGTGTACGTATTATAGACATAAATATTTCTGCTCTGTGAACTTCAACCATGGTGAACGCCCCGCCCCCTCCCTTTACAAACTGACCACTTTCGCTTGACAAACCTAAAAAAAAATCAGCTACATTTTTTTAAATAAATAAATAAATAAAATAACATCATTTTCGTAAAAATGCAGAAGAATAAACAGAGACTGCAAAAATAAAAGCTTTTAAAATAAGATAACGACTAAAGATCGGTTGCAGGTTGATATAATGCATTAAACTGCTAAAGAGATTTTCGACACCACTAAACGCGATTATTAAGGTTAAAATATCCCGTAAAGTGCATCTTGTATCCCCAAAAGAAAAGAAAAATAATAATTCTCCTTGCAAAACAAACTAGTATACCGGCTTACAGAGCAGAGTTTTGAAAATAACCAAACCTAGATAAAAATCACCAAATTAGCAATCGTGCTAATACTGATATAAATATGTTCACCGTGGGTATTTAAACAGTACTGTATGTTGTTTTGTCGTTGCGCCGATCACGTCTTACGCTTGTCTTTCTATATAAATGGCATGCACAAAACTTAACAATAGTCAGAAAAACAAACTTAAAAGATGATCGGTAACTGCCAAGGTTTAAAAACAGAAAAGAAAATGGTCGACTGGGGCCTGTCTAGTGGCCTCGCATAAAGGACGCGCTCATACCTCGTCGAGGTGTCCAAGCTCTGTTCGAGCATATCCATGAAGGCGAGCGGATTTAAAATCGCAATATTCAGCGACACTTGAAATACGGGAGATGGAAGCGCTGATCACGGGGACAAACACACGGGTCATGTGAGAAAGACAGTCCAGGACACGTGAGGTGCAGGCTGGGCGAGGAGTTAAAATGGAGACCGCGGTGGAGGAAGACGGAAGGTGTTCCTGTTGTCGTTGCGCTCATTCGGTTGCATAGGTTTGCGCATTGCGCGCGGCTTTGTTGCGTATGCTACACCCTCCCGCCCTTCGACGAAGGCGAGATTACGACCTGTTGATCCTCGAAGTCGGTTTTCAATCGTTATGCTTGTGTTTCCGTACTTAATGACAGATGGTTTTACGGTAAAGCGTGTTTTTGAGTCGCGCTGTACGGCTTTCGCAGAAACATTAATGTATCCATCCGCAAGCTTTATAGCTGCCCTATTTTTGAACTGCCGTTAATAAGACGCGGAACGGAGTGTTTTATAAGAAACAAAATGCGTTTTATGATTAAATAAATGAACATTTTTGGGTGGACACGTGACAGAACGTGACTATGATTGTGCACGTATTTATAACAACTCGCCGTGTTTTTACAAAAACGACAGAAAACAGAAGCGATAGTTTTAGCATGTTGGTTTGTTACTAAGTTATATATTTCCGATCGTGAAGTCTTAGTCTCAGACTAATAAAGTACTCGTTGTTCATAAAGCGACAACCTCGTGAGTTTCAAGTTTTAAAATAAACGGTCCTTTAATAGTCGCATTTAATCATGAAGTGATCTTACCTTGCGTTTTCGTAAGGATTCACAACCTGTCCGTTTGCAATCTCAGAATACAGTGCAAGTACAAAATATACAGCTTTTCCTTGGACACAAGGAAACAAGAAATCAGGAATATGACGAGTGTTGAATTTCTCAGGTGACCCCCGAGATCCAATCCGGGATTTTGGTCAAACCACATGACACGAATGAAGAGCGCTGGAGGGGAACCGGACATTTATTAAACCCTAGCATGGCGAAGTGGACAAAACTGATGTGTCTAAATCGCTTTCTTGGTATAAATGTGAAATATCTACATAAAGAAATATTCCCCGTGTTTCCTATGATCTTCTGTTGTTGTTGACACGATGCTAAATGGCAAAATGAACATTTGGAAGGCACAGCAACATGTGCAATGTACAAAAGCGACATCAATGGTTTAAAATAAATAAGAGTTTTTAAATACTTTTAGGGAGGAGGTTAAAGTGAACTCTAGGTGCCTCTTGGTGTTTTTAAGAGTCAGCAGAAAGGTCTTTATATGACTATTTTATCATCTGCCTGTAAACTGTCTTAGGGACATTATTATGGTTCATTATATAAAGATCTGTAAAGGTAATTTGTATTTACAAGCTTTTCTTAAAAATGTAGCATCCTACAAATGTTTATTTAAAATTCCACTGAAAAGAGGTCAAATATTACCCCTCCATATGATTTAAGATAAAGTCTTCCCTATATGTCAGAAAAAAGTTTTCATAATTAATTTATTTGCATTAACTATACAGAATGTACATCTGCATTCTCTCTTTTATATTGTATTGTACATATTTAAATACATATTTAGAAACCATATGAGTTTCTTCTCATGATTGATCTATCCAAAAATTGGAAAAGTCAATAGGAAACAATGTTGCACTGTACACTAAAGGCTTATTAAACCTGGGTAACCATACCGTGCCCCCATCAAAGCAAGCATGCAACTCAGCATTTTGCATTGACCACTACACCACAGCAATCCTTTGAATGGTGCAACAGTCTATCCCCAGTCAAACAAAAGCAAAACCAGCAGACATCATTCATACACACACATGCAGGGCCCCTTCCCTAACCAGATCAAATGTATGCAGGGACAGAGCAGGTAGCATTTAAAGGATTTTGCTACCATCAACAAAAAAGGGCAACAGAGGTTGTTTTTATTCTTTTGAACCTGAAGTTCTCTATGTGTTTTTCCTGTGTACCTCATAACCGTTCTCCCTCTCAGAGGATAAGGAAAGCAATAAGGTTTTGCCATAGAAGCAAAAAGGTAAGAAATAAACATACTTTGAAATGTTCAGTTGAATCTGAGTAGTTATACTATAAATGCACATGGCTATCACTTTACTCCATGAATCTGTGCACTGTAAATCTTAATACACCCTAATGTAAATTGTTGCTTTTAACTTAATGTGGCAATTTATATAAATGGTTTTGGGAATGATTCACAGAAAATTTCTGTTAGTTCATAGTTACATTATATAACACATTTGCTTTACATAGAGGTATATGTTGACTGAAAAGGTATACAGGCATATAGGCTATATGTTTTTTTTTTTTTTAAGAAAGTTATGCAAAAAATAATAAGAATAAACAAAATTAATATGCACAGTACAGTAAATAGAGTTTTTAAAATGAATGAAATAATAAATATTCCAAGTAAAGAGTACATATCCTCTCCCAGTCAAGAGTGCATTTAAGTACATAACTGAAAAATATTTCAAAATGTTTGTGTATGAAATAGACATTGATATCTAAAACCAAATTTATTATGCTTGGACTGAAAAGCATGAATATTTCTTCATATGTTTATTTATTGTCATTGTGAGATGACTGTCATGGCTCCTATTTATTTGATTTCTCCTTTGCACATGGTTGCAGTGTGTGTCAGGATGTACAGTTTTATGAGCGGAGGCCTTTTTTGTGCATTATTGGGGAGCATCCTAATAGTGGTCTCCACGGCGACAGACTATTGGATGCAGTATCGTCTCTCAGGCAGCTATGCTCATCAGGGCCTGTGGAGGTACTGCATGGCTAATAAGTGCTATATGCAAACTGCAAGTATAGGTAAGTGGTAATATATTTATGTATGTCAAATAAAATTGACAAAAAAATAAATCTATTAACTTTTTGCTTCATATACCCTACATGGCTGAAAGTATGTGGACAAAACTTTTAATTAATTGGCTTAATTAAACAAAACTATAGCTTAAGACATCCGAGAATTGTATTAGACATTTTAAAGGCAACAATTTGGGATGGACCCTTCTTTCTTCCAGCATAACATTGCTCATTAACTTTTAGGGTGGTCACTTCCTTTTAGCCTTAGTGCATCTAAATTTGTGAATAAATTAAACCTTTAAAATGAAAGTGTCCCTTAAAGGCAGCAGTTTCGCCTGTAGATGGCACCTGATGATTTATTTTCAATAATTGGGCGCCTCACACTGGTTTGTGTTGTCTGAGCATTGCACAGTCATGTTCTGTACAGGTGCCTTAAAGTCGTTTCCCTGGTCTCATAAGATGACATCTGAGATTACAGGAGCTGTGCTTTGGTTCATTCAAGGTGATTTAAAGGAAGTTTTTCAAAAAAAAAAAAAAAAATTTAAATAAGAAATCCAAAAATCAGTGAAACTATTTTTAAGCAAAAGGGATTGAGAATCTCTCTTTAGGTGTTTCAGTAATAATTTTCGATTTTTATCTCCAGCATACTGGAATGCCACACGGGCATTCATGATCCTGTCAGGAATAGCATGCTTTGCTGGCATCATTGTGGGCATTTGGTCATTCTCAAATTTTTCCTCCTTTGAGAGGTTCAGCCGTCCCTTTGCTGCAGGCATCATGTTTTTCATCTCCAGTAAGTCACGCACATGAGAAAAAGTTTTCCTGTCACGATGGGGCTCTTCTTTGACTTAAACTAAGCCTTTCCTATATCTTTTCTTATACAATTTTGTACATTTCTTTTCTTTAGCTTTGTTTGTGCTGCTGGCTATGGCAATCTACACTGGCGTAACCTTAAGCTTCCTGGGCAAGCGTTTTGGAGACTGGCGTTTCTCCTGGTCCTATATAGTGGGCTGGGTGGGCATGCTAATGACATTTTTTGCAGGTGGGAGAATATAATCTTATAATTTACTATTTAAGGCATTAGAATAGCCAATAAAACTGTTTATGAAGACTTTGTGGTAAAGGAGACAGTTATAGTCTTGCAAAATTGTCATGTTTTGGTCACAAATGTGGGTGCGTTTGAAAGCAATTTAAGCTCTTGAGATAAATGTAAGTAAATAAAAAGTTTTTTAAATTTAAATGTATTTTACATTTTTAGATTGAATTAAATTACAGTTTACATGTTTAATGATAGACACATTGTCTGTTTTAGGGATATTCTACATGTGTGCTCACAGAATGCATGAATCAAGAGGAGGGACTGAAAATCGCTAAGGGAAGAAACGCAGGACTGCATCTAAAACCATCAGGACTTGTTACATGTTAAAAGTATAAGATAAGATGCAGTACATATGTTTACAAAATATGTAAACAATTACAAAATACTAACACAACACACACATACCAGCCTGATCTCAAAGGAAATTGTATGTAGTTTATGAGGTGGCTATTTAATATGAATTAGTACAAAGTGAACTGTACAAAAAAACATATTATTAAAAAGAAGCCCCACCCCCATGTCTGCTCCTAAACGTCACTTGGGGGAAAGGCATATGGTACTTTTTCAAAATCAAAAGTTATCTGTTAAAGGAATTTAGCTTATTCAACATATCCCCAAGAGTTAAGTCCATACATACCTTTCTCATCTCCGTGCGTGCCTTAACTCTGTCTGACGCACCCACCACTAGCCTAGCTTAGCACAAAGACTGGAAGTGAATGGCTCCAGCTAGCATACTGCTCCCAATTAGTGACGAAATAATGCGAACATTTTCCTATGTATGTGTTTGGACAGAGTTGTGCAAATCACTCCGCCCAAGTAGCAGTGCTTTGCCTTCTGAGAATATAGTTCCCAGTATGTATACTGTTAAAAGATAGCTGTGTCTCATATGACCTTGTTATTTGTACACAGTGTGACTATGCAAATCACAACACATAAATAGGAAAATGTTCACATTATTTTGTCACTCATTGGGAGCAGTATGCTAGCTGGAGCCATTCACTTCCAGTCTTTGTGCAAAGCTAAGCTAGCGGGGGCTGCGTCAGACAGAGTTACAGCACGCACGGAGATGAGAAAGGTATGTATGGACTTACCTAACTCTGGGGGATACGGTGAATAAGCTAAATTCCCCAAATGTGGGCGTGTTCCTTTACCAGATAACTTTTGATTTTGAAAAAGTACTATATGCCTTTCCCCCAGTGACGTTTAGGTGCAGACATGGAGGTCCAAAGGTATCTATGGACTTATCTAACTCTGGGGTATACGGTGAATAAGCTAAATTCCCAAAATGTGGGCATGTTCCTTTAACATTATAGTAAATTAAATTAATATGATTTAAATGTATTAAAATTAATCATGCTGAAAAGCTATTGATCAATTTCCAATTGAATTTTCAGGGGGGTTTTTTCAATTAAATTTGACATCAGACCAATTGTTTAGACTTTTTTAATCTCTAAGAATAATGCGTTATATATTTACCATCTTTTATGTCCACATTGCTGCAAGGCAGAGCTTTTGCATATGTATTAGTAGTTGTAACGATACACCATTCGTCAAACTTTTATGACCCCCTCCCCCACCCCGTTGACAGGTCGTGTTTTATGACCCTTTGACAGGGGGGCGGGCCCATCAATCAAAATCTGTACAAGTTGTCAACTTTAGACAGAAAGTATTTAATGGTTTTATTGCCGGTCATTTAGAGTGATTGTTTTTCCTGAGTGTGTTTTATGTCACGCGTATGCTGTTATGTTTAATGACGGCTCGTGTTTCGACATTTGCTGTTTATTGACATTTGATGTCAGATCTCAACCATCCTCCCTCCTGTGCTCGCCCCGTGCGCTTCTCAATACTGACTGTCACACCGCGGGTGTGTTGTTGAATCTAAAGTTTTGCAACAGCATAAGTTTATTTAAAGGCAATCACTAATCATATATATATATATATATTAGATGTACCAGGCTACGCTTAAAGCCGATGTTTTCTATCGAGCTATAGTTTCTGATCAGACACAAAGTCTGAACTAAATAAAATTTTAAACGGTTCACGAAGTCCGGGAATCTTTTCATGACCTGGTCTACAGTTTCACGCGTATTAAAGATCCGGCGGTGTCTGACAAAGCGTCGGGTGATTGTTCATATCTGTCATTTAAAATAAAGTTAATAAATGTAATTCTGTCCACTATGGCAAAATAGGAATTTATTTTAGATTTAGGGGAATCTTTAACCATGTCTCTGATTAAAACTTTTGATTGTAACATCACAAGTTATTTAATTAAATATTCTGTATAGGGGTATAGTTTAAGCAATGACCTGAGCCATTACCTTCGGAGCCGTCAATACTACATTCTTTAGACGATAGTCTAAACTAAATAAATTTTTAAACGGTTCAGGAATTCCGTGAATCTTTTCATAACCTGCACTATAGTTTCACGCGTATTAAAGATCCGGCGGTGCCTGACAAAGCGCCGGGTGAGTGTTCATAGCTGCCATTTTAAAATAATGTTAATAAATGTAATTCTGTCCACTATGGCAAAATAGGATTTTATTTTAGATTTAGTGGAATCTTTAACCAAGTCTCTGATTAAGACATGTGTATACGTGCACAGATGGTGACAGAGAAACTTATATATGACGTTAATAATCTTTTAAATGTTTTTAAGACGTATTCACCCCATTTTGGGGTTTTATTTTTAATTAAAGGCTTCTTAAAACATGTGTGAATATGTGTATATTATACAAAGAGTCTTATATTGTCTGCTCTGACAAAAATAAAGTATTTTTTAGGTTTAGGGGAATTGACAGCGTGTGTCTTATAAATACAACTTGATAATACGTTTGTTTTGTAAAGAGACTTCTTTAAAGTCACGCAAGAATAAAATATTTTAGTTGTAACTGGTTAAACTTAAAGCCGATATTTTCTTTCGAACTAGTCTATTTTCTGTTCAGACACAAAGTTTTCTGATGCTGATATTATGTCAGTGTGTGTTTGTGTGGGGGTCGTGTGATGTAATCTTTGAAAGTTTATGACCGAACCTTTATTGGGGAGCGACAAGAGATCTCCCGGAATCAGTTTGGATGGAGCAGAGCTGTTATACTCAAGTCTATTGGTATGTATGTGTTTCGCTGTGTTCGTTCCAGTATTTTGTATGATTTATTTAAAAACTAAAAATTCGATCTCTGGTATTGCAGCGAAATTGTCTAAACTGGTATTAACTATTCCTGGTAAATCGCGGAGAAGAGTGGCCTGAACAAAAAAGTCAGACCGAGACTAGAACCTCCCGCAGCGTAACACGGAAATCTTGGAACAAAAGAGACGCCGACTGGCTCGTGTTGTCCGGTGTGTTTTTATTTAATCCTGTTACAATAGATTTAAACAAACTGGTTTGGTTTAATATTTTCTAATAACATGTGTTATCTGTTTTAAAGGTTTGGATATCAGAGGCAAAGCGAACGTTGTGTGTACTATTGCAAAATATATAGCGGATCTCCACGGTACGTTTATCTTGCATAAGAAAATTGTTTTATTTAGATATTTGTCCTAATAACTTGTTTTTATCTGTTTACAGGTTAGGATACAGACCACAAAGCTTTGGACGTATCTTTAAAAAAGATTAAAATCAGAGACTTTTTGGATTTGTCTGGGGACATTTTAAACATTTTGTGGCAAATTGGATTTAAAACATTTCGGATACTGGATACCTAGTTTGATTTGTCCACAGAGCTTGTTTAAGACGTTTTCACCGCATTTTAGGGTTTATTTTTAATTAAAGGCTTCTTAAAACATGTGTGAAAATGTGTATATTATACAATGAGTCTTATATTGTCTGCTCTGACATAAATAAATTTTTATATTAGATTTTAGATCAATTGACTGTGTGTGTTTTATGTCAAGCGTATGATGTTATGTTTAATGACGGCTCGTGTGACAGCTTGTGTTTAGGCATTTGATGTCAGATATCACCCTTCCTCCATCCTTTCGCACAAGACCTGCATTCTTTCACAGGGGTGCGTGTTGTAAAGCGATTAAAGATTTCTAAAACTCAATGTTGGTAAAACAATCCCCCATTACGGTGTCAAAAAAGTAAAATGTTTATTTTAGATTTAGACAAATCATGAACAATGCTACGATTAAAACATTTGTTTGTAACATCACAAGTTATTTAATGAAATATTCCGTATACGTGTATAGTTTAAGCAATGATCTGAGCCATAACCTTCGGAGCCGGCAATACTATAATCTTTAGACGAAAGTCTAAACTAAATAAAATTTTAAACGATTCATGAGTTCCGTGAATCTTTTTCATGACCTGCTCTATAGATTCACACGTATTAAAGATCCGACGCTGCCTGACAAAGCGCCGGGGGTGAGTGTTCATATATGCCGTTTTAAAATAACCTTAATAAATGTAATTCTGTCCACTATGACAAAATAGGATTTTATTTTAGATTTAGGGGAGTCTTTAACCAAGTCTCTGACTAAGACATGTGTATACGTGCACAGATGGTGACAGAGAAACTTATATATGACGTTAATAAACTTTTAAATGTTTTTAAGACGTATTCACCCCATTTTGGGGTTTTATTTTTAATTAAAGGCTTCTTAAAACATGTGTTAATATGTGTATATTATACAAAGAGTCTTATAGTGTATGCTCTGACAAAAATAAATTATTATTTTAGATTTTAGGACAAATGACTGCGTCTATCTTATAAATACAACTTGATATATACGTTTGTTTTGTCAATAGACTTCTTTAAAGTCACGCAAGAATAAAATATTTTAGTTGTAACTGGTTAAACTTAAATGTACTATTATCTATTTAACTATAAGCTATATTTTCTGAGCAGATATTTTTCCGTTTCTGATGCTGGTCTTATAACAGTGTGTGGGAGATGATGGCTGTTCACAGCAGGTGGCGGGTTGTAAACTAGGGTCTTTTTAAAACTGTAGTGGTAAAAAATGTAATAGCACATTGACAAAAATAAAGCATTTGGTTGTAACAAATTATTTAATGAAATATTCAGTATGTGTATAGCGATGAACGGTGTCAAAATCACCGGGGTCCCAACAATACTATAGTCTTTAGACTAAAGGGTATTTATTTTAATATAAATAAAATCTTAATCTTTTCGTGCACAATATTCTGATCATGCCATTAGATTGTGTACCAGCGTTTACAATAGAGAACATACGCGGATGAGTGTTCATATACACCGTTAAGAAACTTTTTTTAAACGATTAAAGACATTTTCAAATCATCTTATGGGGTTTGTTTTAAATTAATGACATCTAGTTAAAACCAACAGGGAATATGTGTTTATTACACAATAAAATGTAATTCTGGCCGCTCTGACAAAATAAGGGTTTAATTTTAGATTTAGTGAATTCTTTAATCAAGGCTCTGATTAAAACACATGAATGCGCGAACCACAGTTTGCCAGAGAACGTACGCTGAGGCGCTCTTATGGCGTTAAGAACCTTTTTATTGTTTAAGACATTTTGACCACATTTCCTGGTTTTGTGTCCGCTGTGGATCCCAACCTCTATGTGTTTATTATACAACAAATGCAATTCTGTCAGCATTTCTAATTTAGAACGCCTTTGATTTAAACATGAGGGTTTTAAAATGAAACGGCCATGTGACTTTTATGACAAAAGCTTTTCGATCTTAATTTTTTGTTTTAACATCCAAAAGTTTTATACACAGTCCATAATTAAACAACTAGGTGTGTATGAGTAAGATTATATCTAATGTCACACGAGCAGCACCAAATCGCGCATGTGTCTGTGTGTGTGTGTGTGCATCCAGGCTGTTTATGTGTGGGCGTGTTTATGAGCCTGTGTCTATGCAAGGTGTGTGTGCGTGTGTGTGTGTGTGTGTGTGTGTGTGTGTGTTTGCATGGGGGTCTATGAGGTCTCTGTTTGTTACTAAAGTTTTGATATTAAGTCTGTGTCCTCATTGACAATAAGTAAGGGTTTTTAGATGTAGGCTTTATTACACAGATACTGATTAAATCATGTTATGCATTATTTGCGATTTAAAGAAACTTAAAAGGTTTAAGACATTTTATCTCACATTGTGGTGTTGTTTTTTAATTAATGTAACCTTAAAACCCTCTGTTAACCATTTAGGGAACAATAAAATGTTAGCAAATATTATTTATCAAAGTTGACGATGTTATAAGCCAGGATGTCACTAACGTGACAACAAACATTTTATTTAAAGACAAAACATTTTAACAAAATTGCCATGGCTTACAGAGACACACTAGACTTAATAATAAAAATAAAAATATACTATTCGAACATCCTAACCTGGTATTAGGTTAGATTAGGTTTTAAGGTCAATCAGCGTCTTTAGCTTTACAACTTACAGCACAAAACCCCCAATGACAGGATTTTTATGAAGTGGAGCAGACCCTTGGTATGCCTGTGGGGTTAGGTACAACTAAGGTCAACATCTATCAGTGCATAATAAGCAAACATGAAATTATATTTTAACTATGGTTTGTTAATGATGTTGCTAGGTTCGCGTATTTTTTCTGAAACAAACTTTTCTTTTCAAACTTAGGATACACATGTTTGTCGCCTCAAACACCTGATCAAAGTTTTTCTTCGCTAGCGACAACTAATGTCTGAGATTTTGTAAATTCATCAGATGTTTCTTACTTGTGTATTTTCTTAAACAAACTTTTTCTTTTCAATCTTAGACAGTCTTCATACGTTTGTCTTTCGATAAGTTGTTCATAGTTTTTCTTCGCTAGTGTCAACTCATGTATGAGATTTGTAAATTTCATCATATGTTCTTACATGTGTATTTTCTGAAACAAATTTATGCTTTTCAAACTCAGGTAGTCATCATACTTTTGTCTCTACATACATTTGTTCAAAGTTTCTTGTAGCTAGTGTCAACTGATGTCTGAGATTTTGTAAATTCAACAGATGGTTTTACGTGTGTATTTCTTAAACAAACATGTTGCTGTTCAAACTTAGGCAGTGTTCATACGTTTGTCTTTTCATAAGTTGTTCATAGTTTTTATTTGTTAGCGTCAACTAATGACAGAGATTTTGTAAACTCATCAGATTCAAACAAAACTCATTCATTTCTGTAGTTTATGTAACACCTAGTCAAACTCTTAAAGGTAGTACTATCTGTTTAAAACAACAATGCAAAGTATTTTAGATTTACTTGATAAATCTTTTACATCAAAACAAACTAGGATAGCAATATGTCTGAATCTGTAACAGGTGATACCACCAATACCGTGTTGTACATAACAAAGTCTGTAAAATAATAAAGATTGATTAGGTTTTTATTTAGTAAACCTTTTAACACAAAGTGTAGAGTCTTTTGTATGTAACAACAAAGATGCGATGAAACAACGCAAAACAAGAGAGGATGCGTTTGTTAAAACACATATAAATTAAGATGCATACATCTACAAATGGGGCAATGTCTTTAATCTATTGGTCCCGAATTTAGAGGCTATACGGCCAAACTATTTCAAACATTGCCCCATTTGTAGATGTATGCATCTTAATTTATATGTGTTTTAACAAACGCATCCTCTCTTGTTTTGCGTTGTTTCATCGCATCTTTGTTGTTACATACAAAAGACTCTACACTTTGTGTTAAAAGGTTTACTAAATAAAAACCTAATCAATCTTTATTATTTTACAGACTTTGTTATGTACAACACGGTATTGGTGGTATCACCTGTTACAGATTCAGACATATTGCTATCCTAGTTTGTTTTGATGTAAAAGATTTATCAAGTAAATCTAAAATACTTTGCATTGTTGTTTTAAACAGATAGTACTACCTTTAAGAGTTTGACTAGGTGTTACATAAACTACAGAAATGAATGAGTTTTGTTTGAATCTGATGAGTTTACAAAATCTCTGTCATTAGTTGACGCTAACAAATAAAAACTATGAACAACTTATGAAAAGACAAACGTATGAACACTGCCTAAGTTTGAACAGCAACATGTTTGTTTAAGAAATACACACGTAAAACCATCTGTTGAATTTACAAAATCTCAGACATCAGTTGACACTAGCTACAAGAAACTTTGAACAAATGTATGTAGAGACAAAAGTATGATGACTACCTGAGTTTGAAAAGCATAAATTTGTTTCAGAAAATACACATGTAAGAACATATGATGAAATTTACAAATCTCATACATGAGTTGACACTAGCGAAGAAAAACTATGAACAACTTATCGAAAGACAAACGTATGAAGACTGTCTAAGATTGAAAAGAAAAAGTTTGTTTAAGAAAATACACAAGTAAGAAACATCTGATGAATTTACAAAATCTCAGACATTAGTTGTCGCTAGCGAAGAAAAACTTTGATCAGGTGTTTGAGGCGACAAACATGTGTATCCTAACTAAGTTTGAAAAGAAAAGTTTGTTTCAGAAAAAATACGCGAACCTAGCAACATCATTAACAAACCATAGTTAAAATATAATTTCATGTTTGCTTATTATGCACTGATAGATGTTGACCTTAGTTGTACCTAACCCCACAGGCATACCAAGGGTCTGCTCCACTTCATAAAAATCCTGTCATTGGGGGTTTTGTGCTGTAAGTTGTAAAGCTAAAGACGCTGATTGACCTTAAAACCTAATCTAACCTAATACCAGGTTAGGATGTTCGAATAGTATATTTTTATTTTTATTATTAAGTCTAGTGTGTCTCTGTAAGCCATGGCAATTTTGTTAAAATGTTTTGTCTTTAAATAAATGTTTGTTGTCACGTTAGTGACATCCTGGCTTATAACATCGTCAACTTTGATAAATAATATTTGCTAACATTTTATTGTTCCCTAAATGGTTAACAGAGGGTTTTAAGGTTACATTAATTAAAAAACAACACCACAATGTGAGATAAAATGTCTTAAACCTTTTAAGTTTCTTTAAATCGCAAATAATGCATAACATGATTTAATCAGTATCTGTGTAATAAAGCCTACATCTAAAAACCCTTACTTATTGTCAATGAGGACACAGACTTAATATCAAAACTTTAGTAACAAACAGAGACCTCATAGACCCCCATGCAAACACACACACACACACACACACACACACACACACACACACACACGCACACACACCTTGCATAGACACAGGCTCATAAACACGCCCACACATAAACAGCCTGGATGCACACACACACACACAGACACATGCGCGATTTGGTGCTGCTCGTGTGACATTAGATATAATCTTACTCATACACACCTAGTTGTTTAATTATGGACTGTGTATAAAACTTTTGGATGTTAAAACAAAAAATTAAGATCGAAAAGCTTTTGTCATAAAAGTCACATGGCCGTTTCATTTTAAAACCCTCATGTTTAAATCAAAGGCGTTCTAAATTAGAAATGCTGACAGAATTGCATTTGTTGTATAATAAACACATAGAGGTTGGGATCCACAGCGGACACAAAACCAGGAAATGTGGTCAAAATGTCTTAAACAATAAAAAGGTTCTTAACGCCATAAGAGCGCCTCAGCGTACGTTCTCTGGCAAACTGTGGTTCGCGCATTCATGTGTTTTAATCAGAGCCTTGATTAAAGAATTCACTAAATCTAAAATTAAACCCTTATTTTGTCAGAGCGGCCAGAATTACATTTTATTGTGTAATAAACACATATTCCCTGTTGGTTTTAACTAGATGTCATTAATTTAAAACAAACCCCATAAGATGATTTGAAAATGTCTTTAATCGTTTAAAAAAAGTTTCTTAACGGTGTATATGAACACTCATCCGCGTATGTTCTCTATTGTAAACGCTGGTACACAATCTAATGGCATGATCAGAATATTGTGCACGAAAAGATTAAGATTTTATTTATATTAAAATAAATACCCTTTAGTCTAAAGACTATAGTATTGTTGGGACCCCGGTGATTTTGACACCGTTCATCGCTATACACATACTGAATATTTCATTAAATAATTTGTTACAACCAAATGCTTTATTTTTGTCAATGTGCTATTACATTTTTTACCACTACAGTTTTAAAAAGACCCTAGTTTACAACCCGCCACCTGCTGTGAACAGCCATCATCTCCCACACACTGTTATAAGACCAGCATCAGAAACGGAAAAATATCTGCTCAGAAAATATAGCTTATAGTTAAATAGATAATAGTACATTTAAGTTTAACCAGTTACAACTAAAATATTTTATTCTTGCGTGACTTTAAAGAAGTCTATTGACAAAACAAACGTATATATCAAGTTGTATTTATAAGATAGACGCAGTCATTTGTCCTAAAATCTAAAATAATAATTTATTTTTGTCAGAGCATACACTATAAGACTCTTTGTATAATATACACATATTAACACATGTTTTAAGAAGCCTTTAATTAAAAATAAAACCCCAAAATGGGGTGAATACGTCTTAAAAACATTTAAAAGTTTATTAACGTCATATATAAGTTTCTCTGTCACCATCTGTGCACGTATACACATGTCTTAGTCAGAGACTTGGTTAAAGACTCCCCTAAATCTAAAATAAAATCCTATTTTGTCATAGTGGACAGAATTACATTTATTAAGGTTATTTTAAAACGGCATATATGAACACTCACCCCCGGCGCTTTGTCAGGCAGCGTCGGATCTTTAATACGTGTGAATCTATAGAGCAGGTCATGAAAAAGATTCACGGAACTCATGAATCGTTTAAAATTTTATTTAGTTTAGACTTTCGTCTAAAGATTATAGTATTGCCGGCTCCGAAGGTTATGGCTCAGATCATTGCTTAAACTATACACGTATACGGAATATTTCATTAAATAACTTGTGATGTTACAAACAAATGTTTTAATCGTAGCATTGTTCATGATTTGTCTAAATCTAAAATAAACATTTTACTTTTTTGACACCGTAATGGGGGATTGTTTTACCAACATTGAGTTTTAGAAATCTTTAATCGCTTTACAACACGCACCCCTGTGAAAGAATGCAGGTCTTGTGCGAAAGGATGGAGGAAGGGTGATATCTGACATCAAATGCCTAAACACAAGCTGTCACACGAGCCGTCATTAAACATAACATCATACGCTTGACATAAAACACACACAGTCAATTGATCTAAAATCTAATATAAAAATTTATTTATGTCAGAGCAGACAATATAAGACTCATTGTATAATATACACATTTTCACACATGTTTTAAGAAGCCTTTAATTAAAAATAAACCCTAAAATGCGGTGAAAACGTCTTAAACAAGCTCTGTGGACAAATCAAACTAGGTATCCAGTATCCGAAATGTTTTAAATCCAATTTGCCACAAAATGTTTAAAATGTCCCCAGACAAATCCAAAAAGTCTCTGATTTTAATCTTTTTTAAAGATACGTCCAAAGCTTTGTGGTCTGTATCCTAACCTGTAAACAGATAAAAACAAGTTATTAGGACAAATATCTAAATAAAACAATTTTCTTATGCAAGATAAACGTACCGTGGAGATCCGCTATATATTTTGCAATAGTACACACAACGTTCGCTTTGCCTCTGATATCCAAACCTTTAAAACAGATAACACATGTTATTAGAAAATATTAAACCAAACCAGTTTGTTTAAATCTATTGTAACAGGATTAAATAAAAACACACCGGACAACACGAGCCAGTCGGCGTCTCTTTTGTTCCAAGATTTCCGTGTTACGCTGCGGGAGGTTCTAGTCTCGGTCTGACTTTTTTGTTCAGGCCACTCTTCTCCGCGATTTACCAGGAATAGTTAATACCAGTTTAGACAATTTCGCTGCAATACCAGAGATCGAATTTTTAGTTTTTAAATAAATCATACAAAATACTGGAACGAACACAGCGAAACACATACATACCAATAGACTTGAGTATAACAGCTCTGCTCCATCCA
Source organism: Misgurnus mizolepis (assembly GCA_025389145.1). NCBI lineage: Eukaryota > Metazoa > Chordata > Actinopteri > Cypriniformes > Cobitidae > Misgurnus > Misgurnus mizolepis. The sequence goes on along the minus strand of JAIFKI010000011.1, from coordinate 13,909,098 downwards.
AACTGATTCCGGGAGATCTCTTGTCGCTCCCCAATAAAGGTTCGGTCATAAACTTTCAAAGATTACATCACACGACCCCCACACAAACACACACTGACATAATATCAGCATCAGAAAACTTTGTGTCTGAACAGAAAATAGACTAGTTCGAAAGAAAATATCGGCTTTAAGTTTAACCAGTTACAACTAAAATATTTTATTCTTGCGTGACTTTAAAGAAGTCTCTTTACAAAACAAACGTATTATCAAGTTGTATTTATAAGACACACGCTGTCAATTCCCCTAAACCTAAAAAATACTTTATTTTTGTCAGAGCAGACAATATAAGACTCTTTGTATAATATACACATATTCACACATGTTTTAAGAAGCCTTTAATTAAAAATAAAACCCCAAAATGGGGTGAATACGTCTTAAAAACATTTAAAAGATTATTAACGTCATATATAAGTTTCTCTGTCACCATCTGTGCACGTATACACATGTCTTAATCAGAGACTTGGTTAAAGATTCCACTAAATCTAAAATAAAATCCTATTTTGCCATAGTGGACAGAATTACATTTATTAACATTATTTTAAAATGGCAGCTATGAACACTCACCCGGCGCTTTGTCAGGCACCGCCGGATCTTTAATACGCGTGAAACTATAGTGCAGGTTATGAAAAGATTCACGGAATTCCTGAACCGTTTAAAAATTTATTTAGTTTAGACTATCGTCTAAAGAATGTAGTATTGACGGCTCCGAAGGTAATGGCTCAGGTCATTGCTTAAACTATACCCCTATACAGAATATTTAATTAAATAACTTGTGATGTTACAATCAAAAGTTTTAATCAGAGACATGGTTAAAGATTCCCCTAAATCTAAAATAAATTCCTATTTTGCCATAGTGGACAGAATTACATTTATTAACTTTATTTTAAATGACAGATATGAACAATCACCCGACGCTTTGTCAGACACCGCCGGATCTTTAATACGCGTGAAACTGTAGACCAGGTCATGAAAAGATTCCCGGACTTCGTGAACCGTTTAAAATTTTATTTAGTTCAGACTTTGTGTCTGATCAGAAACTATAGCTCGATAGAAAACATCGGCTTTAAGCGTAGCCTGGTACATCTAATATATATATATATATATGATTAGTGATTGCCTTTAAATAAACTTATGCTGTTGCAAAACTTTAGATTCAACAACACACCCGCGGTGTGACAGTCAGTATTGAGAAGCGCACGGGGCGAGCACAGGAGGGAGGATGGTTGAGATCTGACATCAAATGTCAATAAACAGCAAATGTCGAAACACGAGCCGTCATTAAACATAACAGCATACGCGTGACATAAAACACACTCAGGAAAAACAATCACTCTAAATGACCGGCAATAAAACCATTAAATACTTTCTGTCTAAAGTTGACAACTTGTACAGATTTTGATTGATGGGCCCGCCCCCCTGTCAAAGGGTCATAAAACACGACCTGTCAACGGGGTGGGGGAGGGGGTCATAAAAGTTTGACGAATGGTGTATCGTTACAACTACTTGTATTGAAGTAGATATAGTATAAGGAGTTTGTTTTGTCAATGAGTTAATCTTTGGTTTTGCATCTTCTGCTTGTTAAAGCATTTATTGCATTGTGAGGTCATATGTGTCAGTCGTGCAAATTCAAAACAGCCTTATCATCTGTTCATATCATACAAGTGTTACATCCTGTGCTAAAGACAAAGTGTACTGTACAAAATATGATGATGCCTTAAATATTTAAGAATTGACTGTAGATGTAATTTCCACTTTAAATCTTGACTAGTCATGAATGCTGTAACTTTATATAACAAAATATGTGTGTGCTTGTGCATTTGTGTGCTGGTTTGGTTGAAATAAAAACAATTAAGATTATTAAAATGTGCAGTTAGCTACAGTTTTGGGTTTTGCATTTTGCAGTTTCATCAGTGGTTTAGCTTCATTGCACGAGAGTTGTAAAACAGTGGTGGTATATGGGGATTGTAGAAAAAGCCACTTTGGACGCTCAATAGATAAAAGCATTTGCTAAATGCAAAAAATTCTCACAGTCAAGTACAGAAAGTGGAAGTGGGAAAAACATCTTCATAAGCGTTCTGTTGCGTCAGACGATTCGGTACAATTTCAAAAAGTGACAAAGCTGAGTCATTCCATCATGTGGCATTTTCTTTATTTACTATTTGATCAAAATAGACATACTATCTATTATTATAAAATACAATTATAAAAAGACCAAAGTAAATACTATGTGACATAAATGTAATAAAAAGTTTTAAGTCTCAGGAAAGGACACTAGATATAAAGAAGCAACCAGTCTCACCCCATGGCGTCAATATTTGACGACACTTGACCATGCGTCAATATGTTGACGCGGAGGGTATACCTTTCGCGTCATTTTTTGACGAACTGGGAACTTCAATACTATTAAGTCCGTTGCATTCTCTTTCCTATTTTCTTACCATTTTCGCGTCGGTTTAGGGTTAGATTTACATAATGACATCCCTACCCAAACCTAACTCTAACCCCAACGCCAGGTGACAACTGTTTAATTTCGCGTACACTGTTTAATTTTGCGTAATCTAACCCTAAACCGACGCGAAAATGGTAAAAAAATAGGAAAGAGAATGCAACGGACGTAATAGTATTGAAGTCTCCAGTTCGTCAAAAAATGACGCGAAAGGTGTACCCTCCGCGTCAACATATTGACGCATGGTCAAGTGTCGTCAAATATTGACGCCATGGGGTGAGACTGTGTTACAACAAGAACCATTCAATGAGACAAGAACATTTTAATAGTTTAAAATTTGTATCTGTAATTAACTTAACACGGTGGTGACACAGGTTCCAATTCTAGTGATAAAGGCCTACTTGAACATTCGTCTGTAATGGTGTTCTGTGACAGAATTTGGCCTTCTTCTTTAAGAGCTCTGTGAAAAATCCCTAACAGGCTTTGACCGCTGCGTCGCCTGAGATTCAGTCCCATGCAAAAGTAAAGCACTGGGTTCACACAGCTGTTGAAATAAGCTAAGTTTGTAGCCATATGCCATAACCCAGATGTGTTGTATTTATTATTCAATAGCTTATTAAGACGAAGGATGTGATAAGGTGCCCAGCATAAGAAAAATGCAAAAACCAATAAAGCAAGAATCCGGAGAGGCCTTGACTTGCCAGAAAATCTCGTTCTGCGAATCCCAATAGCAGCCAGTGTGTAGCAGATGAAGATCACCATGAAAGGAAACAGAAATCCACAAAAGAAGCGAATGTAGGTAAAATACTTTGCTGAATCAGTCTCACTGTCCCTTACTTCTTCCTGCAAATTTTAGACATACAAAATAATCAAGTTAAACCACTTATTTTAACAGTGGTTTACATATATAGTTTTATATATATATATATATACTACATTCAGGCAGTTTTGAAAAGCTGTTCTGACCTTTAGTGAGCATTTGCTGCTGTTGTTCTTGCCAAGGGAGACCTTCCAAAATGCAAGGTTTGGTGAACTGAAGATCACTGCCACAATCCAAACCCCCAAACTGATCAGACGAGCAGCATGTAAAGTCCGTCTCTTCCTGGTAAATATTGGGCACCACACGCAGATCACTCGATCCACACTGATGACAGCCAGAAGAAAAACACTGCAGAACATGTTGGCATACATCAAAAAGCCCTTTAACTTGCACATAAAGTCTCCAAAAGGCCAGTAGCCAATGAAAATCTTGATGAGAGAGGTCATGTGTGTCATGCAGAAGATCAGGTCAGCCACGGCAAGGTTGATCAGCCATACGTTGTTTATGCTGGGTTTCAAAAGGACGCCGGCCACCCAGATGACCACAGAGTTCCCAGTGGTGCCTAAGAGAACAATGATGGTGTAGCAGACAATGTCCAATGTAGTTTTCTCATGGTAAACTTTGGATTGATGGGCAACAGATGTATTGAAGCTCATACTACAATTAAAACAGATCAATATGATGCATTAAGAAAAGGTGCTTTAGTGTTTCTTCTGTAAAATAGTTAGCATGTTTTGCTTCTGGTGTTCAAACTTTAAGTGTTCATTTATAGCAGAGATGTGTGTGTTTCTTGTGTGAAAATATGATTAATATCACAATATGTGCTGCATCAATTCCTACAACGACCCATGTTTGTCCATCTTAGTTTTGTACTTTTGATTTTCCAATGTTTTACTGTAAAAATGTGCAAACATACATTTCCATAATTTTGTACAAATGTAGCTTGATCGTTCACCACATATAAGCTATACAAATCTTTATTGAAGCTTTTAAAGGTAATTTCAATAATATTACATTCATTTAGAACTTTATACACATATCACTAAATATTTTACATGTGTAACTTTTGCAATGAAATGTACACAAATTTGTTAGCTATTTTAAATCTGCTAAAGCAACTTTACAGTTACAGGAAACGTAGTATACTACATGGACTAGATAAAAATGTATTGTTTGTGCAAAAAAAATACAAACAAATTTGTCATGAATTGCTGTGCTGTGATGTCTTACCTGTACTGTTCACAATGTCAATACTGTAAGTGTTTGTCACCCCTGAATGAGTCTGTGTAGCAGAAACCGTGGTCACTATTTGATCACTGTTCAGTCTAGCAGCATTCAGCTCTTAAGGAACTCATTTTTTTTCTTGAGTCAATCAGTGGTGTCAGCCAACAGGAAGAGGGGAAAAAATGCACAAGCAAACATCACACACACTTAATGTAAAAGTAGGCCATATGCTAAGTATGTATATATGTACTGTATATATATACAGCTAATTATAATGACTAGAGCTTAACTCAACCCTAGTACAAACCTTTCTTTAGATATACACCCTTTTTACAAATAAGGACATCCCTAAAGAGAACATTTTAAAATTTTTGTGGACGAATTTGTCCCCATACAATTAGTAACAAGTCTTGAGTAAATTAAGTTCTTTAAATGTAGGACAGTGTGGCCTCTAGTGGTGAGGTTGGAGTCAGGGGATGGAGACAGGTGTTACTAATGAGTTTATAAACATTTTGTTACAATTCATTATGTTATTTATTTACTGCAACTATATATTCAACCTAATATTTTAAGTTTTGGCTTAAAAAAGTTTACATAACTTATAAAATCAAGAAGAACTTTGTCACGACCGCAAACAGAGGAGTGAAGACCAGGTAAGAGTGAATCCATTTGCAGTAATACTTTTAATAATAAACGACGTAGCACAAAAACAAACCCTGGAAAACACTACACACGGTTACACATAACAACAACAATGAACCGTAACAAACAGGTGAACAGGAAGTGACTAAATACATGACAATGACCAATGGGAGAACTGAAACAATAATAAACAGATACAAAACACCTGAGACAATTAAATGAAACCATGGTAACAAATGATGGGGTGGAGATAAACAAGGCAAGAGAGACGGGCAAATAATAATACAAGAAGTCAAACAAAACAAACAAAGACACAACCCTAACAAACTTGTTTAACTTAATTTTTTAAAGTTAAAAAAAACAGTAGTTTATTTGACAAAAAATATTGCACATTTTTTACATTGTACGTTTGTGTCATAAAATAGAAAGCAGTGAAAATGCTATAACTTTATTACATTGAAATATTATTTTAAACCCAAGAGACCTCTAATACCAATCACATGCAGCCAATAAAAATATGTCGAATTACTATTTGAAATAATATTTATTGTGCTTTCTTTAATGTTTTATATAAACATAAATTCACAAAATGTATCACTAAAGTGGTGATGTTGAGCAGATGTCGATATCCAGTGAAATGAATGGGTCTCTATGGGCATCTGCTGGTTGAAATGATTTAATTCTTAAACAGTAATTCTTTTATGTTTTTTTTTTTCTAAAAACTGATGGCTGAATTCAACACTTAACACCAATATCTAGAAACAATTTAAATCAAATTTAGATCATAATTTATGTGCCTTTTCATAAAAATGTGATATTTTCAGGCAAGCCAATGGTGTAGTTGAGGAATTTAGTGGTAAACAGGTACAAAGTATTTAAAATATCTCAAAACACAGCTTTATTGTATAGATGAGAAGTAAAAAAAAACGATATATTATTGGTATTATTGTTTTGTTTTGTTTTGTTTTTATATGATTCAAGCTTTGCATAGTTTATTCATTTATTTTTACTTTCAATTTCATTTTGAATTACATATTACAGCAGACACAGAGCTATTTTTGTAAAGCTGGGAAGGACAACAATTAAGGAAATCTTATGTAATAAATGTAGTAATATAATTAAATGAAACTTGTTCCTCTTTATATTTGTACTGAATCTTTTCAATATCTGACTTGCTGTTGTGTTCTGGTCTTGTGGGGCAGTACAGGCATAAACATTTATTGTTATTATCTTTCTGCTTAGCTCCCAGAAACATGACTAACAATAACAGCAAACATTGTATTGAATGAAAAGATATACGCAATTTTTTATGCACTTAATCTACACCAAAGAAATGTAATATCAACAAGATGTGTAATGAAATATGAAATATGCAATTTCTGAATGCAGAACTTTTCAGTCATAAAAACACCTGCAAGGCTTGAAAGAGATCAAGCCTCAGCCAAGAAAAAGTAACGCAAAAGTAACTAAAAATTAACGTAAGCATTACTTTCCATGAAAAGTAACTAAGTAACGCAAATAGTTACTTTTTCTGGAGTAACTCAATGTTGTAATGCATTACTTTTAAAAGTTACTTTCCCCAATACTGACAGTCATACATGTGTGTGGTGAACTGTACCAGATGTTTTTAAAACACAGTTTGGCTGTTAGTGGTGTCCTGAGACAACGTTCGGCCTTCTTCAGTAAGAGCTCTGTAAAAAATCCCTAAGAGGCTTTGATTGCAGCGTTTTCTGAAATTCAGTCCCATGCAGAAGTACAATATTGGGTTCACACAGCTGTTGAAATAGGCTAAGTTTGAAGCCATACGCCATCCTAACTTTACCAATGGGTGGTTTTCATTACTTAATTTAACAAGACCTAGGATGTGATAAGGTGCCCAGCAAAAGAAAAAGGCAAAAACCAATAAAGCAAGAATCTGAAGAGGTCTTGATTTGCCGGAGAGTCTCGTTCTGCGAATCCCAACAGCAGCCAGTGTGTAGCAGATGAAGATCACCAGGAAAGGAAACACAAATCCACAAAAGAAGCGAATGTAGTAGTAAACATACTTTGCTGAACTTTCTCCAACTGCTTCTGTTTCCTGCAAATTTAAGATAAATGGAATGAACAAGTTTGTGAGTAACTTCACAATGACATGCACAAGAAGCAGAGAACAAAATTTTCCACATCATACAATTATTACATCTACAAATCAACCAATCAGCATCCACAACAGGAAAATGAAAATTGTGAAATGTGACAAATATAGATGTGTGACAAGACAAGACGGTTTTGCAAACCTATTCTGACCTTCATTGAGCAGAGGCTCAGGTTGTTCCTAGTTTTGACCTCTCGGTAGACAATGTACGGTGAACTGAAGATCAACGCCACAATCCAAACCACCAAACTGATCACACGTGCAGAACATAACGTTCGTTTCTTCCTAGTGAACACTGGGCACCACACACAGATCACTCGATCCACACTGATGACAGCCAGAAGAAAAACACTGCAGAACATGTTGGCGTACTTGAAGAAGCCATTAAACTTGCAGAGAAAGACTCCAAAGGGCCAGTGGTCAATGCATATACTGATGAGCGAGGTCACTCGTGTACAGCAGAAGATCAGGTCAGCCACAGCGAGGTTAACCAACCACGTGTTGGTTACATTGGGTTTCATACGGACGCCGGCCACCCAGATGACCACTGAGTTACCAGTGGTGCCTAAGAGAATAATGATGATGTAACAGACAATGTCCAGAGTATTTGTCTCATGATGGGTTAAATCGTGATGGGAGACTTGAGAAGTTGTATTGAAGATCATTCTACAAGCAAGATAAATAAATTTGATAAAAAATGTTTTTCTTTAATAAAAATATTTAAAGCTGTACAAATTAACTTAGTTAAAAATGTCACATTTTTATTTTTCTGCCATCATAACATGTGGAATATTTTTTATATATATATATATATATTTTTTTTTTTTATTAATATATTTGTGCATAAAGAGGAGAATAATACAATTATAAACTTTCTATTAATTGCTGTGTGCTGTGATAGTCTTACCTGTAGGCAATATTACGATTTTTTTCCGATTTCGGGTGTTCATCTGAATGTGCAGCAGACACTTTGAAGTCATTCAGAAGTGTCAGCCAAAAGGAAGGGGGAAGAGATGTTGAACAAGCAAAAACACAAGTGATAAATATCTTAATTTTTCCACGAAGCAACAGCTTCTGTCCACATTGCTGCAAGACAGAGCTCTTGCACGTACACAGTGTATTGTAGTACATATAATTAAACTTTGTTTTGCCTATTAGGTCATACGTTTTGCAATTCACAACACCCTTATCATATGTTCATATCATAAAAGTTTTACATCCAGTGCTAAAGACAACGTACACTGTAAACATTTTTGATGAAAATTGGCAGTACATGTCAACTTATGAAAAAAGAAACTGAAAATGTTTTATGACTTACTGATCACATACTTTTTTTTACAATGTGTGTGTATTTTATGCCTGTATTTTGGTTTTGCATGTCCATTTTAAAATCATCTACTGTATTAAAAATAAATGCAGTTTTGTGCATAAAAATATTTTAAATCACACATTCTCTTCTACTTTTAAAAACTTATCAAAAGAATCAATGATTATATGTGTCAGGAATTGGCAAGACGAGAACCCAGGCGCAGACAATAAACAGGCAGAATCCTGACAGTACCCCCCCCCCCCCAAGGAGCGGCTACTAGATGCTCCTCAGGGGAACACTAAACACGAGACATGACCGATTGACAAACACAGACAACCCAGAAAAACATAATAAATAAACACAGGGGCAAACAGGCATACATAATTACAGGGTTGGGATGAAATAATAAAAACAATAAATAAGGGAGGGGTGGCGGGGGAACACTAGAGTTCATAGGTGGTGGTCCAGGGTGGGAGGGTGATGAAGGAGTCTAGCGGGGGGTGGCTGAAGACTGAGCGGGAGGGGGCTTGACAGGGTTTTTGCAGGGGGAAACAGAAGGTGGCAAAACAGGGGGGGAAAGAGTAGGATGAGGGGGAACAGAGGACTGGACTGGTGGGAATGAACTGGGAACAGAGGGAGATACAGGTTGGCTCGGGAACGTAGATGAACACATGGAGGGCATGGAGATTGAGGCTGAGGACCAGGATGACGAGCAGGGTGTAGGAGACATGGGGGGTGAAACTGGGGACATGAAAGGAGATGCTGCTGACGGCTGCGCAGACGGCTGTGGCTGCGCAGACATACTAGAACTAGATATATACAACAAGACAATAAACAGGCAGAATCCTGACAATATGTTAAAGGAAAACACCACTGTTTTTAAATTTTTTACTATGTTTTTACCTAAACTTAGATGTATTAATACATACCAATCTTTATCAATGCGTGCACTGTTAATCTTTGTACAGCACTTTTTGAATGTGTTAGCATTTAGCCTAGCCCCATTCATTCCTATGGCTCCAAACAAAAGTTTGGATAACCGTTGCAGAACATGTTGGTATATTTAAGAAAGCTCATAAACTTACAGATAAAGTCTCCAAAAGGCCAGTGATAAATGAATAAACTGATGAGCGAGGTCAGTCGTGTAAAGCAGAAGATCAGGTCAGCCACAACAAGATTGACCAGCCATACATTAGTGATATTGGGTTTTTATACAGACACCGCCCACCCAGATGACAACAGAGTTCCCAGTTAACACAGTCTCACCCCATTTCGTCAATATTTGACGACACTTGACCATTCGTCATATGTTGACGTGAAGGGTATACCTTTCGCGTCATTTTTTGACGAACTGGGGACTTCAATACTATTACGTCCGTTGCATTCTCTTTCCTATTTTATTACCATTTGCGCGTCGGTTTAGGGTTAGATTTACATAATGACATCCCTACCCAAACCTAACTCTAACCCCAACGCCAGGTGACAACTGTTTAATTTCGCGTACACTGTTTAATTTTGCGTAATCTAACCCTAAACCGACGCGCAAATGGTAATAAAATAGGAAAGAGAATGCAACGGACGTAATAGTATTGAAGTCCCCAGTTCGTCAAAAAATGACGCGAAAGGTATGTGCCCAAGCGAACAATGATGATGTTGAAAACAATGACAATGGTTTTCTCATGATGGGTTAAATCGTGACGGGAAACTTGAAGAGTTGTATTGAAGGTCATTCTAGAAGCAAGATAGATTGGATTAAAATATATATATAATTTTTTTAGCTGTACAACATAAAGCTGATTTTCTTCGAAGTAATACATTTTGCTGCAATCAGTACATGTAGAAACAAATTTACTCATATTTTATCTGTGTAGTGAAGTATGAAGTAATAGTCTTAAAGAGTTGTAATAAAGGTCATTTTACAAGCAAGACAGATTAATAGGATGAATAAAAAAAATGATTTTATCAAAATAAGGTTTGCATCATTCAGAAATGTCAACAGGAAGATAGAGATGTTGCACAAGCAAAAACACAACTGATATATATCTTAATTTTTTCCCACGATACAACAGCTTTGTTCACATTGTACAGAATGTTTTGTATATATTTCAACTTTGTTTTTCCCATGAGGTCATACGCTTCATTTGCATTTTAAAGGAAACACTAAAGGAAGCACATTTTTGCTCAGGCCTACAAATTGGCAATTTTAACATGCTATAATACATTTTCTGTGGAGTAGGCTATTTTGAGCTAAAACTTTGCATAAGCACCCTGGGGACACCAAATACTTATTTTACTTTTTTAGAAAAATCTCATAATATGAATTATGAATTTTGCCTGTAGATGGCACCTGATGATTTTTTTCAATAATTGAATGCCTCACACTGGTTTGTGTTGTTTAAGTTGTTTCCCTGGTCTCATAAGATGACATGTGAGATAACAGGAGCTGTGCTTTGGTTAATTCAAAGTGATTGAAAACCTACATTTCCATCTTTATCTACAGCATACTGGAATGCCACACGGGCATTCATGATCCCGTCGGGAATAGCATGCTTTGCTGGCATAATTGTGGGCATTAAGAAATAATAAATTAAATTAATAAATGCTAAAAAACTATATTGTTCAATTTCCAATTTGATCAAATGTTTGGACTTTCTGGATCTCTAAACAAAGTAGGGTTATAATACATTATGTAATTATTATATATATTTCTTATCATCCCATTTATTTTCAAAGAAACAGCTATTGGGCACATTGCTAGATAGCAGAGCGTTTTACAGTATTAAAGTTGATATAGTATTATATATTTTTTTTTGCTTATTTTATATTTGGTGTTGCGTCTTCTCTGTTCATTAAAGCATGTATTGCATTGTGAGGTCATATGTGTCAGTTTTGCAAATTCACAACAGCCTTATCATCTGTTCATATCATACAAGTGTTACATCCTGTGCTAAAGACAATGTGAACTGTAAAATATTTGATGCTGCCTTAAATCTATAAGAATTGACTGTAGATGTAATTTCCACTTTAAATCTTGACTAGTCATGAATGCTGTAACTTTATATATAAAATATGTGTGTGCTTGTGCATTTGTGTGCTGGTTTGGTTGAAATAAAAACAGTTAAGATTATAAAAATGTGCAGTTAGCCACAGTTTTGGGGTTTGCATTTTACAGTTTCATTAGTGGTTTAGCTTCATTGCACGAGAGTTGTAAAACAATGGTAATCATAATGGTAACGATGGTAAAAATCATTAGGTCTATTATAGAAAATACATTCTGTAAGCTCAATGGATAATGGTTTTGGATACATTGTGTACTGTACCTTGAAAACAATGTAAGTCACTTTGAATTAAAGCATTTGCTGAATGCAAATATTTTTCACAAAGTTAGGTACAGAAAGTGGAAGTGGGAAAAACAGCTTCATAAGTACTCTGTTTGAGTTCGGGACAATTTGAAAAAGTGACAAAGCTCAGTCTTTCATGTGGCATTTTCTTTATTTACCATTTGATAAAAAGAGATCAAAAGAGACATATCTATTATTACAAAATACAATTATAAATTACCAAAGTAAATACTATGTGATAAATGTAATAAAAAGTTTTAGGTCTCAGGTAACACTATAGATATAAAGAAGAGATTCGCCTGAGATTCAGTCCCTTGCAAAAGTAAAGCACTGGGTTCACACAGCAGTTGAAATAAGCTACGTTTTTAGCCATATGCCATTTTACATATGTGTTGTTTTTATTCTTCAATAGCTTATTAAAGCAACACTTTGTAGTTTCCATGTAAAAATGACTTACAGCTCCCCCATGTGGTTGAAAAGCGCAACAGTGCCTGGTATCAGACACTCTTCTACAGGCAGGGGGAGGGGTGGGGCTGTGTTTCCTACCCTCCACCGCCACTTTCAGAGTGTGCTTGTAGCAGCTAGGAGGCTGCTCAGGTTGCAGCAACAGTACAATTTGTCCAGTTAAAAGTTGTTCTATCACTGAAATAATTTTGGAGACATTATTTAAAGGTAAAAAAACTACATAGTGTTGCTTTAAGATGAAGGATGTGATAATATACCCAGCATAAGAAAAATGCAAAAACCAATAAAGCAAGAATCCGGAGAGACCTTGATTTTAAATCTGCTAAAGCAACTTAACAGTTACAGGAAACGTAGTACAAGTACTAAATAAAAATGTGTTGTTAAAAAACATGTTTGTGCAAAAGAAATACAAACAAATTTGTCATGAATTGGCGTGCTGTCATAGGTGTCATTTACACTGGGGACGCTGGGGACATGTCCCCACCACTTTTTGAAAGCATTTGGATAAAATATTTTGAAAAATCTAACAATACCATTGTGACTTACACTTCAAAAATCACTTTCTTAGTATTTTGTCAAGTTTTCAGTACAAATATCTTAAGATTATTAAATTAAGATGCTTTTTCTTGATGAGCAAAATGACCTAAGAAAATACAATAAAACAAGCAAAAATCTCTGCCAATGGGGTGGGAAAAAATCTATAAATAAGATTTCTTTTTTCTTAAACACTTAATTTAAGCAAAATTTTCTCACCCCCGTTGGCAGATGTTTTTACTTGTTTTAAGCACAAATTCACTTAAATTGTATAGTTTTTGTCTAAAAACTAGACTTATTTTCTAACTATATTTTGTTCATCAAGAAAAAGCATCTTAATTTAAGAATGTTTAGATATGTCTACTGAAAACAAGACAAAAATACTAAGAAAGTCTGATTTTCAAGAAAAAAAATATTTGTATTTTTGTCTTGTTTTCGGTAAAAATATCTAAAAATTCTTAGATGAAGATGCTTTTTCTTGATGAGCAAAATGCCCAAGAAAATAAGACTAGTTTTTAGACCAAAAATATTTAAGTTACTTACATTTGGTTTTTTTTGGTCTAAAAACTAGACATATTTTCTTAGGTAATTTTGCTCATCAAGAAAAAGCATCTTAATTTAAGAATTTTTAGATATTTTTACTGAAAACAAGACAAAAAAAATACTAAGACCAGCCTACACTATGTCCCCGTATACAATCAGTAACAGGTCTTGAGTAAATTAACTTAAATGTAGGACAGAGCGGCCTCTAGTGGTGAGGTTGGAGTCAGTGGGCGGAGCCAGATGTTACTAATGAGTTTATAAACATTTTATTACAATGCACAGAACTTGATTCTGGTAACCGTAATTACTTTAGTAAAATCTCAAAGAACCATGTTTTTATGTATTTTCCACCTTTAACTTACTTTGTGTCAACTGTGAAAAAAATATGCAGCATGAAGTTAACACAACTAGGTTTTGCAAGTTAATTCAACCTACTATTTTCTGTACGTTTGTAACTTAAGTGTACGTTTCTGGCATAAAAATAGCAAGCAGTGCAAATGCTAACTACTTCATTACATTTAAACCCAAAAGACCTCTAATACCAATCACATGGAGCCAATAAAAATATGTTGAATATGTCCTGCTTACTATAGACACAGTGAAGAATATACACAGTTGACTGGATACAGAAGGTTAACTTAACTTTCGTAAATTATGCAGGCTCAATACCCTACTCACCCCTACATATAATTTTGCGTTTGTGTGTTTGTTATATGATTCAAGATTTGCACAGTTTATTCATTTGTTTTTATATTCAATTGAATTTTTAATTAGCCATTACATATTAAAGCAGACATACAGCTATTGTAAATACAGCTGGAAAGGACAACAAGGAAATATTATGTAATAGAGGTAGTAAAATATTTAAATACAACTTGTTCCTCTTTATATTTGTACTGAATCCTTTGAATACCTATCTTGCTGTTGTGTTCTGGTCTTATAGGGCAGTACAGGCATAAACATTTATTGTCATTATCTTTTTGCTTAGCTCCCAGAAACATGACTAACGTGACAGCAAAAATTGTATTGAATAAAAGATATACGATTTTTTTAATGCACTTAATCTACAGCAAAGAAATGTAATATCAACAAGATGTGTCACTGATATTGATATGAATAGGGAAGATTGCAAATGGCCGCTCTTGTCCCGCCTCCCAGTTAAAGGAACAGTATGTAAGAAATTTATATCAATTAATAATAATAAAAAATCCCTGATATGTCACTAGACATTAAGAAATAATTTTCATTTCAAATCCTTATATCACTGACAACAGTGTTCTGGCCATGATATTGTCATTTAAAAAGTGTAGTTGCAGTCCTCATCTGATGTTTATGTTGTCATTTTGTGTATTGGCCACCATTTGTGTGATTGCAGTACCAGTTTTAGCCACAAGTTTTGTGATTGCAATACCAGTTTTGGCCAGAATCCTACATACTGTTCCTTTAAAAGAGCCAATCGTCAATCGTTAAATAATGGAATTCTTTGGGAGAGGGACTTTGCGCATACAAAGAATCGAAAGGTCTTGGCTTGCTCTAACAAGACCTGGAGGCGTTGCAAATATGGTGACTTCCTTAAAAGGACATACAGTCATCAGTGTTGAGGATAACACATTACAAGTAACATGCATTACATCATAATATTACTTTTATTTGCGTAACAAATAAAGTAACGCATTACTTTTTAAATTTACCGATTAATATTTCAGTTACTTTTTTAAAAAAGTAACGCAAGTTACTTTTCAGGTTAATTCATTTGATAAAAAAAAAAACATGTACTGAATTAAACTAAACGTATACACATTATGCATTCTATGCATACACACCTGTTTGGGTACAGTTTGAGTCAAAAACTGAGATGGCAGGCCAGAGCTCAACATTTTTGTGATGAAATATGCAATTTTTGAATGCAGAACTTTTCAGTCATAAAAACACCTGCAAGGCTTGAAAGCGATCAAGCCTCAGCCAAGAAAAAGTAACTAAAAAGTAACGTAAGCTTTACTTTCCATGAAAAGTAACGCAATTAGTTATTTTTTTGGGAGTAACTTAATATTGTAATGCATTACTTTTTAAAGTAACTTTCCACAACTGTGACAGTCTGTGTGTGGTGAACTATACCAGATGCTTTTAAAACACAGCTTGACCGTTCCTCCAAAGTGGTGTCCTGGGACAACGTTCGGCCTTCTTCAGTAAGAGCTCTGTAAAAAATCCCTAACAGGCTTTGATTGCAGCGTTGTCTGAGATTCAGTCCCGTGCAGAAGTATAATATTGGGTTTACACAGCTGTTGAAATACGCTAAGTTTGAAGCCATACGCCATCCTAACTTTACAGCCTTGTGGTTTTTATTCCTCAATTTAACAAGACCTAGGATGTGATAAGGTGCCCAACATAAGAAAAAGGCAAAAACCAATAAAGCCAGAATCCGAAGAGGTCTTGATTTGCCGGAGAATCTCGTTCTGCGAATCCCAACAGCAGCCAGTGTGTAGCAGATGAAGATCACCAGGAAAGGAAACACAAATCCACAAAAGAAGCGAATGTAGTAGTAAGCATACTTTGCTGAACTTCCTCCAACTGCTGCTTTTTCCTGCAAATTTAAGATAAATGGAATTAACAAGTTTGTGAGTAAATCTTCACAATGACATGCACAAGAAGCAGAGAAAAACATTTGCCACATCATACAATTATAACATCTACAAATCAACCAATCAGCATCCACAACAGGAAAATGAATATTGCGCAAGGTGACAAATGTAGATGTGTGACAAGACAAAGCGGTTTTGCAATATTCTGACCTTCAGTGAGCAATGGCTCAGGTTGTTCCTAGTATAGACCCCTCGGTACACAAAGTACGGTGAACTGAAGATCAGTGCCACAATCCAAACCACCAAACTGATCACGCGAGCAGCACATAAGGTACGCTTCTTCCTAGCAAACACTGGGCGCCACACACAGATCACTCGATCCACACTGATGACCGCCAGAAGAAAAACGCTGCAGAACATGTTGGCGTACTTGAAGAAGCCATCAAACTTGCAGAGAAAGACTCCAAAGGGCCAGTGGCCAATGCATATACTGATGAGCGAGGTCACTCGTGTAAAGCAAAAGATCAGGTCAGCCACAGCAAGGTTAACCAACCATGTGTTGGTTACATTGGGTTTCATACGGACTCCGGCCACCCAGATAACCACTGAGTTACCAGTGGTGCCTAAGAGAATAATTATGGTGTAAAAGACCATTTCCAATGTAGTTTTCTCATGATGGGTTAAATCGTGACGGGAAACTTGAAGAGTTGTATTGAAGGTCATTCTACAAGCAAGATGCAATCATAAAAAATAGTTTTTTGCCATCATAACATGTGAATTTTTTTTTGCTAAAAATTGTACAATTTCATTTTGTATATATTATGCATGTCTCATACTTTTGTATCATACGAACTGTGTTTAATTTTAAGTTGTGTTTAACATAAATGAAAAAATAAATAAAGAAACTTTATAGTTACAGAAAACATTTTGTATTACATCGATAAATTGCATTGTAAGAAAACATGCTTGTGTGCATAAAGAAGAGAATTATAAAATTATTATCTTGCCATGAATTGCTGTTTGCTGTGATAATCTTACCTGTAGTAGGCAATATGTCGAGTGTTCTTCTGAATGTGTCTCTGCAGCAGAAACTTTATGTTTGTTATTGTTTCATCAGTATAGCAGTATTTGATGAACACCTTATTTTTTCATTTTTGTGACGTCATTCAGAACTGTCAGCCAACAGGAAGAGAGAAGAGATGTTGCACAACAAAAGTACAGTGATAAATATCTTATATTTTTCCCCGAAGCAACAGTTTCTGTCCACATTGCTGCAAGACAGAGCTCTTGCATGTGTATTGTAGTACATATATTTCAACTTTGTTTTGCCTATTAGGTCATACGTTTTGCAATTCACAACACCCTTATCATCTGTTCATGTCATAAAAGTTTTACATCCTGTGCTAAAGACAATGTGCACTGTAAATATTGATGCTGACTTAAATCTTAAACATAAACTTATTTTGGTTTCTGCATGTCCATTTTAAAACCATCTACTGAATTAAAAATTATTTTAAATCACAAATTTACTGAATAATTGCCCACAGGGAAAATCTCAAATGTAAATAAATGTACACTGTAAAAAAATTCCGTAGAAATTTCAGCTGGGTTGCCGGTAACTTACCGTAGATTTAAATTTATGTTTTTTAATGCCAACATTTTGTTCAAAGTTAAATGAACATTAAACATTTACAAATCTTTGTCTTTACAGAGTAAAACTAAAAAAACAGCATCAAGCAAAACATTCTGGGAAACAAAATCTGAAGCAAAAAATCATCTTGATGATGATTTCTGGTTCCCAGAATGCTTTGCATGAGGCGGTTTTTGTATAGTTTTATTCTGTAAAGATTGTTAATATTTAAAATGTATTTAACTTTGAACAAACTCTTGCCAGTAAATAGAATAAATTTAAATCTACGGTAAATTACCGGCAACCCAGCTGCAATAACATTGTAATTTCTATGGAATTTTTTTACAGTGTACCTTGGCCAGCAAATAAAAAAACACAGACCCACTAACCTCTATCCCCGTGTATTTTAACTCTTCACAGCCAGAGGGAAACAACAGATATGTTAGAGAAATACTGAAAAATATGCATGACTGTCTATGAACAGTGGATGGTTTCCATATGGTTTGCATAATTTATTTCTGATAAAACTTATCAATGTGAAGGTCATGGTTTCTCAGTTATTTCATTATAGTCAAATTTGTTCTCTTTTTATCCAAGAGAGAACAATGTCAAAAATGGACTTTGCAGGGATGAAATATTTTAGAAACCAATATATTCCCTGAAAACACCGTAAATCACATAGTTTCAATAAAACATCTGCCGAACATTTTTAGAAAGCTCATAAACTTACAGAGAAAGACTCCAAAAGGCCAGTGATGAATGAATAAACTGATGAGCGAGGTCAGTCGGGTAAAGCAGAAGATCAGGTCAGCCACAGTGAGACATACATTAGTGATATTGAGTTTCATACAGACACCGGCCACCCAGATGACCACAGAGTTTCCTTATCAAAATAAGGTCTGCATCATTCAGAAATGTCAACAGGAAGATGGAGATGTTGCACAATCAAAAACACAACTGATATATATGTGTCACCAGGTGACTATGGGAGGGCGGGAACCAAAAGTGACGGAGAAAGGTTCCGCGAAGATGGTTTCCGCCCGGGCCCGATTTTTAACTGCACCAGTTTACTTCCTGGTCTCCCTGACGACGAAAATGATGAGGAAACGAGCAACAGGTGTGGCGACTCAGTGAAGCAGCACGTGATTGGAGGAGAGAGTAAAGACAAGATATAAAAAGGTCCAAGAAGCACAAAGGAGGAGAGCTGTTTTCGGGTGTGAGTCACTTTATGCCTTGGGCAAACCAAACCACATGCCCCGTCCCTGGAGGAGCCAAAGGGCGCCGTTGATCCGTGAGTCACCTATGGTGGAAGGAAAGAGTGCGGCCGCCAGAAGAGGCGAAAAGGACGGGGCTGTGACGAAATTAAAGGGACACCACACCGGTGTGCTTGTGGTGTACTTTGTCTACGCTGTGTTGCTGCTTTGCAGACGGACCAGGCTGGTTGGATCGTGCTATTGGGGAAGAGAGCAGAAAGGGACAGTCAGTTGACGAAGGAATATTGAGGAGTTTCATCAGAGAAGGAGTGAACACAGAGCCATCAAGATTGTAGCGAATAACAGGTTGACAACTAAGCGTGAGTGACAGATGCGGTACTTATCTGAGCAATACTTGTACGAAGAATTGTTTTGGTGTGTTCCTTTGTGTTTTTGAGGTCCCTGGCCCCACTGGAGAGGACAGCGTGGGTGAGCCGCGGGTTGACCGGAAGTACGGACGGAGCACTTGGTAGGAAGCACCGTTCGCCAATAGAACAGTGGCCCTGTGGGGAAACAGAAACACAGGTGAGCCAGGGGAGAGAAATCAACACGCCGGGCCTGTGAATACCCACCTCTTACTCTCATTGGCGGTCCAGTTACTGCCCAACCATCCTCTCGAGGTCGTCGTGGCCAGGCGGCAAGGGCGATTTAAAAACCACGTGAAGTTTATAAGAGTGCTGTGGGTGAGTTTCACTGATTGATGGTGTTTACGCTTTACTTGCTGTGTGTATGCTGTGCTTGTAGCGTTCAAACTGCCGAGCCTCCGACGAGTCGCGAGACGACGACATCCGTTGTGGCCTGGGTCCTAAGGAGAGCGAGAATATTTAGCCCTGTGCCCGGGGTGTGTCCACGAGAGCTTCGTTTATCCATAGAGCAGACAGTGGTGAAGCCCAGTGAGTATTACCAAGAGTGTACTGTGCGGACTGTGGGTTGTGCAGTGGATGTACTGACCTTTCCACCAGAAGCTCGTGGTGAGCGGAGCCCCGACGAAAGTTCACCCCAACTCGGGACCCCGGTTGGGGAAGAAGGAGGGGGAGTTCGGGAAGCGTTCGGCTCCGTGTCATCAGCCCCACTAGTCCCTACGACGCCCGGACAGTTTGAGTGGATGGGCGAAGGAATACGGTGTACCAGCACTGTAGCGAAAGCCCACTGTTTGCAAGGAAAGCTCTGTGTACGAAGATCCCCAGTACTGTGAGTAACATGACCTGTAAAGTAAACCTGTTCTGTGCTTATAGCAAATACCTACCTGTACAAGTGAAGCTCTGTGTGTGTACGAAGATCCCCAGTGCTGTGAGTAACGTGACCTGTAAAGTAAACCTGTTCTGTGCTTATAGCCAATACCTACCTGTACAAGTGAAGCTCTGTGTGTGTACGAAGATCCCCAGTGCTGTGAATAACGTAACCTGTGGAGTAAACTTGACCTGTGTATAAACCCTTACTTACCTGTTCTGCCGAAGGTCCCGGGTGGACGAGCAGCGTTTGACATCGAAGTACTTTACCTTGTCTGACTTTTGTTTGATTCTGCCTCCAGGAGAAGCGGAGCGCGCCACGGATTGTTGGGCCAGAGCCCCTATGGAGCCCCTGTCCCCAGTCTTTCCCTCAAGTGGCCCTGGAGGCGAAGAAGAGACACATTAGTTTTAAATTGCCCTTCCCCCTTTCCCCCCTTTCCTTTTAAATATTTAATAAAGTTTATTTTAATTATAGTATACTCGTCTGTCTGGTCATTGGGGTGGTCTTGGGAAACTCCTCGAGGTGGAAGAGTTGCGAGGGGTGTGACCCTTAGCATAGTTGGGTCCGCCCTCGGGGTGTGACATATGTCTTAATTTTTTTCCCACGAAACAACAGCTTTTGTTCACATTGTGCAAAAATGTATTGTATAATGTACATATATTTCAACTTTGTTTTGCCTATGAGATCATACGTTTCATTTGCATTTGAAAGGTAAACATTTTTGCTCAGGCCTACAAATTGGCAATTTTAACATGCTATATATTTGAGTATTTTGAGCTAAAACTTTACATAAGCACCCTGGGGACACCAAATACTTATTTTACATCTTTAAAAAAATCTAATAATATGACCCCTTTAAAGGCACCAGTTTTGCCTGTAGATGGCACCTGATGATTTATTTTCAATAATTGAATGCCTCACACTGGTTTGTGTTGTTTGAGTTGTTTCCCTGGTCTCATAAGATGACATGTGAGACAACAGGAGCTGTGCTTTGGTAAATACAAGTGATTGAGAACCTACATTTCCATCTTTATCTCCAGCATACTGGAATGCCACACTGGCATTCATGATCCTGTTGGGAATAGCATGCTTTGCTGGCATCAGTGTAGGCATTTTGTCATTTGCTCATTTTTCCTCTTTTGAGAGGTTCAGCCGTCCCTTGGCTGCAGACTTCAACTAAGCCTGTCCTATATCTTTTTTTTTTGCGCTATCCAAACTACCCTTCTGTACATTTCTTCAGCTTTATTTGTGCTGCCGGTTATGGAAATCTATACTGGCGTAACCTTAAGCTTCCTGGGCAAACATTTTGGAGACTGGCGTTTCTCCTGGTCCTACATACTGGGCTGGGTGGGCATGCTCATGACATTTTTTGCAGGTGGTAGAATATAGTCTCATAGTTTACTATTTAGGGCATTAGAATAGCCAATAAAACTGTTTATGAAGACTTTGTGGTTAAGTAGACAGTTATAGTCATGTTTTGGTCTTACCAAAAGGCCACAAATGGGGGTCCGGATGAAAGCACTTTAATCTCTTGAGAAAAATTTAGGTAAATTAGTACAAAATGAATTTTACAAAAACATATGACTATTACAACATAAACACATGAATGGACTGGATTTTTATATAGCGCTTTTAACAGACCTATTGTTAGGAATCACACACAAAACAGGAATCCCAGCGCAGAGGTTTTTAATTCAAAATGTATAATAGAGCACACTCAATGTCATCAGGTAGGAATATAAACGGGAAAACACTTGGTGAATCAGTAATATATAAATAGATAACTCTCAGTGTCCGTGTATGTAATGGATAGACGAAGAGATAACACTAGCGATGCAGACCACAGCGATCTCCTCTGGATGGTCACAATGTGGGAAACACAGCCGGGCTGTAGGACTTCCCCCGAACAGCACACTCTGAGATGTAATCCAGGCGGGCAAACAGAGAGATTCCTGGCGGGGCACAGAGAGAGAGAGAAGCGGTCAGTGTCTTCAGCAGTAAGCACGCTGGACAGCGCACTGCGGCCGTCAGAGCGATGAGCAGAATTACGCGCTAGAGCGCACTGCAGCTGTCAGCGTCTTCAGCAGAATTACGCGCTAATGCGCACTGCGGCTGGACAGCGCACGGTGTGAAATGTTGCTTGGAGAATCCACTGACAGAGAGTTCGTAAAGACCTGACAGAAGTCACACCAATCGGGAGAGACCGACAGCAGGGCAGGGAAATCTGACGGGGCAAAGGCAGCAGAGAGCACGGAGAATAATAAATATCTAACAGGAAACTGAGACATGACAGGACTGGAACTAGACAAGCTAGCGGCAGGCACATCCAAAGACGAACTTGCAAAGAACAAAGGAAACGAGGGGAATTTAAATCAAACCGGATTGGACAATAATAAGAATCAGGTGCGGGACGCCGGTGAGAGAAGTCAGAGGTAATGAGATCACCAGGTGGAGGACGCGCACGTGTGGAGCTGTCAAAACAAAAACACAACACATAGAGAAACAAAGACAAAGCAGCCAATAAGACCGAAATCATGACAGGACTCCCCCCCCACGACCGCCACCTGGCGGTCCATGAGGAGACTCACCCCGTCGCCGGCGGAGATCCTCTATCAGCCCAGGGTCCAGGATGTCCCGGGCCGGTACCCAACACCTCTCCTCCGGACCATATCCCTCCCAGTCAACGAGGTATTGAAATCCCCTACCCCGGCGACGCACATCCAGTAAAGACTTGACTGAATACACAGGGGCACCATCTATAAGTTGAGGGGTGGGAGGGGTGGGGGCAGAGGGAACAGGATTAAGGTGGGAAAAATACACAGGCTTCAGCTTAGACACATGAAAAACTGGATGAACCCGACCGAGTGCTGGGGGCAATCTGAGCCTGACCGTCACGGGATTAATAACCTTGACAATGCTGTATGGCCCAAGGAATCGTGGAGCCAGCTTGCGAGAAGGCTCCCGGAGAGGTAAATCCTTGGACGAAAGCCATACTTTCTGCCCACAGATAAAACGGGGCGCGGTTCTACGGTGACGGTCGGCCGCGGCTTTGGTTCGTCTGGAAACCTGGCGTAATGTAAATCTAGCCTTTCTCCAGGTGCGTTTGCAACGACGGACAAAAGCTAGCGCAGACGGAACCACCGCATCAGGTTCCTGTGATGGGAATAAAGGGGGCTGAAACCCCATGGACGCTTCAAAAGGGGACATGTTAAGGGAAGAAACAGGAAGAGAATTATGGGCGTATTCAACCCAGGGTAACTGTTGGCACCAGGAGCTCGGATATTGCGATGTCAGACAGCGGAGAGCTCTACCTAAATCTTGGTTAGCCCGTTCACATTGCCCGTTGGTCTGAGGATGATACCCTGAAGACAAGCTAGCTGTGGAGCCTATTTGTCTACAAAATTCCTGCCAGAAACGCGAAATAAACTGAGGACCCCTATCTGAAACAACGTCTGTAGGCAGACCATGTAAGCGAAAGACGTGCTCGATCATAACCTGGGCAGTTTCCTTGGCAGTGGGCAATTTGGGCAAAGGGACAAAGTGAGCCGCCTTGGAGAAGCGGTCGACAATGGTCAAAACTACAGTGTTTCCCTTAGAACTAGGCAAATTGGTTACAAAATCGATAGCGATATGTGACCAAGGACGAGAGGGAATGGGTAATGGTTTGAGCAGACCAATAGGGGCTTGATGAGAGGCCTTATTACGGGCACAAACCTGACAGGCTAACACAAACTGTCTGACATCGGGACCCATAGAGGGCCACCAAAAACGCTGACGTACGGTAGCCAACGTTCTCCGAACCCCCGGATGGCAAACAAACTTGGACTCGTGACCCCACCGGATGACCTCGGAGCGAAGCGCATTCGGAACCCACAATCGACCCGCTGGGCACCCTTCTGGCACTTCCCCCTCCCGGCCGGCCCGTCTCACCCGTTGTTCTATTCCCCAGCGCAGGGCACCCACCACCCGCCCCTCCGGGAGGATGGTTTCGTCCCCAGCGGAACCGGGGCTTTCGAACAAACGAGAGAGAGCATCGGGCTTAGTATTCTTGGAACCGGGCCGGTACGAGAGGGTGAAGTTAAATCTGTCAAAGAAGAGCGCCCAACGAGCCTGACGAGAAGATAACCTCCTGGCTGAACGGATGTATTCGAGATTCTTATGATCCGTCCAGACCAGGAAGGGCTCCGAGGTCCCCTCTAACCAGTGACGCCACTCACCCAAAGCCAGTCTGACCGCCAGCAGCTCCCGATTGCCTATGTCATAATTTCGCTCTGCTGGGTTTAACCGATGGGAGAAAAAGGCACAGGGATGCACCTTGCCATCCTTAGCAGACCGCTGAGACAAAACGGCGCCTACCCCGACATCCGATGCATCCACCTCCACAATAAATTGAGCAGCCGGATCTGGAATAGAGAGAACAGGAGCAGAGATAAACCGGGACTTTAAATTATCAAAGGCCTCCTGAGCGCTGGAATTCCAAACAAACCTCTCCTTAGTGGAAGTGAGAGCAGTAAGAGGTTGAGCAATCTGACCATAATTTCTGATAAATCGCCGGTAAAAATTGGCGAAACCCAGAAATCTTAATAATTCCTTACGGGAGTCGGGGACTGGCCACTCGGCCACCGCTTTGATCTTGGCTGGGTCAGGACGGATCTCACCGGGGGCAACAACAAAACCCAGGAACGAAACCGACTTACGATGGAATTCGCACTTCTCCGCCTTGACATACAGCTTATTTTCTAACAACCGGCGTAAAACTCGGCGGACATGCTGAGTGTGTTCCTGCATGGAGGGGGAAAAGATGAGAATATCATCTATGTACACAAAGACAAATTTGTTAATCATGTCTCTCAGCACATCATTGACCAGAGTTTGGAAGACAGAGGGGGCGTTACAAAGGCCGAACGGCAGAACGCAGTACTCAAAGTGTCCGGTAGGGGTGTTAAAGGCTGTCTTCCATTCATCTCCCTCTCTTATACGGACCAGATGATAGGCGTTGCGTAAATCTAGCTTGGTAAAGAACTGCGCCCCCTGCAGGAGCTCAAACGCAGTAGACATTAAAGGAAGGGGGTACCTATTCTTAACAGTAATGTCATTCAAACCCCTATAATCGATACAAGGGCGCAGGGAGCCGTCTTTCTTACCAACAAAGAAAAACCCCGCCCCTGCAGGCGAGGTGGAGGGACGGATGAGACCGGCACGCAGGGCATCATTGATATACTGGTCCATAGCCTCTCTCTCAGGACCCGATAAGGAATAAAGTCTACCCTTAGGCGGAGAAGTGCCGGGGAGGAGATCAATAGCGCAATCATATGGCCGGTGAGGAGGAAGGGAGGTGGCCCGGGCTTTACTGAACACCTGAGCGATATCCGCATACTCCGCCGGGACTCCGGTCAAATCGACCGCCGGAACCTGAGGAAGAGAAAGAACAGAACCAGAAACAGCAGAACCAAGACAAGACACATGACAAGACTGGGACCAAGACAAAATAACACTATGCTGCCAATCAACGTGAGGATTGTGTTGCGCTAACCAACCATGCCCTAAAATAATGGGAGACAGAGAAGCATGAAGAATATGCAACACAATCTCTTCACAATGATTGCCAGACACAGAGAGACTCACAGGAGAGGTGCAATGTGTAATGCGTGCCATCTGCTGCCCCTTAAGGGACCAGACATCCAAAGGGGATTGGAGATGGACAACCGGAACACCCCAGGCGCGAACCAGAGCTTCATCTATAAAGTTGCCCTCCGCTCCAGAGTCGAGAAGGGCAGTGGACGGATGATCACGCCCAGCGAAGGACAACATGACGGGGAGTTGGGTACTGGAAACAGGGGAGAGTTTAGAAGTAGTGGCGCCCACCAGAACTCCTGGGCTCATAGAAGGGCGACGGTTCTTTAACGGGCAAGTCTTCGCAAGATGTCCGGGCCTCCCGCAATACAAACACAGAGAATTCTGTAGGCGTCTATCTCTTTCTCTCTGTGACAGGCGCATGCGCCCCAGCTGTATGGGCTCCGACCTGACAGGGAGTGAAGAAGAAGAGGGGGAAGCGGTGGCCTCGTCTATAGGAGTTCGCTGGCGAAGAGATCGTCGCTGGTTGCGGAGCATTCTCCGGGCTTCAATCCGGAGAGCCAGATCAATAATGGCATCCAGCGTGGGGGGAAGATCGTGAACAGCGACTTCATCATGGAGATCATCAGACAACCCCTTCGCAAACTGCGCTCGAAGAGCCGCTTCATTCCAGTGGCAGGCCGCCGCTAAGGTCTTAAACTTAATAGCGTAATCGGTGACTGTAAGGCCTCCCTGAACCAGAAGAGCCAGCCGAGCCGCAGCGGCGTCCCCGCGCACTGAACGGTCAAAGAGCCTCTCCATCTCCTTGCGAAAGTCACCAAACGACCGACAGCAAGGATCGCGAGCATCCCACACGGCCGTAGCCCACTCACGCGCCTTGCCAACCAGAAGGGCAATCACAAACGCCACCCGGGTGCGCTCAGAGGAATAGCGGCGGGGCTGGAGGGCAAAAACCAATGAACATTGTGACAAAAATGCCCGGCAAGAGGAGGGATTACCATCATATGGAGGTGGGGCTGTAGCATGAGGCTCCGTCGGTGAGGACTGCAGCTCTGTCTGCGACGACTGACTGGGTTGGGTGGCTTCCAGACTGAGCAGGTCCAAACTTGAGGAAAGGTCCGACATACGGACAGAAAAGTCCTCAACCTCCGCGGGATTCATACTGGCAAGTTCGTCCTGTTAGGAATCACACACAAAACAGGAATCCCAGCGCAGAGGTTTTTAATTCAAAATGTATAATAGAGCACACTCAATGTCATCAGGTAGGAATATAAACGGGAAAACACTTGGTGAATCAGTAATATATAAATAGATAACTCTCAGTGTCCGTGTATGTAATGGATAGACGAAGAGATAACACTAGCGATGCAGACCACAGCGATCTCCTCTGGATGGTCACAATGTGGGAAACACAGCCGGGCTGTAGGACTTCCCCCGAACAGCACACTCTGAGATGTAATCCAGGCGGGCAAACAGAGAGATTCCTGGCGGGGCACAGAGAGAGAGAGAAGCGGTCAGTGTCTTCAGCAGTAAGCACGCTGGACAGCGCACTGCGGCCGTCAGAGCGATGAGCAGAATTACGCGCTAGAGCGCACTGCAGCTGT
Source organism: Misgurnus mizolepis (assembly GCA_025389145.1). Taxonomy (NCBI): domain Eukaryota; kingdom Metazoa; phylum Chordata; class Actinopteri; order Cypriniformes; family Cobitidae; genus Misgurnus; species Misgurnus mizolepis. Next base: position 13,881,731 of record JAIFKI010000011.1, on the reverse strand, counting down.
CAGCGTCTTCAGCAGAATTACGCGCTAATGCGCACTGCGGCTGGACAGCGCACGGTGTGAAATGTTGCTTGGAGAATCCACTGACAGAGAGTTCGTAAAGACCTGACAGAAGTCACACCAATCGGGAGAGACCGACAGCAGGGCAGGGAAATCTGACGGGGCAAAGGCAGCAGAGAGCACGGAGAATAATAAATATCTAACAGGAAACTGAGACATGACAGGACTGGAACTAGACAAGCTAGCGGCAGGCACATCCAAAGACGAACTTGCAAAGAACAAAGGAAACGAGGGGAATTTAAATCAAACCGGATTGGACAATAATAAGAATCAGGTGCGGGACGCCGGTGAGAGAAGTCAGAGGTAATGAGATCACCAGGTGGAGGACGCGCACGTGTGGAGCTGTCAAAACAAAAACACAACACATAGAGAAACAAAGACAAAGCAGCCAATAAGACCGAAATCATGACACCTATGGCCATCCAAAGCGCTTTACAAGTTTTTGCCTCACATTCACCCATTCACTCACACCTTCATACACTGACGGCGGTGTCAGCAAGGCGCCATCCAGCTCGTCGAGAGCAGCTGGGGTTGCTCAAGGACACCTCGACACTCGGTCCAGTGGAGCCGGGGATTGAACCACCAACCTACCGGTTTGTTGACAACCTACATGAACCACTGATGCATGATGCATTAGCTATGCATTAGCTAACAAGAACTAACAGAAAACAATACTTCTACAGCATTTATTAATCTTATTTTATGTTAATTTTAGCATTTGATTTTTTTTTTTATAAAATTCCACATCAGATCAAATTTTTGGCTTTTCTTGATCTCTAAACAAAGTAGTGTTATGATGCATTATATCATATATATTTCCTATCATCCCATTTACATTCAAAGAAACAGCTATTGGGCACATTGCTAGATAGCAGAGTGTTTGCATGCACAGTATTAAAGTAGATATAGTATTATGAATTTATTTTGCTTATGAGTTTATATTTGGTGTTGCATCTTCTCTGTTCATTAAAGCATTTATTAGAGTTCCCTATTTTGGGCCCTATTTTAACGATCTGAAATGCAAGTGCGAAGCGCAAAGCGCAAGTGACTTTGTGGGCGGATCTTGGGCGCTGTTGCTATTTTCCTGGCGGGAGAAATAACTTTTGCGCCGGGCGCAAATCAATAAGGGGTTGGTCTGAAGTAGGTTCGTTATTCATAGGTGTGGTTTGGGCGTAACGTCAAATAAACCAATCAGAACGTCATCCAACATTCCCTTTAAACGCAAATGCGCAAGTTCCATGGCGGGTTGCTATTATTATGACGGATTTACCAGGCGCACGCCAGGAGCGGTTCACAGCCGAGGAGACTGACGTTCTTGTAAGAGCAGTCAAAGGCAGAGAAGTTGTTTTGTATGAGGATTGGAGAAACCCACCCAAATCAGCGTCGGTTAAACAGGCGTGGGAGGAAATAGCCACAATTGTCTCATCAGCTGGCATCCCCAGGACGTTGCGATGTAAGGAGACGGGGGAATCCCAAGCTTGCCAGCATAAATCGGGCATGCCGTGTAACGGGAGGTGGATCTCTACACAGGACCTGACGCCAGCAGAGGACATCACTGCGTCCACCCTCATCGCTGAAAGCCAAGAAACGCAAGCAGTCCAACCCCAAAGTACACTTACAAATCAAGTTCACATACATTAAGGTTTCTTATGAAAACATTTTAATTATTATTTACATAAAATAAACGTAATACAGCCACACAACAAACTTATGAAAATATTTTAATTGTTATTTGCATGATAATTTTTTAACGCAGCCACACAAAATAAATAAAAACTATCACCACAATGCTCACCACAATGATTTCCCTTATCTCATGTGTTAATATTTTTTTGTAACAATTTATGATTTGCAAAAATAACTGTTGCATCTGTGTAGATTAGATAAGCAAAGTGTGTGCGCGTTGTGCACGCTATACATTATGGTCAAGCATGCGCCCTTAAAATAGCATAATGAACAACGCGTAATGCGCCACTGACTTTAGACTAGTTTTTTTCTGGTCAGTGGCGCAATTGTTTTTTGAAACTGCAAAATAGCATCAGGGATGGTTTGCGCCGGAACACGCCTCCTTTTTTGCGCTGTACCGCCCAGGGAGCGCAAGTTCATTCCCTAGTTTGCCAACGTGCGTCTGTGGAGGGAAAAACCCGCTGTGTGCCGGTGCAAAATACGAATGATACATGCGTCACTGACAAAGTCAATTGCGCTGGGTGCAAGATAGGGCCCCATATGTGTCAGTCTTGCAAATTCACAACAGCCTTATCATCTGTTCATATCTTACAAGAGTTACATCCTGTGCTAAAGACAAAGTGTACTGTAAAACATTACATGCTGCATTATATCTTTAAGTATCAGACATTTGACCTTTAAATCTTGACTAGTCATGAATGCTGTAACTTTTTTTTAAATGTGTGTGTGCTTGTGCATTTATTACTTGTGTTTTGGTCGATACAAAATTATTAAGATGATTAAGATGTGCAGTTAGCCACAGTTTTGGTTTTGCACTTTGCAGTATCATCAGTGTTTTATTTAATTGCACGAGAGCTGCAATGGTAAAAAATGGTGGTAAAAGTGGGGAATAACCAAACAAATAATGGGTTTGATACTAATAAATGGATACATTGTGTACTGTATCTTGATACCAATTTAATTTACTTTGGATAAAAGCATTTTCTAACTACAAACATGAACTAATATTTTCACATATTTAGGTACAGAAAGTGGAAAAAAAATCTTCATAAGCATATGTTTGCTTCAGTAAAATTTCAAAAAGTTTTTTGTTTGGATTATCTATTATACTACCTCCCTATTTTAAATACAAACTTTGAAGGCGGGTTCGTGTTTAACGGAGTGTAATCTCATATGCCCTTACATGTTACGATGTAAATAGTCCTCAGATTGTATATTATATTGTATTACCAGACGTTCATGCAAAATCTGATGTAAACAATAGACTATACATCTATATTTCACGGATTATACGCATTTGTGGACAACAATGGTCATTGGATAATCTGAAACAGACTGGATTCGACTTGTGATCCCCAGAAAGGTAAAAAGACTCATGTTTATTTTTGCATGTTGTCATTTGGACTTCTGTCATAAAATACTACATATATGATGCTAGAACATCTGTATCTCAAAACGGCTTTACGGGCGGTATGGCTTAGCTAAATGACATGTAAATGAGCCCTATTGTCTCCCCCAGTTGGAAAGAAGAGTCCCTTTCATCTCGATTTTCTCCGGTTTGAGTATTTCTGAGTTCCTATATTCAAATGGCCCCAACTTCTCCAAATCTAATCAGATTTCCATGTGTTACACATCGTTGGAAAGCACTTCCAGAATCTGTGAATAACTCAAAATGGCCCAGATCCGACTTGTGTCACTATACTTTCCGTGACTGGTCACATTTGATTCTTACCGTTTTGGAATCAATTCAGCTGATTTCCGGGTCTGGCGCTAGCACTTTTACCATAGCTTAGCACAGTCGATTGAATATGATTAGACCATTAGCATCGTGCAAAAAATAACCAAAGAGTTTAAAAGAAAATAGTCCCTTTGGTTACTTTCAGTAGCAGGGGACTATTTTTGGGCACTGCGTAATATCACTATGCCCGCTGCAGCCATGTTACAACAGCAAAGTCCTTGATTATTACGCCAGTTTGAGAGTATAGTTCCTAGCCATATCTGCCTAGAAAATCACAACTTTTAATTTTCCATCGGTCTTAGTACACGATGTAACTATAGAAGAGTCAAGTTTTAAATAGGAAAAATATCAAAGCTCTTTGGTTATTTTTAGCACAATGCTAATGGTCTAATCAGATTCAATGGATTATGCTAAGCTATGCTAAAAGTGCTAATGCCAGACCCGGAGATCAGCTGAATGGATTCCAAAATGGTAAAAATCAAATGTTTAACTCTAGGGAAGCTGGAAAATGAACATATTTTCAAAAAAAGTGGAATGTCCCTTTAAGTAAAAGAACTTCTTTAAATGTAGGACAAAGCGGCCTCTAGTGGTGATGTTGGAGTCAGCGGGCGGAGGCAGATGTTACAAACATTCAGGTTGATAAACACTAAGACAATGCATATTGTTATAAACATTTACAGCAGCTATATGCTTTTTGTTTATCATAATATTTTGAGGCATAATTTCCTCAAAGATTTTTAGCACATCTGCTCAATATAATGACATAAGGAACATAAACATTGCTTTGAATCAATGTAGATTGTTCTCACTTCATTCTGATAACCTTATTTTATTCTGTTTTATTGGATTTTACACCCTTAACTTACTTGCTCTGTTGGTATTTATACATTTGTGACATAAAATAACAATGCTAACTACTATATTACATTGAAATATTATTTTAAACCCAAGAGACCTCTATTCACTACTTGGTGGGGCCTACTGAACTAGTTGCTTAACTTTCCTCAGTCTGTTTGATTTATTTTCGCCTGCAGGGCAAATTTCTAATGTAAAAAAATTTTCATCAAACAAAAAGTATGGCCTACTTTCCACTTGTCTTATATATTTCTTCTCATCACATGCAGCCAAAAATGTACGAACAACATTTATTGTTATTATCTTTCTGCTTAGGTCACAGAAACATGACTAATTATAGCAGCAAACATTGTTTGGAATAAAATATATTTATTTTTTATTTTTTAACATTTCATGCTCTTAATCTACAGCATAGGTATCTAATATTAACAAGATGCACTGCATGGATGGTCACTCTAGTCCCGCTTGCACTTAAAAGAGCCAATGGTCTTACAAGACCTGTAAGCGTTGCAAATATGATGGCACAGTGATGCAACTTCCTTAAAAGGACTTTGTCCAGTCATACATGTGTGTGGTGAACTTTACCAGATGCTTTTAAAACAGAGTTTAAACGTTCCTCCAAAGTGGTGTCCTGGGACAACGTTCGGCCTTCTTCAGTAAGAGCTCTGTGAAAAATCCCTAAGAGGCTTTGATTGCAGCGTTGTCTGAGATTCAGTCCCGTGCAGAAGTACAACATTGGGTTTACACAGCTGTTGAAATAGGCTAAGTTTGAAGCCATATGCCATCCTAACTTTACCAATGGGTGGTTTTTATTCCTCAATTTAACAAGACCTAGTATGTGATAAGGTGCCCAACATAAGAAAAAGGCAAAAACCAATAAAGCAAGAATCCGAAGAGGCCTAGATTTGCCAAAGAGTCTCGTTCTTCGAATCCCAATAGCAGCCAGTGTGTAGCAGATAAAGATCACAAGGAAAGGAAACACAAATCCACAAAAGAAGCGAATGTAGTAGTAAACATACTTTGCTGAATTTTCTCCAACTGCTGCTTTTTCCTGCAAATTTTAGATAAATGGAATGAACAAGTTTGTCAGTAAATCTTAACAATGACATGCACATCTATATTTAACGAGCAGAGAAAAACATTTGTCGCAACATAATAGTATTATATCTACAAATGTTTACATAAATGTTACAAAGCTGTTCTAACCTTCAGTGAGCAGCGGCTCAGGTTGTTCCTAGTATAGACCCCTCGGTACACAAAGTATGGTGAACTGAAGATCAACGCCACAAACCAAACCACCAAACTGATCACACGAGCAGCACATAAGGTACGCTTCTTCCTAGCGAACACTGGGCGCCACACACAGATCACTCGATCCACACTGATGACCGCCAGAAGAAAAACACTGCAGAACATGTTGGCGTATTTGAAGAAGCCATTAAACTTGCAGAGAAAGACTCCAAAGGGCCAGTGGTCAATGCATATACTGATGAGAGAGGTCACTCGTGTACAGCAAAAGATCAGGTCAGCCACAGCGAGGTTAACCAACCATGTGTTGGTGACATTGGGTTTCATACGGACGCCGGCCACCCAGATGACCACAGAGTTTCCAGTGGTGCCTAAGAGAATAATAATGGTGTAACAGACAACGTCCAATGTAGTTTTCTCATGATAGGTTAAATTGTGACGGGAAACTTGAAGAGTTGTATTGAAGGTCATTCTACAAGCAAGAGAGATACATTTGATAAAAAGTTTTTCTTTTATATAAAAAAAAAGTTTTGCAGCTGTACACCATAAAGCTGATTTACTTCAAATACCAGTAATCAATTTAGCAGCAATCAGTACATGTAGAAACTTTACTCATGTTTTATATGTGTAATTATTGCAAGGAATGTTGTGTCATATAAATTATGTTTAATTTTAAGTTTACTGTAAATTTACAAGAAAAGCTAAAGCAACTTTACAGCTACAGAAAACATTTTATATTACATAGAAAAATGCATGGTAAGAAAACATGCTTGCGCAAAAAGAGGAGAATTATAAAATTATAAACGTGTCTTACCTGCAGACAATATTGCGTTTTTTTATAAGTTTTTGTCACCAGTCAGTCGGCATTATCTTCTGAATGTGTCTATTAGAAACTTTGTGTATGATGTTTCATCAGTATTAAGCAGCATTTGGCTCACCTTATTTTTTGAGTCATTCGTGTCACCCAACAGGAAGGTTGCAAAAGCCCCGAAGCAACCACTTTTGGGGACATTGCTGCAACGCAGAGCTCTTGCATGTACAGAATGTATTGTAGTACATATATCGTAACTTTGTTTTGCCTATTAGGTTATACGTTTCAGTCTTACAAATTCCCAACAGCCTTATCATCTGTTTACATTCTGTGCTAAAGATAGTGTCCACTGTAAAATATTTGATGCTGCCTTAAAGAATAAACAAATTGAAAGTACATGTCGACTTATGACTTATTTCTTGCTTGTATTTTGGTTTTGTGTGTCCATTTTAAAACCATCTACTGTATTAAAAATAAATGAGGTATTATGCCTAAAAATTATTGTAAATCACACATTTGTTCTTTTCTATTTTAAAATAGGCCTACTTATCAAATGATCGAATGATTACATATTAAATAGCACATTATCAAGGAAGTCAAACTTTGCTGCGAGAGCAAAATCATTTGATGGACCTCTGTATTTAAACTGTGGATCTTATGATAAAACCACTGGTTTGTGGCGCAAATATTGTAGTTTTAGCGTTAACTGTATTACTGTACTGTATTTTAATAGCTGAACACACCTTACTTTCCCATAACAAAATAAAGTGGATAGAAATGTGCATTCAGAACAGTTGTTTTTTCAGCCACATTCTTCACAACAACGTATTTTTTTCTTTCATGTTTCTGAATAATTGATAAAAAAAGTAACTTGTCCAGCAAACAAACAACACAGACCCACTTACCTCTTAAATCTTGTATTTTACCTCTTCACAGCCAGATAGAACAGATATGTCAGAGAAATACTAAAAAATATGCATGCCAGGGGATGGTTTCCATATGGTTTGCATAATTTATTTCTGGAAAAGGCCATCAGTGTGAAGGTCATGGTTTCTCAGTTATTTTATTATAGTCAAATGTGTTCTCTCTTTGTCCAAGATAGAACAATGTCAAAAATTTACTTTGCAGGGATGACTTTTTATAGGACATAGCACAGAATCAGATAAATTATATTCCCTGAAAGGACCATAAGTCACACAGTTTGAATAAAACATCTGCCAAATGCATAAATGTAAATACTTTTACACGATTAGGTACAGAATGTGGAAGTAGAAAAAACACATTCACAGTATGTATAATAAATGTAAAAAGAGTAAAGGAATTAAACACAAAATCTTTCCTTTATATTTGTGACTGTCCAGGGTAACGTCTCATAATCTAGTGATGAGAAAGTTTGATTTCAATTTTTGTCATGACCTTAATAAGTCAATGTGAAATATATCATGATTATATTTTTACAGAATGTTTTTATATTAAGATAATTTTATGTAGAAGAGAAAACAATATCATCAAACAAACATTGTTGGGAAAAAGCACATACACAAAATTAACAGCCTGACCCCAATTAGTGTTTTATTTTCAATACACTGTAAACTGGGACCCATTAAATTATAAATAAAAGTAATGCACCAACAGTATTTCTGATGCTCTCAAGAGAGCAACTCATAACCTCAAAAAGTTGTATTTTGTACCACCATACTTACTGATGTAACTAATGTAACAGTCTTTAAATAGGGAAAACATGGAAGTGTTTGCTGGCATCTAAATTCATCCCTGTTTGGATCCTAAGGAATGAATGGGGCTAGGCTAAATGCTAACACAGTCACGACACGCTGTACAAAGATGAAGTGCATGCATCGAAAAAAGATAGGTATGTATTAATTTGTCTAAGTTGAGGTAAGAACATAGTAAAATATTGAAAACAGTGGTGTTTTCCTTTAAATTATTACCATGGCTTCCTTTCTTCAGTTGAATATTTCATCTTTATTAATGAATGGATGTGCTTTTTGGAACTTCGCCATATAAGACGACAACATTTAAATAAAAAAAATTGTATTTTTATTTCAACTAAAGAAATGAAGTCATATACATCTAGGATGACATGAGGACACAGTCAAACGGGTGTTTGGTGAAATGAACCAGCAGGCTTCAAAACACTGCCAGAACGTTCCTTCGTAGTGCCATTCGATGACATAGTTTGGACTTCCTCAGTAAGAGCTCTGTGAAAAATCCCCAACAGGCTCTGATTGCAGCATCGTCTGAGATTCAGTCCCATGCAGAAGTACAACATTGGGTTCACACAGCTGTTAAAATAAGCTAAGTTTGAAGCCATATTCCATCCCATTTTTACAACTGGGTGGTTTTTATTTGTCAGTTTAACAAGACCTATGATGTGATAAGGTGCCCAGCAACAGAAAAAGGCAAAAACCAATAAATCAAGAATCCGGAGAGACCTCGATTTGCCGGAGAGTCTCGTTCTGCGAATCCCAACAGCAGCCAGTGTGTAGCAGATAAAGATCACAAGGAAAGGAAACACAAATCCACAAAAGAAGCGAATGTAGTAGTAAGCATACTTTGCTGAATGCCCTCCATCCGTTTCTTTTTCCTGTAAATTTTAGATAAATGGATTTATCATCATATTGTCTGTAATTCTTAACAATGGCATGCACATTTGTATTTACCAAAACACTTACTTACTGTAAACAACCTTTTTTACTATTTTGTCTGCTTAATGGAGCATGATACTTGAAGGTATGAAGTCAGGTTTTAAGAGACTGTGTGTTGTATTGTGAATATTTACACAATTTAAAGTGTTTGTAAATAAAACACAACTATTGACCAATCACCATCAAGAACAGGAACTATTTGCTTTTTAAATAATATTGTGCAAGGTGGCAAATGTAAAAATGTGTGAGTCTGTGAGAAGACATTCAGGCAGTTTTGAAAAGCTGTTCTGACCTTCATTGAGCAGCGGCTCAGGTTGTACTTGGTAAGGGAAACCCCCTGGTACACAAAGTATGGTGAACTGAAGATCAACGCCACAATCCAAACCACCAAGGTGACCACACGTGCGGCACGTAACGTCCGTTTCCTCCTGGTGATCACTGGACACCACACGCAGAGCGCTCGATCCACACTGATGACAGCCAGAAGAAAAACACTGCAGAACATGTTGGTATACTTGAAAAAGCTCATAAACTTACAGATAAAGTCTCCAAATGGCCAGTGGTGAATAAATAAACTGATAAGCGAGGTCAGTCGGGTAAAGCAGAAGATCAGGTCAGCCACAGCGAGGTTGACTAGCCATACATTGGTGATATTGGGTTTCATACGGACGCCGGCCACCCAGATGACCACAAAGTTTCCAGTGGTGCCTAAGAGAACAACGATGGTATAGAAGACGATGTCCAATGTAGTTTTGGAGTTGGAGTATTGGTGGACCTGAAGAGTTGTATTGAAGGTCATTCTACAAGCAAGACAGATTAATTTAAAGAATTAACTTTTTTTCTGCAGCTGCACATTCATCTTGCCTATGACATCACTTAATGTATACAAACAGGCATAAAAAATGTATAGGAACACTTAAAAAACATCTGTTGTTTTCACAGTGAAAAACTGTTTGTACACTATTCAAATTGTTGAAAGCATTTGGGATAATGTAAGTAAACATGTGAACAAAATATATAACAATGTGCTAGTAGTTTTTGAATATTGTGATGCAAATATCTTTGATATTGTGCCTTTAAAAAGGTATTGGAAAACATTGTGCAATGAAGACCAAAATAGACTAATATTTTTTTTCAGAATATCTTTGATGTCTTACCTGTAAACAATGTCGATAAGTGCTTGTCACCAAAACTGAATAATCCCCTGAATGTGTCTGTGTAGCAGTAACTGTGTATGAATATTAAAAGGTCATTGTTTTCTCAGTAATATAGCTCTTGATGAAAGCACATTTTTTGCATCTTTGTTGAATAATTCAGAAGTGGCAGCGAACAGGAAGGTGGAGATAAGAAGTAGGAGCCTAAAAAAACAAAATGTAGTGTGAGCAAATATGTTTTACAAACCTGGGTCTCATAGTCTACTACTTGACACTAATAGAAAACATTTAGGCTATACATATCTTTTAGGGGATCCACAAATCTAAAATTAGTTGGATCCAGACAAATTTGCCCCCATACGGTGAGTGACAGGTGTTCAATAAAGTGTTTTTGAAGAGCGAAAAAAATGACACTTTAGCTTTTCACATAAATGAGATTTTTGCATCATTATTAATTACATCAATCAAGCTTCATAGCTTAGAGTCTGGATAAAATGATATTTAATATGTGTTGTGAGTTTGTCACATCACAGAAAAATGTCCGCTGTTGGCGCTGAAGCCACGCCCACTTGCGGGAACGGTGCCGTCAGTCTCGCGATACCTGCAACCTGAATGGATGCTTGCGATCGTGTTAGGGGCGGGGCCAGGCTCGGTGGCTCTAGTGCTACCAAATAATAGAAATAAGAGAAAAAACTGTTTAACGGTGTAACTCCACACTTCAATATATTCACAGTTTTTGTAACTTATTTCAGCAAAAGACTTCTAACATGTGTTAAAGACAATTTACTTAAAATGACTTGTCTTCCTACAATTAATGTGAAACGGGCGGTTTCTGGTGGTGAAGGTTGGAATTGCAGCCTTAAACAGAATCAAATATTTTCATCTTTAATTATATATTTATTAATTTCCTAACCTTTAATTATAAACCAAACACGTAATTGAGGATTTTTTGCCACAGTAGTTTGTCCTCTGTGTGTTCAATTGTTCTTCTCAATAATGACACTGTACAGCTCCATTAAGCACTGCTTGCATTTTCTAAATCAATACAGTTAAATGTGTAATTTAGTGTCCTAGTTAATATAACCAAACCTTTGATTCTGATGGATTTTTTACCTTTAACTTTTGCAACTGGTAGCTTTAAAAATGGCAAATAGTGTAATGCACAACAACCTCAATATCACACTGAAATGAAATTTAACACCTAACAAATTTAGACAAAGTTAAACAAACTCCTTACGATGGGATCTGATAAACTAGTTGCTTAACTATTTCCAGATGGTTTCAGACAGCTTCAGGCACGTGCACACATATACATCAAAGGGGGCTTGAGCACCTGCCCTTTTTATTCCTGGAGAGAAAGTGCCCTTTTTTTCTGGGGTGCTTTTAAAAAAAAAAAAGATCTTTATTCATATAACAACTGATGTCTGTCTGTTTCTTGTGTTTTTTACTTGCTGCTTATTTAATTTAACATGAATTTATTCAGAAATCATTTAAATGAGATTTAAACTCTTATATAAAGAAAATAGCGCTATTTGTGGCACACAAACGGTTAACAGATGAGTCCCGCCTCCAAAATTCAAATCGCTAATATTATTGGCTTTACCTTTCCTTAGTCCCGCCCCTCTAACTTACTTCGCTTTATGATTGGTCTGTCTACACTCGTGCTGCATCATTCGCGCTTGAAGTTCCAAAGCTCAGCCTGAAGGAGACGCGATCATGTGCTTGATTATGCAGGCAGCTACCGGTAAGTGTGTGAGGAAGAAAGCATTCTTATATTAACAGTTTTATGCACAAAATATGGGACACGTTGTTACACATAACGATTCAGGGACATTGTTTTCCATGGGAATCCCATATTAACCTGAGGAGTTGCAAACTTGTAACAGTGTAGTGTATGTAGTTTAAATAGACTGCTCATAAAATAATAAAGCACAAACAATAATATAATTGCTAACTACAGTAGTAAGCTTTTTTGTTTGCGTTTTTTGTAATGGCTGTTAAATAAGTATAATGTGTTATACTGGAGTGCTGGAGTAGATTGGGAAGAAATCTGATGGTTCAGTATTTTACTTGCCCAGTCTGAATTTTCACTGAAATCACAAAAAAGTAAAATATATAATACAAATAAAATAGGCCTAATCTATATTTGTTGTTTCTGACATGTGTAAGCCTAATAAATATGAAACCTAAGATTAAAGGTGCCATAGGATGTGTTGTCATAATATGTTAAATTGTTCTTTGACAATTACATAGAAGGTATGTTGCTTTATTAAGTGCAAAAATTATCCAGAAACGTTTTTACATGTCCATTTACAACCCTAGAATTTGTCATTTGAATGAAATGGTCTATTTTTGCCCTATTTGAAAGGGTCATGAATAATAATGTTGAGCTCTGCTCTGAGGCTCATGTCAGAAGCTCACATTAGTAAACAGACCTTATATTTTGAGCCCTTATCAGACAAAATTAAATTCTGAGTAACAACTAATCAGCTAAACGCTAGCATATGATATAGCATTTATTGGCATGTAGCGCTAAATCAGCAGTCACAACTTTGTTTTTAGCATTTTAACAAATTTGTAATTAATGTGTAATTTAATGTTTTCAAAACATGCACATTGTGTAATGGCTTCCTTTCCTGCTCTATAAACCTCTACTAAGGAGACCATGGTGTCTGTGTGAGCAACTGATTATTTTGTAGACATCTTTTGAAAATGAAACAATTGCCTGAGTTTGAGGAAGATAAAATTAATTAACTTTTTAAATATTTTTTTAAAAAGGAAGTCAGAATTGCGTTAATATATATACTTTTTTATACATAATTATGAGAAGTGCCCTTTATTTCACTTGAGCCCCTGCCCCTCAAAATGTCTGTGCACGTCCCTGGACAGCTTCATTTTGGTTCACAAGTAAATCTCAAATGTAATTTTGTTTTTTTGCCCAGTAAATAAAACAATGACCTACTCACCCCTTTCCCTGTGTATTTCCCCTCTTCACAGTGAAATAAAATATGAATTCGACCTGCTTATATAGAGATATGACCACAAAAAAAATCCCATTGCCTTGTATGGATTGGACTTTATTTAGCCACAGGCTTAACTACTGTCTTCACGCACCCCTACATGTAATTATGTGTTTGTTTATCCATATTGTTCAGTCTTTGCATAATGTATTATTGGATGAGACCATCTGCGTAAGCTCATGGTTTCTTGCTTTATTATATAAAGTCATATTTGAGTCTTTGTCGAAATGGGCAAAATATTTACTAATTATTCTTTTCAGGGTTTATGTATTTTAGGAAACAAGATAAATCAACAAAAGTCTGTCAAATGCACACTTGAAAGACGTCACACAGTTTTCACACTGAAAAATTTGTGCAGGACAAAGGGTACTGTTATGCAACATGTTGCATAAATAGTTAAAGAATTAACGCAAGCTCTTTGTTCCTCCTTTGAATATCAGTCCTTTGAATTCTGCATACACAATTACTGTTATTTCTCTGCCAAACTAACAGGTGACAAAAGCGTGAGCAAACAAGACACAGATGCTCCTAAATGACAAATAATAACCAGGGTATCTGCACATATCAGATAAAAAAAAACTTTTTTAAAGCCTAAACAAAAAAAACAAAAAAAAATTGCAGTTTACAATTGATTACAACACATTAAATTATTTACCTGTATAAAATACTAAAAATTAACCAAAAAAACATGACTGAGGTTTGCTTATGTCCATAATCTCCAGATAATCTCTAACATCAGTTTTGGTGTAGGCACACATTAATCAAATGTCATTTTTTGTGATTTACTGTTACAGTAAAACCATAAATCAAAAATATCTGTGTTTGCAATTCATCATACTTTTTTTTTATAAATTTGCAATCAGCTGGTTAAATATTGATCCTGATAGACATTTTAGATAATGAAAAAATGTGATGCACTGAATCTTCAGTCATTCAGGTGTTTGGCGATCTGTACCAGCAGCCTTTTAAGCGCTGTTTGAATGCTCCTCAATAATGCCACCCGGTACAGGAGCTTGGCCTTCCTCTTTAAGAGCTCTGTGAAAAATCCCTAACAAGCCTTGATTGCAGGGTTGTCTGAGATTCAGTCCCATGAAGAAGTATAAAATCGGGTTCACACAGCTGTTAAAATAGGCTACGTCTGAAACCACATGCCACCCTATCTTTACAGCAGGGTGTTTTTTATTTATCATCCTAATAAGTCCTAGGATGTGATAAGGTGCCCAGCAAAAGAAAAAGGCCAAAACCAACGAAGCAAGAATCCGGAGAGACCTTGATTTGCCGGAGAGTCTCGTTCTGCGAATCCCGATAGCAGCCAGTGTGTAGCAGATAAAGATCACCAGGAAAGGAAACAGAAATCCACAAAAGAAGCGAATGTAGTAGAAAACATTTCCTTCATCTGCTCCTTTCTGCAAATTTGAGATTGGTATTATTAATTTTGGATTAAGTATGATAAATATCTTCAATAAGGGGAAATATGTGAGCACTCCACAGCGATAAGAACCATACTTGGTTCCTCAAATAACCATTCAGTCAAAGGTATAACCTGAAGAACCATTTTACTAAAAATAAACTTTTTATGAAACGATAAGGGTTCTTTATTGAACAATCTAGGCAAAAATTATGCAGTCAACAGACCCGTAACTATTTCATAAGTATGTCTTTCCTGAAAAATCATAGCACATCTAAGAATGTTTGTCAACCAATCATTATGGAGCATTCAATGTTCAAAGCATTTCTCAATATTTAAAAAAGTAGCATATAAATAATGAGAATTAAAAATATAATTGATAAAACTGATATAATAAACATTTGCCTTAGAAGTTAAAGTATCGTATAAAATATTCAATCAGTATCGAGGAAAACTTTAAGTTTTATTATTAATATTATGCAAGGTGGCAAATGTAGACATGTGAGAAGATATTTCGTTTTGTAAAGCTGTTCTGACCTTCAGTGAGCAATGGGTCAAGCTCTTCTTATCAATGTTGATCCCCCAGTAAACAAAGTTTGGTGAACTGAAGATCAACGCCACAATCCAAACCCCCAAACTGATCACACGAGCAACACATAACGTCCGTTTAATCCTGGCAAATACTGGGCACCCCACGCAGACCACCCGATCCACACTGATGACAGCCAGAAGAAAAACACAGCAGAACATGTTGGTATACTTGAAAAAGTTCATAAATTTACAGATGAAGGCTCCAAAGGGCCAGTGGTGAACAAATAAACTGACAAGTGAGGTCAGTCGTGTCACGCAAAAGATCAGGTCAGCCACAGCGAGGTTGACCAGCCATACGTTGGTGACATTGGGTTTCATACGGATGCCGGCCACCCAGATGACCACAGAGTTCCCAATGGTGCCCAAGAGAACAATGGTGATGTCGATGACCATTTCTAATGTAGTTGTATTGAAGGCCATCCTACAAAGCAGACAAATTTGATCAATTAAAAAATAAAGATGCTTTTGTTTTTTTCTGTTAAAAATATCTGAAGCTGTTGATTAAATCACATCACTTAATGTATATAAACAGACATGAAATTAATGTATAGGTAAACACAGCTAATCAGTTTCTAAAACAATCTACAGTATGTTTGACCTCCTCTATTATTGTAAGCACTTCCCAATATTTTGCTCTTAAACAAAAGAAAGAAAAACATTTAAAAATGTTGAATAAATGCAATTTTGGTCTGCTCCCATATATTCTGGTCTCTTGTTGTTCAATATGCTACACGTTTGTTATCATAGTTAATTATTTCAGAAAATTATATCAATGTAAATGATTCATTTCAATTATATTCAAAAACTTTGCTCACATTTCAACTGTTTTGTCAAAAAAATAAAATCTGGAATTATTTTCTTCATATGAACTGTATTTAGGTTTATTTTAGTGTCTAAACATCTAGAGCAGATTAACAAAGAAAAATCCAAATGCAATCTTAAAGCTTACATTTACAGGAAATATTTTATATTAAATAAATTAGATTAGAAATGTATTGTAAAACACACTTGTGCAAAAGAAGAAGAGCATAATAAACTTGACCTGAATTTCTATTTGCTTTGATGTCTTACCTACCAATCCTCTGAATGTGTCTGGGTAGCCGAAACTGTGTATGTGTGCAATAGAGCAAAAAATTAGCTCCTGCATGAACATCTTTTTATTTTTAAATCTCTGTTGAGTCATTCAGAGGTCTCAGCCAAATGGGAAGAAGAAGGGGGATGTTGCAAAGCAAAAATCCACAAAATGTGTAAGTACTAACAGAATTGTATTTGCAAAATTGGGTCTCACATTACTGTATTACATGCACAATATATTTATATTATATTTTAGGTTTATATTATATTTTGTCCAGTGATAACAGAACTTAAGTTGAACTTGCTTAACTTAATTTAGAAGTTAAATTGATATAAACATATGTTGATATGTCTTTCCAATCACAACATCATTGACTGCTATTTTGTATGGAGCTAATTATTATAATGTATGCATAATTCTAAGGAATTATGACTATTAAAAAAACTGACATAAATAGTCATTGTTGCCAGATGCTCACTGATCTGTAACAGAGAAGAAGTGTAATAAATTTTTAACACATTGAGGAGTATTTTAAGCATAGTCTAACTAAAGATTAAAGTTTTGTTTTATTAGCAGAAATGCATGTACAAGCAAACGAATGCTTGAAAGGATTTTAAGAATTGGTTTTGGGATGGGTATTCCAATTCATAAAGTCTTGTAAAACATGGCTATGTATTATGATGAGCATGTCAAAAAAAAAGTGCCACAAGAGCTTGAATGTAGCAATCAGTTAGAATGATTTGTTTATTAGTAAAATTAGTTAAATGAGCTTCCTTTTGGTAGACATATATGAGGCAATTTGCTGTAGCAACTTTGTAACAGAAATTACAAAAGGTTTAAAGACAAATATTGCCTCAGTGACGATATTAGCAGGAACTTGTGTGTACTTCCCTTACAAAAAAAATATCTTCCAAGTGTAGTTTATTAAGTATACCTGGGTTAATTCTCTTCCAGAGCTTGTAGACTAAACATTTACTTCATTTTCTTTATTTTACTTCTTTATTATGTGTGTCTCCAAACTGTTTTTTGACGCCAAACTTACTTACCAACCCCTGCCATACTAACTTTATAGCTGGGTTGTTTTAATTCATCAGCTTAGCAAGACCTAGGATGTGATAAAGTGCCCAGCATAAAAAAGGCAAAAACCAATAAAGCAAAATCCGAAGCGGTGTTGATTTGCTGGAGAGTCTTGTGTAGCAGATAAAGATCAACAGGAAAGGTTTTTAAAGCGCAATGTGTAACTTTTACTGCAAGAGGTCGCCCTATAAAAACAAAGGTGTAGCTTGATGATGATAAATGAATGAAGCTGTAGTTTTTAAATCCACTGCCAATTGGAAATGAGTCAGATGGGAAAGCATGAATGTCCATGGATAATGTAAGAAAATAAAGTTTTATAACCATTATGTTATAACATAAGCCAACAGAGTGGCTTGATGGACAAACAATAGGGTGGCGTGCTAGATGGTACAATACTACTTCTGTATCCGGTGCTGTGCACAACAATTGGCGTATGACATCATGAGAGCTATTTGATAGTACAGCTTTGTAACGCTATGATGTCACACGCAGATTGGTCTGTGCAACACCACAAGTAAGGAAAGCATAAAAAAAAATACAAAAACTACCAGCACGTTATACATTCTGTTCACATACTTACATTATCCCTGAGCACTTAATAATATTTAAAAAAGTGACTAATTTAAAAGCTCAGCCTTGCCATTAGGAGATCCTTTTTATTTTACCATTTTAAATAGGTCATTTATTTTATAAACCATTAATTAAAATGAAAAAAAAAAACGTTTGGGATGACCAAAGGAACTATGCAACACATTTTAACATAGCATAAGTAGTTAAAGAATTTTGTTTCTCTTTATATATGTAATTATGAGATTTAAATATTTTGTTGAAATCTGGAAACAATAACTGTTATTTATCTACACTGTAAAAAAAATCCGTAGAAATTACAATGTTATTGCAGCTGGGTTGCCGGTAATTTACCGTAGATTTACATTTATGTTATTTACTGGCAAGAGTTTGTTCAAAGTTAATTAGTTAAATAAATTTTAAATATTAACAAGTCTTTATCTTTACAGAATAAAACTATACAATAACAGCCTCATGCAAAGCATTCTGGGAACCAGAAATCAGCATCAATCTTTTTCTGTTTTTTGCTTAAGATTTTGTTTCCCAGAGTGTTTTGCTTGATGCTGTGTTTTTAGTTTTACTCTGTAAAGACAAAGACTTGTAAATGTTAAATGTTCATTTAACTTTTAACAAAATGTTGCCAGTAAGTAACCTACATTTAAAGGAACAGTATGTAGGATTGTGGCCAAAACTGGTATTGCAATCACAAAACTTGTGGCTAAAACTGGTACTGCAATCACCCAACTAGTGGCCAATACACAAAATGACAACATAAACATCAGTTGAGGGCTGCAACTCCACTTTTTAAATGATAATATCCTGGCCAGACCACTTTTGTCAGTGAGATAAGGGTTTGAAATGAAAATGATTTCTTAATGTCTAGTGACATATCAAGGCCATTTTATGATTAATTGATATAAATTTCTTACATACTGTTCCTTTAAATCTACGGTAAATTACCGGCAACCCAGCTGCAATTTCTACGGATTTTTTTTTACAGTGTACCAAACTAACACAAAGGTGACAAATAATAAACAGATTTCAGATAAGAAAAATGTTAGACTTTTCAAGGCTTTTAAAGACTAAACAAAAAATAAAAATAAGCTTGTTTGCAGTTAAAATAGTTTACAGCACACTCAATAATTAACCAGCTGGTGTATAAAACTGAAAATACTAAACAACAATACAACCAAATTAACATCACTTATGATTCACCACTGTACATAATCTCTTCTTTCAGTTTTGATGTTAAGCCACACATTGATCAAATGTAACCCTGCCTATGAAAACTCAGCTAAGGTCATTTGTGATTTACTGTTACCGTAAAATCATCCTGCATAATGTCAAGAACATTTTGTGAAAATATAACCTTGATATCTTTAATATTAACTGAAAAAGGTCACGTCAAATATTAAAATCAATGTGAAATCATTGAGTGAAGCCAAGTTTTAAGTGTTTTTAGAGAGATGCTGTAGAAGGCTATTCCAAAATTAACATTAGTAATCATACTTATTAATACTTTAAGTTACTTCACGTCTGCCTCAGCGTACCTCATATCTCATTGAAAAAAATTTGAAGCTGGCTAAACATTGATCCTGATAGGTATTTTAGCTGATGAAAATGTGATGCACTTAATCTACAGTCATTCAGGTGTTGTACCAGCAGCCAATGAAACACTGTTAGACTGTTCCTCAATAGTGCCATCCTGTGTAGGAATTTGGTCTTCTTCAGCAAGAGCTCTGTGAAAAATCCCTAAGAGGCTTTGATTGCAGCGCTGCTTAAGATTCAGTCCTATGCAGAAGTACAATATTGGGTTAACACAGCTGTTAAAATACGCTAGATTTGAAGATGTACGGAATCCTAATTTTACAGCAGGGTGTTTTCTATTTATCATCTTAAGAAGACCTAGGATGTGATAAGGTGCCCAGCATAAGAAAAAGGCTAAAACCAATAAAGCAAGAATCCGGAGAGGTCTTGATTTGCCGGAGAATCTCGTTCTTCGAATCCCAACAGCAGCCAGTGTGTAGCAGATAAAGATCACCAGGAAAGGAAACAAAAATCCACAAAAGAAGCGAATGTAGTAGAAAGCATACTTTACTGAATTTCCTTCTTTCTGCAAATTTAAGATTGAAATTAGAATGATTAGGTTTGTCAATAATTACAAAAACATATTCAACAAACAGAGAAATGTGAGCATGTGTAAACAGTATGTTTTCAATTTCATTGTCTGCTTAGAATGCAGGCTAAATTATTTATTAAGTAAGGTATATAACCTAGCTCTTAAGACCTGGTGTGTCCACATACGTGGACATCACATTTTTTGTTGTTTACACCATAATCCTGTATAACTGAAAGGAGCTTATTGCTATCAGGGGAAACCTCTTGTTTGTTTTGGTTATTATATTTATTGGTTCTTCCTAACCCCAAATAGCTGGAAAAAATCTAAAATCCAAGCCAAACTGAAGCTCAAGACTTAGGTTGAAAATTTGTGAATCCCTTTTGTGCATGAGCAGAGTTTGTGCCTGGGGTGACACTTATCGGCAAACAAGGGTACTGCAATACCCTTAGATTATCGAAAGAGTACAGCTCATGCTTTTTAAAGGAGCTGTATGTAGGTTTTTGATTGTACTAAATAAAAAATACTGTAGTATATTCATAGATATTTATGAAACATAAAAATCAATACTTTAGCCGGTTATTCTCTTTTTAAAAAAGTGCCTTCCGGTTCAGAATTTCTGTTTTTTGTTTTGGTCTGGACATAAATATATATTAATATTATAAACATATAATATTCAAGGTGGCAAAGATGTGAGAAGATATTCAGTTTTGTAAAGCTTTTCTAACCTTGTCATAGCAGTGGCTCAAGTTGTTGTGATCAGTATGGATCTTCCGGAACACTAAGTTTGGTAAACTGAATATCAACGCCACAATCCAAACCCCCAAACTGACCACACGAGCAGCATATAACGTCCGTTTCCTCCTGGTGATCACTGGGCACCGCACGCAGATCACTCGGTCAACACTGATGACAGCCAGAAGAAAAACACTGCAGAACATGTTGGCGTACTTGATAAAGCTCATAAACTTACAGACAAAGTCCCCAAATGGCCAGTGGCCAATGAAATTTGTGACAAGTGAGGTCACTCGTGACACGCAGAAGATCAGGTCAGCCACGGCGAGGTTGACCAACCACACATTGTTGACATTGGGTTTCATACGGACACCAGACACCCAGATGACCAAAGAGTTTCCAGTGGTGCCTAAGAGAATAATGATGATGTAGAAGACAATGTCCGGTGTAGATTTCTTTGAGTGGGAATGGGATAAGACATTGGAGTCATGCAGAACAGTTGTATTGAAGTTCATTCTGAAAACAAGACAGATACATTTGATTAATTAAAAAGATGTCACAGTTTTTTTCTGTTAAAAAGATCTGCAGCTATTCATTAAATAACATCTCCTAATAAACAGAAATAAAAAAGAATGTAGATACACATCTGATTATAATTACAGGGAATTAAAGTTTATGTATGTCTGACACAGGGGCAGTTCTAACGTTAGACCCTTTTAAAATTATTAATTTTTCTACCAACCAAACTATCAAATATATTTTTCTGAAGTCTTATTTATTTGTAAAAACAATTTATTCGAAGGTAATAATTAAAATAACGCAAAATGCAAGACATTTAGATTAAAAAATTACGAGTTTATGAGGCATTTGATTACCTATGCTGTTATGCGCATGCGTCGTAACCGCCAGTGGAGTAAAGTCAGAGAGGAGGAGAGCGCGAGCGCCTGTGCTAAAAGTCACACGTGAGGCAGCTGCAAACTTAAAATCATTGTTTCATAAAATGTCCAGCGTGGAAGCTCAGAAGGTATTTCGCTAATGTTTTAATTTGTTTGCTAGCCTGTATGAGTGCAGTCATGTCTGCAAAATATATACGAATATTTGCCGTCTTAAATGAGCTAATATTAGTTATCCCCCGTTTATAATTCAAAATTGCTTTGCAAAATGAAGCCGTGGTATTCTTAGTTTACAGACATGACACTTTTGCAATAGAAGGTCTATTTTTTGCCTTTTCAAGTTAACAGTAAGCTGTAAATAATATGATGCTAAGTTGAGAAATTTGTCATTTTGAGTTTAACCCACGAAATTTCTGTAAACACCGCCAACACACGGACACACACACACACCTGGCATGTGTAACAAACCAGTGCACTCACAATTTTTGTATAAGAAACACACAAATAAGATTATTTGTTACCTTTTATAGATGGATAGCGTTTTTTAAATGCTGGAAAGGAGAGCAAACAAGTGGAGAGTGAAGAGGGAGACTGAATGGGTCAGAGACAGGTAAGAGATGTTAAAGTGATTGTAGCACTAGCAGTTTCATAGTCATGATAAAGCTTATTAGCCCCTAAAATAAACATCATTCCATTATTTACTCATCCTTATGTTGTTTTAAAACATAACATCTTTTAATTTTCCGATCAGCAACTAAAGGGGTCATGTATGATTTATTACAGTCATTAGAATCACTGCAGGCTGTTGTTATAGGGTTATGATTGCTACAAGCACGCATGATACATCTGGAAAGTAAAACTTTCTTTTTTTACAGCGGGGAGAGGTGGAGGATTTTAGTATAGTTCAAAAACGACAAGGGAATATAAATCTCAAACTAGTTATTTTTAATTGTAGGAACATCTTTACAATTAAAGTGCAATAACAAAAAGTTAATAAAATAAAAAGCTTTTTTAAACTAAGAAACATTTATGGAATTATTTAATGATTTTACATGTGAGTTATGCACTTTTGAAGGTGGTCAGCAGCTTGTAAATACAATTACTATAGTAAGGTTGTAATTTATGTATTGCTGGTAACATAAATTATTTTATTAAACTATATATCTAGTTTAAATGAGCATATAATGAGATGAGTGCCATGTCATACTTTTGACACGTTTATTGTCTTCTAGCGTCCCTGAGTACCTGATGTCAGATCTCTCTCTCTCTCTCTCTCTCTCTCTCTCTCTCTCTCTCTCTCTCTCTCTCTCTCTGTCTCTCTCTCTCTCTCTCTCTCTCTCTCTCTCTCTCTCTCTCTCTCTCTGCAATGTCTAATGACCTGCGCATTTTCGAGGACGTTCTGAAGTTGTGTTTGACTTGACGCGAAGCTGCGATGGATAATGCGCATTGTATTAAAAACGCGTCGTGCAAATGAGCGTTAAAACCCGGTCTGCAATTTCGTACTCGAGAGCATGAATCCTACCTTTCATAGGAATGAAACACTCGCTTCGCGTCAGTGGAAAGTGGTCGCTTAAATATGGCCAGGGGTTTCTTTCATAAGATTTGAACTGAGGCGGGTCTGCATTAGCGCGCGCCTGTCTCGTCCGTCTCCATGGTTCTTTTTGCGCGTTCCCCCGCCCATCAATCATCCGTTGCGCGTCTTTATCACCTTGCTTTAAAAAAAAAAATACTCTGTAACGGATATGATTTAAAATGTAGCGAAGTACAATACTTCAAACAAAAGTAAAAGTAAAAGTACAGATTTTAAAAAATACTCAAAAAAGTAAAAGTACACAAAAAACTACTCATTTACAGTAACGTGAGTAAATGTAATTCGTTTCTTTCCACCTCTGCTAATGTTTGATCACGTTGATGGTGCAGGCTTGAAAGAAGTGCTGCTGTTTGCCATCTTTGATCTTTCTGTTTTATCTTTCTATATAGCGCCTTGTACAACGCTGAACGCTCTCACTAGAGTGTTGCCCACAGCGCCGCCACTGGCCGGGGGGGCTGAATCGATTCATAGGATTTGATGAATCGATATTGAATTGAGAAACAAATAATTGCAATGCATTGATGAATCGATATTTTTACCCAGCCCTAATACATATAGTATACATAAACTTTAATTCAATATACACAATAATAAATAATAATAATAATTAACGTTTTTACCTTTATATCTGTTTAATGGTGTTTTTTTATTAGGTTAAATAAAAAATCATAAGGGCTTGGAACTATATAGAAGAGTAATGCATGTGGCCTTCATGAATTTATTAATATAATAATACTCTATCAATTTGCAAAAAGGCATCACAAGGCTCTCTTCACATCATCACTGAGGGCTAAGCCCCCCGAAGAATGAAATCCTAGAACCGACTCTGTCTGGCACAATATATCTTAAAAAAAAAAGATTTTCAGGAAATTGTTGCTTTATAATAATTGTATTATGTGTTTATAAACATATAAAAGCAGACTAATAAAAACAATACTAATTAGCTAAAGCAACCTTAAAGTTACAGAAAATATTTTGTATTAATTTAACTAGATTAGAAAATGTATTTTAAAACGCGTTTGTGCAAAAGAAGAATACAATAATAAACTGGTGTGTGCTGTGATGTCTTACCTGTACACAATATCTGATCAATAAGTCTTTGTGACTAATCAGCCAATATTAACCAATCCTCTGAATGTGTCTGTGTAGCAGAAACTGTGTATGTTTATTAAGAGGTCATTGTTTTACAGCGGCAGTATAGCAATAATTAGCTACTAATAAACTCCTTATTTTTATATCTCTGTTGCGTCATTCAGAGGTCTTACCCGACGGGTAGAGGAAGGGGATGTTGCACAAGCACCAAACTCACAAAATGCATGTGTACATTTTAACAAAATTGTATTGTATTTACAATTTGTATTTACTTGGCTGTCCTAAGGATGAGATTTAAACATAAAAAGTTATAATTATGAGATAAAAAATTAAAATGATTATATTAAAAGGTCAAAGGTACATCGATTATCATTGTTGACATAGTCTGTTCATACAATCAGCAATCTTCTGTTTCCCGATCTTGCTTCACGGTGCTGCGATATTCAGATTGGAAATTGGGAAGGTTTTGAAAAGTTTTGAAATTTTATATAAATAGAATGGTTATCTTGTCTGAAGTTACAGATAAGCTGTTCCTGAAAATTTGGTGGTGACAATAAAAAGATCCACACAGGAGCAAAAGTTGCAATATTCACTGACCTGTTGCTCTTGTGATTTGATATTATGATCCATTTTTATTATCTAATGATAAAAAAGATGTTTCTGAACCGAATGATACAAGAATCTTCATTTTTGTCTGTGCCTAAAGTGAACACAGAGACAATCAAAATCAATGTAAAATAATAAAATACGCCAAATAATAAACATAGTCAATAAAATCATTAATTTCAGTATTTTACTTTATAAATAAAAGTTTGAGTATTGTATCTTAAAGGGATTAGTTTAAATTTACAACAATAAATACAAAAAATTAATTGACATTATGGTTACGACTACTTTGATAGTGGACTTGAACAGTAAGATGGAGCCGTAAAACTGAAGACACTTCAGTGTTGCTGGTCTCTATTAACAATTGAGACTGGTATTGTGGGTTTAGTAATCATTATAGTGAATATGAAAATTCTAGGAAAGCTAAAGGAAAACTATTTAAACATAAAAAATCCCTGATGTTTGTACAGCATCTTCTTCTAATTATAAAGCTTCTTTTTTTCTAAACATACTTAGGCAATTTACTGTGGAAACTTTTGTAATAGAAATTACAAAAGGCCCTTACAAATCTTAACTCAGTAACATATAAACAAGAATTTGTTATGTGTACTTCCTTTATAAAAAGTATACTTCCAGTACACACTTACAAATAAGTTGGATAGATTAAAGGCGTTCTAAGCGAATCTGCGAGACGTTAGTTTTTGTTGACGTTTGAATTGTTTTCAAACAGACGGAGCGTAGCTAACTCCTCCCCCTCCCTTCCGTGCTTTCATGAACGCGCCCAACCCCCACCCCCAAATCCTTCTTGTCGTTTATTGGCTGGAACACTTTGTTATGGTTTCTGTTTGTAGGTTTGGCCACTGTGTTGTTATTGCCATTTGTGAAGCCTGGGCTGTCCACAGAGATCGCGTTTTTTACAGTTTGATCAGCAGACAGGCAGCAAGCAGATAGTGAGGAGAAATTTGCTGTATGTAACAAAAAATGTTTTATGGTCTAAAACGCGTCAATTTGCTTAGAGAACCTTTAAATTAGTAAACGTATTTGGTGTGCTGTCCGGGGAGAGGGCTCTGAGCTCGGAAATGGGCCCGAATGCAGAGTATCCCCCGGTTTAGGAAATAACCGGGTGAGTGAGAGGAGATGGGGTGGTGGAGGGATTCTGGAGACTGCAGAGGATCTTTGGAGAGTTAAACTGTGACTTATATATGCTTGCCTTTGTGCTGATTGTGTAGCTATGATGATTACTGATTGCAGACAGCTGGTGGTACTTAAGTGGTTTATTTGACTGCTCCTCCCGAACTATGCTAATAAAACATCATTTATTCATACAGTATCATTGTACTAGTAGTATACTTATAAGTGCACTACTTTAATACTGATTTAATTGGCCAACTAGTTAGGTTATATAATAATACCTTTAAGTGTACTTTAAGTGTAACATTAGTTAGTAAACTAAGAGTGAACTTACAGATATACATTTAAGTTCAATAGTTCTAATACATTTTGTAGTTTATGCACGTACACTTTAAAGTATACTCTCAGTAAACTAGTAGTTTTTATAGTATACCTGTAAGGTATACTTTAAGTGCAAAACTCTGAGTACAAAAATTTTACCCAACTACGAGTTATGTATACTGGTTACCAGTTTAATACTTATAGCACTTTATAATAAACTACTAGTTTAGTTTACATATACTGCAAGTAGCAAATAGGGATGAGCGGGAACAAACTAACACGGTTAACTTTAACACGGCTACTTTACACATTTTTACAGGGACAAGCAATCTGTGCTTTTGGTCTTTTTCTCTTTTTACTGTCAGAAGATGATCTCATGTGAATTTGTGAAACGTTTGGTTAAGATACTGAACAAAGAGTGTTTTAAAGGCATGGAAGTAAATTTCTTCATCCTAATTTTTTTATTTTTTATTTCTGAGTTTGGTGAGTAATACATAAGGTTGTTATGTTATTTGAATCACTATCTTGTTACCTAAAACATAACACCATTTTAAAACATGTCAGCAACTCCTAGTAACTGGTAGCTGGGATTAAAAAAGTAATCCACTGTGAGGCAAGCATTTTAGAACCCAAATGCAGTTTATTTAACATAAAACATAACCAAAAACTAAACTTGACATGAAAAATTAAATTTAATAATCTCCATTTCTGACTCCAACTGTTCCTGCTCAGGTGCACAGAGTGCGTAATTCTACGTTAATATGTTCAGTACATTATTTTATTTTTAAATTGAATTAATTTAACTGAAAAGTAACTCGCATTACTTTTTTTTTAAAGTAACTCAAGCGTTACTTTACTCGTTACTTCAGAAAAGTATTATTATTACGTAATGCGTGTTACTTGTAATGCCTTACCCCTAACTGACTAACTGACAAATGAATAATATAATGCATGATTAGATGTATAAGTTTTATACATTACCATTCCAGGAGAGATTTCATATTAAATGCATTTAATGCATTCCAATTACTTGAATTAAAACAAACAAACAGTCCATGTGGAGGCTTGAAGTGCTTCTGGTGTAGTTTTCACGTTTTATGAGGTAATGCTTTAGTAGACTTTCTGGCGAATGTCACGTGAACAAACCAAAAAAAACTGGTCTCATCGAATCCACTTGTAGAGTAATATTTCAAACTTTTAAGGTATTCAGCTGTTTGTTTACGTTTGTGGCATTTATTTTATTTTAGTATCCAAATCTCACTGACATTAAATACATCTCTGTATTCAATGAAGCACACGCAAAAGACCTTAACCAGACGTCAAGCCAGTTTGTTGGATTTAGTTAAAAAAAGTAGAAAAATTGGTCCCTAGTGACATGGGTTCAGTGAATGAAATGTCTTTAAATGTAGAACAGAGCGGCCTCTTGTGGTAAGGATTGGTGATCCAGGTTCCATTGTAATGTGGTTAGTAATGGCATAGTGCAGTGTTTCCCAATCCTGTTCCTCAGGCACCCCCTCCCAGAAAGTTTTAGATGTCTCCTTATTTACTGTAAAACACCTGATTCGACTCATCAGCCTCCTTACAAAATGGTAAACATGTGTCCCTAACAAGCTGATGAGTTAAATCAGATGTGTTAAATAAGAAGACATCTAAAACTTTCTGGGAGGGGGTGCCCGAGGACCAGGGTTGGGAAACACTGGCATAGTGAACATAAAACATTGCACTTTTTTCTGCACAGTTAAATGTGTAACTTAGTTTCCTAATAACCAAAATACAAAAAAAAAAACACAATAAAACCAATACTGTCCATAATTTCTTCTTTAAGTTTTCATGTTGAGCCACACATTAATCAAATGTAACTTTGCCTACGAAAACCAGCTAAGGTCATTTAGTGATTTGCTGTTAAAGAACATTTTGTTAAAGTATAACCTTGATATATCTTTACTATTAACTGAAAAAGGTCTTTGAAATCAACATAAATTTTTTTTTTAATATACAGTCATTCAGATGTTTGGTGATCTGTACCAGCAGTCTTTGAAAGACTTTTAGACTGTTCCTCAATAGATCCACCTGGTGTAGGAGTTTGGTCTCCTTCAGTAAGAGCTCTGTGAAAAATCCCTAAGAGGCTTTGATTGCAGCGCTGCTTAAGATTCAGTCCTACGCAGAAGTACAAAATTGGGTTTACACAGCTGTTAAAATACGCTAGATTTGAAGACTTACGCCATCCTAATTTTACAGCAGGGTGTTTACTATTTATCATCTTAATAAGACCTAGGATGTGATAAGGTGCCCAGCATAAGAAAAAGGTAAAAACCAATAAAGCAAGAATCCGGAGAGGTCTTGATTTGCCGGAGAATCTCGTTCTTCGAATCCCAACAGCAGCCAGTGTGTAGCAGATGAAGATCACCAGGAAAGGAAACAGAAATCCACAAAAGAAGCGAATGTAGTAGAAATCATACTTTACTGAATTTCTTTTGTTTGCTTCTTCCTGCAAATTTAAGATTGAAATTGGAAAGATCAAGTTTGTCAGTAATTACGAAAACATATTCAACAAACAGAGAAATGTGAGCATGTGTAAACAGCATGTTTCACACGGTGTTTAGTTCATTGCATAAAATTAAAAATATAATTTCTATAAATGCAGCTTTTATAAATGTTTGACTTACAGTAGAAAATTATTAAAGTCACAAACGTTTGTTAAAATGTTATTAAAAATTTTTTGTAAATGTTATTCGTATAATCATTTAATGTCAAACTTTTTGTTAGAAGTTCAAGTGTTTAAGGACTAATCCACATCCAGGACAGGAATTGTAAGTTTTATTATAAATATCCAAGGTGGCAAATGTGGGAAGATATTCAGTTTTGTAAAGCTTTTCTAACCTTTGTTAAGCAGTCGCTAAAGTTGCTGTCATCAGTGTTGACCCCCCGGAACACAAAGTTTGGTGAACTGCAGATGATCGCCACAATCCAAATCCCCAAACCGACCACACGAGCAGCACATAACGTCCGTTTATTCCTGGCAAATACTGGGCACCGCACGCAGATCACTCGATCCACACTGATGACAGCCAAAAGAAAAACGCTGCAGAACATGTTGGTATACTTGATAAAGCTCATAAACTTACAGACAAAGTCCCAAAATGGCCAGTGGCCAATGAAAATAGTGACAAGTGAGGTCACTCGTGACACGCAGAAGATCAGGTCAGCCACGGCGAGGTTGACCAACCACACATTGGTGACATTGGGTTTCATACGGCCACCGGCCACCCAGATGACCACAGAGTTTCCAGTGGTGCCTAAGAGGATAATTATGGTGTAGAAGACAATGTCCAATGTAGTTTTCTTTGTGTGGGATAAGACATTGGAGTAATGGAGGACAGTTGTATTGAAGTTCATTCTAAAAACAAGACAGATACATTAGATGCTTTAGTTTTTCTTCTGTTAGAAAGTTTAGTAAGATGTAATACACTGTAGTTGCAGTATTAATTACATTGTTTTAAATACATATAATACATTTGTAAGCAAAAGATATATCTGAGAGGGGCGCAAAACATTTTTTTAAACCAATAATTTTTGTCATACCAAACTGTAACAATTTAGTGTTATTTTAAGCAGTGTAAAACAAAATAAACCCGGTTTATATATATATATATATATATATATCTCACTTAATTCTATATACTGAATATTATTGTTGTGCAATTCAATTGAAAAACCTTGGGCAATGCTGGGACATGGGGGGCCTTGGTGCTTGGACTTTGCATAGGGCCCCCAAAATGGTAAACACGCCACTGATTGAATCTTGCCTATCACATCTCCTTGTACATAAACAACATTAAAAAGATTGTATATACAGGTGCTGGTCATATAATTAGAATATCATCAAAAAGTTTATTTATTTCACTAATTTCATTCAAAAAGTCAAACCTATATTATATTCATTCATTCCTCACAATGACTGACAAGACTGATATGTTTCAAATGTTTATTTCTTTTAAAATATTTCTTTTGATGCTTAGAACTGACAACTAAGGAAAATCCCAAATTCAGTATCTCAGAAAATTAGAATATTGTGAAAAGGTTCAATTTTGAAGACACCTGGTGCCACACTTTAATCAGCTAATTAACTCAAAACACCTGCAAAGGCCTTTAAATGGTCTTTCAGTCCAGAGCTGTGTCCGAAACCGCTCCCTATCCACTATATACAGTATAGAGGGTATGCATATGACGTCAGAGGGACTGCGCTTACGGCCACTGAGTGACAAAAGACAGAGTGGCAGCATTTGAGTACAGTGAGACATTAGAGATGTTCCAATACCATTTTTCTCTTTCCGATACCGATTTCCGATACCTGGGCTCGGGTATCAGCCAATACCAAGTACCGATCCGATACCTGGGTATGTATCTATATATACTGTACATCTGTTTGTACTACTAGCCCCTTATGAATGGATATAATTATTTTATGGTGTGCTTTAGACTTATTCCTGTATAAAACATGAACAAATTCATACAGTGAACAAGAGTATTTTTATTATCTGAAAGACATTTGACAGTAATATTAATTACTATTAATCAAGTGAATAAAATGCATACACAAATCTAAAACTGTAAACTGAAAGGATATTTTAGTTTTAGAATATAGCTGTATAACAACAGTGCAACAAATAAGGAATACAAAATATATATATGAATAATATAACAAATTAATCTATATAAAACTTAAAATTTCAGAAACAATTTTGTTAAATAAAAGGCATTTCAGTTTTTAAATACAAAAGCACAAAAATGTCCTTTAAAAACGGCATGTCGACGTTTTATTAGTCTGAAATACAAACAGCAGACATACGGCTGCGCGTTTTCATTTCTTCTTCGTCGCTCTAAACCGCTTGTGGCAACTTCCTGGTGTTTGCGTTCAGAGCAGCAAAGAAGAGATGAGCGCCGCTTTGCAGTGTTAGCTTTAGCGTTAGCTATAGGGGGCATAAATAGGTTATTTAAGAAAATGGTATCGGATCGGTACATGGGTTCAAGTACTCGCCGATTCCGATAACAAAATTCTTTGTGGTATCGGCCGCATTCCCGATACTGGTATCGGAATCGGAACAACCCTATGTGACATCGGCGAAAACATGGTGAAAACGTGTCTTAATGAGAAATAGCTGTTTAACAGGTGTAACGGTTTATGACGAATATCTGCGACAGCTCTCCGACGCATGGTATTTACGTCAGTGTCCGAAATCGCACACTCATTTTTGTTCCCTTCTTCCCCATATAGTGGACTCAGGTGTCATTTGCTATATAGGGAATAGGGAATGAGTGAACAAAGGAGCGGTTTCGGACACAGCTCAGTTCTGAAGGCTACACAATCACGGGGAAGATTGCTGACTTGACAGTTGTCCAAAAGACGACCATTGACACCTTGCACAATAAGAGTGTGGCACCAGGTGTCTTAAAAATTGAACTTTTTCACGATATTATAATTTTTCGAGATACACATCTTCACTCTATAAATGAATGGTGCTAAATAGCACTAAAAGTGATTCACTGGCTCGTAATCTTAGGGGAACCATTATAAGTGCCATGTAGTACCTGTGTAGAGCAAAACATATTGTTTAAAAAAAAAATCAAGAAACCGTTGTGAATTGTATTTAGCACAGACCAATAAAGAATTTTTTTAAAGCAACCTTAAATATTTTGTATTAATTTAACTAGATTAGAAATGTATTTTAAAACACGCTTGTGCAAAATAAAAAGAGAATAATAAACTTGAGATGATTTTCTGTGTGCTGTGATGTCTTACCTGTACACAATATCTGATCAATAAGTGTTTATCACTAATCAGCCAAAAGTAACCAATCCTCTGAATGTGTCTGTGTAGCAGAAACTGTATTAAGAGGTCATTGTTTCATCAGTGGCAGTATAGTAACATTTAGATCCTGATAAAGTCAATCAGAGGTCTCAACGGACAGGAAGGGGATGTTGCAGAAGCACAAACTCACAAAATGCATGTGTAAGTATTAACAAAATTGTATATGTTGTATTTACTTGACTGTCTTAAAAACACATGATAATGGGATATAAACAAAAACTTAAAAAGTTAAAATTAAAAAGTCAAAAAATCTAAATTATGTCATTAAAATATTAAAAGTATGACAGAAATGATCATTGTTCATACAATCAGCTATCTTGTGTTCCTCGATCTTGCTTAATAGGTCATGCGAGTGTCATATTAATATTGGAAATTAGAAATGTAAAATATGTTTTGAAATGTATATAAAATAGGATGGTTATCAAGTTGAGCTACAGATAAGCTAATAAGCTGTTCCTGAATATTTAGTGGTGTCAATAAAACCATCCACACAGAAATACGCAACTAAAGTTGCAATATTCTTGCCTTGTCTGGCACTGACCGGTTGCTTTTGTGATTTTATATTATATGATCCATTTTTATTTTTACTATCTAATGATAAAAAGATGTTTCTGAAGTGAATGATACAAGAATCTAAAATGAATACAGAGACAATCAAAATCAATGTTAAGTAATAAATATGCAAATAATAAAACATAGTGCTTATTAATTTGAGTTTTTAACATTATAAATAGAAGTTTGAGTATTGTATCTTGAAGGCTTAGTGTAAATTTACAACAATGAACACAAAAATTATTGACATATTTTGGTCATTTTATGGTTATGACTACTTCTGTACAGCATCTTTTTTAACACACTTAGGCAATTTACTGTAGATACTTTGTAACAGAAATTACAAAAGGCCCTTACAAATCTTAACTCAGTAACATAAACAAGAATTTGTTATGTGTACTTCCTTTATAAAAAGTATACTTCCAGTTATTAAGTATACACTTATGTAAAGTTCAAGTATATTTTAATTACACTTTAATATCATTGTACTAGTAGTATACCTATAAGTGCACTATTTTAATACTGATTAGGATTTAATTAACGTAGTCTTAATGCCCTTGTGTTTGCTGTCCTGCTGTGTTGTTTTGTGCCTTACCTGTGAATATGTTTAGTCAAGTTTTATTGTCAAAGTTTTTTTTTAAGAAGTTAAGTTCCTGTCAAGTGTAGTGTCAATCCTGTCTAGTCTGTTTATTGTCATTGTTCTTGCCTTGTTTTACCCCCTCGTAGTTTTTTTACAAGTTGTAGAGAACAATGAATAATATAATGTATGATTGGATGTGTAGTTTTATACAGTTCTGTGTGCCTGAAAAAGTTTTGCATGGTCACATTTTGTACATGTCACATTTGTGAGAAACTCATGGTCACATTTGGGAATCTCTGCTGCAAAACACAGTACATATTTGTAACACCTCTGCATTTTCTCTCAAATTGCCTTTTGTATTTGCAAAGCGTTTTCTGTTTGTTTGCGAGTCAAGTTTTCCCTTTGCAAAGCAGATTGAGTTTGTTTGCAAAATTCTGGATTTGTTTGTATAATTATGGCACAAAATTTGCACCGTAGAAGCCACTTTGTTGGATTTAGTTTATAATAAAGGAGACAAATTTGTCCCTAGTGACATGGGTTCAGAGAATAAAATGTCTTTAAATGTAGGACAGAGCGGCCTCTTGTGGTAAGGATTGTCTGCACAGCCGTTTGAATGGCATTTTCTAAATTACAGTTAAATGTGTAACTTAGTTTTCTAATAACCAAACTCTTGATTCTGTTACCCATCTATCACTAGTGAGAAACTTACTTGCTGTCCTCCCCATATGCCAAAGTAACCACGTGCTTCATAGTTTTAATTCATCAACTTAACAAGACCTAGGATAAGGCATAGAAAAAGGCAAAAACCAATTAAGCAAAAATCTGAAGTGGTGTTGATTTGCTGGAGAGTCTTGTGTAGCAGATAAAGGAAACACAGTTTTAAAGGTGCAATGTATAATTTTCACCGCTAGAGGTCGCCCTGCAAAAACAAAAGTGTAGCTTCATGATGCTGTGAAGGAGAATGAAATGAATGAAGTTATATGCTGAGTCCCAATTCGCATACTATCCGTCCTAAATAGTATTCGAAACTAGAATTAGTACGTCCCAAATCGTAGTATGTTGAAATGAGTATCCCAAAGATACCCGGATGGTCTACTATTTCCGATTAGAATTCGAAGTGCAGATCAATGCACACTCTGGCCCTGTCCCAAATGGCGCACTTCATGTGGACTTTCGGTCTCGTGGCCTTAAATTGCGCGTGCTCGCTTAGTCCACGAGTCCGTAGGGTGTCCCATCTGTCATTTTTACGCTTTGAAGTGTGCTCATCAGCGCCTCCTTTGCCCCCTTGATGCGGTCTTCAGCGAAGCCCGCACTGCAGCAGGCTTCGCGCACTTTACCAACCCAGAAGTCCTTGCGAAAGGGCAATCAGACCAATCAGACGACGGAAGGGAGGAGTTCACACTGACGGGCAACTTCTCTACCTATTTCCGGTGTGATGCTCGAGTCTGTCCCAAAATACGACTCCGGTGCACCCACGTGGACTCGCATCAAGGGTCCCTAAAGTCTGGACTACGTGATGTCATCAAAGTGTGGACTCTGAGGAGGACCACAAGTCCGGAGTGTGCCATTTGGGACAGGGCGATTAACGGCTAATATTGCCCACAACCCATTGCGTGCGGGAGGGAGGAGCTTAACCACAGTGACCCTCTTGCTTATTTGTAGTAATACTGTGGCTGTAGAAATGTTAACTTTATAAGTCCAGCGAAAGAAACATGGTTCCTACACTTTTACTGTAGTAAAAGCATGGTTCATTTTCATCTGGGTATTTTTGAGTTATATGTAAGTATAAAATACGTTAAACAATAGTTATACTATAAACTTTTTAATATTTGGACTTTAAAATAAGTAGCTTTTGTTACACACATTGCACATGAACGTCAGAACCAGCCGCCTCACAAACGACCTGCGTTTGGTTCTAATGACGCTCTGCTTCACTCCTCAACTTGGTAGAACACATTGTAAAATGTATTGTGAAAAAAAAAACGATGAGAAATAAAGATGGGAATAGTAAATAAAATTATATTTGACATAAGTTACAAGAATGAATGAAATATTGTTAACAGTCGTGGTGTGCGTAACTAGGCAACCACGTTTTCGTTCACGTTGCATGACGTCATCGAAGTACGTCCCAGAACGTGCATACTCTTTTGCTACACACTCAAAAGTATGTACATTTTCCTCACAAAAACAGTACATACTTTTAGGTCGTAGTATAAGTAGGCGAATTGGGACTCAGCAGTAGTCTTTACCTCCACTGCCAATTAGAATTGAGTCCGATGGGACTTGCAAATTATGTCCATGGATAATGTAAGAAAATAAAGTTTTATAACCATTATGTTATAACCTAAGCCAACAGAGTGGCTTGATGGACAAACAATAGGGTGGTGTGCTAGATCAGTGGTTCTCAACTCCAGTCCTCGGGCCCCCCCTCCCAGAACATTTTAGATGTCTCCATATATAAAACACCTGATTCAGTTCATCAGCTTGTTAGTGTGTTAATTAAGGAAAAGTTTCAAACATTCTGGAAGGAGTCTAATGAGTGGAATCAGGTGTTTCATATAAGGAGACATCTAAAACATTCTGGGAGGGGGGGCCGAGGACTAGGGTTGAGAACCACTGTGCTATATGGTACAGTACTACTTCTGTATGCGGTGCTGTGCACATCAATTGGCGTATGACATCATGAGAGCTATTTGATTTTAACGCTATGATGTCATACACAGATTGGTCTGTTCAACACCACAATTAAGGAATGCATTAAAAAATTCTTATACATTCTGTTCACATTATATAAGAGCCCTCAATAATATAAAAAAAAGACTAATGAAAAGCTCAGCCTTGCCATTAGGAGATCTTTTTTTACCATTTTAAATAGGACATTTATTTTATAAACCATTATATAAAAGGGGAAAAAACATTTTGGGATGACAAAAGGAACTATGCAATACATTTTAGCATAGCATAAGTAGTTAAAGCCAGGAAAATGGTCGAGTCAGCAATGTGCCGAAATAAGATGTCAGAGTAGAATTGAAACAACTCCCCAAACCCAAATACAACGACCACTTTTGTAGCCCCGCCCACAGCTTCATGTGACACACGTTTGGGCCAGGGGCAAAGCAAACCATACAGTGTCTCAACAATCAGTAAACATGTCTTTAAAGATTGCCAAATGTAACCAAAATTACTTTTAAATACATTTTTTTCTGAGAGACTTTTATTTTGACACGGTGATCTGTTATGAGTAACCATGGAAACTGAGTGTTCGGTTGTGAAAGAACCGTATGGGAAGAACACAGATGCTGGATAACCTTAACTCGGAGGCTCGAAACATAACATTAGGAATGCGTGGTTAAAGTTTGTTTTTGAAAAAGTTCCA
Source organism: Misgurnus mizolepis (assembly GCA_025389145.1). Lineage (NCBI taxonomy): Eukaryota > Metazoa > Chordata > Actinopteri > Cypriniformes > Cobitidae > Misgurnus > Misgurnus mizolepis. Next base: position 13,844,916 of record JAIFKI010000011.1, on the reverse strand, counting down.
GCTGGTGTGGGGAGTGTTTGTTTACTTTGTGAAACACGGATTCATTTGTAAAGAAGCCAGAAGTCAATGCTGGATTTGCAGAGTGACTGTGATTAAAAGCACCACTAATATTGGATCTGATAAAAATGACACAGCAGTATACACAGTAAGTAAAACATGTTACTTTATTTAAGACAACGTTACTGGGTTTCACTATTGCTTTGTAAGAGATGTCCTGTAACATCCGTGTCTTAACACGTATGTTTGACTGTTTTAATTTACTAAAAACATTAAACGATTGAAAAAGGTGCAACACTTAACAATACGACTGTAATTTAACGGTAGAAATATACAAAGTTATTGATAAGCCCCTTCAAACGAACCATTTCTCCAGAGAGTCACTTATCCATGTTACAAAATAGCCTATTACTTATATCTTTTGATGTTTTTGAATGTAAAACCACGCGAACATCATAAGTACCCTTACGAAAAAGAAGTTTATTCAAGTGTGCTATAAGTATACTTCTTTTAAACTTAAAATAAGAAAGTATACTTTCAGTTAACTTTTTATGTACTTCTATAAAATGTACTTTAGGTACTTCTCAGAAATATACTTAAATTGTACTAAAGTGTACTTGACCTATACTGACCGAAATGTCTAAGTATATTTGGCCTATACTTGTTTACTGACATATACTTAAAAGTATAAAGTAAAAATGCAACAACAAAAGCTACATCAAGAAGGCTGCAAAAAGCCATATGAAAAGCCCTGGTGAAAAAATAAATATACTTTATTGTATTTCAAGTATATTTAACTTTGCAATAGTACATTACAAGAAATGTACCATCTTTGAATATATTGAAAGTATGCTTACAACATATTTGCTTACAATTAAACTTTTAACATATTTCAAAATTATTATAATTTAGTATATTTTCTAAAAGTATAGTTAAAAAAATATACTTGGAGTTAAAGTTCTGTGCAATTTTTAAAGTATACAAATTTGAACTTATTTTAAAGTTTATTTTAGGTATACTTTATCTGCTAAAGTTATCATTATAATAATGCACTGACAGCATATTTATAAAATACATTATTTAGCATCCTTTAGAAACAGTATACTTTAAGTAAATTTTGAAAGTATATGTAGTGTACAAATGTACATTATCTTTATGGAGAATCTCATACTGAAAGTGTACATGCAATTGTTCTGTTAGTGTACTCTTAGTAAACTAGTAAGTTACTAATTGTGTAACTAAAAAGCTAAATCTTTTGTATGCTATCAGTGAGCTAATCAAACAAAAATAATAAATAAAAAAAAATTCAAAATGTCTCACTTTCTAAATTTGATATCTTATCTACAGGGCCGGCCCTGGCCAATTTGCTGCCCTAGGCAAGATTTCACCTGGTGCCCTTTAGAATCATTTTGTTCATAAACTTACACAGAAAAAAATGCATAGCTTTGTCTAGTTTTTCTTAATTTTGAAAATATTTTGGAAACACACGCATGCACGCACGCACAAGCACACATACACACAATACCCTGTCACTCAGGCATTTGGTCTTGACATTGTCACTGAAAAGGCAGTTTAAAATATAAACCCAGAATTCAGCGAACGTCAAGAACAAGAAAACGGAAACAACAATCAGACAGAGACGCAGGATTTAAATTACGTTACACGGACCATGTTTAAATTTCAATGTTTCTGCACAGAAATACCAACTTTGTCTGGTATTAATAAGCTGCACAGTGGCGGTGCTGAAGGCGCGTGATGGCACATATGCACAGATATTTACGTGCAATCTATTGGAAAGCGGAGGAGTCATTAGTTGGGTTAGTAAAATAACGAAATTATAGCTTTTAAATAGAAGAAAAAAGTTTTTTGTAAAGAGATATATGTTTTTAAAAGTTTAAAACACACAACCCTTCTCAAGGGAAAGTAAGCTACTTTTCTCCTTACGTGCAACCTATCGGAAAGCGCAGATGAGTTTGCTTAGTAAAATAATGAAATTATAGATTTAAGTACAAAATAGTATTTATATAAAGAGAAATATTGAAATAAAAGTGCAAAACTCTTCTTAAGTGGAAGTAATAAAGTAAAATAACGAATAATAATTATATAATAACGAATAATAGTTTCCAATAGGTTGCACGTAAATATCTGTGCCGCCACCAGTACTCTGTCTGAGCGCGTCTTCAGCACCGCGGCCAGCACTCCAATGCGCAGCTTATTAATACCAAACAAAGTGAACAAGTTGCTATTTCTGTCTAGAAACATTAATTTAAACATGGTCTGTGTAACATTATGTAAATTCCGCGTCTCTGTCTGATTGTTGTTTCCGTTTTCTTGTCCTTGACGTTTGGTGAATTCTGGGTTTATATTTTAAACTGCCGCTTCAGTGCAGTATAGCCACAGAGCTATTTAACAAGCACGATCTTCCGAGATTATATGCTACTAATAATTCATCAGTAACTGCTGTTTTCTTGTGCAAAATTAAATATTTATAGTTAAATGTTTATATACATATATTAAAAAAATAATAATTTGGGCGCACGGACGCCCCAAGGGGTCGGCAGCGCCCTTAGCATTTGCCTATTCCGCCTATGCCCAGGGCCGGCCCTGCTTATCTATATTCTATTGTGAATAAAATATAAGTTTATGAAATTTGTAAATTATTCCATTCCTTTTTTACTCACAATTTCTACAGTGTCCCAACTTTTTCTGATTTGAGGTTGTGTATATATATCTATATATATATATAGATAGATATATATGGCTGAATCCCCTGAATATTTACTTTCATTCTGGACTCCATTTCCCATAATCCCGCGTACCTGGACTGATTGCTCTGCCACCTAAAACTCATTGGACAGCCAACTCTCTGGAAACATTCAAGCTTTGTCCCAATTCAAGGGCTGCAACCTTATGAGCATTCGACCTTAAAAGGTGAGCACTCAGTCTTTCAAGGTGAAAGCCTCAGAAGTTCGCGAAGAGAACTGAAATGAGACGGTCTAACCTTCGGAGGACCCATAATTAGCGTCACCTGCTGCACGCGCCCACCTGCACGTTTCTGACTTATTAAAATAAATATGACATCAGAAAAATTATTAATTTATTTTAGAAATATGATACGTTGATGTATATTAAACTATTCAACAGTATACCAAATTAATCAACCTTATAAATATACGCAACATAAAAAGAATATTATTAACACAAAACATAACTTATAATACTTAATAAAAATATTTTTTTTCCTGATAAATACACTCTTATTTAATAAAGGTTTTAATTGTTTATTTTAGAATATCCACCCATTATATGCAGCCGTTGCAGATGCGCAAGGACTCTTGGGATATCCTCGGCTGTCAAGGATCCATTTGTTCTATCCTTACCAGCGCGGAGGAATGATGACGCATTTTGAGGCTTCATTCTAAGCATCCGTTGAAATGGGACAGCCTTACTAGCCTTAAGTCGCGCTGCTGTGACGCAATCGGTCTTAAAATACATCCTTAGAAGGTCGCAGCCTTTGAATTGGGACACAGCTTCAGTCAGTGCAAAGTCTTGATTTGTATCAGCCGTCGTTGCTGAGGGGTTTGCCTGCCTGCATATCTATCTGTATTTATTGATCTTTACCCGGTTTATGAGTATGTTTGTTGCCTGCCCTGACCCTTTTGCCTGTTTCATGACTACGAGATTTGCCTGCCCTACATTGCTGTGTTTGCTGTTGTTTGACCTTGTCTAATGGAATATGAGTGTGTTTAATAAAAACCTGCAGATAGATCCTCAGTGTCAAAATGCTTTGTTACACAAGCAGTATACAATAAGTAACCTACTAGTTTACTAAGAGTACACTAACAGAACACTTGCATGTACACTTTCAGTATATGCCTAGTAAACTACTAGTTAACTAAAAGTATATTAAAAGAACACTTGGAAGTATACCTGCAGCACACAATAAGTAACCTACTAGTTTACTAAGAGTACACTAACAGAACACTTGCATGTACACTTTCAGTATATGACTAGTAAACTACTAGTTAACCAAAAGTATATTAAAAGAACACTTGGAAGTATACCTGCAGCACAAAATTAGTAACCTACTAGTTTACTATTTGCATGGACACTTTAAGTATAAGTCTAGAAACCTACTCGTATACTCATGAGTTCACTTGCAGTACAAATGAAGAACTAATTGTGCACTAGTTGTACACTTAAAGTTGAGTACTCTTACACTTATAGTAGACTTAGAAATATACTTTTATATACTAAAAGTGGGCCAATTTAGTCCCAAAGCGGTATTCAAGCAGTACACTTACACGTATACTACTAGAACATAAATGTTACTACATAAAGTATACTTAAAACTATACTCCAACATTACTTAAGTATACTTATTAAAATGAACTTGAATTATACTTCTTTTTCGTAAGGGTAGACCTCAGACAACAGTATAAAACAATAAAATCGACAAATTCACTGCCCCTTTAAGTGTTTTTTAACAACTAATACAGTCATACAGATGTTTGGTGATCTCTACCAGCAGCCTTTGAAAGATTTTTAGATTGTTCCTCAATAGTGCCATCCTGTGTAGGAGTTTGGTCTTCTTCAGTAAGAGCTCTGTGAAAAATCCCTAACAGGCTTTGACTGCAGCGTTGCTTAAGATTCAGTCCTATGCAGAAGTACAATATTGGGTTCACACAGCTGTTGAAATAAGCTAAATTTGCAGACTTATTCCACCCTAACTTTACAGCAGGGTGTTTACTATTTATCATCTTAAGAAGACCTAGGATGTGATAAGGTGCCCAGCATAAGAAAAAGGTAAAAACTAATAAAGCAAGAATCCGGAGAGGCCTTGATTTGCTGGAGAATCTCGTTCTTCGAATCCCAACAGCAGCCAGCGTGTAGCAGATGAAGATCACCAGGAAAGGAAACAGAAATCCACAAAAGAAGCGAATGTAGTAGAAATCATACTTTACTAAATCTCCTTTGATTGCTCCTTTCTGCAAATTTAAGATTGAGATTGGAATTATAAAATTTGTCAGTAATTACAAAAACATATTCAACAAACAGAGAAATGTGAGCACGTTTAATCAGTGTATCTTCCGTCCATTCCATAAACGTTTTAAAATCAAATAGACTTTTAGAATAGAATTTTCATTTTTCCTTTCCATTTATAAAATAAAAAAATAAAATGGCAATTGATAAATTTTTCTAGTAAGCTTCTCAGTCTTACTGAGAAAATTCTTAAGGGCTGTTCACATTAACTATAACGTTAATTATATTCGCATTGTAACAGACGTTAATTATAACAATAAATATATTAGCGTCCATCCCAACGGATGATAACGACAACTTTATGCAAATCACTAACCTTCAAATGCATATTTCCTGTAATAAAAACTTTTGCAATTGTTTACATGTAATTGAATGTGTGCATATACTGTTCTTGTTGCATTTATACATCGGGTAACCAGCAGATGCCCTCAACGCTGCGTTTTATGCCGAATTCAGACTACATCATGTTTTCACACTGCGTGATTATCTGGGGTAGCGTTCAGTCGCTGCTGTTTCAGACTGTGTGATGGATTGGCGACAGGGGTTTTCATACTGCATGACTTTACCGTAGGAAGAATCACCAACAACATGTCTCGGTCCGCAAACTACGTCTCACAACCAAACGCACGCGAGACGCGAAGGAAACAACGTGAGGTCACGCATGCAAGACCGGAGTTCTCACGTGAGACTGGGATTATTATTAAAAATGGTAGCTCACAAGAAGCTTGCCATACAAATTGCATGTGCGCTCATTTGCTGCAGAAAGAAGAAATAAAGATTATGAAGTAGGAAATGGTTGGGGAGACTCCTTCCCGAATTTCCAGCTGTCCTGTATGTTGCTCTCTCATTGGCTGTATGTCATCGCCGATGTTATTTTCAGTCAAAACACATTTCACACGGCATGATTTTGAATCGCCGACAGGCCCAGATATTTAGCATGCCAAATATCTCACAGGTGTTGGCGACTCGTCTGCGATTCTCTCAGATGACGTCTTTGATAATTCACACTTTGTCATTCGCGTGCATGAGCATCGATTTGCCTGTGATATCGAGCATTTGTTGGCGATTTCTCAAAACCTGTCTGCGAGTGAAAATCATGGCTAAAATTGTGCAGTCTGAACTTGGCATTACGTAACGCTAAACAGTGAATCTAGTAGTTTGTTTAATCTAATATCTTACATTTTGGTGTAGTTAATGTAGTAAAGTAAAAAGCGTAGTCTATTTCACATTGACTGCATCAGTGATGGATACCTGATGTAATTTTATGTAATGGACCTCAGCTTCTTCATAGTGGCATCTGTCATTCAAATGAGCCTGCACTTGAAGTTAAAAATAGATTTAATTGGCTGTAAATGGTTTATCGTTTATCAGTTGGGGGAAATCGCTCAGAAAGTGATCCCAACGATATGGTTCATTGTAACTTTATCGTTATAGTTGTGGTGTGAATCCTGCTATTCTCTTTAATAGAAAAGATTTTTAAAACAATATTTTTTACAGTTATAATATGAATGGCCCTTCATTGAGACGAGGGAAGCGAAGACTTCCAATGACATTTAGTAGGGCACGCAGATTTAATCATTTACATGATTAAAGGGGACAGAGAATGAAAAACCATTTTTACCTTGTCTTTGTTGAATAATGGTAGTCTACCCACATTCACAAACATACAAAAAGTGCTAAACATGCTAAACATTTCAGTCTCATAGAAATTCCTCTTTTAGAAATGTCAGCCAGAAAACGGCCCAATCTGAAAAACTGATGCTTATGACCAGTGCTGGGCAGTAGCTTCACTACAAGTAGCGAAGCTAGTAGTTTAACTAAATTTTTCAGTAGCTTGGCGGCAGGGACGTGCACAGGGGGGTTGCACCGGTTGCCTGGGCAAATGCCCATATGCCCTTCTCGACTCAAGTTGCCCTTCCGAGGTGGAAATTTTTTTACTTTTACTTCGTTTACATTGTGCAGCGTTCCTTCGTTACTGTATTTTAATTAATTATGAAATTTATATTTTATTTTTAAATTGCAGTCTCGTGTTTCTGAGGCATTCGCGGATAAATGACTCGTTTGAATCGATTCTTTACAAAGCAAATGGGCCAAACGTTTTTAATTGGTTCGCGAATCAGTTTGAATGAATTGTTCAGATCGCTGCAAAAACGGAATCGTCTGATGCTATTTTACTCGTAGCCTTTGGGTGACGTGGATATGAATTTAGAAATCTTTTAACTAAAAGCAAAACTTCACACATGTACCCGCCATTATATACGCATGACCTGTTCGTCGTCAAACACATTTAAACAGCGCAGCCTCCAGAAGCATTGTAGCACAGACTGAAGAAAATCCATCGATGATTGACGTCTGATTCGCTGTATACTGTACTCAGTGGCGGTTCTACATGGATACCCTGTGCTGACCAAATAAAAAAGTATACATTTATTTAGATTTTACACGCGAGCGCCAAAAGCGGAACTAATGCGACGCAACGTTAGCCGCCCTGCGGATGCTGCTCGGTGAGTGTCTTAATTCGTTCCCAATCTCCCGTGCTGCGTCCGAAACCGCCTACTACATACTATATATTACGCGAAAAGCAGTAGGCGAGGCGAGTAGTATGTCCGAATACATAGTATTCGAAAAACAGTATGCGAAAAGTACCCGGATGACCTACTATTTCCGGTAAGATTTTGCAGTGTGCATACGATGGACGCTTCACTATCCCATGATGCCCCGGACGAGGAGTTATCCAACGAAGAAGAAGAGGCACGCGGCTCTTTTCGCGCTGAAATGACATGACGTGATGACGACGAATGTCACGTGATGTAGCAACATGGCGGATGTAGTACGTCCGGATCTCATTCATACTACCAGGATTCACAGTACCTACTGTTTTAACGCCAAGTAAGTAGGTACTTCATCTAATTCAGTACTATACAGTATGCGGTTTCGGACGATGTAGTGAATGTGTATGCAGGTTTGGGCACTGGTAAGGACTCTAGCTCACTTCACATTGGGACACTGTTCACTTGTTCTCCTGTGACGTGGCTGCTTAAGCGCGTTGTGATCATTCACAGCTGTCACTCATCAACAACCGGCAAAACCAACATCTCTCTAACTTTTTAAATAGTACATTGTAAAAAGCGCTGTTATTATGCTCTTACATATACGTGCATAAAATTGGAGGAATATAATTAAATGTTACATATAAAAATGTTTACAATTTAAAATAAATATTATTTTAAATATTGATTAGATTGTGGTCCCTAACTGTCTAGCAATGTGTGTTTATATGTAAACTAAAACAAACATTTGTCTCTAAAAAAGTTTGCATTTTATAAAGTTTATTGAGTAGGCTCGCATGATTTTCGGTTGGAGGGCTTTAGAAAAGATTCCAGATCCTCTTTTCCACCTGCACTTACTCTTGTATTAAATAAATATTTATATGATTGTAATTTGTAAAGTAAAATAAAGTTTAAGGGGTGGTTTCCCGGAAGGGGATTAGACTAGTCCTAGACTAAAATAAATGTAAGATCTGTCCAAACTGAAAACAACTTGTAATGACATCTTAAAATACATCAGAGCCCTTTGTTTTGCTTCAAAATGCACACAAGTAATGTTTTTAGTCAGGCATGTTTGTTAAAACTAGTTATATTTCCTAATTAAACTAAGGCCTGTCTTAAACTAATTCCTGTAACCACCCCTATAATCTTTAAATATAATTTCTTGCCATTTTATGTGCCCCTCTGGTAAAACACTGGCCCCTCCTTGGCCCCCCTAGTGAATTTTGTCTAGAACCGCCACTGACTGTACTTTATGATGTAAGTGATTCTCACAAAACACACGTGACATGACAACATAAGAAAACATGAGTTTTGTCTAAAATCAGTTTGTATCATGTGTAAACTGTCAATGTCCTCAGACCATCTTAGGAGATTCTAACTTTATACATAATGAATGCAAAACTCTTTGTCAGTTTACTTGTCTGATATTTCATATATAAGCTACATCAACATTGAGACTAGAGTTAATTTGTAATGCTTGTCTATTCTGTGTTTGTATTCTTTTTTCTGTACTGTTTGTGTATGTTGCAGTTTTACACATAATGTACAAGTGCTCATACGTATTCCTCTGTTTGCTGTGGAGTCAAGAAATGTCTAAACATTAAAAGATGAACATTATACAAAAGTACAGAATCTGTCACATTATTTTTGTTTAAAGGAGCTGTCCGCAGTGTTTCTACTTAAACTAATCCCTTTTCAATTGCCTTTGTGTGAAGGGGTTGTAATCTTTTTGTTTGCGTGCGTCCACTTTTAAAAGTCTTTAAACTCTTACAGTCTGACATTGATGGAAACTGAGATTATACAGTGTGACATGGACTTAACTACGATCTTGATCGCACAGTGTGGCAAGCAACAACCCTAAAGGACTATTTAAAATAGCACAGTATATACCGGGCTTTACTATTATACTGAAATTGTTCAGTGTAGTTCACTAATCGTTTTCGTTATCTTACCGTAAATTTACCTACGTAACACCACATTACATGGGCTAAATGCAGTCAATTAAACGTTGCAGTGGGAGTTTACCTGAGTTTCCAGCATGTTGTGTGATGCTTTCTCCGGTGTGTTACATCTCAGTCTGGCAGTCGCTTATGAGTTCGAGCACGCGCTTGTAAACTTATTGGTTGCAATCTGAAACATCACCGCTAGAGGCCACTGTAAATTACATACAGCGCCTTTAATGGGCACTGAGCTGTTTCCTGATTGTTTACACATGAAAAGCATAAAATGTGTAGGATCAGTTTGATTCACTTATGTGCATTTGGGTACAACACAAGTCAGCATTTAATGCTGTTGTTCTTTGTTGTTAACGCATGTATGTGTTGAAACATAAACAAAGATTAATAAAATGTGACATTCTAAACTAAGGACATACTGATATTTATCTTATCAATATCTGGTCTCCACAGCAAAAAGAAAAACTTGTCTTTACTGTTCTGATACTTATGGAGGGCACTGTATTGTGGGTGTGTGTGCGCGTGCATGTATGTATACCTAGATTTATGTTTTCATGAGTAACTAGTAACTCGCTACTTGAGTATTATTTTCATTGCATACTTTTGACTTCTACTTGAGTAATTATTTCTTTACTTAAGTAAAAGTACAAGTGAGTAAAGTTATTGGCTACTCTTTCCACCTCTGTTAAAATCTTCATAAATCTAGGCTGAGTTTGCCACGTTAGCCTAAATAATCAGACAGATAGCAGCTAGCTATCATAGCTTGCAGACAAGCAGCCTAGGTTACTATTTTTTTTTGGTAGGCATTAGGCAAACATGTTTGCTGATTTTAATAAAGACCCTGTTGTTTTTCAGTCCCTCATATAGGCCGTAAGTTTTTTTTTTCAGGGGGGTGCCCTTTTTTTTTAGGACAGAGCAACTGCCCCTAAAAATTCCTGTGCACGTCCCTGCTTGGCGGTAGCTTAGCTGCTTTCTAAATCAAATAGCTTTTCAGTAGCTAAGCTCTTTTTTTGACCAAGTAGTGAGGTAGCTTCCACACAAGCTACAATTTTCCGAACATTTCTGAAGTCGTCCTGAATTTGAGAATAAGCGCGTCATTTGAATCGACACAGGATGTCGTTTGTTCCGTATTTTCGAGTTTTGCAGCCTTCATTCATACAAAACATTACCACTCGCATTCTGTGAAGACTCGTGCTCTACCTCTGACTGGGTTATGTCACCAAGCCAAGCTAATATAAAAACATGTAATAAATATTAATATTAATAGAATGTGCTTTGACGGGCACCTCACAGACTCTGTGCAGGCTACCTGCTGCCTGCGGGCCCACGTTGGAGACCCTTGTGTTAAGATATGTCAGGGCCAGGTGTTTTTGAGTAAAGGCAGCTCAAACATGCATTTTATTCTGGGAGTAGGATAAGTCCAGCAAACAGCCCCAAAATGTGAAGTACCTAGGCCTACATTATGCTTGTATTGCCTATACAGTAATTACCAAAATGATAAATTGAAACTGAATAAATAATTACATAATAAAACTGGTAAAAAATTAAAAAAGTAGCTTGGATGTAGCAAGCTACTATTGATGTAGCTTAGCTTGCTACATTTCCCAGGGGGTAGCTTCAGTGTAGTGAAGCTTCATTTAATGTGAAGTAACTGGTAGCTCAGCTCACTACATTTTCCAAGTAGCTTGCCCACCACTGCTTATGACATCACAGGCATCTAACTGCCCCTCCGCTTTAAAATAATTGGCTACATTTTTTGAGTGGCAGCAAAGTCAGCCAATCAGTAATGAGATTGCAAGTTAAGCCAGTAGGGGGAGCCAAATAGGTGCAAAACCACTTGTTTAAAATCCCCCACCCTAATAGAGCTATATGAGAGAGATTTTTATGAAGCTTCTAAGGCATTACAGACCCAAAGAAAAATATTTTTGTCTACATGTCACATCACAGAACAAGGATAAATACACCGTTCAATCATTCTATGTCACCTTTAATTATCCTATGACTAATAAACTTTTACAATTATGCAGTTGGTAGACGCTTTAAAGTAGTGATAGCCAATTTTTGCGAGTTTTATGTGTATCAGCATCGGCCGATACGTGGCTGCTGTGTTCGCCGATAGTTTTTTCCGGCATTATTTACAGACAGAGTCCTGGAAGCTGCAAGCGATTGCAGGTCATGTGACTAAAAACAACCAACCTTTCCATGACAACATCGAAAGCTCTGCCCAACAGCTGGGGCACGTTCAAACTCACACCGGTGTGCAACGTTTTGCTACGGTTTCCGGGCTGAATGACATGTTTCCTGGAAACGGTGTGCAACGGTGTGCAACAGGTTTTAGATAAGAAATGTTGGCCCAAGCAGCGGCAAGATGTATATAACCATGCGGTACTAAAGAGACAGCTCACTCAATGGGTTCAAGTTGGAATGTTGTCTTTCATTCTGGACGGCAAGGTCAGTGACTGTAACATTGAGTGTCTTTTACAGTATTAAACACACATTTATAACGATTTAATCAGGCTTTAGAAACATTTAAAAAAGAACACAAAGAATCGCCTCTCAGCTACCGTAGTTGCAACTCTTGCGTCATCGCCACAGGGTGTTCAACACATCACCGTTTCTGTTTAATAAACGTTGTGCAATGTTTTGTTGGGGCTGAACGCAGCCCTGATCATAGCTGGACAGAGCAGGTTTTTATTTCTCTGTATTTGTAGCAGTAAAGTGCTAGAAATCAATATCCTTTGCTGATAGTTCCTCGTCATTGTGGAGAGTGCAGTTCATGGTTCCATAGCACCCTCACCTTTTTTACTATTTGTTAAATATAGGGTTTTTTTTAAGTTTCATAAATGCTACTTTTTAAAATGTAGACATGTACCATTTGGCATCATCATTGTGTCATTTTTATGATGTAAATTGAGTAAGCAAAATCAGTATCGGCTCCAAATATCGGCTCAAGAAAATCAGCAGCCTGTATCGGTCATCGGCTAAGGCTGATGAAACAAAAATTGTTCATGACCCATGACCTTTGCAATGCTCTAGCAAGCAATGCTTTACCACTGAGCAATTTGGAACCAACTGGGAATGATATTTTTTCTGCACACCTTTCCCACATGGGCGTACAACAATGCTTTGCAATGTTTTGCAGATTTTGTGAAAAGTTTTTTGACAAAACATTTATTGTGAGTGCAGTACATTACAGAAAACTCATTCAACCAGCAAAAGCAAATTTTTCAAGCTCAGCTTGCGCTCACGCCGCGGTCGAAGTTCAGTAGTTTTGCGCATAGTTTGTGCATAAATTTTAGTTCAAAAGCCTGGTTATAGTGTTTTAGCAATCAAGAAAAACTGTAAATGTCAACCCTCTGTTAGAAGTTCAAGTGTTTAAGGACCAATCCGCATCCAGGACAGAAAATATAAGTTGTATTATAAATATGCAATGTGGCAAATGTGAGAAGATATTCAGTTTTATAAAGCTTTTCTAACCTTGTTATAGCAGTGGCTCAAGTTGTTGTGATCAGTGTTGACCCCCCGGAACACTAAGTTTGGTGAACTGCAGATGATCGCCACAATCCAAACCCCCAAACTGACCACACGAGCAGAACATAACGTCCGTTTATTCCTGGCAAATACTGGGCACCGCACGCAGACCACTCGATCCACACTGATGACAGCCAGAAGAAAAACGCTGCAGAACATGTTGGTATACTTGATAAAGCTCATAAACTTACAGACAAAGTCCCCAAATGGCCAGTGGCCAATGAAATATCTGACTAAGGAGGTCACTCGTGACCCAGAGAAGATCAGGTCAGCCACGGCGAGGTTGACCAGCCATACGTTGGTGACATTGGGTTTCATACGGCCACCGGCCACCCAGATGACCACAGAGTTTCCAGTGGTGCCTAAGAGAATAATGATGATGTAGAAGACAATGTCCAATGTAGTTTTCTTTGTGTGGGATAAGATATTGGACTCATGGAGGACAGTTGTATTGAAGTTCATTCTGAAAACAAGACAGATACATTTGATTAATTAAAAAGATGCTTTAGTTTTTCTTCTGTTAAAAAGATCACATCTCCTAATGTACATATTTAACAAAACAATTTCTAGAAACTGTTGCTTCATGTGACTTGTATTTAGCACAGAATGAAATAATTTAGCACAAATTAGTTACAGAAATTTAACTATTCTGTAACAAAATTTTTTTCTATTGATTAGAAAATGTATTGGAAAACACACTTGTGCAAAAGAAAAAGAAAATAATAAACTTGAGATGAATTTCTTACCTGTACACAATATCTGATCAAGTGTTTGTCAATAATTAGCCAAAAGTAACTAATCCTCTGAATGTGTTTGTGTAGCACAAACTGTATTTCATCAGCAGCAGTATAGCAACATTTAGTTTCTGATGAACTCCTTATTTTTTATAACTCTGAGTCATTCAGAGGTCTCAGTGGTCAGGAAGGGGATGTCGCACAATCGCCAAACTCACGAAATGCATGTGTACGTTTTAACAAAATTGTATATGTTGAATTTACTTGGCTGTCTTTAAAACTCATAATGATGGGATTTAAACATAAAAAAGTTATAATTATGAAATAAAAAATCTAAATTATGTCATTGAAAGGTCAAAAGTACATAAATGATCATTGTTGACATACAGGCTGTTCATACAGTCATCTTCTGTTCCTCGATCTCATTCTTGCTTCATAGGTGTGGTGATATTTAGATTGGGAATTTGGAAAGTTTTGAAATGTATATAAAATAGAATGGTTATCTTGTTATATCTTACAGATAAGCTGGTCCTGAATATTTAGTGGTGACAATAAATCTTGTTTCTGTACCTAAAGTGAACACAGAGACAAACAAAATCAATGTTAATGTAACCGGGTGGTTTTAGAGGGAAAATAACCCCCCTTTAAGTTTTGCAAAAAAGTTGTACTTCCCCTTTAAGAAAACGGCAGCTGGGGATGATGCGATTAGCATCTGATACAGAACCAGCAGGCTTGCGCAGTGCATGAGACACGGCTCGGTAGATCTGAATCATCTAAGGTTAAATCCATTATCTATGTGAGTAATTTGGGTGCTATTAATCTGATCTGATGTAAAAGATTGTGTTTATTTCATCCTTGATGAGTAACATGAATATTTTATGGTTAGGGCATAGGATGATCAGAGATTGTGTATTGCAACACGTGATGAGTTGCGGATCTGTTATAAAAGATAAGGATTCGGTAAGTCTCAAGTGTAATATGAATGTGCATAATGTCATGTATGTGTTATATTTACTGATAAATACTGTGTTGGAATTTACATGGTAAAAAATGCTAATTGTAGCATTGTTTTTAAATGTTTAGGGTGCCACTACCGTGTTTGTGTGATTTATATAGTGTATTGTTTCACCCCAAAAAGTGTGCCCTAACATTTGTAATAATTGAGAGGATTTAAACAAATTTATACTTTCTTTGGATGGTTTATTTTGGTTCTTTTTGATATCCTTGTGAACTCTTGGTTTGGTGTTTATATACAGTTATAGCGCCCCCATTGGGTGAAATGGAGTACTGATACTTGGATGTCAGTTTGTTGATATTGAATTGTCATCTGTTATTGGTGAAATCCTTCATTTCCATTTTTGATCACAACTGAGAAAATAACCTATACAAATTCATTTAGTTAAACCTATAAATAAATATAAGCAACTATAAAATGTGATTCAGTGTAAATTCATTTATTTTGTTAAACTGGCAACAAAACTTGGTACCAGGAGTGGGGTCTCCTTTTATTTTTGATTAATATTGCCAGTGAGTTAAGTGTTAGTGGCACAGGGGTATAAAACAAACAAACACGGTGGTGGTGAAGAGGAGCATCCTGCGCAGAAGGAGTCCGTGGCAGCCGGACGGAGTGTTCGGCGACTGTGAAAAAGGGGAAATTCGATGTGACAGTGCACACGGAGTGGTGACACCGGTTTTCCTGGGATTTCTGAAGTAGGCACTAGGGCTGTCACTTTTCGTTCGAAAATCAATTGCACAATCGATCGGACCAACCAAAAAAAGTTTCGAAAACGAAAATAGGCAATCGATTTTTACCAAATATGTACATAAATATGTAAAATATAGATGTAACAAAACTCACAAACAAGCAGAAAAAGAAAATAAAGAATTCCGAAAGTGCAGTAGGTTTGCGAAAGCTAGACAGAAAATACCCAGCAATTTTACGCACCTATAGTTTCACGCTTTCAATCGCTGCATCTAGTGTTTTGCAAAGAAAATGGAGGACAACGTCAATAAACCTGTGCAACACGAGAGAGCTTCGAAATTGTGACCTTACAGGAGATGATAAGTTATGACAAGGAGCCACCCTTGCGAGCTGACAGAAACCCGCTTTTGTGATGGAAGATTGGCATTACGAAATACGCAGCTGGCAACGAAGTACCCGAGTTTCCCTGGGACATCAGTGCGGTCGGAGTGCGTCTTCTCAACAGATGGACATATAGTGAATGAAAAGCGCTCTGCTCTTGACCCCTAAAATGTTGATCGACTTGTTTTCCTGACCAATAATTTGTAATGGCCCTATTCTTTTTGCGCATTTCATTATGCCTGCCTAGTGCCGCCTAAGTGTCGGTTACGTTTAATAAAAAAATACACAGCATGTTCTTAACTTCAAGTAAGTCTATTTAAAGTTTCATTTTTGAACAGTTGTTTGAAATGGATCGAATCATTATTTAAAATAATTTTTGAATTGCCTAAATCATAAAAGCAGCCGGTTGAAGCCTGCAGTAATGTTTTTTACATGTGTTTTAATGTGTTTTAACAGTCCACTCTGCATATTTTTTTAGATAATGTTGCACTACTGTTGCTGTTTTTTATTCTGCACGAAACTTAATGACAATGAATAAGAAATAATGCTGACTTGTGCGTTTCAGGGGCTCTCTTTACATTTGTCTGTTATTTGGTGTTGAAAATGGAAACGTCTTTTTTAGACATGGAAAATCGATTTTACAATCGATTCAATGAACACTTGTATATTAAAAATCGAAAATGATTTTTTCACAAAAGTGACAGCCCTAGTAGGCACAAACTGTCTCTGTTAGTTTAAACGTTCGAACATGTCTGACCGATCTGAGGGAGAAGAGGACGACATTCGTCAGAAGTTAAAAGAACTAAGTCAAAAGCTTGAAAAAACAGTGGAGTTACTTGAGTCTTTAAAAGGGGGACTTAATAAGACTTATGTGTATGTACCCCGAGAACGTCACATCAGTCCCTTTTCAGGGGACATTGAAAAAGATGGGAGAACAGTAGATGAGTTTGTAGAAGAGGTTGAGCGTGCTTTAAGAGCTCGAAATTTGACAACAGATGATGAATGTGATTTTGTTATCTTTGCTGCGAGGTGCTGCCTTAGATGAAGTGCGACTGCGAAGCACTGTAGACACAGATGTAGCCACTGATATACTTACTTATCTTAGGGATGCATTCACAGATAGGCGCAGCAGTGCCCAACTCCTCCAGGACTTTTATAGTCGTAAACCGAAAGAGGGGGAGGATATTCGTGATTTCTCTTATGCACTGGCTCAAGCATTAGGTCGAATTTCTAAGCGCGCACCTGAGGCGGTGGGGGATGAAAAAATAATGTTAAGGGACCAGTTTGTAGAGGGCATCCGAGATCCTGCACTCAGACGAGAACTTCGACATTATGTTAGGGACAAACCTGAGTCTTCTATGGTAGAAGTAAGAGAAGAAGCTTACCTCTGGGGCTCCGATGAGCAGTTGGGGAGGGTTCGAACCCCTAAAAGTCGAAGTGGTGCTTATAGCTCATTTAGCGAAAGCGCGCATTGTGCAGAAATGAAAGCCGTAGGCCACGACCCAATCACCTTATCCAAAGTAATGGATGTGGTCACTGAGCAGGGTAGGCAGATTTCTGAGCTGACACAAGCTGTTAAAGGCTTAATGGCACAACAGCAAGGGGCTGGGGACAAGCGGACAACTAACAAGCGAGCTCAGTTACAATTTACAGAGGATGGCAAGCCAATTTGTCTAAAATGTCAGGAAGTGGGGCATACTGCGAGGAATTGTCCTCAGAAAGGTAGCTCTAAAAACCCTGCATCCCGTTCTAGTGAGTCGGGAAATGGAACGCCCCGGTTGCTATGAGTCGAGCAATTAGGGGGCAACCTGTAGACTCAAACCAAGATGAGCTGTTGAAGCGAGCAGTGGGAACATGTCCTCAAGTAGATATTAAAGTTCTTGGGGTGAAAGTATCGTGCCTCTTGGACACAGGTAGCCAAGTGAGTACAATCTCTGAGAGCTTTTTCCGACAACACTTGGGGGGGGGGGACGATGAAGACATGCTCACAACAGCAGGGTGGCTTAAGTTAACAGCCGCAAATGGGCTTGATATCCCTTATTTGGGGTACCTTGAATTAGAGGTGGAAACAATGGGCAGGAAGATTCCAAATTGTGGGTTTTTAGTTGTGAAAGACCCTCCAACGGTTCTGCATCCTGTATCCTGTATAATTGGGATGAACATAATTAGTCAATGCCGGCAGTTAGTGCAGGCTGAATTTGACCAATCGTTGGAAGCAACATTGGACACAGATTGAATGCAGATTTCTGACATACACAGGAGTAGAGTAGCAGGGAAAAATGTGGTGCATGTGCCTGCGGGCTCCGTGGCTACCATTATGACCAAAGGGTGGACAGTGAGCTCCGAAAAACAGCACCTTTGGCTAATAGAGCCAACAACATTAGCTTTGCCGGGAGGGGTGCGAGTTATGCCAGCTCTGGTGGGTTCCCATAATCATACCGCTCCCATTCAAGTTCTTAATCTCTCTTGTGAGGATATTTGGTTGCACCCTAGGACTCGAATCGGTGTTGTGTCAGAGGTGACGGTTATGGAGAATGACCCAGCCAGCGAGGTAACTTTCCATCGCATTTCTGCAAATGCTGAAGAAATTTCTATGGAGTCCAAGTCACTATCGAAGCAAGAGCACTGGTCTAAAGTGGTGGCCCAGCTGGACATTGGAGGCACAGTAGAGCAGCAAGCCGAGTTAAAGGCATTACTTGCAGAATATTCCAATGTTTTTGCCCTAGGGGACGAAGATCTTGGATTTACAGACCGAGTGCAGCATGAGATCAACTTGGTAGATGATGTACCTGTTAACCTGCCTATCGCAGAATTCCACCCAACCAGTACAGAGAAGCTAAGGAACATATTGCGCAACTGTTGAGAAAGGGTGTGATCCACGAGAGTTTAAGTGCCTAAGCATCTCCAGTGGTGCTTGTGAGAAAGGCTGACGGTAGTATTAGGTTGTGCGTTGACTATCGCAAGCTAAATCTAAAAACCAAACGGGACGCCTTTCTATTGCCACGTGTGGATGAGAGCTTTGACGTGTTGCAAGGTGCTCAGTTCTTCTCGAGTATTGACCTGGCCAGTGGTTATCACCAAGTGGCCATGGCCGAAAAGGATCGGCATAAGACGGCCTTTACCACACCATTTGGGCTCTATGAACATCTGAGGATGCCAATGGGGGTGTGCAATGGACCGGCAACTTTTCAAAGATTGATGCAGACGACCATGAATGATCTTATCTTTCAAATTTTGCTTGTCTATTTGGACGACATCTTAGTCTTCTCCAAAACATTTCCTGAGCATTTGGTGAGGTTGAGGACCGTGTTCACCAGGATACTGGACTTAAGGTCAAAGTAGGGAAATGCCACTTCCTACAGTCTGAAGTGATATTTTTGGGACATCAGATATCTGCTGAGGGTATAGCCACTGACCCTAACAAGATCTCGGCAGTGAAGCAGTGGCCGATACCCACCACTTTAAAAGCTTTGCGCTCGTTCCTCGGGTTCTGTGGATATTATAGGAGATTCGTCCCTGGCTTCTCAAAAATCGCAAGGACACTACATGATTTAGTTAACCAGTGTCTGCATGAAGGGCCATCTGCTAAAGCTAATCAGAAGGTGATAAGTGGGTGGAGTCCTGAGTGTCAGGCATCCTTTGATACTTTAAAGGAGAAACTGACTAGTGCCCCTGTGCTTGGATTTGCTGATTTTTCAGCCCCATTTCTCCTGGAAATTGACGCAAGCAACCTAGGTTTGGGAGCAGTGCTTCTGCAGGAGCAAGACGGGAAAAAAAGGGTGATCTCTTATGCTAGCAGAAGATTGCGGAATGCTGAGAGGAATGACAAAAATTATAGCAGCATGAAATTGGAACTGCTGGGTCTCAAGTGGGTGGTAACTGAAAAGTTTAGGGGTTACTTGCTAGGTTCTAAATTCATCACCATCACAGATAATAACCCCCTCTGCCATTTAAACACAGCAAAGCTAGGAGCCCTGGAACATAGATGGGTAGCACAGTTAGCAGCATTCGATTTCGATGTCCAATACCGACCGGGTCGATGTTATCATGCTGCTGATGCATTGTCTAGGCAGCCGTTAGCAGGGGAGCCCGTGGTAGATGGAGAAGACATTGAATATGATGACTGTGTAACTATCTGTGGCATGATGCGACATGGGACTACTTTAGACGCTGACTTGATTCGAGCTGGATAGGAGAGGTGTGAGGTCCGGCAGATGCGTGCCATAAAGACTGGTGGGCTGGCCAGTGCTGAAATGCAGGGGAGCACTCCTGTTTGGCCCGGCTATACTATAGAGCAGTTGGTTGCTTTCCAGAGTCAAGATCCGGTCCTGAAGGAATTTAGGGTCTTTTGGGACCAGAAACGTAAACCTGCAGGCTTGGAGTTAAGGAACCTCTCAAAATGTGTACGTTCTTTGATGAAGCAGTGGACTGGATTAAGAGAAAAGGAAGGATTGTTATATCAGGCAGTGGA
The DNA here is from genome assembly GCA_025389145.1 of Misgurnus mizolepis. Taxonomy (NCBI): domain Eukaryota; kingdom Metazoa; phylum Chordata; class Actinopteri; order Cypriniformes; family Cobitidae; genus Misgurnus; species Misgurnus mizolepis. Next base: position 13,824,553 of record JAIFKI010000011.1, on the reverse strand, counting down.
AGATGAGCGTCATGGAGAGTATTTGCAACTGTTGGTCCCTGACTGCTTAAAAAAAAGAAGGTGCTTGATAGTGTGCATGCTGGAATGGGGCATCAGGGGATTGAAAGGAAGCTGCAACGGCTGAAGCCTAGATTTTACTGGGTTGGGATGTATGGAGATGTCGAACAATGGATTAAGAGTTGCCAACGCTGTGTGCTCACAAAAATGCCTCAGCCTAAAGTGCACCCACCCATGAGATCGTTCCTTGCTAGGCGACCCCTAGAGGTGGTAGCAGTAGATTTTACTTTGCTCGAGCCAGCTACTGATGGAAGGGAAAATGTCTTGGTGATCACGGACGTGTTCACCAAATTCACGCAGGCTTTTGCAACCAGGGACCAAAAGGCTGATACCAATTAGAGTTGTTCCGATTCCGATACCAGTATCGGAAATACGGCCGATACCACAAAAAATTCTGGCATCGGAATCGGCGAGTACTTGACCCCATGTACCGATCCGATACCATTTTCTTAATAAACGTAGTTATGCCCGTTAGCTAACACTAAAGCTAACGCTGCAAAGCGAAACTAATTTCTTCTTCGCTGCTCTGAATGCGAACACCAGGAAGTTACCACATGCGTGACGCAACCACTGTTTACTTAGAGCGGCGAAGGAATGAAAGCATGCAGCCGTATGTCCGCTGTTTGTTAGTATTTCAGACTAATAAAACATCGACATGTCTCAACGGAATCCGTGCCCGCAGATTTCCGCGGAGAACTCTGCAGATTTAATGCCCGTGATTGACAAGCACACATACCTGCGCTTGAGCGTGTTTGTGACCAGTACCGTCATTGCAACAAGCAAACATACATAGCCCAGCGCGTTTGTGAGCGGCATTGACAAGTACATAAACCCTGCGTGTGCTGTTTGCTGTGATTGTTTTTAATGACAATAGCATGAACCGTTTGATATATGAGATGAAATAAAACTTACCACTGAGTTTTACCGTAGATCTTGTCTCTGTCGTCTATGTGACGAGACTGTCATCACATCATCATTTCAAATCAGTTTACAAGACGAATGCTCTTGTTATGTTTAAAATAAAGTTTACATTGCGTTGTAAAAATTATGAAATTATCTTCATACGTGCTTAATTCATAATGAAAACGTTTACACAAGCTTTTTATTCTGCTATAATATATATATAAACAATAATATATGTCATTTTAGGCTACAAACTATAATTCTATCTTGACATGCACATTATCTGGTTCATGTTGGTCCAGTTTAATTCAGAGGACTCATTGGTTTGGTGTATTCATTTTAATTGTAAGCCTTTAAAAAGTAATTATTTTAGATGAAATGTTGTAATATTTAATAGCTTAAATTCTTAAATTTAAAACCATCCCGCAGAATTCCACAGATTTTTTCCAATTATTCCTAAAACTAAAATACCCTTTCAGTTTACAGTGTTCGATTTGTGGCTGATTTTCTCATAGGAAAAAAATATTACTGTCAATGTCTTACAGATAATAAAAATACTGTGGTTCACTGTATGAATTTGTTCATGTTTTATACAGGAATAAGTCTGAAGCACACCATTAAACAGTTATATCCATTCATACAGGGCTAGTAGTATGTACAGCTGTATATTATACAGATACAGACGCAGGTATCGGATCGGTACTCGGTATCGGCCGATACCCTGAGCCCAGGTATCGGAATCGGTATCGGGAAGAGAAAAATGGTATCGGAACATCTCTAATACCAATGCTAAAGTTCTCCTGAGGGAGTGGTTTATGAGGTATGGAGTTCCTGAGCGCCTACATTCGGACCAGGGGCAAAATTTCGAAAGCGAGTTGATTGCAGAGTTATGCAAGCTTTATGGGGTCAAGAAAAGCTGCACCACTCCCCATCATCCAACTGGAAACGCCCAGTGCGAGCGTTTTAACCGCACTCTTCATGAGCTCCTTCGAACACTTCCTCCTGAGACCAAAAAACGGTGGCCTGAACATCTAGCAGAGCTTGTCTATGCATACAATGTTACCCCTCATTCAACAACAGGGTATTCCCCATTCTATTTGCTGTTTGGAGTGGACCCTCATTTGCCAGTAAATGCATTGGTGGGGCAGGAATCTAGGGCTAAGCCCACACATGACTGGTGGCCGTGCATCAGAGACCGCTAAAAGAGGCCCATGAGCGTGCCAGGGCTTTTGCTGAAAAGAAAGCAGCAGAGCGAATTGAGCTTGCTCAGGATAAAGTATATTGTCCATCCGTCGAAGTTGGCCAGATCGTATACCTGAGAAATCGACCCCTGGGACGTAATAAAATCCAGGATGCCTGACATTCAACTCCATATCGGGTCATAGAGATTTAGGGGACTACTCATACAGTGGAACCTGTAGAAGGAGGTCCTATCAAGAGAGTAAATCAGGTGGATCTCAGACCCTGTGCACAAGTCCCTGTTCCTGTGACTCAAAAGAGGAGAGTTGAGCCTAATGTAGAGAGGGATGACATGTCAATGAGAGATGCTGAAAGTGAGAGTTCGGAAGAAGGGGTTGTGCTTGTGGAATGTAGTGGCCCAAGTAGGGTTGAAAGTCTCACCAGAGCTGAAACTGAGACTGAACAGAAGAGGAGAACTACAGAGGTGTCTCCTTGTCACCCTGAGGCTCCAGCTGGAATCGAATTTGGGGAAGATTTTCAAGAGCAAGGTGGGGTCCCTGTTTTCCCCACACCTCTGAGAAGTACCAGATCTAATGTGGGTCAACATTCAAATCCACATCATGAGCCTAGATCTGCCCTTAGTCACAATGCTGTCTCTCAGATTATAGCTAATTTGGGGACTGTGTTTTTCAGAGAAGCAGTTAAAGAGCTGAGAACTCGTATACTGTCACCGGGGACGTTGACAGGTCAGCAGGGGAGAATGTAACCGGGTGGTTTTAGAGGGAAAATAACCCCCCTTTAAGTTTTGCAAAAAAAAGGTGTACTTCCCCTTTAAGAAAACGGCAGCTGGCGATGACGCGATTAGCGTCTGATACAGAACCAGCAGGCTTGCGCAGTGCATGAGACACGGGCTCGGTAGATCTGAATCATCTAAGGTTAAATCCATTATCTATGTGAGTAATTTGGGTGCTATTAATCTGATCTGATGTAAAAGATTGTGTTTATTTCATCCTTGATGTGTAACATGTATATTTTATGGTTAGGGCATAGGATGATCAGAGATTGTGTATTGCAACACGTGATGAGTTCCGGATCTGTTATAAAAGATAAGGATTCGGTAAGTCTCAAGTGTAATATGAATGTGCATAATGTCATGTATGTGTTATATTTACTGATAAATACAGTGTTGGAATTTACATGGTAAAAAATGCTAATTGTAGCATTGTTTTTAAATGTTTAGGGTGCCACTACCGTGTTTGTGTGATTTATATAGTGTATTGTTTCACCCCAAAAAGTGTGCCCTAACATTTGTAATAATTGAGAGGATTTAAACAAATGTATACTTTCTTTGGATGGTTTATTTTGGTTCTTTTTGATATCCTTGTGAACTCTTGGTTTGGTGTTTATATACAGTTATAGCGCCCCCATTGGGTGAAATGGAGTAGTGATACTTGGATGTCAGTTTGTTGATAATGAATTGTCATCTGTTCTTGGTGAAATCCTTCATTTCCATTTTTTATCACAACTGAGAAAATAACTTATACAAATTCATTTAGTTAAACCTATAAATAAATATAAGCAACTATAAAACGTGATTCAGTGTAAATTCATTTATTTTGTTAAACTGGCAACATTAAATAATAAATATGCAAATAATAAAACATTGTACTAATAAAATCATTAATATCAGTATTTTTACATTATAAATAAAAGTTTGAGTATTGTATCTTAAAGGCTTAGTTTAAATTTACAGCAGTAAACACAAAAAATGACATATTTTGGACATTTTTATGGTTATGACTACTTTGATGCTCTAAATCTTATGATTAGATCATATGACTTTATGTGAAATTTCAAAGGCGGGCTCACAATTAATTTTTTTTAATTCATGCCTTTGTGATGAAGACATTTGTAATGTTTTTGTTAACCTTATGTCAGGCATGATTTGGGCATTACGAACAATGTGTTTGCAGCAGTGGATTAGGCAGCTAATCGACAGTAAGATGGAGCCTAAAAAACTTTAGTGTCCCTATTAACATTTGAGATTTGCATTGTGGGTTTAGTAGTAATCATGCTATAGACATGTTAGAACAATGATGTTGAAAAGTCCAGAAAACCAAAAGTAAAACTACAAAAAAATTCCCTGACGTTTGCAGAGCATCTTCCAATTATAAACCTCTTCTTTTGTAAATATACACTGAGGCAATTTACTGAAGAAACTTTGTAACAGAAATGACAAAAGCCCCTCATGACTCAGTGACATATTAACAAGAATTTGTTATCTGTACTTCCCCTATTAGAAATAAGTATTCTTCCAGTGTATTTTATTAGTATAAACTTAAAGTATAAATCTCACGCTAAAATAGACATTCTTCTCTGCTGTATTTTTTTCACTCGTTTAGCTTCTTGCGCCGCCACGCAGACCAATCTGCATGTGACGTCTTAGCACCGCGAGACCGATTCAACAGTAAATGACTCGGTATGCATTTAAATCGATCTCGCGGTCGTATGATGTCACAAGCCAAAAGGTCTGCGCCCCATAAAGTAAGAAACAGTCAAATTGACCCCCAAATGACGAATAATCAAATCACAGACAGAGGTGCAACTCAGAGGACAGCTGCGCGATTCCTCAGAGTGAAAGTGCAAGAAAGATGTAAGTAATTAAACGCTGATTATAAAACGGTTAGTTCCAATCCTTGATTCTGATTGGTCAATAGGTGTGCTTTATTCACAATAAAACACTGCTATGACCGCTTCACCCAACGGTTCTATTTAATATCACTGCGCCCTTAGCAACACCCTTAGCAACACATAAACATATAATGAGACAAAGTCTGAGAGCAGTTTGTTGTTTTTATTTGAGCTTCCATGTTGTTGTTTGCATTCAGGGACTATTTTTTCTAGCGGAAGGAATGCTTTTATTGATTTAACTTTATGAAAGTTGCACTAATTTTTTTTTACTTTAATATTGTGTGGTAACCGTTTTATAAAAGCAATAAGGTACTCGAGGCAAGTGCTGTATCGTGAATAAGTAACGGCTGAAGGGGTTGCAGGCACTCCGCTTCGCGTCGTGCCTAACAACGCCCTTCAGCCGTTACTTATTCACGATACAGCACAGCCTCTCGTACCTTATTGCTTAATTATTGTAGAGCTGTATAATGATTAGATTCACAGCCTTGAACTTGTAAATCCGACGCATCGTGCGCGGCACAACGCTTAAATAAGCCCATGTTCGTCTTTTTGCTTAAACTGACAAATTCACATAACATTTGTGAATGTAGCTGTCTTAATGAGTATCATGGTAAACAACTGAATATGTCTTAATCGAATGTAAACATTTTATTGCATTCTGTCTAAAGCCTGCCTAATAAACACTCCATTTTGAAGTCATAAACAAAAGAAGAGAAAATCACTCAATTCTTGTCTGTAACTTCTGTAACTTTGTAAAAAAAAGGATTAATCCATATTTAATTTTAAATAAATTACTTTTTTGCCAAAAAATCTTAGTGTTGAGCTCTTCTATTGAAGTAAGTTTAAGGTTTATTATGGGATTTGATTTCCTGAACAAATTACTTCTTCATTAACAGACAGTAAATCAAATGTGAGAAGTTTAAAATGCCGCCTTGCATTTTATCTTAAAGCAGGTAAGCTCAAAGATGATTATTTGTTACACCGGACCTAGATAATAAACATGTGAATATTAGCCAAAGAAAAATTCTTATGACAGACAGGAGGCTAATGGACCATTCTAAGGGCCCAATATATATAATTTCCTGAATAAAGCACCATGCATTGTTTTATTAACCGTGTTTTATGCAAACAAAAAACAAAACCATGTATTAACCTCATCTGTGTATTAACCTCAGTTTACTAACACGACCTATTGAATCAGATCATGAGTTGACGATAAAGTAAAAATAAATGCAATGCCATGTATAGTGCTCACTCATGCATTAACCTCATAGATTATGACCTTAGTTAATCAACCATACTTATTCAGGGGAGCTTGATGAACTTTCAGCTCTCTTTCAGCAAAGCCCTGATCATAACAATCACATAATAAATCAAAATAGTCAAAGTAACATTCAACAAAAAGAAACTTATCAAAACAAAAAGAAACTTGCCAGAAACACAAAGAAACTTAGGGCGCACTCACACTATCCAAACCAAACCGCGCTCGGGCGCGTTTGACCCCCAAAGCCTGGTTTGTTTGACTAGTGTGATCGCTCCGTTCCGCGCCCGGGCGCGGTTTGTTTAATCGCGCCGCGGCCGGGTTGCAGAGGTGGGCCGGAGCGTGGTCCACTTGGGCTCAGGCGCGGAAGGCTGTGGTGTGAGCGCAATCGCGCCTGAGCGCGATTCAAAAGGTGAAGACGTCAGTTGTGCGACCACTCACCTTCATCTGCCTCCATAAAAACGTTTTTATGCGTGCAGCGGTGTTACGTGAATGTCCGAGCTGCGCACGTGACAGATCAACTAAGCAATATGATGACATGTGAGAGGGCTGTCTGTAATCGCGCACCAAACGACTCCGAATAAAAAACACAGACTTATCATTACGGAGGGTTCCAGTGTTAAGAGAGAGCTTTACTTCCTGCTTTTTTCAAAACAATCGCATCTTAATGACGAAAGAGCGCCCGGACTCGGATCGATTAAAAGTACAGTGTGAGTGCGTGCACCTGGGGGAGTAGGGAGGGGTGACAATCGCGCTGGGGCATGGTTTGGTTTGGTTTGGATAATGTGAGTGCGCCCTTATCAAAACAAAAACATCAAACATTTGGAAAAGAATGTAGTTGGTGTAGGTTTAGATGTTAAGAGGCTTGTGGTGTCCACCGGCCAAAATTTCCAGTAGGCCGCTGCATGCGCATGCTTGGGGAGAAATCCAGGGCTTAAAGTACTCCGGCCAGGGGCCAGAATTACGGCTTGAGGGCAGGTCCGGACTCCGGCGCAGGTAAAACATGCAAATATACTCAAGCAGTCATTTTCGGCACGGACGTGCTTGGAAAAAACGAGCGTGTCACTTTCATTATGAGCGCGGCTACATTTGAATTAACGAACTGGTAATAATAAACGGTCCCCTTCAACCTACCACCTTGATTCACGAGTCAGCGGTCACAGCCAATGGGAGCATGATATTAGGTTGTCTTAGCCAATTGCTAGAGAGGAGGGTGGGCCTTGTGCAGAAAGTGAACCAGTTCGCAGTTAGCTTGTAGGCTACACACTATGGAGAATGAAGTTTATCAAACCAGATGAAAATACATCCGCTTCGGAGGAGAAAGTAAAAAACAAGTGACGCTTGGCATGGCTTGAAGAAAGAGGACAAGACACGGTAAGGCTTTAGGCCAGTGGTCTCAAACTCTCAGCCCGCGGCCGTCCCTCCCCCTCTCTGCGGCCCGTGTCTGCTTTCAAAAATATAATATAATCTGCCCTGCAGAAAGATTTTCATTTACTTAGTTTTATATTTTGTTTAATTATTGATATAAACTTTTAAGGGGCCGTTCATATGTCGCGTCTAAAAACGCGTGTTAAACGCGAGTCAATGCGATTCTTTTTTCACTCCTAAGCACGTGAGAGGCTGTGCGTCCTCTGTTGCTACGCAACAATGAGCGGCTCTCACTCTGACCAGCGAGGATAACGGAATACGTGATCAGATTTTATTGCTCATCTGCACCTCACTTCAATCATATCATTGGCACTATACGGTCAGTTAAAGCTGTAGTCTACAATGTTGAAAATCGGTCGAGAATGCCTGAGACGCTTAGTACTGTAAGTTTTAAAAAACTCATCCCGCCCCTCTGTGCTACCTGATCCCTCCCACCGGGAAACGACCTGAACAATGCACTCAGTCAAGCTGTGATCACCGGTAGTAAGCATCGGAACAGAGATTTACCGAGCAGTAAACACATAAAGCTTTGAAGGAATGAACACTTACAATTATGACTGATTGACGTTATTTACTTTCACAACAACGTTTGGCATACGTTTCCCCTCCTGAGCCTCGTTTCCCCTGGTCAAAAGTGCTACCTAGCGCACATTAATTGCACAATAATTATTAGTTAGTATTGCTAAGGTTTTGAGCAATTGTTATAGCAGCACACAGCGCATCTTGTTCAAATTCCGATCGGCTCGAACAGAAACCCGCTAGGCTTATTGAAATTCAAGCACTTTAATAAATATAATTACTTTGACCCGTGATACGCGATGCTAAACGGCTAACATTCCAATGCCGACCGGCAGCATGAGCATGTTGTCAGACTGATATTAGGATATTTATGTAACACCTCACACCATAAAAGTATAAATAAATGCGTAGCTGCTCAACAAAAAGTCGGCCATTAGCATGTTGTCAGACATAAAGATAGTTATGTAACACCTCACACCATAAAAGTATAAATAAATGCGTAGCTGCTCAACAAAAAGTCGGCCATTAGCATGTTGTCAGACATAAAGATAGTTATGTAACACCTCACACCATAAAAGTATAAATAAATGCGTACCTGCTCAACAAAAAGTCCGCCATGAGTATATTGTCAGACTGATATCAGGATATTTATGTAACACCGCACACCATAAAAGTATAAATAAATGCGTACCTGCTCAACAAAAAGTCCGCCATGAGCATGTTGTCAGACTGATATTAGGATATTTATGTAACACCGCACACCATAAAAGTATAAATAAATGCGTACCTGCTCAACAAAAAGTCCGCCATGAGCATATTGTCAGACTGATATTAAGATATTTATGTAATACAGCACACCATAAAAGTATAAATAAATGCGCACCTGCTCAACAAAAAGTCTGCTGCGTCAGCGTCGGTTTTAAGTCCCATATCTCCCTGAAGCTTCATCCAACGGTCAATGGCGGACCCTATATTAATTCGACTTTGAGTCCGGCGTTTGAGTCTCCGTTTATATCTCTGCTCTTTCTTCTACAGACTTTCTCTTTCTTCCAAGCAGGGGCCGCTTGCTGCTATCGGTTTGTTTTTTCTCCATTTGTGAGCTGTTGCTTCTTTGCTAGCTACCATACACTGTCAGAAATTTCATGTCGCGGGCGGGGTGGGGTGGAGACACGAGCGCAAGGTGGAGTTTCAAGTGGAGCGGGGATTGGATGCGAGCAGTCGACCAATGTAAGCTGTCCGGCCGGACAGCTTACATTGGTCAAGTTCTTTGCCGCTGTACACCCAATAGATTGAATGGATTTTTTTCATTCTTTTTTCTCTTCATATTGTTAGGATTTTACTGTAGAACCATAACCAGCATCTAAACAAGGTTATTAATAATGAACAATCTTTGAAATCGTAGACCATAGCTTTAATCTGGTCGGGACTTTGGAGTGTTCGTCCAGAGAAGAGCTACTGTAACTCGGGGTTACCCAACTGTTACTCAGAGAAAAGCTGCGTGGGGTTTGTTAGTTCAAGTCACAGCTTTCATTGGCGACACCTCATAAGCAGTGTGAGTGGGAGATGTAATGGAACGCATATTAAACTATGGATGAGGAGAAGGCAAGTGCCCACGTTATGAAAGGAGGAAAGATGAGGAGAAACGTGCAAAAGATAAAAGTAGACTACAGTAGTCTAAGTATGCAGCTCACTCAACTCAATATAAGTGAATAATAAAGTATATCTAATATATCATTATGTTGCTTGCTATGCAGTTACACATGAAGCAATAATATTAATTTTTACAGAGATCAAACATATTCAAGTCCAAAATAAATGTATAGGCTATAATAGTTCATAAATGTATTCAGGAATTTAATTTGTTAGTTTAGTCCAGGGTTTTAATAGAAAAAGTTTGTATTTATTATTATTATTAATTTAAGATAGAAAAGATTTTCTTACTCTTATAAATAAATTATAAAATAGATTGAAAGCACTGTTTATATTTTATGTATTATATGTTTAATAATAGAATTTAAATGCAGTACATATACAGAAATATTGTGTTTTTATATTAAAATAGCTCTATGGTCCTCCTACAAGATGTCCATCTCAGAAATGGCCCAAAGCCAATTTGAGCCCCCTGCTTTAGGCACTTGGTGCAGTAAACTTCTGAAACCTGGGCCTTGTTTTTACATAGTTTTTTGGCACAAAAAGTTGTTAATGCGTTGAAAATATGACTGTGCTGTTGCTCATAGAATTGGTTAATAGAAAAAATTGGCTTGGTAAAAGTCCTGGTTGAGCCACAGAAAGTTCAGGCTCAGGATTTTTTTTTTACTTTAAGCCCTGGAAATCTCACTCCAGACAAATCACCAAAGTTGGCAACCCTGACTAAACAAACGTTTTACATCTTTTCTGACTTCTGGCGTGAACACATGGTGAACCGCACTATTTTTAGCCTTCATTGATAAATCTAAAGCGGCTGATCTCCGTAGTTTCATTTTGAAAACGTGTGAAAGTTGCGCGATGATCGCGATCCTATTTCATCAATTGCGCTGAAAATTCAGAGAAAGCTCTAACATATACACGTACAAAACACTGTGCAGCATGTTTACTTGGTAAATAATAATATTAGTTTGCGTCCCTATAAACTCATAATTACTCCCGCTCGCGTTTGAATGACAGCAGAGAGATTCGCCCACGGTCTCACAGACCACCCCCTAACAGTATGCAGGGCAGAAGCGGTCGAAAGTGGACAAAAGAGACAGATTTAAATATCAGGTGTAAACGTAATGTGTCTCTCTCGTCCACTTGTGATCCGATCGATGAAAACACATCTTAATACCAAGTGTAAACAGCCCCTTTGAATTGTTTGTTTTCAATAATTTGCTCACTGGGTTTTTTTATTTAATTGAATGTGCTGCTTAGTAATGGCTTAGGGAATGTTACCCTAACTCTGTTCTTTGTATTACACATTTTCACAGCCAGATATAATGAACACATGTATAGAGACATGACAAAAAGTATGCACAGTCCTTAATGTATACAATAATCAGCTTTATTTAGACTACCCACAGGCTCAACTTTCTCCACCCTCCTCACATGCATTTATGTGTTGTTTGTTTGTTTTTCCACTTGGTTCAAAATTTGCATAACTTTTTCCTAGAGGAGGCCATCCGTGTGAAGCTCATGGTTTCTCAGTTATTTCATTATACAGTCAAATGAGAACAGTGACAAAGATTTATAAATAAATACATTCTAAAGGCAAGTTCACACTGGTCTGACAACTACCAATTTCAACAGACACCAACAGACCCAACAGACACCAACAGACAACCATATTCTAAAGTCTCTTTGTCTTTGATCCAACAACTGCCAACAGGGGTTTCACACTGGTCAGACAGACTCCAACAGACGCGTCTGTTGGAGTCTGTCTGACCAGTGTGAAGTGGCCTTAAGGATCACTTTTGGACACAGTACAGAAAATGATATGTGTACCATCTGCCAAATGCGTGAATGCTTTTACGCAGCCTTACGAAAATTAACCATGGTTACAGTTTAAACAAAAAACATGGTTATTGTAGTAAAAGCATGGTTATCACGAAATTTGAACTTAATTTCAAAAGTAATTATTGTTAGCTAGTTAACGTTATGATCGCTAACATAGCGGACTCAGGGGAAGAAATACGGTTACCATTATTCTTTTTTATTTATTTTTTATTCATTTAAAAATGACTTGGCATCAAAATAATGATTTAAGTGAATACAATAGCTTTCACATCTTACTTACAGTAGTTTCTACTGAAAAACTTCATCATCTTGACTCTCACCAGACTTAAACGGTGAGGTAAATGGGGAGACAGCAGACCAAACCACTCCCTTACAAAATTGAACCATGTTTTTTGTGGTTATTTTGTGGTAACCATGGTTTTACTACAGTAACCATGTTTTTTGTGTTAACTGTTGTAAAACCATTGTTAATCTTCGTAAGAGATTATGAGGTGCATATATATATTTATAATATATGTGGTTTTTAATGATAATTTTTGGGGGGTGACGTCATAGGATATCTGCCTTTGATGGATGAAATATTAAAAACTTTTCGACAAACAATAAAAACAAAGCATAAAATTAAATGTTATATTAAATGTTATAAAATTAAATGTTAAAAGCAGTTAAGAGAGAACTTCTTTATTCTTTATATGTTTCACCTTTATGTTTGAAGAGTTTGGTTCCAAAACGTGATAAATGCCATTTAAAAAAAATGAGTTACCGCCAAAATCAGTATTGTATCAGGTCAGTATTAAAGGGTAAATTCATAATTTTTCCCTAAACCCAATATCCACCGTGTTATTTTGTCATCTTTTCTCCCTTTTTTCCCAAAACGCAATAAACGCTATTCATCATTTTATGCAGAATGCAATAAATCCACTTCAATCACAATCACAGTGCACCATTTCATGCACTGTAAACAACAATGGTGGCGGGTTGAATCCTAGATTTCCTCATCTACTTTGTACTAAACCTGTGGTGGATTTCTGTGACGGGAAAGAAATGTAAGCTATCAAAATCGAATAATTTATGCGAGAGGCACTCACATGAATACCAGCTGTTACTTGTTCTCCCGACAGCATCAAGCTTCTCTCATGCTAACACATTGACCCCAGGGGATCTTATGAAAAACTTAACATTTTTTTACTCGAAGCCAACGAAAATTGAGCAGGACCAAAACATTTTAGCTGATCGCTGTCAAAAAAGTTCATCGACATCGTCCCAAGTATAACCGCAGCAATGACAGTGTTATTAATATGACAAAGGAAGTGTTTTGATCAATGCCATTAATGTTTATTTTTTAACAGTGTATACCACTACACTGTAGAAAATACTTTGCTGCCTTAAATTTTTTTGTTGAATCAACTCGGATTTACAAGTCACTTCAACTTACTATTATTTATCTTGACTAGAGATGAGTTGTTATTACTACAGGTGAGTTGTTATAACTTATACATTTAAGTTGACTTTTCTCAACTATATTTTCTAAGTTGTGACAACTAATTTCTGTAAATCTGAGTTGATTTAACAAAAAATTTTAAGGCAGCAAAGTTTTTTTACAGTGCAACTAAATGAATATAACATGGCAAAGATGAATGCACATTTATACATTGATTCAATAGATTTATAGCATTTTGGGAAAAAAAAAATAAATATATATATATATAATGAATCTTTGAAAATCAGATTATGGATTTGAATATTTTGTTTTTATAACCTAAAGATGTTATGCGAAAGTTTGTAACAGAAAATAGTGGTTTTCATCTTGTCACTTTCTTGGTATAGAAAACACGTTTTTAACAAACTTAATCAAAATGGAATTATTGCTTTTTGGAGCCGAAATCTTCATTAGTTCCTTTCAACTGAATTCTACAGCAGTTGAATTCTGGTCTTGTAGGACAGTAGGCCTACTGTACCTGCATAAACAATTACTTTTGTTTTTCTGCCATGCTAAAAGAGCCGCAACAAAACACAAGCCACTTACTCTGCATAAATAATCAATAACAGCAAACACTTTGGGAAAAAACACATACACAAAATTAACCGCTTGATATCAAGGAGTGTTTTCACCAACACATTAGGAACTGTGGGACCTATAAAATTATAAAAGGTTAGAGATTAAAGTAATGCACCATGGTATAACAGTATTACTAATGTTCCCAAGAGACCAACTCATAACCTTGGAAGCAAATGGAAACTCAATTAGATGCATATAGAGTCGTGGGGAAAGACAGGATGTTTTACTATAAAGCCTCTAAAAGCTGCCAGTGCTGAGTATCTCTGCAAAAACAATCAAAGGTTACTATTTAATACAGAAGATAGATTAACAAATAAATAGACATCTTTTAAGCTAAATACAATTTAGTGGCACTGACTTTATGAATTTCTTCAATAAGAAAATTAAAAAGATATATAGTTGTAAATGTGCAACCTTTGACAGAATATTTTGATTCAGCCTCACTTAATGCCCCTCAAAAACAATTGCACTTCTTTGGGTATAGGACAGAAAGAGTTATAAAATCTAAAAATGTTATAATGTTTTTTAAACTAAAGTGGAACTACTTTCTCTGTATAGGTAGTTTCTGTGTAACCCAACCGCAGGCTTAGCGGCTAGATCATGTTCACTGACCCCTTCCCTCCCCAGAGACATCAACCCAGTGGTTCTCAAACTGATAGCTTCATGACACTCTATAAAATATATCCATTTTTATTAATTCTGTGTAATTAAACCTCAAATTCTGAGATGTCATACATTTTCTTTGGGAGGGCTGCAAAGGGATGCACCCTATATACACAAGGGAGGGCATACACCGAAAAGTTTGAGAACCACTGCAATAGACTTAATTAACATATGTACATATGTACAAAGTAACCTACTTTGTGGTTACGTAGTTTATGATGACAATGCGTCATTAATAAAAAAAACTTGCATATCAAAAGTTTGTGTTTTACAACGCTGTTGTAATGTCAAACTGGATAAAATTTTTCCCGTTTACGACTGAAAACATTATCATGTAAACAGCCTCTAAAAATACTGGGTTATTTTCAACCATGTTTGGGTCAGAAAGGCAACATCTGGCCATTGGGTTCAATTAACCCAGCATTTCAGATTAAAACAACCCAGTATATGTTAATTTATAAACCAACAATTGGGTTTGTCCATGATTTTGACACATTTTAGAGTGTAGATAATTGTGGCGAAACAAGATTCATATTAATATATATATATCCATTAAGATCCATTACTGTATACAAGATAAAGCAATTATGTGCAATAACAGTGCAGTTTATAGGACATTAAATATTATTATTACACAGCTCTCTGGAATGCTTGACTCTGATTGGTCAGTTGAGACATTTGCAGGTTCGTTCTTTTCAAATAATAACCGCTCCAAAGTAATAACGCATAGCCGGTACTACTTGTACGATTAAAATCGCTCCGCGCCAATAAAGATTACTGTTTGGCGCCATCTTGTGACAAACACTGGACAACCACTGGAAAATTTTGACATTAATTTTAACATGTAAAGAAAAAACAAAACATTTAAACAGTGGATAGAAGAACGAACAACGACAAGACACAGAGAGCTTACTGAGACTGAACTTGACAAAATAGAGCATGACAGCTACGAAGCCAACACACAAAAAAATACAGAAGGGCCATTAAAACTTCTCAAAGACTGGCTAAAAGAGAAAAAAATTGTATGCATCTGTGCAAAGTTTCGCGGAAGGATAAAAATGTTAATTTAAAACAAATATGCCAATAAAATGTTTCAAATTCATATTCATGTCCAGTTTTTTTTCTTATGTGGCAAGTAGCCATGTAATAAGCGGGATAATGTAGAGGCAGCCGGTTATCGGGAAATAAGCCCCTTCAGTGTGATACAAGACCCTCTGCTTCGCGTCGGGTCCTGAACACACTGTCGGGGCTTATTTCCCAATAACTACCGGCTGCCTCTACATTATCCCTTACTTAAATGCACAGCTATGATTGTTTGCTTTGTCAAACTTGTTTGTATGCTCACTGGATTGTAAATAAATTGGTTAATCTGTTTAATCTGGAGTACAGTATGGGACATTTTTTATATTTGGGTGAACTACTCCTCTCATCTTCAGTCATACAGGTGATTGGTGAACTGTACCAGCAGTTTTTAAAACACAGTTTGAACGTTCCTCCGTACACGTAGTGCCGTTCTGGTATAAAGTTTGGGCTTCTTCTTTAAGAGCTCTGTGAAAAACCCCTAACAGGCTTTGATTGCAGCGTTGTCTGAGATTCAGTCCCATGCAGAAGTACAGCATTGGGTTCACACAGCTGTTGAAATAGGCTAAGTTTGAAGCCATATGCCATCCCATTTTTACAGCCGGGTGGTTTTTATTCTTCAGCTTAACAAGACCTAGGATGTGATAAGGTGCCCAGCAGAAGAAAAAGGCTAAAACTACTAAAGCAAGAATCTGAAGAGGTCTTGATTTGCCGGAGATTCTCGTTCTACGAATCCTTATAGCAGTCAATGTGTAGCAGATAAAGATCACAAGGAAAGGAAAAAGAAATCCAGAAAAGAAGCGAATGTAGTAGTAAGCATACTTTGCTGAATTTCCTTCTTCTTTTAATTTTACCTGCAATTGTGAGATAAATGGAATTATCAGTCATTTTTTCAGTACTTTTTAAAAATGACACAGATCTAGATTTACTGCACTTGCGTAAAAGGCATTTTTTTCAGTTTCTTAGTAAGCTAATTCAATGCAAAATACAGTCTTCATTTAATGTGAAAGGTAATAAAAGTGTGAAAATATATGCTATATTGTGGGCTTTCTTACAACTGTAAATGTTTACAATTATAAATACAATTTATTAAATTGCATAAAAAATATATTTTTTTAAATAATATTAAATTTTTTATTTTTGCATATCCATTAAATGCACTCCTTTCATAAGAAGTGACATTTTGTATTCAGTAAAATAATAAACAATCACTCAATCATCTATAGATTTTGCACATCTGTGAAACTGATAGTAAACTGCTGAAGAGGACATAATTGTGCTTTATCGTGAATAAAACAGTGATTGACTGAACAGCATGAAGAATGGAAATTGGCAGTTTTATAATACAAATTATGCAAGGTTTCATGTATATGTCTGACATACTGTAAAGAAATTAGGTGTAAAGCTGTTCTGACCTTTAGTGAGCAGTCGCTCAAGTTGTTCTGGTCAAGGTTGACCTCCCGATACACAAAAAATGGTGAACTGAAGATCATTGCCATAATCCAAACCCCCAAACTGACCACACGAGCAGCATATAATGTCCGTCTTTCCCTGGTCAACACTGGGCGCCACACGCAGAGCACTCGATCCACACTGATGACAGCCAGAAGAAAAACACTGCAGAACATGTTGGTATACTTGACGTAGCCATTAAACTTGCAAAGAAAGACTCCGAAAGGCCATTGGTCAAAGAAAATGTATTTGATGAGCTGGGCAATTCGTGTCAAGCAGAAGATCAGGTCAGACACGGCGAGGTTGATCAACCATATGTTGGTGACGTTGGGTTTAATACGGACACCGGCCACCCAGATGACCACAGAGTTCCCAGTGGTGCCTAGGAGCACAATGATGGTGTAGAAGACAATGTCCAGTGTAGATTTCCCATGGTTGGTTGAGACTTTGAAGTGATGGAGGACAGTTGCATTGGAGCTCATTCTACAAGCAAGACAGATAAATCTTAAAAGATGGTTTTTATTTAATTTAGCCTTCATAAACTGGTTAATAATTATTTTACATGGACTGGGTTAAACAGGTATTGTAAGAAAACCTCATAAATAAATTGATCCTGAGTCATTATATACTGTGATGGTCTTACCTGGCTGTACACAATAAGCGTTTGTTATTAATCAGCCAATAGTGAATAATCCTCTGAATGTGTCTGTGTAGCAGAAACTGTATATGATTATTATGAGATCATTGTTTCAGCAGCATCTTTTGTCCAGTCATTCACCAGTGTCTTTTTCAACAGGAAATGGGAGGAGAATAAAAGTGTAATTATAATAATAACAATAACCACATACATGCATTATTGTTTTGTATCCGGCTAATTACTAAGTACCAGGCCTGATAAAAAAAACTACTTTTTTATATATCATTTTTACAAATAGGGACTTTCAAAATGTTCCCAAGAAATGATGTTCACACTTGGGGACACCTTTTCTTATCATTAAATGATAAATAGATGTCCAATGAAAAATGCCTCTTTAAATTCAGGGCAGGGTGGCCTCTAGTGGTAAAAATTGGATTTGCAGGCTTCAACTTACAAGCATAGTTCACAAAAAAATTTAAATTCTGTCCTCATTTACTCACTCTAATGTTGTTTTCAAACCTGTACAAACTTTTTTTTTCTGATGATCACAAAGGAAGATATTTTGAGAAATGGTTGTAACCAAACCGTTCGTGGACCCCATTTACTTCCATAGTATTCTTTTTTCCAACTATAAATCAAGGAATAGTTTACCAAAAATGATAATTACCCCACAATGGACTCCCATTAAATCCCATCCTAGGTGTATACAACGTCCTATCTTCAGCCAAACACAACTAAAGTTATTTAAAATAATATACTGGCTCTTTAAAGCTTTGTAATGTCATTTTAAGGGATAGTTCGGCCAAAAATGATATTAAACCCATGATTTACATAGTTGCATATGTCCATCGTTTTTCAGACAAACACATTTTCGGATATTTTGGAAAAATTTTTAGATCTTTCAGTTGATTAAATGTAATGTTACGGGGTCCACCCATAGCCCACGACCTTCGACCTTATACACCGCAAACCTTAATATTCAATTGTACTTAAAGCTACACTGTGTTGGATCTACTTCCATCTAGCGGTGAAATTCTATATGACAACCAACTGAATATTACTTTCTAGACCCCCCCATTCGGAGCGCATTTTAGCTCATACGGTGACCGTGTCATGCCAAGGTTAACATGGCTTCCAGTAGCTACAAAGCAAAAGCAATGAAAAATAATAAACATGGAAAAAGTCAGATTTTCATGATATGTCAGCTTTAAATCACGTACAAAAAGCCCCCATAAACATAGCTTAGACACTCCTTTTTTGTCGACGCGAAGAAAAATATCCCAGGGGCTGTTACACTTGGTATTAAGATGAGAGAGACATACCACGTTTACACCTGGTATTTAAATCTGTCTCTTTTTGTCCACTTTCGACCGCGTCTCTCCAGATTACTGAGGGGATGCTCTGCGGACGAGTCCCTCTCCTGTCATTTAAACATGAGCGGGAGTAATGACGGGTTTAAATGGACACAAACTAATATAATGTCAGAGTCCAATGCTTGCGTTTTAAGGAAACATGTTACATAATGTTTATCCATGTATATGTAAGAGCTTTCTCTGATATTTGTGAAATAAGATCGCGCAACTTTCACACGCTTGTAAAATGAAAGAAAAGACGCGTAGATCAGCCGCTTTAGTTTTATCAATGTGAAAGGCTAAAATTAGAGCTGTACACCGTGTGTTCGTGCAAGAGGTCAGAAAAGATGTGAAACATTTATCTTCCAGTACCTTATTTTTTATATATGTACGTTTATGCTATGGTAGCTACAACATAAAAATGTCGAACAGTGCAATAAGTGACTCCTTTTAAAAATAATACATTAAAGTATTTTTTTACACCCAAGAGACTTCTAACAAAGTTTCTATTTCTTGGTGGGGTCAGCCGAACTACTGCACTACTTAAGTTATCCCAAGCTGTTCACTTCATTTTGGTCCACAAGTTAATCTCAAGTGTAAAAAATTTACTTTGGCCAGAAAACAAAAACATGCTTACTTACCCCTTTACCTGTGTATTTTTTCTCTTCAAAGTCAAACAGATGATATGTCCTGCTTTCTAGAGACCTGACAAAAATATGCTCAGTTGCCTGTATACAGGGGCTGGGCTTTATTTCCCCCCAGGCTTAACTCACCCCACATATGTACACTCACACATACTGTACATGTAATTGTGTTTCTGTTTCTGTGTTTCCATGTGATTTAGTATTTGCATAATTTATTTCTGGAAGAGGTCATCTCTGTGAAGCTCACAGTTTCTCAGTTATTGTATTATACAGTCAAATTGGATGCATCTTGTGGTAAATTCTGTGTATGTGTATTGTGTGCATCTGTGGTTGTTTGTTTGTGTCGTTGTCCAAGTGAGAACAATAACAAAGATTTACAAATTATACTTTCTAAGAAACACTTACTTAAAGGCAGGGTGCATGATCACTGAAAGCCAATGTTGATATTTGAAATTACCTAAACAAACACAAATCTGGACCTTCTTTTGATAGACCCGCCCCACACATATACGCAACCCAGGCAATGATGTTGGTTAGTAGACACGACCCTTACTGCTGATTGGCTACAAGTTTGTATTGGTACTTGGCCCGACTCCCTTTTTCCAAAGTGTTTTAAAAAATCATGCACCCCATAAGTACATGTAAAAAATTCTATGCTACCTTAAAATTTTTGGTAACACTTTATTTTACGACCCGCAAAGTACCGCGTAATTAAACCGAATTTACAGCGTACCTATTTGTAACAACAGGGTAGGTAACCTGTAGGTATAAGGGAATAATATTTTAAGTTTGGGGTAATAAGGGGGTAAGAATATGAAGAATTATAAATTATTTATACTCTAAGTATTTTATAACAACAGGGTACCTATTGTAATATTACGTGGTATGTATGACTTAGTCAAGTCTATGGGGAAATTATGTTTTATTTATTTTTTATTGTGAATTTTTCATATTGACTACTGAATGTTGTATACAGTCAATGTCTACGAGCCACATCGGCAAATAAATATAACAGCATATCACTTTTATTTTAGTAGCCTATATTACTTGCTTTTAATAACAAAAGTCAAGCTGATTTAATGTGGTTATCTTTTTTTTAAGGTAAGTACAATAAAAATAGCAACTTATTCCCTATTTACCAGGAAACTCCTACATTTGCGGACATATTTGAAGTGGTGCTTTGCAATTTATTTACTGTAAACACAAGTATTTTAGCCAAATATAATTTATGCAATGGCAAACCAGAATGAAACAACAGCAGATATCAGCTCCCGCTAAAGCAAAAGACGACATGCGTAGGCTACTGCGCAGGTGTAGAACGCGCGGCTGTCTGCAGGAGGTTTGCTGGAACGCGATCCTGAGGTGAAATTTCTTTAAGAGGTTTTAAAAACGTTCTACACTGTGGAATACGGCTGCGAGTGATGTTAGCAGGTTCCGCATGCTGGATAAGGTGACTGGTTTTGTTAATACATGCACTGTAAAAAAAAAATTCGTAAAAAAACGGTCAAATGACTGGCAGCTACGGCTGCCAAACAAAAACCGTAAAATTAAAGTAAAACTTCTTAATTCCAATAAAGCTCAAAAACAATTAATTTACAGATTTTTTCTTTAAAAGTTCTGCAGAGAAATACTGTTATTTTACGGATTTTCCCCAGATTATTATGGTCAAACACCTTTAATAAACTGACAGCGCTGAGAGTTTTGCAGAGAAATACTGTTATTTTACGGATATTTCCCAGATTATTATGGTCAAACACCTTTAATAAACTGACAGCGCCGAGAGTTTTGCAGAGAAATACTGTTATTTTACGGATTTTCCCCAGATTATTATGGTCAAACACCTTTAATAAACTGACAGCACTGAGAGTTTTGCAGAGAAATACTGTTATTTTACGGATATTTCCCAGATTATTATGGTCAAACACCTTTAATAAACTGACAGCGCCGAGAGTTTTGCAGAGAAATACTGTTATTTTACGGATTTTCATCAGATTATTATGGTCAAACACCTTTAATAAACTGACAGCGCTGAGAGTTTTGCAGAGAAATACTGTTATTTTACGGATTTTCCTCAGATTATTATGGTCAAACACCTTTAATAAACTGACAGCGCTGAGAGTTTTGCAGAGAAATACTGTTATTTTACAGAGTTTTCCCAGATTATTATGATCAAACACCTTTAATAAACTGACAATGCTGAATGTTATACAGAGAAATACTGTTATTTTACAGAGTTTTCCCAGATTATTATGATGAAACACCTTTAATAAACTGACAATGCTGAATGTTATGCAGAGAAATACTGTTATTTTACAGAGATTTCCCAGATTATTATGATCAAACACCTTTAATAAACTGACAATGCTGAATGTTATGCAGAGAAATACTGTTATTTTACAGAGATTTCCCAGATTATTATGATCAAACACCTTTAATAAACTGACAGCGCTGAGAGTTATGCAGAGAAATACTGTAGTTTTACGGATTTTCCCCAGATTATTATGATCAAATACCTTTAAAAAAGTGACAGCACTAAAAGTTCTGCAGAGAAATAATGTTAATTTACTGATTTTTCCCTAGATTCTTTTGCTCAAAAACATTGAATAAATTGTCAAGACATGCTCAAGATAGTAAATTAAAAAGATTTATTCAGGATTTTTAGTGTGTAAAAAAACTGTGAATATACAGTGTATCATCTCAAACATTGGCAAATGTATAAAATGTAATGAATGATTCAGTAAAAGAATTACAAAACTTACATGAAATAGATGAAACATTTTACTGTTAAAATCATATTTCTAAAATCATACATCAAATTCTCCTAAAATGAAAGCTTTATGGCTAATGTTAAATATTCTAAACATACTGAAAAAGTACAAAACAGACACATTAACAAGATAACACTTTCACTGTTTCACACAACTACAGATTCTATCACAGATGTAAATTTGCATTATTAACCAATTCTTTATAAACAGCCCCCATAAGTAAATGACGAATTAATTTATCTATTCTATATAATATAAAAAAATGTTGGGTTTCTGTCAACCAAGTGTTGGATCAAAAAGGGACAAACCCAAACCGTTGGGTTGGAATTTAACCTATGCCTGGCGGGTTCAAACCAAAATGCTAGGTTGTTTTGTCCAATTTTTGATCCAATGCTGGGTTGAACATTAGCCAGGATATTTTGTGACTGCAGGGTTACTATTGTGTAATTATGATGTATATAATTTGTGATAAATTAGTAAAGCAAATTGGCAGATTCTTTTTCTTTAGGCAACAGAAAAAGTACATAAATAAGATGTTTATTTACTTGTTAACCGACTTAAATGGCCTTAAAACAATTTGAAGCTATATGAAATTAGAGGCAACAAGTGAATTTTAAACACAATGATCAAAGATGCAACATACTTGTAGCATCAGGTGAAGTTTTTGTTTTAAATTGGGTTTGTTTGTTTGTTCTATAATGTAAATATCATAATTACAATTGTTCTATAATTTCAAAATTTTAAGAAAAAAACGAGTGGTCTGACTTCAGGTTTGTGAAATTACAGTAAGTTAAAGAAATAGTTCACCCAAAAATGAAAGTTCTGTCATCATTTACTCTCTCTCTCTCATGATCACCATGGTGGTAATAGAATGTGTGTGTGGGTGGGGGGGTGTTATATTGATGCATGATATACATTGATGCATATTGTCTTATATGATGCATACATATACAGCGGGGAAAATAAGTATTTGACACATCAGCATTTTTATCAGTAAGGGTATTTCTAAGTGGGCTATTGACACAAAATTTCTACCAGATGTAGCCATCAAACCAAATATTGAATTCATACAAAGGAACATTTAAGTATACAAGTTGATTCATAATAAATAAAGTGAAATGACACAGGGAATAAGTATTGAACACAACTGATGGCCTATAAATGCTTCTCATTACCCAGGAGGCACACAGAAAAGACTTCATGATGGGTAAGCAAAGAACTCTCTCAAGAACTTCGTAATCTTATAGTTGAAAAGCATTTTGATGGGAATGGTTATAGGCGCATTTCCAGAATGCTGAATGTTCCTGTGAGCACTGTGGGGGCCATTATCCGGAAATGGTAAGAGCATCACTTCACCATAAACCGGCTACGATCAGGTCCTCCACGTAAGATCCCTGTCCGAGGAGTGCAAAGAATAATCAGGAGAGTTCTCCAAGAGCCAAGAGACACTCGGGCAGAACTTCAGGAAGACCTTGCATCAAGGTCTAAACTATACACAAGGCCAAGGAAACAATAAAGTGGTCAGTCAATCACCTGACCCAAATCCCATAGAAAATCTATGGAGAGAACTGAAGATCAAAGTTCATAAAAGAGGCCCAATGAACCTTCAAGATTTAAAGACCATTTGTATGGAAGAATGAGCCAGAATCACTCCTGAGCAATGCAGATGACTGGTCTCTCCATACAAGAACTAGAAGCTGTAATCACCAACAAAGGCTTTTCTACAAAGTATTAAATAATGTGTGTTCAATACTTATTCCTTGTGTCATTTCACTTTATTTATTATGACTCAACGTGTATACTTAAATGTTCTGATTTCTTTGGATGAATTCAATATTTGGCTTGATGGCTGCATCTGGCTACATCACTTAGAAATCCCCTTACTGATAAAAATACTGATGTGTCAAATACTTATTTTCCCCACTGTATAAAAAAAAAATTAAAGGAGGATCAGATATACATTTCTTAACAAACGTGCTTGTTCACAGGCACCAGTTTCTTTTTCCGCCGGTGGGTGCTCGTCACAACGTCAAGCAATGTTTAGGTTACTTAGCAATGACAGATACTCTGGAGCACCTACATGCTTTGAAAAAAAGGAAGTTTTGCTGTGCAAGATTGTAATAAATTTCTTTGTGACGTGCACACCATCGCGGGTCCCACTTTACCACCGTGGGTCGCACTTCACCACTGCGGTTGTGTGTGGTTATGACAACCGTCACAGCCCTAATGAGCCCCATTCACTTCCATAGTAGGAAAAAAGAATATTATGGAAGTGAATGGGGCTTATGAACTGTTTGGTTAAAAACATTCCTCAAAATATCTTCCTTTGTGTTCATCAGAACAAAGAAATTTATACAGGTTTGTAACAAAATGAGAGTGAGTAAATTATGACAGAATTTCAGTTTTTTCCTATATTGGTTCTACACGGAAATCTCCCGGAAGTTAAGTTTGGGCCACAAAAGCATTTATGTATGTTACTGTCACTGAAACCATCTATAACAGGGTTCTTCACATCCTACCCTGGAGAACCGCTGCCCTGCAGAGTTTAGCATCAACCCTGATCAAACCCACCTACCTCAGGTATGTTTGATTAAAGAGGAAACACAGTGTTTCTTTATTTTACTATGTTCTTATCTCAACTTAGATGAATTAATACATACCTATCTTTTTTCAATGCATGCACTTCTAATCTTTGTACAGCGTGACGTGAATGTGTTAGCATTTAGCCTAGCCCCATTCATTCCTTAGGATCCAAACAGGGATTAATTTAAAAGCCACCAAACACTTCCATGTTTTTTTCCTATTTAAAGACTGTTACATGAGTAGTTACACGAGTAAGTATGGTGGCACAAAATAAAACTTTTGTTTTGTTCCTAAGGAATAAATTGGGCTTGGGTAAATGCTAACACATTCACGATGCGCTGTACAAAGATTAAAAGTGCACGCATTGAAAAAAAGGGTTTGTATTAATTTTTAAGTTGAGGTGATAACATAAAAAATATTGAAAAAGTGTGGTGTTTTCCTCTTAAGGTTGGAGCTAACTCTGCAGGGCACCTTCAGGGTAAGATGGGAGGAACCATGGTCTATACGGAGATAAGACGAAAAGAAAATGTAATTTATATTTTTTTCAAGGCAGCTCCCTTCAGATGGGGCATTCATATAACAAACGTTGTGTCTACAATACAGATTGGCCTGAAATTAAACAAAAAAATCTGTACAGTTCCGGCAAGTGAATCTGTGCATATAAAATGTTTTCATTTGTGAAACAGGTGGAGAAAGCAACAAATTTTGCCATTTTAGCTTGTATTTTCAATATCAGTATTATATCAGTTTTACATTTTTACCTGGGGCTATCTTTTAATTCAGAAACATACAGTAACTATACAAGTATATTAATATCTAGCATAAGTATACAAATATAATAAAATAAACATTACAAATACCAAAATGTCAGAGATTCTGTACCAGATGTGACAGATAAAGAAAAATTCTCCAAGCTGCCAAAAATCACCTTGATCCTTGGTGCATCTAGGGGATAAAAAAGAACACAATATGATTCACTGAAAAGTATTGTAACTTTCCTTTAAACAAGATTATTTTTTATTAACATTTTTAACCAAATTTGACACTGAAACAGTGTGAACTAGTGATGCCCGCATTGAAAAATATAGGGATGTATTAATTAGTCTAAGTTGAGGTAAGAACATAGTAAAATATTGACAAACTGTGGTGTTTTCCTTTAATATAGAGATAGGATAATGCTAAACATTTTTATAACATTATATAGACCCACAAATGAGTATTTTTTTGTAAAATAAAATGTGCTTCCCTAACAAAAGAAAGTCAGATACATCAGGGATGGCAAGAGGGAGAGAAAAAAACTAGATAATTTTTATTTCTGTATGCACCATGCCTTAAAATTGATAAAGCTGGTTTTATATTTGCCAGTTAATACTTACTAGTGTTGGATTTGTCTTTCTGTTGGTGCCTATTCTTACTGTAAACAATGCTTCAATGCTGATCTAAAAGAAAAAAGAAAGAATTAATGCGTTTCATCTTTAGCAGTTATCACTGTTGGAAAATGGAATTTAAAAACATGTTTAAGCCAAAATTTATCACGTTTTCAAGACGAGCACATGCTGTATAATAAATTTCTGAGAAGTTACTATTATTATTAAAAATGGTAGAACGTACAAAATATATTTTTATCTACCATCATCAAATGTCCCATGTTCCCCACATGTATGTGGTATAAGGAACACATGAATAAAAGGGTCAGCTTACACTTTAGCTTCTTCATCAAATTTTTTTTCCGATCAAATGCTCTTTTTTTAGCACCCTGCCCCCTTGGAACATGTAGCATTATTTTATGTGGACGTCATTTTAACTGAAACAGGAAATCACAACCGAACTGTCGAGACGACCTTCTCTATTTTTTAAATGATCAATAGTGTTTATGGCACAGTCCAGCAAAGTCGCATTTCACAGCTTGTGAGTGCCACAGTTGTATTAAAATAAAATCACAATTAAGATATAAAGTCAGGGTTCCTACAGGTTTCTTCAAGTTAAATTCAAGTCTTTTTAAGACCTTTTTAAGACCATTTATATAAAAAATTAATACCCATTTCACGTCCCTACCAGCAAAGAAAAACTAAAATCCTTGAACTTGTGTTCATTTATTTTTCCGATGTGAAATGGGTAAAAAGATGATAAGCCAAGCAGGTGTGAAAAAAAAAATTTCAGTAGGCCACAAGAAAGTTTGCCAAACAATGTTAAGTTGTTAAGGAATTTTGAGATTTTCTTTGATTTTTCCCGCTTCTCCTTTGCCTGTTGCTGTGTTGTGTTGCAGTCTATGGTTGTGGTGATCTTCATTTACTGAAGGCATCACGTGTTCGCAGTATTTTGTACTGTGACCCGGGCCTGTGTTGCGTTCTCAATTATTGGATCCGCCACTCTTTATTTATACTACCTTATTAAACAAACAGAGATGCAAACACATGTATGTTCAAAAAAGAGAAAGGTAATCTAAGCCCTTGCACCCAGGCAAATATCCAGATACTTAGGCTACATTGCCACCGACCCCTGCCATCCCTACCAACCTATGTATATAGAGTAAAATGAAATTCGAAAATCAAAAGATGCCAACATTAATTTGGAATATTCAACTTCATTTTTTTATGTTAAACCAAAACTCTTATTGAACTATCTAGCACTTCTTCTTGCTTTACTCCTTCTTCCTCTTCTTCCTGGCCACCTCCTGCAACATAACCAGGGCCTTCCATCTGGCTGCATTCATTTATATTAATTTTACATAATATTTAATAAACCCAATCATAAATGAACAAAGCTGACAATGTTTGTCAAAGCATCACAAAACACTTTACTGTTTTTGCACTGACATATGAAGCAATACTTGTGTAGATGACCCCTTTTATCAAACTCTTTTGAATACAATAATATGTATAGTATATTAATGATAGAAAGTGCAGGTCTAGAGATTATAAATGTAATTGGTGTGTTATGGTTTATGTAGTTTTCTTTCCTTTTTAGATAGAGCAGAAGCAGTACAAGTGCCTCTTTTAATTCCTCACTTGCGGATTAAAAGAGCTTTATCCACTTATTATTTTAGATTCAAAAGTCTACTTGCTGTCCCAGTGTTTGGTGACTTTATATTAGAGCTTTGCGTTTTTTATATCTAGAGTCAGCTTGAGCTTTGCTCGTGCAATGGGCTTGACATTCACATTTCTTTTTTGCTACTATCTCTGTGATCTTTGAGCAAACTTTTTAGATATAAAAAGATGGTTCATTAATAATAATATTATTAAACAAAGGGACGGAGAAAGAAAGTGCAGCGCGTGGTCGTGACTTTCAAACCAAGCCAGTAGTTATCGCAATAGAAACGGAGGCACGCAGCTTGAAACTGCACGTGAACATTAGCGCTGACTGACTCTGATCACGGCCGTTTTCCGATCACCTCGGGTTTTACACATAATGTTAATCGGACCCGGTCCTCCGTGAAAACCTCTATGCATACAACTCTGCTCAAGTTCAGAAACATGTGACGCTGAACTCGCTTCATGTCGCACCCAATTCATTGAGAAACAGCAGACTCATCGGGAGAGACACGAAGTGCTCGCAACCAAAATGCCATTAATAATAAAAAGCCGCAGGCGCCGAAAAGCGATGTGTTTGCATCCCTGATTTAATCAAAATGTGGTTGACAAAGAAACTTTTAAGGAAAAATACAATATGGAGAAGTTACATACAGCACAATTTTTAAGACCAAGACATCAAAATTTAAGACTTTTTTAAGTCTTTTTAAGGTATTATTTCCAAATTCATAAATTCAATGCTTTTAAGGCTTTTTAAGACCCCGCGGGAACCCTGTAAAGTGTTATTACAGAATAAAAACAATGATAACAGTGATATGTAATTTTTGTTGGTGTGTATGCAGCAGTGTTTCTTTTCTCTTTTAGTCATTACTGCTGTTTATAATGTTAAGGCCGTCTAACTGATTGTGATGTTTGATCTCCTCCAAACTGTTTTTGGCAGAGATTCCTACATATGATCCACTCTGTGCTGTCACGCTGGACCGGAGCACCCTGTATGTTTGTGCATTGTAGTGGCAGACTTCATTCACCCCAATGGAAAGCATATTTACATTGTCTGAATCATTCCTATCCCCTACTTTGTGCTAAGAACTAGTAAATGTATGTCTTATCTCAGGTGCGTGTGATATCATGTTCTGTGCAATTTAGGGGGCAGGACGCTTCAGCATATAAAGAGCATTTGACTGAACAGGAAATTTGATGATAAGATGAAGTTTAGGATTGTGTCATAACAATTCTAGAGTGACGTTGCTCATGAAGTCACAATAAGTGAAGAAGCATGTAAATGCTGTTAAAAACACTAGGCAGACACCAATTGTGAGCGCTTGCCAACGTTTCTTCAGCTAAGCGCTTTTGTTGCTATTTTGTTCTGTTTATCAGTCGTACAGGGTCTTAGTTGGTTGGTTGTTTTAGTATTTGTCAATAATTTCCAAAAATATGGCAACTAATATGCAAACACAGTCTTTATATATTAGGATAAAATTAATACCTTTTGAAAATGACGTGGTAGGAGACTTCTCTGGAGCTTGAGGGGGAAACGCACACAAAAACAATATTAGTAATTTTATTTAATGGGATGTGGACTTTCAAAATTGAAACGTTACTCACCAGCTCCAAATAAAACATCCTCTGTCTCATTTTGACTTAAGTCCCAGCGATCCACAGTAGATCCAAGAAAAACAGAGCAGGTTCAAGTTCCTCTCGGTCTAACAAGTGTACATGACAGTGATCAATTTACACATTACAAATATACATTACTATTTATGCTACAATATAAACGCACCAGTATCACTGATAATCATAATACGGAAAGTACGTCAGGATTTTACTGTCGCCGATTGATTTTACAGTTTACTAAAAAACTTCGACGAAACTTCTCCTTATATATTATCAACATCAGCTACAGAGCGTGTCAAATGCTTCAGCGGAGCCGATTTGCAGCCGTTCCGCAGTCGGTGGAAATCCGGGGTAACGGCATCATAACTACCTTGGAACAACATGTATAACTGCGAAACATTTAGCTTGTTAACCAAAGGCTTTATTAGCGTAGTTACAAGAAAACAAAACACGACACGACGCCTTAACGTTACTATAAACATCTCATCAATTCAGACATCACGTTATGTGAGCTTGACCTAATAACTACTAAAAACACACATTAACATTAGCAGTTCTTATGTTGATATTTGCAAATATCGTTCACGGGCTAATCGCGTTTAGCATCTTACTTGAACACTTTCTTTATGCGTCAATATAAAACTGGTAAAGTAAAAGGTATTTACCTGCTGCAGTTTTCCATATGTCCGGTACCCGATGGTTAAAGTCTTTGTCCATGTTATGTTTTCTAACTTAAATTCAACCGAATTAAAAAAAATACCGGATAGAGTGGACCAACCGATGTACTGCAGCAGTTCTGCAGAGTGAACTCCTCCTCCAGCAGCATCAGCAAATACTACCGGCTGCAGGAGTTTGAAATGTTGAAAAGTGCGCGCTGAATTGTCATAGGCCAGAGATCTGGATGACGGTCAAAACAACCAATCAGCGCTTATAACAACAAGGCGAGACACCCAATAGCGTAATCATAGTGCAACCATCGCAATAGTTATTATTAAAGTATTGACTACAAAAAAACGTGCGTGCGTGTGTGTATATATATTGTTAAGAAGGCAATGCACCCATGGTATATTTTAAAAGTCTTTTTTTGTATGCAAGAGGTGGGAGATGTTGAAGTTACAAATGACATGTCTAAGTACACATATGGCCAATACATACACACTCTGCTTACATCAGTAACTGAAAGAATTGCTAACGGACAAATAACTGCTGTCTACTGTCCATAAATGAAAGTTGAATAAAAATGAATGTGGCTTTGGACAGAGGCTGAACTGTAAACATGTTATGTGAGAGGAACATGCAACATGCACAAACACTACAGTAAAACTCTCACTTCTTTCCCTACTGTACAGATGCACACACCACCTTATGAAAATTAACAATGTTTTTTGTTGTAAAAGTGTAGTATTAATGTTTTTTTGGTATATACTATTAGCAAAACTACACTAACCATGGTTTAACTACAGTAACCATGGTTGATTTTTGTAAAGGCACACACATGCGAGATACCTTGCACTATAGACCATTTCAAAAGATGTAAACAACACTGGTCCAGAAGCACTTCCTGTTTCAGTTTGTGACTGTTTTTTTTATTTCACACATATATCATTATCTTTAAGATGTTTGTTTAACTTTTTGACTCAGTTCTATGTGTTCTGTTGGTTGTATTTTATCTCAACGTTTATCTAGTGTTAAAAAACTGAAACAAGAAGTGCTTCTGGACCAGTGTTGTTTACATCTTTTGAAATGGTCTATAGACATAGTGACTTAAACACTGTACCCAGTCAACATGTGAGATCACGCGATGATCACAGAAAAATCACACCATTTTCATACTGTGACATTCTTATCTTGTGAGTTATGTGCAAGCTCTTTGTGAATGTTGAGTTCATGGTATCAGTGCACAATGAGCGTGCCATGACCTCACATAGTGACCATAGTATGAGATCACTGTGAGAGTACGGTGAACTCACAACCTGACCATAATTTGAGCACACAGTGGATGTGCCGTGACCTCACATCGTGACCATAGTATGAGCACAGCAAGTGTGTCGTAATATGATTTGAGCACACAGTGAGTGTGCCGTGACCTCACATCGTGACCATATTATGAGCGCACACTGAGTGTGCTGTGACCTCACATCAGGGCCACAGTATGAGCGCACAGTGAGTGTGCGGTAACCTCAAATTGTGACAATAGCCTGAGTGACCTCACATTGGTGCACTCACAGTACACTGACCTCTCTTCCGAGGTGCATAAATTCAAAATATGTATTCGGACTGTCATGTGTGTTGCTTGTCATTTCAAAATATGTGTACATTGCATCATGTGAACCATGTGCATCACGTGTCTTGCCAAAATACATGCCCTGCTGCACATGCATCAAAAGTTTTTATGATAGAAGAGACGCTCACGTTCACAAAATACTCACAAGACACTAACTTAATAAACTCTGATTACACATGAGATTAAGTGAGTATCTGACAAACGCGGGTGTCTTTTATTATAAACTCCTTAATTCGAAGCATCTGCAGCAGGCTTGTATTTTGACATCCCGCGTGATGCACACAAGTTTACATGACGCGCCAAACACACATGACGGCTGCATACATGTGACAAACTTTGCATCGTGCGCCCTCAAATAAAAGAAGTCACTGGCCGCAACTACTATGTTATGTTCACAATGTGAGATCATGACACACTCACTGTGAGCAGGCACAATTTACAAAGTACCATCAAGATGTTGCTCAGAGAGCTAATATGCTAGGATTTGCTATTTGAAAAACAGGTCACTGAGATGTCAACATTTATTTGCAAATCATACAGTGAACCCATAACAAGTCATGAACACACACATGCACTGAGCAAGTATCACTGCATCACCCAAACACTGCAATCACTTTCTTCCAGCTGTGGAAATCAAACCAACATCCTCTGGGTTACAAACAAGTCTGATTCTCTAACCACTAGGCCACAATGCTTAAACACATATCTGTCAATCCCGGTCACTTTTACTTAAAATCTGTGCTTTCTAGAATCTTTATTTGTAGGCTTCTTCATGCCATAACCTTGTTGTTGACATTTTATATGATATATACACACCATGCACAGGGCTGTATAAAATGCTGTGTAGAAAGTGTCCTAAATTTTGAGCCTATGATCATTCCTATATTTCTTAAAATTATAGGTAAGAAGGGTGACGTTCTACTCTTGGGCCTACGTTTTCCAGACATATGTGTTGTCCTGCTATGACAAAGTGAGTGTGCTGTGACCTTACATTATTATGACCATGGAATGAGAGCACAGTTGTACCATGAACTCACATCGTGACCAATGTGAGGTCACTCATACTATTGTTACAATGTAAACTAACTTTGTGGCCTACTGGTTAGCGAGTCAGACTTGTTTGTAACCCAGAGATTATTTGTTCAATCCCACAGATAGCAAGTTATTGAAGTGTTGGGGTGCTGCAGTGATAGTTGCCCTGTGTGTGGGGTGTGCATATATGTGTGTGTGTGGTTTTTGTGTGTTCATGACTTGCAGTGGATGGGTTAAATGCAGAGAAATTCATGTCTTTTTTACTTTTTCTTTTATTTTGCCCGATATCAGTTGCAATTAAATAGTGACATGTTTCCAATAGCAAAAGCTAGCATATTAGCTCTCTGAGCACCCTGCTGAAAAAAAACAGCATCAAACCAACATGGACCAGCATGGGAATGCTGGTCTATGCCGGTTTAGCTGGTGGTCACCAGCATACCAGCACCAAAACACAAAATATGCTGGTCATGCTGGTATGGCCAGCATGGGATGCTGGTGCTAATGCTGGTTTGGTGCTGGTTTAGCTGGTGCTAATGCTGGTGCTAATGCTGGTTTAGCTGGTGTTCACCAGCAAACCAGCAACAAAACACAACATATGCTGGTCTTGCTGGTATGCTGTTTTTTAGCAGGACAAATCTGGTACTTGCATATGGTGGGCTTTATGGGGTAGTACAGTGAGTGTGAAGTGATCTCATATTGTGACCGTCACATGAGCACACATTGAGTGTGCAGCGTGCTTACACATTAAGATCACTATGACCCACACAATCAGTATCTTGTGAGCTCATGGTGACTTTCCTTACGAAAATTAACCATGGTTTTACTACAGTTAAAACCAAAAAAGCATGGTTACTGTAGTAAAACCATGGTAACCACAAAATAACCATGGTTTTGACAACCATGTTTTTCTAAAACCACAGTTAAACCATGGTTAGTAGCCGTTAAGTGTAGTAAAACCATGGTTTTGCTGATAGTAATCAATACACCAAAAAACTATGGTTACTACACTTTTACCACAATAAAACCATGGCTAATTTTCGTAAGGGTTCACTGAGAGATCACATTGTTCCCTAGTGAATGATGCCCCAAGTCAAAGACCCGAGGTGACATTGAAGGGTTAACCTGAAGTAGTAAAACCAAAAGAAAGTCAGCATCTCTTTAAGTGTCCTCACTAATATAAGTTAGTTGAAATTACTAGTTTGTCTTCCACCCAGTGCAAGCGTTTTACATGAACCCCCAAACCCCACCCAGAAAAACATAGCACAACTTATTAAAGTTTATTTAATTTATTTTAATGTTTGATTGTTCTGTGAAATACAGTGGTATTAAGTGCTAAAAAAATCTACGCGTTTTTTTTTTTTTTTTTTGCGTCACTGGGTCAATACAACGTAGTGCGCATGTGTCTGCAGGAAGAGGCGCGGTGGCGGTGTCATGAGCAATCCAGTCCCCCCGAGCAATTCTGCCCCCCTAGGACCCCGCGTAATTCCATTGGCTGAAAAAACTCCTCATGGGTAGCCTTTGTAGCGCCTTATTACAATTCCTTCAAAATTTCGTGATGATTTATATCGTTAGAATGTTGTTAAAATTACAATTGGTCTATTTTAAATTATCCGTTTAATATAGTAGTATATAACTGATGCTCTAGGTGGTGAGATCTACCAAATCTCGTTCTTAGATTTTTTTTAATTAGCTTAACGTGACGTACCAGCTTAGCATACAGCTATCGGGTAAAATAGCTTAACACAAACACCAGTTGCACTCACCGTAATAACGTAATGTCATTTTTTTTAATCCTGAGGTTTAAAAAAATATGTTTCACGTTCAGATAACTTAGTAATCAATAACATAAAATTGAAATGTGTTTCTGTTGTGTAAGGCAATTAATTGGGTTTTTAGGCGATTACGTGTGTCATTACGTGCTGCTCACGTGTTTGCAACATGAATATTAGTTCATTAATTATATTATTTTTGTAAGCTTTTATTTTAAAAATATTTTGTATGCTTCTATTTTGTAAAAAGTACCTAGCTTGCTACACCACTAACGCAGCTTCGATTAGCCATTAGCATCAAGATATCGCGATGACAAGTTTTTGACCAGGCATTACTGCTAGGTACCAATTGGGGTCCTAGGGGGGCAGAATTGCTCGGGGGGACTGGATTGCTCACGACAGCGGTATGCACCAGTAGGTGTAACCCGCCATAAAATTGAAAGAAGAAGAAGAAGAAGAAGAAGAAGAAGAAGGAAGAGCCGCTTGTGCGCATGTGCGTGCATGCATCCAGAGGTTACCACGCGAGACTGAGTAAATACAGGTAAGAACAGTTAAAGATACTCTAATAATAAAACCAATTTATTGACGTTATATTAAAAAATATAAGGTTGGCTCGCTAAATATTAACCACATTTTAGCCATGTGCATCACGTATTAGTTTATATTTAGCGTTAGCGTATTAGCCTAACTGTTAGTTTGTAATACTTGTTTGCTGCATTTCAGCTTGCATATTAATGCTGCGTTCCAGGCAACCCGTAACCCGTAACTCACGAGTTCAAAACCACGCCTCACGACTCTGAACTGGGAGTACATCGATCTAGTACGAGTTCACGGGTGGGAAGTCACGGGTTTGACTGCCGTTCCAGTGCACTTTCACCGGTAGAAGGTTGTAAAAACACGAGTTACGGGCTGCCTGGAACGCATAAGGTCGTGAGTCGTGGTTTTGAAGTCGTAACTCACGGGTTTAAAAACCTGCCTGGAACGCACCATAAGTTACACGTGTTTTTTGACAGACAGGTGGATATTAATCAGTTCGATGACTAAAATACTTCTTGCCATCAACGGACAACGTTTCGTATGTAATGAATTTCTCACTTGTGCAAACTTGGTCTGTGTGTGAGTGCTACAGTGGCATATATTATGGCAAATTTTACATGCCACTCATGTGAAATATGAAAGTAATATGAAACATTCAGTCACTCAAAACCCTAGGTCAGTTTAATCCTGGGTTATCTTGCATGACACTTCACAATTTACCTGGGGTTACCAATTAATCATGCAGATTTATAAATTAATGTTTTTTATACCACTGGCCTGTTGAATATTTTATTCTGATTGGCTGAGAAATGTTTGATTGGTTATTTTTCTGTAAACCGCACACCTAACCTGTCAAATATCTTAAAGTTAAACGACATAGATTTTCAATATTTTATTATTTTCTTTCCTCAACTTAGAATAATTAATATTTTACATGCCTATCTTTTTTCAATGTGTGCAACTAATCTTTGCACAGTCCGTTGTGAATGTGTTGGCATTTAGGCATCCAGCCCGTTCATTCCTTAGGATTTGAATGGACCGGATAAATGGTATGATCACTCCATCATGCATAAAAACACAATCAACAGGGATATAATTTGGGACTTGCTGATGAACTGATTAATTCCATCATAGTTAGTTTTATGTGTTATCCTTAACTGAACACAATATGTGTTGTTTTAACACAACCATTTTTAGAGTGTACATGCATGCATCAATTTATAAGTGTAGAAGTGTGTGCATGGCTGCCATTTAAATGGACTATTGAAAAATCAATGAAATTGTTAACTCCACTGGTCTTAATTATAAAGGGCACATATTATTAGAATACTTTTCTTAGGTGTTAGAACACCAATGTGTCCTCAGTGTGTAAACAACCAGCCTAAAATGGTAAAAATACTTACACTTCTATTTTATGTAATTTAAATAATTCAAAACCCCTGTTGAGAAATACGTGAAAGGTGGTCACGGTACTTGTACATTCAGGACGTGATACACTTTACTGGACATTTTAGAGAATAGAAGATAATTCTACCACATTTTAATCAATCTCACAATTTTTTTTCCTTTCCTTACAGATACTACAGTACGTGATCTGGAGCTTGACTTCACCTGTTTTGTGGTGGTTAACAAATTGTGCGGTGCTTTTGGCATTGTCTATCCATGTATAATTGTGATGTTCCAGGAGTGTTAATGGAAGCTACACAGTATGTAGATGTTTGTTCCATTATGTGTATGTGTGTGTACCTGGTAATTATCACGTTGTGGGGACCTAATGTCCCCACAAAGATAGGAATACCAGTAAATTTTGACCTCGTGGGGACATTTGTGAGGTCCCCATGAGGAACCAAGCTTATAAATTAAACGGAATGATTTTCTTGGATTTTTTCTTGAAAATCTAAGGTCGCAGAAAGTTTTCTGTGATGGTTGGGGTTAGGATTTGGGGAAGGGAATAGAATATACAGTTTGTACAGTATAAAATGCATTATGTCTATGGAATGTCCCCACAAAAGATGGAAACCAGAATGTGTGTGTGTGCGTGCCATGGAACAAATATTTATTTTTATAGCTTTTTGTGTGTTCTGTTTTTGACTTTCCCCCTGATATCAAGACACCAAAATAATATTTTAATACGCATTTTCATGTGTTTGTAAAGAAAATAAAGTGTACTTCACTGTTTTTTGTGTTATTCTTTATTCTGACATTTACACTTTTGTAGTCAGCCCACACAGATTTAGTTTATTTTGATTTATATAGCACTTCTAACAGTTTTTATTGTTGTAAAGCAGCTATACATACAATTATAATTAAAAATAATGGTGATAGAAATTGATAAAATAAAATAGACATTATATGGTAGGAAAATACTTAATTATATATTAATTATATATAATTATATATTATTCTCAATGTACATACGGTAAATGAAAACTGAAGTAAGGGACAAAAATTTCAAGTGTGTTGCTAATATTGTAAGGGATTTAAAACTTGTGGTTCTTTACAAAATACTTGCCTGGACTATTCACTGTACTCCTGACTTTTGTCAGATTTATTGACAGGTCTTTCTGTTACATTACTGAATTAGGTATGTGTCCAGTGGCACAACAAGACTCAAAATGGAAAACAAGCTTTAAAAGTCCAAGAATTGTTTGATGTAAAAACTTATGTATCTGGAATTACAGTTTAAT
Source organism: Misgurnus mizolepis (assembly GCA_025389145.1). Classification (NCBI taxonomy): domain Eukaryota; kingdom Metazoa; phylum Chordata; class Actinopteri; order Cypriniformes; family Cobitidae; genus Misgurnus; species Misgurnus mizolepis. The sequence goes on along the minus strand of JAIFKI010000011.1, from coordinate 13,786,836 downwards.
TGTAAAAATACAAATAAATATAAAACTAAGAACATTTTCCTTAAAATTACAAATAAAAATGTTAAATTGTTAGTATGGTCATGTACTTTAAATATAACAAACCACACATTTAATTACAGATTTTTATTGTACATTAACATGAATTTGCATGTAATTTAAGAAAACAGAAAAAATACTGTATAAATAATATAGTATTTTCCCGTTTAAAAACGTAGATTTTTTGTATTTTGTCTTTAATTACAAAATCCTTAAAATAACAGTCGAGCTGTTAATTGACAGATAATGCTTGTAATTTTACAGTGTTTTAATGATATTTTTCAATAATGGTAAACCACTGTAAAAAATGTAAAGTAATTGTTCGTAAAAAATTTTTTTTTTTTACAGTGTGACTCAAGCATTTCAAACAATGTTTTTCAAGAAAGTTGCTAGCTAACGGTAGCAGGTTAGCTAGCACATAAGTAAGCCTAAAATTTATAAACGTAACTGGCTTAGAAAGCTCTGTTTCTGTCAAGGCACAGTGAAGAAACATTTACTGAAGGCTTTCATTTATGTTTTTTATATGTAATGCAGAACAGCATTTGTGAGACGACATCAACTCATCATCCGAGTGGACAAGAACACCAACAGAGGAAGCCAAGCCGCAAAAACAATGAAAAATTGTCATGACTTTTTATTTTAAATAAAAGTTATGTGATAATAAACATTAAGTGTTGGCTTAATTATAGTGTTTTAAAGATGTTTTGAAATAAGTTGTTTTAAAATAAAAATAACAATATTCTGTATGTTTATGGTATTTACCCTATAACATTTATTAACAAGAGGTGAACAAAGCACCACTTTAGTTTACAGCCCGCAAATATGAGAGTTACCTGGTACATACACAGAACAAGCGGGGAATAAGTCCCACTTCAATTTACAGCCCGCAAATATAAGAGTTACCTGGTACATACACAGAACAATCGGGGAATAAGCCCCACTTCAATTTACATCCCGCAAATATAAGAGTTACCTGGTAACTCCTGTATACATATACAGATCAAAGAGGTACAAGTTGCTATTATTTTTATTGTGTGTTATATTTTATTTGCCGACGTGGCTTGTAGACATCAACTGTAGGCTATACAAAACACTTCATCAGGTAAGTAGCAAATATGAAAAAAAAACCTATTACACATAGACCATATTACCCATAGACGTAAGTCATACATACCACGTAATATTACAATAGGTACCCTGTAGTTATGAAATACTTAGAGAATAATTTTCCATATATTCTTACCCCCTTATTACCCCAAACTTAAAATATTATTCCCTTATAACTACAAGTACGTACTGTAGAGGTACAGTATACCTACAAATAGGTACGCTGTAAATTCGGTTTAATTACGCGGTACTTTGCGGGTCGTAAAATAAAGTGTTACCAAATTTTTTGTTGAATCAACTCAGATTTACAAGTCATTTCAACTTACTATCATTCATCTTGACTAGAGATGAGTTGTTATAACTACAGTTGAGTTGGTATAATTCATAAAAAAAACATACGGTTTTCAACTAGATTTTAGTTGAAGCAACTCCTCTCTTGTCAAGATAAATAATAGTAAATTGACATGACTCGTAAATGTACGATTTTTTACAGTTTGGGACACAAATGGATGGAAAAGTATGTACATTAGATTAAACATCTTCTAAATGCAAATGTGAATGTTTACAAACAGCTCAGCCTTGCCATCAGGAGAAAATTATTTTTATTTTAACGTTTTTATTGACCATTTATAATATGAACCATTATAAATAAAACAATTGAATAGTACAAAATAACAATTTTTGCACTAGGTGTAATAAAAAGAGTTAAACTACTGCCCTCTTTAACTTTGTTACCCTAAACACAACCAGTTCTCAACCATATAAAACACAACAAGCAAGTAAAAGTACAGTCACAGGTATTTATTGCATAAATTGCCTAAAAAAAACAACAGTATAAAACTATTACAAACAAATAGACAAAAAAGTCAGACAAAAAGTCATTTGATCACTTCATATGAAAAAAATCCACGAATACAATGAAGAGTCAGATCTCATTTCAACATAAACCGGAACATTAAAGCATGACACAATCTGTCACGAGACTCTCATGGCAGATTGTGTCATGCTCTAATGTTCCCTGACGAGAGCCAATAGTGCTTCACATTCTTGACGTAATGATGCAATCGGTCACGATACACATGAGAGCCAATGGCATTTCACAATGATGTATCATCGCTTCTTCTGGTGATAGTTGTTGAATCAGTGTAAATCTGATTCATCTGAGATTTACAGCAGATTGTGATTACTTTTGCATCTTTTCTCAACTGTTTGACCAAACTGTATACTTTTATGAAAAAATGTTGTGACTGTTTTGTATGCTGTGTTTTATATCTTATAATAAATAAATGGGTATGTTATTTGCCCTAAATGCCTGAATATTGTAATATGTAATATAAATACAATTAATCCTGGCTGTTTAAATTGAAAATTATATCCCAATGCATGTAATTATAGCAAATATATACCTCAATTTATAATTTCATACTTTAATATACATTCTTTCTGTGTCTTTGAAGCTTTGGTTGTGTTTAAAGTGCGCAATATAGCATGTGTTCATGTTTCATGTGTGAAAAATGCTGTATTTGTCATACAATTTACTTATCTGTATAGCGCTGTTTTCACTGTCCTAAAAACGGGCTGATGTCTTCCTTGTCAGAAGTCCCTCCTTTAGAAATACGTAACGAGTTCTGATTGTGTAGTTTGTTTAGTGTGTTGTGATTTGATAGCAGCTTAGCTTGCCGTTAGCTTAGCTGGTGACTGACGTATTCATGTGGGCGGAGTTTAGTCAAAAACTGTTAGTGACGTCATTAAAGTAGGAAGTAGAGGGCTGTAGTCCAAACCGGCCGTTCGCTGTATTGTAGGCTTTGAAAGGCGAATTCTGTTAAAGAAAATATATCGCCTGGCAGTGAACTTTGAGCTTTATCATTTTACAGGTATTATTTATGCTATTATAGCAACATTACACACTAGCTAGGGTTTAAATAATGGGATCAGAAAGAACGTGACCTTTAAGTTTAAATTAAGGCACTAATTTAGTAAACACATCTGTTGGTTGTATTTGGGGGAAAGGACAAATGACCAAAACAATCTTTTGAAAGTGTTGGCAGATTGACTCTTTTAAAGTGTTAGCACTGACTCTATACAGAGTTAAAATATAACTATAAATTTACACTAATCAGTGTTAAATCTTTTTTATTTGTTAAAAATTAAATCCCTCAGTGTAATATGTTAACTCCAGTAGTGTAATATTTTTAATACTTTGGTGTTAATATGGTAAATGTAAAGACTGCAACATATTACTGTATTTTGGGACAAAAAAAAACTTTATTTTCAAACAGTTTTTTAAAATATAACAATACAGCAGTATAATCTATCATTCTCTTTATTAAACCATTAAGGATTTTTTTTTAAAATTGTCCTCAATGTATCATGCATTTAAAAGTGTATTAAATTAACATATATTAAAATCCGAGACAACTAAAAAGCACACTCCCAATGTATAACAACAGTACAGATATTTATAAACACAGTTTATGGGATGCTTTAGTTCATACAAACAAGTTTAACTTCATTTCAATCCAAAAGCCATGTTGGTTTTCACATAATAACAGCAGAATATGATGAACCAGTAGCTGTAAGGAGGTGATATAATCCTCAGTCAGACCTTCAGACTGGATATTGAACTTTTCTGTTAATAAAACAAAAATAAAAGGGAAAATGTATTATAAAAACAACTAATAACTAAGTATAACACCACAGAAACTAATATTTACAGAATACATTACAGAATTTACATACAAGGATGTAACGATTCAACCGTGTGTCCCATTAAAAATGCCTGTCTGAAATCGATTCTGAATCGCAAGGCTTGTGCGTGTACTACGGCATTTGGTCAGTGGGAAGTCCTTATCAATCAAAAATCATAACAAGTCGGAGTTGTTTATAACGTGCATTTAAAAAAGCAAAACTCGTTAAACCAAATCATTTAAAATATTCTTTATTATCATGAAAATACCTGAAACAATTTGAAGAACAGTGGTATAAATATTCCTGTAGACATTTCCTGGAATAGCATTCGTAATGCTACTTCTTCTGTGGCACAAAGGGAGTTTCTGCACGGGAGCGCCCCCTGGCGTTCGGATGTGCCTGGATTTCACCGTAATTCATTCAAATTCATTCATTGAGAAAACGCTCATTTGCACGGTTAATCGTTACACCCCTACAACACATTACAAAATACTTTGAAATTAGTTGAACATTTATGTTTTACACAAAATACTCACTTTGTTATAAAATTGCTCTTCGTCTGAAGAATTTTCATGTAGGCCTATTTCTGTGCTCCTCCAAAGTCCCCAAAGCAAATCTCCTGCACATATTAACGGATTTAAAAATATATATATTAAACTAAATCAGCATATAAAGCAAAGAACAACAAAAAACTCTCCAAAACATTATGAGTAAATTGCTCCATCTTAGGCTAAGACCTTAACTCAACTGCCGCATTCATGTAATGACAATAACACGTCACTCTTAATGTTAAACTTGATACTAACAGCAATATAAAACATAACACCTCACAACTCTCAAATGTTATTGATCAAAATTGTATTTATTAAACATTTACTTACCATTTACAGTGAAAGAGATGATCTTCTGCTCGAACTGCATCATCCAAAAACACGGTTCAGTGTTTGCTGTAAGGGGGAGGTCTTCTCTATTTAACACCCTAGAAGTTAAAGGAACTGTATGTAGGATTGTGGCCAAAACTGGTATTGCAATCACAAAACTTGTGGCTAAAACTGGTACTGCAGTCACACAACTGGTGGCCAATACACAAAATGACATCAGTTGAGGGCTGCAACTCCACTTTTTAAATGACAATATACTGGCCATACCACTGTTGTCAGTGATAAAAGTATTTGAAATGAAAATGATTTCTTAATGTCTAGTGACATATCAGGCCCATTTTATGATTCATTGATGTACATTTCTTACATACTGTTCCTTTAACAAACTCCACTAACAAAACACTGTAGGAGTTGATTTTTAAAAATATTGGTAACACTGTGTTTTAACACCAACTCTTTATTTTCATAGATTAAAATAAAATAGTTTTCAATCCAGTGTTAAATTAACTCTGAACTCTTTATATTTCTTTTAACACCGGTATTATAACTCTGCAAACATTATTTAGAAAAAAATACATATACAAAATACATATACAAAATACAGCTTAAGGTGATGCTGAGTGTTTAAGTAAGCGTTCCTTTGTGGCTCATGGGAAGCTGTTTAAAGAGTAAAATATGCTTAAATCGGCATCACATACATTTTTATTAGAAATTAAAATGCAATTAACTTTGGTTAAATATTGACTCTGATACATATTTTTATGGTATTATTACTGTAGGTATTTACTTTGGGTGACCATACATGCCATTTGTCTGGGAAACCTCGATGATGTATGTGGTCGACCAGTAGAAGACGATGCACCCGAAATCCTACCCAAGACGCGTCCGGGAAAAATGGCAGGTACACTCTTAGAACGGATGTGTTAAGAACAACACATTAGTGTTGATTCTGGGACAACACCACACTTGTCCCAAAATCCACCCATTTCTGTGTGTTATTATTGAAACAACCTTTGTGTTTATTTAACACAACATTTTTTTATTTTAACACAAAATCAACAGAAAATTACACATAATGTGTTAAAAGCATTATACAAAAAGATGTGTAAAATATGGTCACCCTATATTAACTGTGCTTATCAGATGAAAAAATGTCATGCATTTAATCTTTAGTCATACACACAGGTGTTTGATAAACTCTATCAGCACATTTAAACTGTTCCTCCATATTGGTGTCCTGGGACAGAGCTTGGCCTTCTTCCGTAAGAGCTCTGTGAAAAATCCCTAAGAGGCTTTGATTGCAGCGTTGTCTGAGTTTCAGTCCCGTGCAGAAGTACAACATTGGGTTCACACAGCTGTTAAAATAGGCTAAGTTTGAAGTCATATGCTGTCCTAACTTTACAGCCGGGTGGTTTTTATTTATCATCTTAACAAGACCTAGAATGTGATAAGGTGCCCAGCAGAAGAAAAATGCAAAAACCAACAAAGCAAGATTCCGGAGAGACCTTGATTTGCCGGAGAGTCTCGTTCTGCGAATCCCAACAGCAGCCAGTGTGTAGCAGATAAAGATCACCAGGAAAGGAAGCAGAAATCCACAAAAGAAGCGAATGTTGTAGTAAACATACTTTGCTTCTTCTCCCTGCAGTTTTGAGATAGAATTTTCCATTGAGATAGAAATTTCCATTTACAACCCTAGGATTTTTCCGTAGAATGAAATGGTCTATTATTGCCTTATTTGAAAGGGTCATGAATAATAATGTTGAGCTCTGCTCTGATTCGTCGTTTCTCAGAGCAGCTCATTTCAGTAGCTCTGTGTGTGCAAACGTACCTTATGTTTGAGCCTGTATCAGATTTTGAGAAATAATCAATTATTCTGAGATTGTTAATGAAAGTTTCTGAGTGGTTTGTGTTTTTTTTTAGTATGGACCTGCAAAACGTAACTGTAACGTCAATAGTAGAACTTCAGCCTAAACGCTAGCATGTAGCATCTAGCATTAGTATATAGGGTGACCATACGTGCCATTCTTCCCGGACGCATCCCGTCCAGGATTTGGGTGCGTCTTCCCGGAAGTCGTATTTGTTGACTGCATCCGCCATTCAGTTAAAAACATAAGATATACAATCGTAGTTTCATTCTTACCTTAAAATGTAACCGTTGCTTTTCTGTAATAATAATAATAATCCTCTATGACGTATGCGGTCGACAAATACGACTTACGGAAGACGAACATAAAATCCTGGACGGGATGCGTCCAGGAAGAATGGCACGTATGGTCACCCTATTATTATATAGCTCTAATTCAGCAGTCACAACTTTGTTTTTAGCATATAATATGCTACAAACCATATTGTAATTCATTTAATATGTAAGTTAATGTTGGGGCATACATCAAGACTGTAACGGTACATTCACACAGGACAAAAGCGTTAATGCTTGACGAAAGGTTTGTCTGAAGCGTGGCCAACAGCCAGTCCAGCCTGATCTCACGATTTTCCGTGGCATTCTCACGGATTGGTTACTCAACTGTTTTGTCCTATTTTCTTACCATTTTCGTTTTGGTTTAGGGTTAGATTTACATGAACATGACATCCAAACCCAACTCTAACCCCAACGGCAGGCGACAATTGTTTAAAGTTTAAAAAATATAACAGAATAAATCAGAAATAAATAGAATAAACCAATAGTTAAAGTGACATACTAACGCAAACACCAAATCTAAACCGAAGTGAAAATGGTTTGAAAATAGGAAAAAGCAGTTGAGTAACCAATCCGTGAGAATGCCACAGAAAAGACAGTCCGTAGCAGGGCCACAGAAAAATCCGAAGATCTGTGAGAATGCCACGGAAAAAATTGCACAAAATTCCGTGTCTATCCCACAGAATGAGCTCAGGTTGGCCAATCACAGTGGCCGCAACACATGGTCTGGTCTTCCATAAACGTAATTGGCTGGCTCTGCCTAGGTTATTTGCATAAGGCGATCTGATTGGCTGACGCACTCGTTGCCGCTTGAAAAGTTGAGAAATGTTTAACTTCTGCCGTGAGCAACGGCAGTGACGTGGTGCTGACAGATCTACAATTTCGGCAGTTCGGCAACGCATGAAGTCACCCATTAAAAGTTAATGCTTATATATACTTAAGCCCCATGTCTATGCCTATACAGTTTTACATTCTATGGCACCTTTTAGGTGCCTGACATTTTGTTTAGACATATTGCAAGTGCTGCTGCATAGCTTGTTGTAAAGCAAAGTGTTAACAGCACAAAAGGTCATGGGTTTGAACCCACTGAAAAAACATTGTAGTCAATTTGGATAAAAGTGTTTGCCACATGCATAAATGTATATACCAAATATCTCTATGCAACTGTAGGGGCTCTATGGCTTGTTCTTGGCTTTGATTTTTGAATAAGGGTTATTGTTCACTTCCTGTATTATAATGCGGTTAATGTAGACATGCTTAACAATTTAAGCATTTATGTAAAGCTGTTCTGACCTTAAGTGAGCACTTGCTCACATTCTTCTTGTCAGGGTAAACTCCCCGATACACCAAGAATGGTGAACTGAAGATCAACGCCACAATCCAAACCCCCAAACTGACCACACGAGCAGCATATAATGTCCGTCTTTCCTTGGTAAACACCGGGCGCCACACGCAGATCGCTCGATCCACGCTGATGACAGCCAGATGAAAAACACTGCAGAACATGTTGGCGTACTTGACAAAGGCATTAAACTTGCAGATAAAGAGTCCAAATGGCCAGTAATCGAAGAAAATGTGTCTTATGAGCTGGGAAATTTGTACCAAGCAGAAGATCAGGTCGGCCACGGCAAGGTTGATCAACCACACATTGGTGATGATGGGTTTCATACGGATGCCGGCCACCCAGATGACTACAGAGTTTCCAGAGGTTCCTAAGAGAATAATGATGATGTAGACGACGATGTCCAATGTAGTTTTCCCATTGTAGGTTAGGACAGTTGTATTAAAGCTCATTCTACAAGCAAGCAAGATACAGTAATCTATATAAAGATCCAGCCTTCTTAAACTTGTATGTTTTATAGGTTCATGCCGGTTTGTACATTATATATTAACCAAACATTGTTTATTGCATTGATTGTATAATGTTTTTTCAAAAATGTAAGCTGGTAATGAATTACTATATGATGTGATGATCTTACCTGTACACAGATGTTTGTTACTATTTAGCCAAAAATGAATAATCCTGTGAATGTGCCTCTGTATTAAAACATAATTGATACGGCAGTGTTCAATGTAGCAGCATCTTTTGTTGAGTCATCCAGCAATCTCTTTTCTAACAGGAAATGGGAGGAGAATGTGGCCAAGCATTATTATCATAATTATTATTTTATATACATTTACAAAATACCCTTGATATATGTTTACTTAGGCTATCTAGGCCCTGTTTTTTACACATCTAATTGAGTACTAACCCTAACCAAACACATCATTTTAACAATCAAGAACATGTTCCCTAAGGGAAATTTGTTTACAAAAGCTGACATAAAATAAATGACAGATGTTCAGTGAATAATCTCAATCCTGTAATTCAGAGCAGGGCGACCTCTGGAGGTGAGGATTGAGACTGCAGATTTAAACATATCGATTTTTTTATACACAGCCAGGGTGTGATTAGGGGGGTGTTGGGGGGCTTAGAAGCCTTTAAAACAAGAAACGCGATGTGTTTTCAATTTTTTAATACAACTAACTTTAATTAGTGAAAATAGTTTGCATTGCTCTGTATCTTTAAAAAATATATAAATCAAAATTTGATCACCACCATAATGGGTCATACTATTATGAATGCATCAATGCACAGGAGACTAAAGACTGAAAGTACTAGATATTGGTCTTGTCCATGCATCTGCGGTGTTGGCCACTTGCACACAACAGGAAGTGAACAAGAATGTCCCAAGACTTGAAAATGGTGAAGAGCAATGCCCTTAACGCACATTACACCGATACTATAGATAGATGCATTTTATCAAATAATTGGAAACATTGATTAAAATGTGTCGTTTGTTTGGTGATTACTGAAAAAAACATTAACTTTTGGTGCTTCTGATTTTACAGACATCACTTTAAGTTTGAGATGGGGAACAAAAAAACTCTGAGTTGTCTCGAATGCATTACTGTAAGCAATCGAAAGAGACTTAAAGTTGCAGTGTGTGAATTTTAGGAGGATCTATTGACAGAAATAATAATATGGCTAAGAGTTATATAATATAGATAAGTGTTATATACAGTAATTCATTTATTTTCTTTCCAGTTTATAATAATGAAATATTTAAAGTTAAGTTATTGTCTTGAAGTATTAGAGTCTGCTGAAAAATTCATAATTAAAACAGCACAAATCTCTGCATTTAAACATCATTTCTTACAACAACCAGGTTAAATAATAGTCAAAGCAAGTGTTTACCTGTAGCCTATGGAGTTATGTTGTTTACCATATTAAAGTTAGAAATGTTGTGCGTGCTGTCTCATGATCTTCAATTCATCAGTGAAATGGTTAGCATTAACTTCACTTTTCACTTTGACATATTGATAGAGTATGGTGTATCATACAAAATAGTGTTTTGTTTAATATATCTGAAAAGCATTGTATGAATTATAGCATTTATAAATTGTGAATTATAGCATTTAAGTTGTTGTGTTCATGTACTATAATACAGAGAGAGAGAGAGAACAAGAAATATTTCAATTATTCAGTTCAGTAACCTTAAAAGTTCATTAAACAACACAAATCATGAAGGAATAGGGAGATATTATGCAAGGAACATGAAATAGAGGAAAGAAAACATAAACACAAGGTCTTTGTTCCGCCTTTATGTGTCATGAGTTCTTGACATTTCTGTTAGGGGATTTCTGATTGTTTTGAAAAAGTAATAGAGGAAAAGTGAAAGAGATTAAGTAGTATGAGTCATTGAATTAAACTTTCAATTAATTGAGATCATTTGTCTTGTGTTAAAACAATAAAACATGATCATTTTAGCTGGGAATCATGCTAAGCACACTAACGTGTATGTTACACTATAAAATAATAATACAGTATAGGGGTTTCCCAGACAAGGCCTACCCTAGTCCCAGACTAAAATGCATGTTTGAGCTTCCCTAATTTAAAAACATCTTGCACGGATATTTCCTATATTGGTGCAATTGTTTTGTCTCAAGATGCACACCACTGTTGTTTTTGTATGGTATGTTTGTAAAAATGTCCTAATATAACTAAGGCCTAGTCCTGGATTAACCTAAACCCTGTCCAGGAAACTGCCCCATAAACAAATAAAAGTTATGGAACTTGTCTATGTTGGCTTATCTTGAATTTTTATTGGGTTGTATTATTTGCAATTAATGTTTTCCCTGCTGTCCGCAACCTGAAAAATCCATCATGAAACAAGATAATAATAATAGCACATTTTGGAACTTAAGTAAAATTCACATGCATTCTATTCAACACTTTAAACAGTAGTATTTATGGGTGGTTTTCTAGAAATTGAGAATGGAAAGTGGAAGGAAATATATATTTTTTTTAACCGACTTTCTCAGAAACCAAATTTTAGACACCATTTAAAATACTTATACTTTTTTGAGGAAGTGTTTCTGCTTGTTCTGCTTGTTACTCTTTTACAAGAAAATGCAGCTGTAAGTCTTTTGGCATTTAAATCCATTTGCAGACGGTTTCAGCAGCAACAAGGTCGTGAAACAGATTTTGAGACCCAAACTTAACTTCTGGTAGACTTTTGCAAAGAATCAATAACCACGGAGTCCTTCTAGAGTACATTATTTCTGATAACAAGCTAAATAAATAAACAGTAAATTCCAGTAAATAACCAGAATGGATCCTTTAATTCTTGCCGGGCTGCCAAATCCGCACAATGATGATCCATTCTTTTGGAAACCGAAACATTTTTATTTTCCACTAGGTATTTATTCTAAATGTCCATTTAGGCACTAGCCAGACCAATAAAAACGCACAAACCGGAAGTAACTTCGGGCTTGACAAGTAACCATGGCAACAAGCGTCAGTGTTACCAGATAGAACTGATGATTTTCAGCCCAAAAGTTGTCAAAAACCTGCTGAAAAACACCCAAAATGTTTGATTACACAGACACCCATGCGCTTATAGACTAAATTATTTCAAGATAATTATGTTTAATTTATAGTATAGCCTATATTTTATTTCTTACTTCATATTCCATGTTATATAGATATGTGTGTGAGACTATTTTAACTATTAAGAAGTTGTCTGTCACCCTTAGAAATGAAATACGGGAGTAACAGTATCCTAATATTTTTCTAAAATGAAACCCATTGGCTGTAGCCGACTTGCATTATAGGCCACTTAATGTTTCATGAAACAACCCTGGGGTAAGTGATTTATGACAAATTTGAAATTTTTGGGGTGAATTAATAGGATCCTGAAGAACACAGCATTGGGGGTCAGTGCACACTTGGGTTTTGTGTACAAAATAACTACTTATATAATGCAAATGTCTGAAACCTGCCAAATCGATCCCAAATCCGCCTAAATGTTTTTCCACCTACGTAAATGCATTTTTACCCGCACAATCAAATACAAACCAATAATTAAAGTTAAGTCAGAATCAAGTCAAACATCACAATTTATTAGCCAGGTAAGGAGATCATAATTCAGAATTCAATTAACAATCCAACTCAGATACGAAGCATTAATCAATAAACAGTTGTAATGAAACAAAAACATTGCATACCTGGCAAAAAGAGGAAGATCTGGCTTCAGAATAGTAAATAAAGTAAAATAATAATACATGATGTTGTATTCAAAGACACAACATCATGGGGTCTACTTCTAAATATAGAAAATCCACCTGAACCCTTTCTTTACAATCTTTCCTTAAATATCCAGAGAGAACAAAGCATTGTAATAATTCCTATTAATAATAGGAATTTGGTACTGATTGTAAACTTATAGGGGCTGTAACTTATCTACATACAGTGGGTGATTGGTTTTCAGGTCTAAGGTGGGAGTTGTCTCCCAACATTAAGTGAAGTTTGCTTACTTTATTGTTACACTTTAACATTGAATTATGTTGTCATATGACTGTACCACTTACACTGAGACATTTCAAATGATATCAAACAAGACCAGATTCAAAGATTAAAGATGCTTTGGGCTGAGACGATGAGGAGAGGGGGAGACGAGAAACAGATTTAATCTTGGTGAGGTGTGAGACTTCTGTCTCCACGAAATGGGGTAGCTGTCTCAGGGGGAAGACGTAAACTCATAGAGTATTTTTAAATGTTGATTCAACAGAAATGAAATGGTTCCCTCTGTATTCAGTCATTTGGTGTCAGTTTTACAGCTGCGTTTTGTCAGGATTTGACAGAATCAGCATAAGGACAATAAATGTATATGTTAATCAATGATAATATTTTGAAGAAATATTGTAAAATACAGAAAAGAAAGTAATAAATAAAATCTAAAGTCTAGAAAGCAAACATACAAAATCAAGTGATTATACATTGATCTGAACATATGGGTAGCATTATTAAATAACAGTACAGAAATTCAAAATAGATAAAGCAAAAAAATCATTAATATTCAATGAGCATCTGCAGGATCAAATATGATGACTAATATAGTAATAGTCAATTAATAGTATTTGTTCCTGACATTTACAGTAAGACATATCTGCAAAAAGTATCAGGTCTTGCTTGGAAATGTTAGATTCTATTTCAGAATTGATGGTGTGAATGATATGATATGATATGATGATATGAGAACTGTATGAGTGAAAAAGCTCACAGAAGGAAGCATGAAAATAAATCTTTCAGGTTTCATTGACACTTAGTTCATATCACACTCCGCATTTAACCACAGTCAACAAAAAGTCTTTGAAACATTTTTAAAGTAAAAGAAATGATAATAAAGTTTAAGTTTATAGTTCCTTCAAACATGAAAAGGTTTTTTAAACATTTGTCCCACCCTCGACTATATTTCGAACTATGCTTTTAGTCTTTGGAATGGAGTTCGAGTTTTCTTCAATGGTGCCCTCTTGAGACTGCACAGTCTGGCCATCTTCCATCAGCGCCCTGCGATAAATCCCAGACAGACTTTGGCCGAAGCGTCGCCTAACATCCACTCCCATGCAGAAGTACAGAAATGGATTTACACAGCTGTTGAAATACGCCAGGCCTTTGGCTATGGGCAGGCCAATTTTGACTGCGTGGCTCTTTTTGTTCACCATTTTGGCGAGCAGCAGGCAATGGTAGGGAGCCCAACATACGAAAAACGCACAGACCAATCCGGCGAGAATACGGAGAGGCCGAGATTTACCGGAAAGCCTTGTTCTTCGTATTCCAACACCGGCTAGTATGTAGCAGCAGAGAATAACCAGGAAAGGTAAGAGAAAGCCACATAAGAAACGAATGCTGTACAATGCGTTTTTTGCTGTATTGTCATTCTTTGATGATTCTTTTACCTGCAAGATTTTGAAGTAGGAAAATCAGACATGGCAGTGATCCACATTTACAATTCATATAGGGGTATTCATATAGGGAAACTTATTTGCTCTGCACATACCACAGGGTACACAATTATTTATTTTTATGCAACATGTGCAATATAAATGTATATTACCTCCAGTGAGCACTTGCTCAAGTTGTTATCGCCAAGGTAGACCTCCCGATAAACGAAGTATGGCGAACTGAAGATCATCGCCACAATCCAGACCCCTAAACTGACCACACGAGCAGCGCATAGCGTCCGTCTTTCCCTGGTGAAGACTGGGCGCCACACGCAAAGCACTCGATCCACACTGATGACGGCCAGAAGAAAAACACTGCAGAACATGTTGGCGTACTTGAAGAAGCCATTAAACTTGCAGAGAAAGACTCCAAAGGGCCAGTGGTCAAAGAAGAGTTTCTTGAGAAGCGATGTGACGCGTGTAAAGCAGAAGATCAGGTCGGCCACAGCAAGGTTTACCAGCCATACGTTGGTGACGTTGTGCTTCAGACGAAATCCGGCCACCCAGATGACCACGGAGTTCCCAGTGACACCCAGTACAATGGTGATGGTGTAAAGGACAACAGTAACATTATCCATGATTGCATCAATGTCCACTGTCGTCTTCTCATAATGAGTTGAAACTTCATGATTGGAGGTCATTCTACAATTTAAGATAAAAAAGATGCGAATGAAGATAAAAAATGAATGAAGATAAAAAAGAAACGTAATGTAAAGCCCCTATAATAATAACAACACATATAGGCCTGTTGTTTAGCATTCCTTGAATTGTGAGTGTAAACTTGTTTTTATAAAACTTTAAATAGTAGCTTAAATTGGCTTGAATAACAAAGTTGTTTAAACTTTAAAGAAATGAAGAAAATAAGCATTGCATGAATAAACAAAGTAACGTTGGCTTAGTCTCGTGTAGCCAACCTAACATTCTGTGGGCGTGATGTCTGAGGCTGAGACTAATGTTGGCTTAATGTGTAAACAATTGTTGGGGCATCTCAAAAATCTTCCTTCATCAGGTTGTCTCACTTTTTTACACCGCACATACACTGTAAAAAAGGATGTGTTAAAAACAACACAATCAGTGTTAGTTTTGGGATGACACATAATGTGTAAAAATGAACACATCCTTTTTTTAGAGTGTAAGAACCTGATGTATAAAAACATGAAAAAGACAGGGAACAAATTTGAAAATAATATACTGTATAACCCTATACAGGGATGTGTGTTATTGTATAGCTAAAGTCATATTTTGTGATATACTTTTTCTTTCTACATAAAATCATTCTACACAAATAACATTCTGTGAAAATATAACCATGGTACTTTTAATATTGACGTAAAATTAAAGCGATGAAATCAAATTTTAATGCTCCAAATCTCAAAATTAGATTATGAGACTTTAGTCTGGATTTCACAGACAGGGTCACATTTAACTATTACTGCTTAGGCATTTGCAAATCATGTGGTTGTGCAAACCTGTAAGGCCGTCGATTGTTTAACCTAATTTCTTAAGTTAAAGTTACATAACAATATTGTTGACATTTTTTACAACGTATATTTTGTGTTTGTGTTGAAATCGTTTTTAGCAAAAATAGGATGGCATCATGCACTTTGACTTGATCAGTGGAAACACAAACCTCAACCACACTGTAACCATTTTAAGGTGGTTACACCTATAAACGAAAGGTCGCCGGCTGCCTTATACACTGAAAAAAATGATTCGTTGAATTTAATACATTTTTTTAAGGTAAGTGGTTGCAATCAATTTATTTAAGCTACATTTAAACAAAAGTTTTATATTTTATTTTACTTTATTACATTTTTTTGTTTAAATGTAGCATAAATAAATTGATTGCAACCACTTACCTTAAAAAAATGTATTAAATTCAATGAATCATTTTTTTCAGAGTAAATGTAAGTTAAAAAATTGAAGATTTGTTGTTTCAACTCACAGGTAGTTGACGTGTTACATTGAGTTTAACTGTTTAATATCTAAAACTTGCCATGATTATTTGACTTAGTAACTATGTTTTGCAGTGCATGGTGACAATCATAAAAAAATCGTCATAACGTCATACAGAGACATAAACAAAAGCATATACTGTATAAAGAAAGCAGCACTAAAACAGTAATCTGTAAAAAAAATACTACCCACCGAAATTAACATCCCACGGTGCATTATGGGAACTTTCAAAATCTTTGTTAAATGTAAAACTCTTTGTCTGGTGAACCAAAAATGCTTGTTTGCTTATAGGCTAATTTTAGTCAGTATACGCAAAATAATAAATTACACAGTTAAAAACCGGTGTGCTAGAAATATTTTTCTCTAAGGTTCTCTAAAAAAAACCTTTATGTCAAAGTTTCTTAAACTTTACATTTTTAGAATCTGAAGAGCTTTTATTTACTTTAAAGAACCTTTTACCCAACAAAAAGATTATGAAGGTGCCACAGTACTTTAAAGTGCTCCTTTCCACCTTTTTCTCAAACCCGGAAGTAAGTGATGTGACGTATTTCCCTTCTTTATGCGAGACTTTTGGTTCAATATCCAGCCGGTAGAAAACAGTGTAGTGTGAGCACGCATTAAACATGATTTAAACAGTTTAATATTTACTACATCTGCCATGTATGAACCAGTGTGAGAATGAAATTAAGAAGTGGCTTGATATATCATATGAAGATATATTCAATCATTTTGTGTTGTTGATCGGAGGTGACGGATCTTCAATCGCAAATATAAAAGCACAGGGACATACCAGCATCTTTACAATGGGAAATTCAGTCAAGTGTTTGTACATGGAATTTACCAAGACTTCGTGTTTTAACCTTTTCAAGGGATGGTTTAAAATGTCACAACTGTCCCTCTGCTGTGATTTTTTTTTTTTAAACGGCAATTTTTAATGGACTTGTTTATGGCGACACGTCGAGCTTCACGCAGTCCGACATAGTCAGCAGTATCTTTCTCATTCAACACATTGAACAAACCATAATAAACATATTAAACTACTACATGTATTGAGTATTGTTTTCATTTTATGAAAATATTATTGCATCGCTTCTTACGCAGGTGGAGACATGAGATTATGAAATGATTTGCTTACTTTTTAAAGTGTTTGCTTTTTCATTTAAAACATAAAAAAAATATGCAAAAAACACATTACGAACTATTATAAACATTAACTAAGCAGATTATGTTGTGTATATTCTGTACTGTAATCGCATTTTTCTAAAAATATATAGTAGCAGAATACATAAATCAGCATATTTTTATCAGCATAATATTAGTTGTTTTTAAACAATTATTGTATTTATTATTTACTGGTAGTTTCTATGAAAGGATTTACTGATGGATTTGTAAATACAGATCATGAGTGCATGTGCGCAACATACACATTCAGTTCTTGTGCATGGATTATGGTTAAAACAAATGTTTTGTAGAGATTTATTGCGTTTGTATTAGCTATTATGGCAACCCCTAACTGCACAAATCATATCGGTCTTCCTTCTTATTATTTCATAATAAACATTAAACAGCCAGTCAAAACGGCACACTTGTGTTTTTCGCAATAGACTACCATTAGATTTAGTGGCTCACCGGAAGTCATAAACAAGAAAGCTCAAAGATGGCGGTGCCCACATTTACCTCAAAAACAGGTGGATAGAGCATTGCGTTAGCAGCGCAAAAAGTAATGGGTTCAAACCCAAGGAACCCACATACACTCTTAAAAATTAAGGTCTAAGGATGTGTTCATTTTTAACACATTGTTTTGTGTTATCCTATTTAGCACATTATGTGTCCTTTCATGTTCCAAAAATAACACAGAGATGTTTTAAGTTAAGGACAGCGTTTTCTTCGGATGTTAAAGGTTCATTGATTCAAAAAAAAAAAAACCGTGGCATTGTAAAGGAGTTTTGGATAAAAGCATCTGTGTTAATGCAAAAAATCTTTATAAAAGCATACACACCGATTAAAGTATAAACCTTTATTTTTAAGAGTGTATATTTTCGTGACTTGCTACTGTATCAGAAATGTTTTGTATCTTTTCATGTGACAATAGCCGTTCAGTTCTTACTCAGAGACTGTTTCAAAAATATCTGTCTGGAAAAAGCTATGAACCTTTCACCTTCAACAAAATACAGAAGTGGAACAAAAGCTGCATTTTTGGTGCTACACATCTGCATCTTAAAAACATCAAATCTTTGTCCACCTGATTCAAGAATTTATTTTACTTTTATTAATCTAACAATAATAATCCAATGCTCAGAGACACTGTAACATTTTATAAACTATAGCATCCATAAAAATAACTACTGCTCTTTAGTGAGCACCTTAAGTGTGTTCAAAGTTTAGTTGCCATGCGAGTTTTGCAAGCCACAGTGCACATTTAAATAAACATGATGTAAGCAGTTGTCTGGCAACCAAGAGGTACCATTATAAAAAAGAGGTAGTTTACTTACTTCAAAGCAGTTTACTGGATCAGATATGGATTTTTCATTACTCTTCTGACTCATACGGTCACTATATCTTATTTAAGTATTATGGTCAGGGATTGTCCAACCGTGCGTACATTTTGATCAATACTTTTTGCAAGAAATATTCAAATAAGCATATTGTTAACCCTGCCTTGTAAAATCAAATGTCTGGTGGTTTTTGCTGATAATGTTAAAACAGCAGAAGCAAGCAGAAAAACACACAAATAAGGAAGGCGAAAACAAAAACATGACAACTGACAGATAAAATTTAACAATGAAACATTGTCGAATAGCTCTTTATTTATTTATTTATTTATTATCAATCACATTGTGTGAGTATTAAATGCATATCTAAGTATGTGGATTTGTTTAGGACACAGCTTCAGTAAAGTGTTGATTCAGTGAAAAATGAAAAAATAGTTCCTACCTGAACACACTGAATGATTTTGAGTCGCGGGGAAATCACAACTGCATCATGATTTGTGAATGTGTCCAGAATAGATGTTTGAATATTGTGTTGTCATAAAAGTGTGACCGCTTCATTCATTCTCTCTCTCTCTCTCTCTCTCTCTCTCTCTCTCTCTCTCTCTCTCTCTCTCTCTCTCTCTCTCTCTCTCTGGTCATTAAGTGTCCTCGATACAGACAAAAATGGGGGGACAGGAAGAGAGGGAGGAGACATGTGAACAAACTCTTATGTGAGTGTTGGTGGTTGACAGTGTGGTCTTCTAGGCAAAACCCAAAAACCCACTTTTCCATATCTGAATTGTTTCCTTATCTGGTTCTTGTAAATATGCTCTCTTTTATGGTTTGTTTATATACCTACTTCATGGAACAACTTATTAACATTAAGTTTGTTTCATAAATATTCACTGAAAGTATTTTTTGCCGATATAAACATGACTAGGTTTAAATGGCCTCATAGAAACTCGTTTAAACTGACAGATGTGATGTGCTTGAAATGTTTACTTGTGCTGCCACCTAGTGCTGGGTAACAGTATTGCAAAACTAAAATTTAATGACGTCTCTCTTAATCTTATTATCAAAACGATATTGTCATTAATATACTGTTTTGTGGTGCATAGTCATCTTAGTACAAGATAATTTACATTTAAATTACAAGGTAAATTAAAGGGATAGTTCACCCAAAAATGAAAATTCTGTCATCATTCTGCCTCATGTTGTTTTAAACCTGTATTAATTTTTTTTCCTGATGAACACAAAAGAAGATATTTTGACAAATGATGGTTAACACACAGCATATAGTGTCCATTGACTTCCATAGTAGGAATAAAAAAATATTATGAAAATTTGATGGGTACCGTCAACTGTGTGCTTTCCATCATTTATCTAAATATTTTCTTCATCATTTATCACAATATTTCCATAATATTTTTTTTCCTACTATGGAAGTCAATGGACACTATATGTTGTGTGTTTACCATCATTTCTCAAAATATATTCCTTTGTGTTCACCAGAACAAAGAAATGTATACAGGTTTGTAACAACATGAGGATGAGAAAATGGTGACAGAATTTTCATTTTTGGGTGAACTATCCCTTTAAGCTTTAAAGGGATAGTTCACCCAAAAATGAAAATTCTGTCACCATTTACTCACTCTCATGTTGTTACAAACCTGTATACATTTCTTTGTTCTGGTGAACACAAAGGAAGATATTTTGAGAAATGTTTGTAACCAAACCATTAGAAAGTAACACAAAACAAATATTTAATCAAATTATTTGATTTATTCGAAAGTATAGGTTTATAACACAAATGTGAATTATGTTAAAGTTTTACAAGGAAACAAAGTGAAAGTATGAGCTTCTTTTATGATACATAAGGGTAGTGTAATATTTGGATGACAAGTTTAATAAGTCAAATAATAAAAAAAACTCATAAGTGAAAATACACATTAAAATGCATAAAAGTCAAAATGATTACAATTCTCAGGGGTATTCCACTCTAGAAGGAGGAAGAAATGTTTTCCTGTATTTTTTAATGTTTTGAAACAGTACATTTTTACAGAATGGTTCCTTTTTTATTACAAACTTGCGACTGAGAGGATATTTGACCGCATAAAGATTTCACATCAAGCACTAAATAACAGAAACAAGTCGGTAAAGTATTTGTTTAAACAATTACATGTTTAATCGAGATCTAAAAAGCATGGTTGGACCAAAAGTCTTGATAATCATCATGTGGATAATGACAGGTGAGTGATTTGTCATGCAGTAATGGTTAATTGGTCATAAACTGGTTTTAAACTTTACCTTATGAATGTGATTGGAAAATAGTTTGGAATTGAAAAAGGGCATACAGAAGATCAATGCTGTAATTCACTGTAGATTTCATGAAGGTTTTATATTGAAAACTTATTTTTACATTGGGTTTTATTAATAAGGGTGCTTTAACTTTACCCTTTTAAATGCTTGAAAATGTGTTAGTAAATAAAATGAGTAATGCATTCCAATGATCAAGCATATCAGATATAAAAAATTATTTTAACATCTGCTGTTGGCCATAAACACCGTCCTGCTTTGACATGTTTTAGCGTTGTTGATTAACATTAAAGGAAAACACCACTGTTTTTCAATATTTTATTATGTTCTTAACTCAACTTAGACAAATTAATACATCCCTATCTTTTTTCAATGCGTGCACTTAATCTTTGTACAGCGTGGCCTGAATGTGTTAGCATTTAGCCTAGCCCCACTCATTCCTTAGGATCCAAACAGGGATGAATTTAGAAGCCACCAACCACTTCCATGTTTTCCCTATTTAAAGACTGTTACACGAGTAGTTACACGAGTAAGTATGGTGGCACAAAATAAAACGTGACGATTTTTTACGCAGATAAAACATCAGAACTATATTGTATGGGGGAAAAGCACTTAGTTTGCAGCTAGGCTAAATGCTAACTCATTTACGACGCGTTGTACAAACAATAAGTGCACGCCTTAAAAATAGGTATGTATTAATTTGTCTAAGTTGAGGTAAGATCAAAGTAAAATATTGAAAAAGGGTGGTGTTTTTCTTTAAACTACAAAAGATGACCGGTGTGTTTGTGTGTGTGCAGGTGCTGTAAGCAACAAGTGGGAAATTAAAATGCCTCCACATATTGATGCAATAAGTGGTTTCTGTGTTGAAATCCCCTGCAAGTTTGATATTCCAGAGTCATTTAAAAAGCACCTGAACAAATCTGTTGAAGCAATATGGAGGAAAACCGAGGCAACCATTGGACAAGTTGTGTTTAGTTCAAAAAGCATGACGTCTGTCCTCAAAGGCACAGTAACCGGAAACCTCTTAAGCAAAAATTGCACAACTGTGTTTCAAAATTTTCCTGTTGGATTCAATGATACTTATTTCTTCAGACTTCATGGCCCCGAACCCATGATATACACATTTACGGAAGGCGTGTACATCAACGTACATGCAGGTAAAGGCTTTCTTCTGAAAGGATTTAAAGTAAAAGTTCAATGTGCTTCTAATCCTATTAAATAAAATAGAAGGGTGAACTGTAATAGTTGTTCCAGTAAGAATATATTTTAAAACTATTTGCATCTAGTTTAAAGGAGGTGTATGTAACATTGACATAATTATTGGAGACATTTAGGTTTTGTCCCCGCCCCCCTCTCGGGTTGCCAGATATTAACAGGAGCACAACTGATGATGGAAAGCTAAAGTTTATCTGCTCATTTTTATGTTTGAAATGTTCTTTGTGGTCTGCAAAGCCGCTATGGATTTTTATAACTCAATCTGCGGCTCATTTCGGAGATTCCCTCCACTGGAGGTCACACTTAAGTGTGGTCTCATTTAAGCAACCGTGATAGCTGTCAGCTGTCGAAATACACTATTGGGTAAATTGGCAGTGGGCAGGATCACACAGACCAAAACAAAAAAAGACAGAAGGCTCATTTTATATTATAGTATTTTTATCAGTTAAATAATAAAACAGACAGTAATGTTCATGCACAATTTGGATTTCTTGATGACACCGTTCTTGAGTCATTCTGAGTTTGTCATATATTACTGTATGCAGTTATATTAATACATTTGTACAAATAATACATTTATCACACAGTAATGGTTGTAACTCTCCTCCAAGGCTTACTCGCTCCTAATCTGAGCCTTAATACTGATGTACTGGAAGTTCGAGAGGGCAACAATTTAACATTGACTTGCTCTATGATACTGTCATGCCCCTCACAGCAGCCTACGATGAACTGGAGTGTAATACTGGGACAACTAATACATCCAACCATACAGGTAAACTATAAAAAAAAAAAACAGAGTATCAATGAATGTAGGATTGTGAGTGAATTGTGGGTGGTGCTTGGTTGTGGGTGTGTGGTGTTGACAACTGTCTGCTGATAGTTGCCACTTTATCAGTGAAAAAAGTGCCATCAGCAGTCAGGAGGTGGTGGAGAAGGACAGAGGATCATTCAAAATTTGAGTTCGGAGCAGGCCACCTTTTAAGGACCGAAATTTCTTTTTTCTTATGTCATAGTCCAATCTTATACTTCTTTAAAGGCGGGGTGCATGATCTCTGAAAGCCAATGATGATTGTAGAAGACATGCTCTTTACTGCTGATTGGCTACAAGTGTGTTTTGGTACCTGGCCCGACTCCTTTTGTGTTTTTCAAAAGTCATGCACCCCGCCTTTACCTTATCATCCTTTTCTCTCCTGTTCTTCTGAACCTTCGCATTATTATTCTTTGAAATTTACATTTTAATTCTTTTTCTTCAGGTGGATGAATTTGGACAGTCAGTGTTGGTTTCCTCTCAGATGTTCAATGCAACACCTTTAAATGACCGACTTAAAGTGTCCTGCTCTCTTGTGTACATCTTGAAGGGTGTCAGAACATCAGTCGAGACCAGCATTACTCTAAAAGTGTTGCGTAAGTGAATAAAATAAGAAAATCCAGATTTAGGTGTCTAGCACCAAATTTTTTGCACATATTAAGGTTTGAACTTACTATAAACATTATTTTTAGAGGATTTAAAAATATTTCCTATAGAATTATTTACATTTTTTAGATTTTCATTATCAAAAATGATCATTACCACAACATGATATTACATTAAATATATGCATTTAAAAACTCATGTTTCGGTAATGAGAACTTAGAAGTTGTCTAGGTAATATGGCAAACAAAATTTCAACTTTTATCTGGAGATAAAAAATAAGAACTGCTTACCTGGTAGTCATCTTGAGTGTCACAGTCAATTATGTCCCTTCCAATATTTTTTTATTTTTTTGAAAATGTTAGTTTCTTGAGGGCTTAAATAATGTTTGAAAATTGTTGCGGAGGATGAGAAAATTGGTCTTGGACACATTTATATTCCTTATTATTGTCTCTACATTTACCAATGATTACGAAATACCACATGTTTCTTTACTGTAAATGTTTATAGTATAACATGCACTGAAGCTGTTATTTTTTAGATTTTTTAATTATAAATATTTGCATGTCAAAGAACCAAAATCCAGTCATGGACACGTAGCGGTAATGAATGTTCCCCTTAAATGTGGAAAAAAAAAACAAATTTGGTTTGTATGATGTCATTTGAAATCATGTGCGAAATAGTACATGAAGAGATGTTTGTAACTGTATGCTTCTTATTTTGATTCTCTTACTTTGCATTTACTTCTTTTATCAAAATGTTTCATGACACGACATTCTAATTTCGCGAGAATCACCCAATCATATATCATAATATTTACAACTTATTTATATATTTCTATTATTTTATGAGAATATCAAAGCTCTTTGAGTGTGAACTTCATTGTAATCCATGGTATTTAAATCCTGTTCCTGTATAATAGTCTAGTTAACATGTTATTTTGTTAAAGGACAATATAAATAGTTACTCATTTCAAAATACCAACATACAATTTTTGAAAAATACTGAAATGCTCAATCTCTTATTCAGATGCCCCCAAAAACACCATAGCCATGGCGAGTCCATCCGGGCCAGTGTATGAAGGCAACATGGTAACAATGAGCTGCCAGAGTGATGCCAACCCTGCTGTCCAGCGTTATGAGTGGTTTAGAGAGAAAGAAAATGGGACATTAGTGTTAAAGGCACATGGACCGATTCTGACAATGACTGTGAGCAGTAATGCTCTGGGTCGGTATGTTTGCAAGGCCTACAATATTTATGGGACCGACCAATCGACGGCTGTTGCTGTGGAGCTAAAAAGTAAGATATTTTTTCTTACATACACTTTTAAAAGTACACATTTGCCCCTAAAGAGTTCATATTAGTACCTCAGATGTACATATTGGTACTAAAGAGTGTAAAATAGTACCTCAAAGGTACAAAGTGTTACCAAATGCATACCTAAATGGTACATATTTGGGTCTTTTTTTAAGGACTTTTCCCAGTGATAGTTTGGGACCATATATGACAATTTTTTTCTGACATTGTGCATACCAGTTTAGGTGTATAAAGGACCAAGTATGGGCAAAGAAACCTTGACTCATTACCAAATGTAAGACATATGACAAATCATGAGCAATGGGGAATATTACCCACCTTGGTAGGCAGAAAATATCCATTGAAAATCCAAATATCCATTCAAATAAAATGAAATATTCAGATAAATAATAATAATAATAATAAAGTAGGCTACCTTTTGAAATATTAATCAGTGAAAATCATTTATTTGTCAGATCTAACATATTATCACCATTCTGTAGTTTCTGTCATTTGACATTGCTATGATTCATTAAAGCAAACCTTGAAAATATTTTCTAAAGTCAACATAAAGACCGCATGCCTTTTAAACTAGACTGTTTAATTCATTACCTTGGCACTTATTTGTCACTGACCCGGAATCAGTACAGTGCAGTGATTTATCGTCTGTATGCTTCACTAAAGATGTAAAGTGATTCATAGACAAACTGGAAGAAACTGTCTGTGGAAATGGCTGTAGATCACAGGGTAATGGCCAAAGCACACAGTCAATGTAAACAAGCAATTAAATACAGTAGGAAACCACATCAAAATGCATCCCTATAAGAGTGCCAGTGAGCAAGCTGATGTGTATAAACTTCCTAACCTCCACAGTGTTCAGACTGTCAACATTTGATGTAATGTAAACATGTTTCATTTCATGTGAACTTGAATGATGTGCCCCTGGACCACAAAACCAGTCATAAGGGTCATTTTTTAAAATTGACATTTATAAATCATAAACAAGCTTTTTCATTAATGTATGGTTTGTTAGGATTGGACAATATTCGGCGGAAAAAATCAAGTATTGAGAAAAAGTTGTCCAAATGAAGTCCTTACAGACACATATTACTAATGATATATACATTTTCATATATTTACGGTAGGAAATTTATTAAATATCTTCATGAAACATTTACGTAATATCGTAATGATTTAGCAAAAAAAAATCTCATTTTGACCCATAGAATTAATTTTTATCTATTGCTTCAAATATACCCGTACGACTTGTGACTGGTTTTGTGGTCCAGGGTCAAAATCATTTGAATAGTGACCAAAACCCAAGCAACAACTTGTCCTTTATCTTTGTCTGTTTAAGGTTGCCACTGTACCATTGTACCCTACATCATGTGTGGAGTCCTCGCTTGTTTATTAATTATCATTACTGCAGTGGATTGGGTCAAATACAAAAGGTGAATTCTGGAAAAGTGACAGAGCAAAATGCATAAAGACAAGGGTTTGCCGAGAACGATTCGGATAAAGGAGACCAACTCAATATACAACTACTAAAATGATTGCATGAACAAAAAAAACTTTTTGAAAATATGTGACCATGGACCACAAAACCAGTCATAAGTCGTACGGGTATATTTGTAGCAATAGCCCAAAAAACATTGTTTGGGTCAAAATTATCCTTTTTTTTTTTTAAAGGGCACCTATTACGCAAAATCCACTTTTACAAGGTGTTTGGACATAACGTTTGTTGGCAGTGTGTGAACACAACCACCCACGATGAAGAAAATCCACCCGCTCCTTGTTTTTAACCTAAGCAGTCTCGTTAGACATGCCGTTTTGATTCTTTTATTAATGTGAGGTCACACTGATAAAGCCCCGCCCACTTACATTCATGCATTATCATAGTTTCCATCCTCAGTGAGTTGTACTCTGTCCACTATACTATTTTGTCAGACTGTATTCATCAGATCTATTTGAACTGAAAGCGCTCACTGTCTGTTTGTAAATAAGTGAGGAGCTGTGGCTCATTTATATTTAAAGGTACAAACATGAACACATTCTGGGCATATCTGAGACCTATAATAGGTGCCATTTAAAGCTAAAATCATTAGGATATTAAGTAAAGATCATGTTCCACAAAAATATTTTATATATTTCCTATTGTAAATATATAAAAAATTAATTTATCATTAGTAATGTGTTGCTAAGGACTTCATTTGGACAACTACAAAGGCGATTTTCTCAATATTTAGATTTTTTGCACCCTCAAATTCCAGATTTTTAAATATTGTCCAACCTTACATCAATGGAAAGCTTATTTTTTCAGCTTTCATATGATGTATAATTACAAAATGACCCTTATGACTGTTTTGTGGTCCAGGGTGTCATATTGGCTTGTTTTGTTTGTACTGACTCAATCAAATGTGATTTCATAACATGTTACTTTCAACCCTTTATGAACATTAAACAAATTTGTATTTTGTTGTTTTTCAGATTGTTGAAGAGACTTAAGGTAAGTACAACACTACTGGACATTTCATAACTTATCCCATAATAACTGATAAAGCAAATGATTTAAATAACTAGAACTCATTACAAATACAAAATGTAGAAAGTCTCATTAAACAACATCATTTATAGGTTTTATATATATATATATACACACACACACACACACACACACACACACAAATATATATACAAATGACTAAAAGCTTAAAGAAACCCCATTTTGCAACATAAACAGTAGCCTCAGCTAATATTCGTGAGAATTAAACACACATCCCCAAAAACCTCACCACAACAACCACAAAATAACTGATGTGACCGGAACTATGACATATGTTCTTCATCCTTTTACTGACCAATACACGACTCATCATTGATTTTTATTAATGACACCTGGCTGCTTCATCACACACGAGAAGATTAAAGAGTCACCGGTGAGGCTGTAATGACTTTTGATCTCAAACCGTGAGAGAATCTTTTTTAAAACGTGACAGAATAAAAGTGTTATTTTTTGTGACACCTAGTGGTGCAGATGAAGCATTACTTAAGAGAAAATTTTGCAACTGTAAGAATGCACTGTTCATTTTTTTGCAAACAAAAAACACGTGCATCGAGGCCTACTGAGATAAAGTAGTAAAAGTAGCTTTGTTTCAGTTAAAATACTTTCATTAGATTTTAACACCAAGTTCCTGATGCTATTGATTTAAAATTTATGTTTTTGCATTTAATGGTGTAGAGGACATGGTGTCAAAACCACATAAGGTTTCTTCATCAAAAACGCAATTCATGTCAAATATTTGTAATTTTCCAAAACTTAAAAAGGGGTAATTACTTTGATTTTGGTCTTTTATGCTTTTAGCAGGTTGAAGATATGAGAGAATCCATGACATATACCACCCTCCAAAGGACCAATGACACCACAGTTTACAATGAAATACAGGTCAACTCTGATCTATTCATTTGATCAACGGCTAAAGCATTTTATTACAAGATGACATACAATAGCCTTTGTTTTTAAATATTTGTACATCCTGTGTTTCATCATTGCGAATTTCCCTGGAAACGTTTAGCTTTTTATTTACTACAAGGAAATTTTTGTGACTAGCTATCTTTAAATCAAAGTTCCCTGAGACAGGAAATATGCTAAATATTCTCAGAATAGAGGAGCTTCGTAAGCAAAAAAAAAAAAACAGATCGACAAGATTCGGATTTTTATATACGTATAGCTTTGAAGCATGTGCCAGCTGGGGCAAAATTTGCCCTGATTTCGCAGAAATTGAGGTATCTGGATGCATCAAAGTTATGTTTTAAAGTCAACTTCAAAATGATCAATACATGCTAATATGTGCTAGTGGTTCTGGTTATCAAACTTTTTCGGTGTGCAGCCCCCCTTGTGTACGGTGCATCCCTTCATGTCGCCCAAAATAAAATTTATGACATAACATTCCAAAACTAACAATTTTAATAAAAAAATATTTAATTATACAATGTAGTGCTGTAGGTTAGTGGCTTTATTTTTCTGAGGTTGAAATACACAGAATTTATGATAAATTCATGTATTTTATAAAATGTTATTAAACTGGGGCCACCCGGCACTATCTCAGGGCTTCCCAGGGGGCCATGGCCCCCAGTTTGAGAACCACTATACGTGATATATTCTTAGCTGACGCAATCTACGCTTTAAATTGTGTAAAAATATAGTTGAACTAAGTATTGTGGTATTTGGTGTATGTCGGGTGTGCACTTGATTTATATAACTTTGCATTCTTGTCTTTGCTGCAGACAAGTCCCAGGGCAGCCGAGGAGGACTATGAAAATAAAAAATGGGTCAAACATCATCAGTGATGAGGAAGATTTAAATTCCAATCCAGCCTGCATCATGTTTCCATTCACATATTTCTATTGTGCATCATTTTCCATAAAGCTGTACTTTTGCCAAACTATGCCTAAAGTGAACATGTATTTTTTGTATTAAGGAAATGTAACGTGATATTTGTATGTTAAACGCTTAGACTTAGCAAGAGAATAGTAATTGCACATATAGAGGTGTTATATAGCCTATCATAAAGCGTTGATGGTCATATAGTATTACCTAGTATTTCTTTTTAAGTTTTCTCTCTCTCTCTCTCTCTCTCTCTCTCTCTCTCTCTCTCACTCTCTCACACACACACACACAAACATTCTTTACATTCCATTAGTCATTGAAAGCTTGAAAAGCAAATAAGTGATGAAATAGTGACGAAAATGGAAATGTCACTCCCTCACCTTTCAGCTTCATTTGTGTGTAAGATGCCAGTGCAGTTGTGCATCAGGGGAAAGTCTTAATCTGGGGACTATACACTGTGTGGTCGTCCTTTTTCCGGCTGGACGGTGCAATAAAGGAAAGTTCAAAATTTGCAATAGCTGATTAATATGAAAAGCTTTCAACACGAGGCTGAAGAGGATGAAAAAATTCCACGACAGGTTAAAACGTTTATGTAAGGCAGGCCGACAAGCATCAGACAATCATCACAATTTTCCAAACAACTCATGATTCTTAAAGGATGTACAAACGTTCCCTGACTCATGTATGAACTCGCTTTTGCTGGTCAAATGAAATGTTATAGTGCCCTACATCAGTGGCTCTTAAACTGGGGGCCGCGAGATGGTGCCAGGGGGGCCTAATTTTATGAAATGTTATAAAATTAATCAATTTATCCTGAATTATGTGCAATTAAACCTAAAAAAAAAAAAACAACAGCACTACTTTGTATTATTTAATATGTTTTGTTTAATTTAAAGTTGAGTTTTAGAACAGTTTCTTGTCATAAATTGTCTTTGGGGGGGCCGCGAAGGAATGCGCCGTACACAAGGGGGCCCCACACTAAAAAAGTTTGAGAACCACTGCCTACATGATTGACTTTGCCCATGAGCATATAACATATGGAAATTATTAACTATAGTGGGTGATGTAAACGCTTAAATATGTTTTACATTATGATATTACTCCAGCCATACAGAAAGAAAATGTTTTTGGTATTTATTTGCTGTTTTACACATCAGAATAATATGTAATGCCCATTAATGAAGTGCTTTAAGCTTAATCTGCTACTTTAAAATAAAAATATGAATATAAAAGCAAGTTCCTGCCTTAGATTTTTTGAATCAAATTGGATGTCATTCATATTTTTCTTTTTAAAAGGGTAACACTTTAAAATAAGTTTCATTGGTTAACATTAGTTAATGTACTAAATAACATGAGCAAACCATGAGCAAAAAATTTGTTTAAGTATTAATTAATCTTTGTTAATATTAGCTAATTGTTTGTTTATGTTAGTTCACAGTGCATTAACTAATGTTAATAAGGTTTTAATAAAGTATTAGTGATTGTTGAAATTAACATTAACAAAGATTAATAAATAGTGCAGTTCATTATTAGTTCATGTTAACTAATGTAGTGAACCGTATTGTTAATGGTAACCGTTATAATATTAAAGGACTTGCAAATTTAATTGTCCTTTAAATGTAAGGCAACTAATTTTTTTTTTTTTTTATCGCACTTTGAAGTCTGGTAATTAGAATTACAGTGAGATAACATGAACCTATACATATACAGTATACCTTATAATATTTGAGTTTGGATTACAATGCCTGAACTTCAAAGGGTTAATGGTGACAGAACAATAACAATGCTGTTCACGCTACAGGAAAAAAGTCACGATGACATCACAAACAGCCGGAAAGTGGTTCAGACTCATTGATGTCTATTGGATCACCCTAAAAAAATGCGCGTGTGAGCATGTCTATGTCTGTGAGCTCATAATGAGACATGCAGTCATAGAGGAGCGGCATGACTAAATCCGTCCTGTTCGGGCATGTTGGACATCAATCAAAATAAACAATATTGGCAGCTGCACGTTCACCACTTTTGCCATTTCACTTGCACTGCAAGTGGGTGGTTCTGCACCAAACACAACAGTGACACTGTTAGCCACAAAATAGATTAGTGGCAGTAAAACTGTGAGTTATGTAAACCACCGCTTCTGGTTTGTATTGGGATTCCCCATTTGGTTCCAAATGTTTGGACTGTAATTTTAACCTCTTCTTCCTGCCACAGTGGCTGTACCGTAAAGGGAAACATCCTGATCAGAATTTGCTCTTATCTTTTAGCTCTGAATGTTTCCTTGTTCAACAAAAATTAAAGATATTGTGCACCCCTAAAGTTCATCAATAATTTTGTCCCAAGACAGACAGATATTTTTTAATGCATGTAAATGAATTCTGTCAGATACAAAATTTAAGTGGTGAGGTTAGATTTTAAATATTATCTACAATCAGTTTAATAATAGAGAGGATGTTGGTTTCTGCTCGATCATGCGTTCCTTTCTAAGAATTTAAACACCTCAAAGAATCCACCCACTTGGGCTAAGCATGGCTTGTCTTCTTCTGCAAATGCATCTTTATTTGACACAATGATCTGATGCCAACTAAGCATTAACCCCCCCCCCCCTCCAACCACCTCCGCAGAAAGAAGGTTCCTATGTAAAAAGATGTGATGTTACTTCCGGAATTAGTGAAATGGATTGCCTGGACAACTAATGTTGTTTTATACAGCTTAAATGTGGCACGCTCATACTTCAACAGGTAATATCCTGTAATATCCTGTGATGAGTAATTATTTTTCCAACTTTTTCTGGGAAGGGCACAGAGTTGAGTTTTCACCTTAATTGGCCTTTATAAAGAAACTTTACATCAGTATTTGTTTCTTTTACATAAATGTTGCATCAAAATTATACAAAAATATTCACTTATTGAAACAAAAAAATGTCATGTTGTATCGAACAATGTTATTATTTATTTCTGTTAAAGGTGCAGTGTGTAACTTTTAAAATGATCTCTTGACAGAAATGTAATATAATATACAATACTATATTATTAGTGGTGTATAAAGACCTTACATAAAGAACTGTTATGTTTTTATTACCTTAGAATAAGCAGTTTTTATCTACATACATCGAGGATCCCCTTACATGGAAGTCGCCATTTTGTGCCGCCATGTTTCTACAGAAGCCCTTAACGGACAAACTTTAGTGAGTTGTCTCCACCAATAACATGTTTGTCCTGTGGCAGCTACCGTAGCTTCACTGTGTGTTTTAGTGAACGGCGGACTGAGCAATTCACAATCTCGCTGCTAGATGCTGCAGAAATTTACACACTGCTCCTTTAAACGCAAAAGTCGAAATTTGTGACAAACTTTTGCTATAAAATGATAATTCATACACTTTCCGAAAAAAAAGGTCCCTATTACGGCAGTTATCTACCCTTTAACTCTTTCGCCGCCATTGACGAGATGACTCGTCAATTATGAGAAACAGCTTCCCTGCCAATGACGAGAATTTCCGGCTTTCCGCAATACCGCTATTATCCAACAGGTGGTGCACTTCAGCAACTTATTCAACCCGGAAGTAGCACCTCAAGTGAAAGAGAAAGGACTCTGTGTATGTTTTAAAGATCGCTCTGCATCTGATCAAAAGTCCTTCACAAAAATTGAATTATCTCGACTTTTTGCTCAAAATTGGGTGTTTTTGAAGAAACCTACTCATATTTGAGAGGTGATAAAAAGAGAACTAATGAAAGTATGATGAAACAGGTTTTTGTTTGAAAGCAGAGGGTCTGTTCTTTCATTTGATATATTGTTTGTTTATATATTTAAAGAAGAACATTTTCTGGAAGCCATTAAACTTTTGTGAAAATCATGAAAAATGCTGGCGCTGGCTGGCAACTTTTTTTAAAAACGCTGGCGGGGAAAGAGTTAAAAAGGTCCTAATATGTATCATTTACCAGCCAGATCGAGAATTCTTACATATTTTACGAGTTGGCTAATTCAAATGAATTCATATGTAGTTAATCTTGTAAAAACGTACGATTCTCATGGAAAAAACAATAAATGAAACCCATCCCCTAACCCCAATGTTACAGGGGTCAAGGCAAATCATACAAAAATCTACGAATGTGGTCGTATGAATTATCAAATCAACGTTTATTTATATACACTGTAAAAGCTTTTTTGTCAAATTAACACATATTTTATGTAACTTAAAAAATTTAGTTAAACAATTTCAACTTGACTTTAAAAGTTATGTCAACTATTTTAAGCTAAAAGTTAAAATAGTAAGTTGAATTGACTTGCAAAACCAAGTTGTTTTAACTTTGTGCTGCATTTTTTTTTTTACAGTGATAGCACTTTTTTGTTTTTAAAAAACAGCAAGTGTCTTACAAAGTGCAACTTAAACAACTTAAAATAAAATATAATGTAGAATACACAATAAAAAAATGAATACAAATTAGCCAACTTAAAATATGTACGAATTCTCGTGAGATAGCGTTGCATTTACATACAAACATGTATACATTTGTTACCAATGGGTTCCATTTGAGGTACTTTTATGCACTCTTGTGTACCAATATAAACCTATAAATAGGTACTATTATGAACTATATTATGAAAAAGTGACCATATACGGACCATTTTTTACCAGTGTAGTGACTGCCGGCCAACTGTAATCCACACATGACCTTTTTTGTCCTCATTGGAGCATCTTTTAGCAGTGGCAACTGTCACATCTTTTTGTGGATTTTTCAGAAATTTGCATTCCATGAAAAACCTTTTCGTTTTCGGACAAATGATTCCCTTAATCTATCACTGTACTAAATTTACCAAACCACTAGATTCTAGGGTACTCCGACCACTTCCTGAAGAGGTACAGGATATACGCACAGCGCCAACAGTCGCTTTTCTTATCAACGTAAAGCTTGCAGTCATCGCAGTCAAAAGAGCAAAAACGAGTGGGTGAGAATGAATGAAAAAAAGACATGGGGGGTGTATGTGCATTCAGGCATAAAGACAGTTGTGCACGTTGGGTGCCTTGAGTGGAAATAACAGTGAGATGTGTCAGAGGAGACCAAGCGGACGACGTGTGGGGTCGACGCATTGTTGGGGAGTCGAGGGGCGACGGGCTGCTAGACTAGTGGGTGTTTCAGTGTCTGTGTGTTATGACTTTGTTCTGTTGTGCGACTTATTCATCTCAGAACCGATTTATGTCTCATCTGAGTCCATCATCTATACCACATTCCCCTGAAATTTGATATAACTGTGATTAAAGGTCACTTTTATAAGAGAGTTTGAACAGTGATGATGTCACAAATCACTAGACTATACAGTCTATCACTAATGTACATTAGAGAGTAAATGCTTAAGTGCTTAGGAGGTCCTGTCAAAAAAAAAATTATTCTAAATTAGGAACATGGGTCACAAGAAAAAAAAGTTGTTTGGCGGAAATCATTTAAAAAACTAAATTCACCAGAAAAAAGATATGTTCAGCATGAGGGGGTGTGTGTAGTTTTATGTGAATGACTCAGAGTCTGTGTCATTGCTCATAGTATATAAGAGACTCCTTTCACTTCTCTAAATGTTAGTTGAGTGATAACACTTTAGTTTGTACACAGAGAAAGTCTATTACCACTTGAGGTTTTAGGATTACCATGAGACGTAAGTGTTTTCCCCTCATTCCTTTTCAATTAATTCCACAGGCATGGTGTAATGTGGAGGGCGTATGGGATTGATCCGGTAGAGGGAGACTTTTCCTTTTTTTTTTTTTTTGCTTTCTATGAATTTTGTTTGGGAACTGTTATTGAATATACAGTAAGAGCCAAAGTAAACTAATTTAGCTGGATACTTTAGTTTATTAATTTATTTAAGACATAATATAACCATTTTAATGACTTAATGCATTTTATTGATATTGTGTATTGGGTGTGACTGTGATGTTGTGTGAATTGCATCATAAGGTTGCATGTGTATTACAAAGCATGGATACAGTTTTTTGCTTTCCTTGTAAAAAAAAAAAACTTTGACTGTTTTTGGGAAATTTGTTTGGGATTTACTTATTTGTTTAAATTATTACAATACTGTATATAATAACAATGAAGCCACAACCAATTTTCAGATTAGTCCAGGGTTTCGATAGCTAAAATGTAAAACCACAGATAAAGTCATTTTTGTGATTTAACATTTATAAAATCATACTATATAATATAAAGAACATTCTGTAAAAATATAACCTTGATATCTTTAATATTGACTGAGTAAGATCATATCAAAGATTGAGATCAATGACTAAAATCAAACTTAGATTAGATTATAAACCTTTAACCTAGATTTACAGACTCACAAATGAACACATTTGGTGCTCCGAATTCTAATATAATAATGGTCGGCCATCAAGGTCAAAGGTCAATGTCATTTTCTCCTGATCTAAACATCATTTGTGGCTTTTACAGTCCTCTCAAACTAATATGCGATCATGCAATTAAGGTCAAGATTTTAAGCTTCCAAAAAAAGTTTATCCGGGATCAGTGTTGCGGTTCTTTGGCGTAATAATGCACAACGCTATCTGCGTTCACGTACTGTAAGTGAAACGATGCTATCAGCGAAAACCAGAGTCATTTTCCACTTGAACTGACGGAAGGATGCTTGTGAGTGAGTCAACCGTCGGCCTCAGCGCTAATTGACTCAATTTGATCTTTCGCTTCGCCTACTTGTTTTGATGGAGATCGTCGCCGTGCCATCAAATCCGCTAGGGTGGCACGCAATGGTAATCGGTGACCCTGACAATTTCTCCATTTAGAAATGTTCCAAGCATGTTCATTTCCTTTTGACGTTTATCACGAGACTGAATCGCAGGGTTATCTGCTAAATGTGTTCATTTGAAGAGCTCAAATCTTCAGACGGAGTTCGGCCATGGCTCATTTGAGTTGCTGTAGCTAAAGACCGGACCAAACATCAAACAGGGTGCACTTTAGCCAATGGTCAGTGTCTTACTAGCATTCAATTTATGATAAAATTATCCTGCGTGTTTATAAATTAGTATATATTTTCAATTATGTCTATTTAAATTATTTTAAATTTAGAACCCTTTTATCCCCTTTATTTTTAAGTGTAGGCTATGTGGTTTTATTAAAATAACAAACTTTAAACATGTTACCCAAGATGTGCATGTTTCACTCATTGATGCATAAATTCACTTATGACTACACACTGGACATTCCTTGGTTTAGTGTTTTGCTTACATTTCCACTAGGTGCAGGATTACCAATTTGGTGAGATTTCATGACCTCAGTTTAGCCCCTTGTGTTCATTCCGCACGTACATTTTGGCATGACGGCATTAAAGCATTACATCCGGAAAAATGCTGACTCACATCCTTTCATCCAAATAGCATCTCCTAATTCTGTAATTCACAGTGACATCTTTAAAGCATAACACACCCTGGCATCACTTACACGCATGTGTCCTACATACCTTGGAAATTCCTGCGGGCTGCTCGAAATTTCGGCCCATCCGGTGTACACAGTTCAAGGCAAAGCCTTTGGCGCAAACTGAATCAAGCAACTGTTTACAGAATATGAAGCACCTGTGCAAAGTAGTGAATCAGATGAGTAGCAGCTGTTCGAATGACATATGAGAGTCATCATCATCATCTTCTTTCTTTTTATGCTGACAGTGCTTCCCGAATCCACCCTTCCTCTGATCTTCTTAATGACTTGGACTGAGCTCTTTCCCTTTACTGTGGGCCGTCCTGTTTCTTCATCACAAGGAAGAGAAGGCCTGCAGAGACTTCAGGACGAAATGCGCATGCTGTCCACATTGTTAACGGAGAAAATGGTAAGTAAATAGTTAAACATTTTAATATAACTTTTGATTTAGAAAAAAGGTACAAATATGTATTTTTGAGGTACCAGTATGTATATTTTATGGTACTATTTTTTTTAAAGGATATGTCAGAGATGATGGAAGACTTTGAACGTGACCTTACCTCACTACCCACACTGAGATTCACACCACAAGACCTGAAATCTCTTGAGGTAGGACATTAGCATCCGTCCTTTACCTTGTTAAACGTCTCTCTTGTAGCCACCCCAATATTGATATCAAGAACCGACCAATCAGACAAAGAGATTATCTTAACATGTTGTTTATGTCTCACAGGTGAGCAGAACCTTAGCAGACCTGCACTCCGGTCTTACATCATTTCTCTTTCACCTTGACTGGCTGATGCAGAAACAGGAAGAATTGGGGATGGATTCTAGTAAG
Organism: Misgurnus mizolepis; assembly: GCA_025389145.1. Lineage (NCBI taxonomy): Eukaryota > Metazoa > Chordata > Actinopteri > Cypriniformes > Cobitidae > Misgurnus > Misgurnus mizolepis. Next base: position 13,749,302 of record JAIFKI010000011.1, on the reverse strand, counting down.
ACACAGAAGATCATTCATCGCATCAAGAGCATCAGCCACAAAGTGCTCAAAGAGGTAAGAGCCTTTTTACATTAGTGAGCTAACGTGAGCAATCTAGTTGTTTAGCATTTACTAATATTAATTACAAATCGTTCTTACAGATTGGGAGCGCACCACCTGAGTTTGTCCACCCTACCCTGCCTACCCTAAACACATCCTGGCGTATGTACCAGACCACAATGGAGATCCATAAGAAACTGTATTTATTTTGTGACTGGTACAGGAGGGCTCTCGGAGTTCTGAAACGTAGACGATAGCGGCTCATATCGAATGAAGCCTGTAGCACTCCTCTCATCTCCATGCTGTTGGAACAATGGCCTTAAAGTTTCCAATTCCTTAAAGGAGGGGTAAGCGGTATTGGAAAAGTACATTGGGCCGACTACCAAAACACACTTGTAGCTAATCATCAGTAAGGGGCGTGTCAACTAATAATGGGGAGGATAGTGCGCTCAGTTCTGTAAAACCTCTGTGGGGTTCTAGCAAATAGGTGTGAAAGAAACTCAGTCAAGAAAGGAGACTTAGAGGCTGTTTACACTTGGCATTAACATGCGTTTTCGTCGATCGGATCACAAGTGGACGACGTTAATGCCAGGTGTAAACGGTGTTCAAAACGTTTTGAACGCGTCCACTTTCGACCACTTTTAACCACATCCAGAGGTAGTTGAAACCACTTTCGATCGGATCGCTTTGGAGTTGCGGAACGCATATGTGGTTGAATGTGTTCGAACAGCCACACGCGACCGCCTTCTCTCCGCCCATTTATCTAATCTGAGGTATTAAACATACGTTTTACGTCTTTTTTTACGTCTGGCGTGAACATACGGTGAACAGCGCTATTTTTAGCCTTTCATTGATAAAACTACTGCGGGTGTTCTCCGTAGTTTCGTTTTGAAAGCGTGAAAGTTGCGCGATCCTATTTCATTAATTCCGCTGAAAATTCAGAGAAAGCTCCAACAAATAAACGTACAAAACACTGTGCAGCATGTATACTTGCTAAACAAGCAGCGGACTCCGACATAATATAAGTTTGCGTCCATATAAACTCATAATTACTCCCGCTCCCGTTTTAATGACAGAAAAGAGACTCGCCCACCGTCTCACGGACCGTCCCCTCACAGTATTCAGGACAGAAGCGGTCAAAAGTGGACAAAAGAGACGGATTTAAATACCAGGTGTAAACGTAATGTGTCTCTCTCGTCCACTTGTGATCCGATCGATGAAAACACATCTTAATACCAAGTGTAAACAGCCCCGTACTTGCATTATGCAAAGTATTTGATGTCTCCTGTTACCAGGCATTTGTCCGCAGCAACCTACCCACCTCTGCTTCTTCTTGTGCCGGTTGTTAAACGTCCAAGGGGCAACCTTCCGGTCCCACTCGTGAATCCAAAACCCAAGAGACTTACATTTTTGTGACTTTTGAGTGACAGGTGGATGGCCGCTATGGTCACTATTGTAGAGCTAGGTGGGTGTGGTTTCAACAACCAGGCACCTCAGCTCCACACATGTCCCACCTCTTTGTCCATTTTTTTTTATCCGTGAGTGACTCGTGGTGACACAATGCCAAGATGCTGACGCTGGCTCCGCCCACTTTTGGCTTCAGAAATGCCAAATTCCTTTTAAGGAAGCGCCACCATATTTGCAATGCCTCAGGTCTTGTTAGAACAAGACCTGCCGATCTTGCGCATGCCAAAGGATACTATTTTTTGACGGTGGACGATCGGCTTTTTACTAGGAGGCTGGACTAGAGCGGCTATTTTGATCGTCGCAATCTCCCCCCATTCATATCAATACATGGGATGCATCTTGTTAATATTAAGTATTTTTGAAAAAGCTCTTCGGACACCTACAGGTGACATCACGGACACTACGTCCATGTTTTTTACAGTCTATAGATATATTCACATTATAAGCGACTTTGTCGTTGTGTGTCGCTCGTCTCTTTCAAAGGAGGCGTTACTAAATCGGGTTGTCATAAACAAATAAGTAACTTCAGTTACTGACGAGAGACGGATGACGTGAACTCCACTGCTTCGCTCTCATTGGTAGTCGCTCCCGAAAGTCGCTCATAATTTGCATAAAGTTAAAAATTTCTCTGGACATGGCCCATTCAGTTGTCAATGGTCACCAATCTTCTATTGAAATGAATAAGATCGCGTCCCTCTGCTAGTCTGAATGCAGCTTCTGTGAGCGTTGCCTTCCGCACGAAACTTAGCAAAACCATTAAAACATGCAGTATTAGTACCAAAACACGTTCGACCTGGATTACTATAGTAACACACATTGCTTTTACTCTTTTACGACATCATACGCTCGGCCGGCTGGAACAGCAAATTCTGCCATAGTCGTGCCGGGGTTGCGTATGTGTGGGGCGGGGCTATCAAATTAGGCTCCTCTTTTGGGGGTAGCTGCGTGATTGTTTATGTGTTTTGAAATATCAACCACGTTTCCTAAAAAAACCTTACCCCTCCTTTAACTTTTCTGTTCTGACAGATTCCACCATTTCATTTTTTCTTGAGTAAGAGGAGTTTTTTCATATATTTCATTTTTAAATTATATATTTAATATTTAAAGTTATTTATTATTTATGAGTTCTTTGTTTACATTGAAGTATTTTTGTAAAAAAAAATTCAATAAGGGTGTATTGGTAAACATTAGTAAATGCATTAACTAACAGACATTAATACATCATTTTTCAACATCTATTAATTCTTGTTAATGTCAATACAGTTATTCATGTTATGGTGCATTCAGTTAACAGTTACAATGCTTGATTTTATAAATGCATTACATTTACATGACTAATTGTTAACAAATACAACCTTATTGCCAAGTGTTACCAGTATTTTTTATACACAGAGTGGATGAAACAGCACTTTATGAAAATCTTGCTTGTGCCATTTAAATGGGACTTTGTAAAATCAACTGCAGGCAGTTGCTAAAAGCAAGCACTAGATGTCGCTATATAACAGAGTATTGCGGTGTAGTGAAAGGATGCAGTCTAGGTCCTGCAGTCATTTCTTTCTTTCTTTAAAATTTCCATCACATCCTACTTGACATATAAAGGTGACCAAATTATCATTTGGGTCTTAGACAAACAAGAAAATAAACTTAAAAGTTTCATTAAGGCTTATTCATTCAAGGAACTTGTGAACAAATTAAATGATGTGAGGGATAAATTTGGTTTTGATGTTTAT